>CM072156.1:19879305-20589091 GCA_036850595.1 Rhyacichthys aspro
ACGAACATTTCTAACACTTTGACGTAACTACTCAAAGCGTTTAAAAAAATACATTGCCTGAAACCATGATGTTCACATGAACTCAACTTAAAAATGTCATCTCTCTCTTTCTTTGATAATGAAGACTGAATGTATGCTGCATCCTGTTTGAATTCAAAGATAAACCTTATGAATGAAAATGAATTATTTTGGCTTATTCAAAGTTACTGCACAGACAGATTTAAAAGTCAAAATGCAACATTGAAAATTTACTATTGGACCGTTTGTCTGTATGTTCACTTTTGTATGTCCCCTTCATCAGCTCATCAAGACCACAAACACTATCACCAACACAATGTCTGTCACATTTCCTGTTTGACACTAGATGCTCTACTTACACTTGGTGTTGTCTACAGCTTTATTTTTAGGCCAAAACTTGCCAGTTCATGTCCTGCCCCATTGCTCGGTGCAGGAAAATATTGAGAAAATATGCATCTTCCTTTCTTTTCCGAGAAGCCTTGTGTAACTGAATACATAGAAATGAAAGAGGAGAGAGCAACATTTTTAACTGTCTAGTAGCAGTGGGTCTTGACATAATGTGCCTTCTCTTGACTTTATCCAGGGAGTCATCCAGCTACGCTTCAGTAAAGTGAACGAACTCCCCCCGAACTCAGATGATGCTGGGAAGTGTCTGTTTGAGATCATTCCACGTAAGCAGGGTTTTTTTTTTTCTTTTTTTACATAATGAAGACATAAAGACTGTAGTTCTTGTTTGTTGTGTGGACTGGGTCTAATTTAAAGTTCATTTGGATTCCGTTGTTTACTTTAGAATAAATAAAAATGCGTTTTTATTTTAGCTTAACTGCCTTTTTAAAATATTCAAACTATAAAAGAAAGAATCTTGACAGTAGATGAAAAATGTACATGTACACTCCATCTTAACTGTGTGTTGCTATGATAAAAGGTCCCAAATGTGAAAAATGAAAACCTATACTTAGAGTTATTGATCAAACAAGTATAGATTTATGTATTGTATATGTATGTAGTTTTTATGTTAGATGTGGCATAAACCAATGGAGAAAACTAAATAAATGATAAAAACAATATCTGCATAAACATTTGTCATGTATTTGTGCAAATGCTTTATAATCTAGGAGAAAATAATCATTACACAAGTTTGAATCTAAATAAAGTCATTGTTTATTGTGTTTATCTGTGGTGTGTTGACTTTATTAGTAAAAAGTAAATGATTTTTAAATGACAATGCATAAGATATTTGATTATGAATTATTTTCCAGGAGCAAATGGCGAGAGAGAGAGATGTTCACATGTGTTCATGGCCAGCTCCCAGAGCGACATGGAGGAGTGGGTCCGTACTCTGCGCAGGGTCATTGGAGCGCCCACCAGTGGAGGTGCAGCAGAGGGGTTTACTATGGTTTAATAAATATACATACAAGCTAGTGCTGTGGTAACAGAGACCTGTCTTAGTCCTGACACTGGTTTAATAACAAAAACTAACTTTTATTTGTCCACATTATTCTTGTGATTGGATGGAAATGTATATAATTTGATCTTATCCTAATTTAAAATATACACCTCTAGTTCTGCTTCCTTATCCAAATGCTAACACCTTCATGAGTTTGGACTATCTTAAAGACTGAACTTGTTCTGTTTGAATTTTATAACTGTTCCCTGGGATGTCTTCCAATGTATAATAGAATAGCTCTGGTCTTGGTCTTGTCTCATACACTCTGGTTAAAATTGTTTAATTTTAGTTACTTTCGGTTTGATATGTTAAGGTCAAATTCAGCTGACAAGACATTCAAGTTTATCAGTGAAATATCTGAAAACTGACATTGACAATATTTGAAGTGAACCGATCACTTCAAGACCTTTTCGTAACTGATCCAGGTTTCTGATAATATTGTGTGCAGTCTTTGGGAGAAGCCTGTCGGACACGGTGAGCTACGAGCAGAGATTCGGGCCACAGATGGTGCCCATCCTGGTCCAGAAGTGTGTGGAGTTCATCAAAGAACACGGTTTGAACGAGGAAGGCATCTTCCGCCTTCCGGGCCAGGACAACGCTGTCAAACAGTTTAGAGACGCCTTCGATGCCGGAGAGAGACCTTCATTCCCCAGGTTAAAAACACCTAAGGGTTCCTTTGTTACAATGCTGCCACAAATCTTTGACTTGCCTTGGAAATCATTTAAAGCTTAAAGCTCAGTTTTAGTCCTGGCTTTTGTCCTCTTGAGTGTTGACTTACCTCTGGTTTTGTTCTAGTTTAGCACTGGTTCTGTCATAATTTCTGTGTTTCTTTACTTTAAATAGTCACTGATTTACACCTAGGTTTCATCCTGGGTACCCTTGTCCCTGTTGTTCCTCTTGCTTATTGGTGGATAAATCTTGATGTAGTCTAAAGTTGTTTTGCTGTAGTTTAGTATGTGGTACATTATGCTTTTTGGGGACGCTTTGGACTCTTAATGGTAATGTGTACTTAACTGTTCTGACTGCTCCAAAGCAACAGGCATCAGCTTTGGTCTGCTGTAGGATAAGCAGTAGAATGTGAATGAATGGGTCCCAGGTTCAGTTCTGAATAAGGCTTTGTTTTAGTTTAGGATCCTAGTTGATTTTAGACTTTATTCCTGGGTTCAATTCTGACATTATGGTTGGATTAGTCTTGGTTTAGTCCCGGTTTTCTGTTTGCCAGTTCAGTGTTTGTTTTAGCCCCACACAGTCTTGATTACACATACAGTATTATGCTTGGATATAGTACTTCCCCTCTCATGACACCAATATCATCAATGGACATTAATGAAATTGAACTTTTAAAAAAACTGAAAAAAATCTGTCCCAGAAAGGATGGTCATGACTTATCCTGGATCCTGGTCTAATAATACATCCGTGGCCTAATTTAAAGCTGGTTGAAAGATATCAGTTACAAAACACAGCTCTTCAGCAAATAAACTGAATCTGTTCTGAATCTTTTTTTTTTTTTTTTTTTAAGACATGTGACATGAGAATTGCATGGTTCTTATAGATAAGCTCAGAGCTAAAGGTGACCACATCCTGTTCTGGCATTCAAACATCAGGAGGCCTGAGGTACAACATAAAAACAGAGACACTGAGAAATACAATATAAAGTGATTCCTGCCAGAGATTAAAACAGACTAGGCCTGCACCTGTAGGGAATATCATCCAACCACAAAGTACAAACCGCCTTTGTCTTCTCCAGTGGAAACAGAACACTCTTTGTTCTCATGTTACCTCTGATCTCTGTTTTGACATATTTACAAATGTGGGAAAGATAAGTGAGTGAGTTTTACAGACAAAAAAAAATGTATATATATTTTTGGTAAGGACACAATATGATGAAGTTGGAGGGCTAAGTTATTTTCACAGCTTTTGACAAAAAAATAAAAAAAAAAAAAAAAAAAAAAAACAAATTACAAGAATTTAAAACCATTTGAAATTATTCCACTTTTACCATGTTCATTTGCTCAGGAAATAAATTGCATGTGTTTAAAGTATGGTGCATATTTTTATATTAGCTCATGACTAGCTTCAACAGTGCGCTCTACTGTAGTTAAAGTTGCTGGGTTGGCTCAAGGCTAAATATGGGTGCAATGGAAGGAACGTGACATCAGATGGTCAGTTCAGGGCATTTATTATGACACAGTGAAAGAGAGAACGTCACACCAGCACCATATAAAGATGAAGATTGTGAAATGATCGAATCATTTTACTCCCAGAAGAAAGTGATAGGAATACCACGTATTAGGAGTGTAAGAGATCGCATTTGGTAAAAGTCAGGGTCATTAGGGAAGTGGAAAGTAAGTAGGAAGTAATAATGGACAGAGGGGCGGGATGTTTGGCAGGAAAAAAAGGATGTCAGTGAGATTTCGGAGAAACAAAAGGATGGCTGTGTTTTGATCTGACTTTGTTAAAATGACTGTAGTCCTTAATGATAAAATCTACATGCAAAGATGACAGACCTCTCATGCAACCATTCTTTTAGCAATTGTAAAAAAATACGTTTTAATCTACATTTTTTAATTAAGGAAAAATGTCACATACCTTTTTGGCTCCAATATTGCATTCCATTAACATAAACAGTATAGCAAATATGTGTCGTTGAGCTGTTTTAGCTCTGATTGATTAACAATGTTACTGTGATCTTTGTGGAAGTAAAAAGAGCTCAATAGGAGCTTTCTTTCAAATGCTTATCTCGAGTTCACTCAAAATGTTTCTTTTCTAAATGTGCAGTTTATTGTTACCAATCAGGAAAAAGTATTCAGTCGAACTGTGCTATTATTTATACTAATGTAACTATGAGTAATTACAATTTAACTAAGATAATTATACTAGAGATAGTATAAGCATAATGATATTCCAGCGCTACTGTTGTGTCTAAAGGCATTAAATAGATCTTAACGATTAATGTTTGTAATTGCAGTGACACAGATGTCCACACGGTGGCGTCGCTGCTCAAACTGTACCTTCGCGAGCTGCCAGAGCCTGTGGTGCCCTGGACCCAGTACCAGGACTTTCTGGACTGTACCAACCTGCTGGACTCTCCTGGTAAAATGGTCAGTGAAGCAATCCCGACATGAAGGAAGTATTGAACTGTTTACATCTAAAATGGAAAACACACCTCAGCTTTTCTGTCTTTTCAGGAGAGCTGGGTGAAGTTGGAGGGACAGATCGCCCTCCTCCCTAAAGTAAACTACAATCTTCTCAGTTATGTCTGTCGGTGAGTACAAGTGGCTGTGCTTTTGGGAAATTGCGTACAAGTACTCATGGATTAAATCACCGTCTTGGTTTATTTTAGGTTTATCCTTGGATTAGTGGTGGTTTTTATTTGTTGTGAGTCTACGTGTAATCTCAGTTGAGGGTTTAACTCTTGTTTTATTCTTAGACCTTGGTTTTCTTTGGTTCTGTCCTAGTTTAACCTCTAAAGGCATGACATAGTGTATGACATTTCCTTTTCTTTTAATGATAATGCTCTGGTGTGTGTTTTTTAGCTTCTTGTTTGAGGTACAGCTGAACTCTAAGGTGAACAAGATGAATGTAGAGAACTTGGCAACAGTGATGGGCATCAATCTGTTAAAGCCTCAGATCGAGGACCCCATCACCGTCATGAAAGGTAACATCAAAGATTAATAACCGTTTGAAAAGGGTACATGCAGGGTCTTAAAGTATTAAAAAGGATCATAGATATCAAATTATATCAAATTGTCAAATGTGATGTCATTCCACATGGAAAGTCCCATTCAGAGCTGCTATTGATGTTATAAAACTACTGCCATGGATTGTCCAATGCTATGAAAAGACAAAACTGCCCAGAATTGAGTCCAGAAGATAAAGGACATGGATTTAAATTAATTTAGGTGTATTTAATTCTGTTTTCTTTTAAGTGTATCTTTAAAATAAAACTGCCTTTCTGGATCTTGTCTCATTTTTTATTATATTTAAAACACTCAAAAAGTCATAGTGGAGTTTAGGCCTTGCTCTTGATTTTTAGTTTTAGTTGTGCTTAAGTAATATTTTAGTCCTTTTGTTAACTTTGTATTCCTAGAAAATGGCTGATTAAGTCAGTTTAGTCCTGGATGTAAATGTGATGAGTTTGGTAAAGTTTTGATTAGTCCCAAGTAATGAGTTTACTTCTCATTTAGTTTGAGGCTTAATCTCAGCTTGGCTCTGGTTTGATCCTCGAAAATGTGCATTGTTTTTTTTTACTTTTTTGTTTAACTGTTTTTTTTTCTCACCTATTTTCTTTGCAGCGACTCCTCAAATCCAGAAGCTAATGACGGTGATGATCCGGCAACACGAGGCCCTCTTTCCTGTTTCCAAAGACGAGCTCCCGTCCCCTCCCTTGAACAAGTCGGACAACCAAAAGAATGCTCCTCGCAGATTCGTGGGCTGGGAGTCGACGGAGGTACAACAAGTGCGAAAATCACACTCCTGTAACAATGTTAAAGACCAAAAAAAATCAAACGTAAGATGAATGTTTTCTTTCTTATGTCCCAGCTCGGTGATGCGTCTCTGTCCGAGTCACCAGAAGAAGAGGAGGACCAGGACAGTCCAGGTCCATTTAGAGCGAACACACAGGAGAGGTCTGCGTTACCATCATCGCAGGACTGCAATGAAACCCCTCGCAAACGCACACAGACCCTTCCAACTTTTAACTGCCCTTTGACCGGCATGGCGGCCAAAGCGGACGCAGTAAACCGCTGGAGTCGGATACAGGAGAACTTTGAGGAGAAGAGCGTGACACTAGCAGAGGACATTTTTAAGATCCTAGACCTGAGGAGCGCAGGTTCATTTTTCGGGAAGTCTGCGGTGAGCAATAAGGAAGAGGAGTTTCGGTCTAAAGCCAGGAGAGGAAGTGACCACACAGTGACTTCAGAGGATGTCATGACAAAAGCCCAAAGTAACACCCAGACTGCTCAAAGCCTGAAGGTTGAGAATAGTGTCGAAAAAACAAGTGCAACGAAACAGGACAACAGCGAATGTGAACCCAAGACAGACAGCCCACCGAGTATTGACAGGTGAGTCCTACAAAAAAGTATGTTGTAGTTTTGACTTTTTTTTTTCAATTTTTGACTCTAGAACACTAACTTTGTTCTTTCAAATTTCTCTGTTCTTGTGGAGTATGTATCAGGCTTAACAAAACCAACAAAGCACACAGCAGAACTCTGAATTACTGAACAAATTCACTGTAGAGCTTACAGTGACTCCAAGAACTTTCAAGCACGAGGCATTTTAGAATGGCCTGTGGCAAAAGAACCAACCACTTATTTTAAAATATTAGATTACAAAACCTTACCGTCCATAACAAAGTAGTACACCAGCTGCACTGTCTTCGATTATTTCTTTTTCATGAAGACACTAAATATATTTTCTCTTAAAATTCTCTGTAAAATGTATGTTTAAAGGTTACACTGTCTCACTTACAGACAGATTTGACTGTTTTTTTTGTTTTCATTTTTAAAACACTTGGACAGCAATTTGCATAGTGCCAGATTTGCCCCTGGGCCTTCAGTTTGACCCTTGCCTTTCTAATGTTACTGCAGTGGCATCTATTTGCTGATATCTCTGTGTTGTGTGCAGTCTGCAAAAGGAGAACAAGGAGCTGAAGGCGACCGTGGCCGAGCTGAGGTCCGAGCTGGAGGCAGAGCGCCGCCGTGTGGCCGCTCTGGAAATCTGCCTGAAAAATGCCGAGCGCAGCCGAGACGAGACCCAGAGGAGAAACGAAGAGCTGCAGAGGGACGTTCAGAAGTTCCTCTCCATAAAACGGCTGGCCCCAACCTAAAGATCAGGAGCAGAAGTTATGAAAGATTTACGGCTCAACCAACCCCAAAGTCCACAACACTCAACAGTGGAGTATGAAATGACAAGGGAGTGCTGTCTGTGAGCTCTACAAAAACCCAGAGAGAGATGTAAATGGCTTATTTGTTTGGTAGTGGGCTCAGTTACAAAGAACATTCAATGAATTACTGACTTTTAAACTGAGCTGTACAGTTACAATAGAGAACCCAGTATGTGAACTGCTTTTATCTGTGACTTATTCTGCCATCATCATTGCTGAAAGATGAACTCATCACAGGAATGGTTGCATCATTTAAAGAACCATCGGCAAATTATGGGAATTATGAAGCTGAATGTACAATGTGTGTTGTAATTCAGGGGTTTAATAAATTATATATTTAAGTGTTTTTACTGTAATATTCCCCACACATAGTTCATGTCATTTTCACTGATGCTGGGTCATGACAACAGCAAAAAAAAGCAGGAAAGTTCACTCCTCCCACTCCCCAGACACCTCCTCCAGGTCTAGAATTTTATTGATGTTTGTGATTTTGAACAATGTCAAAATGAGTTATATTAACAAACTGAATTTAACAGAAACAGTGAAGGTCAATGCTGCTGCCCCCTTGTGCAAAGTAAAGAATGGTCCAAATGACTGCTGCAAAAGGAGAACAAGTACTTATTGATTTATGCAAACTGGCCATGTGCTTTGATGAAATGAAGTGCTTTTTGTTACGTTTAACAAGTGTGGGTGTGAATAATA
Source organism: Rhyacichthys aspro (assembly GCA_036850595.1). Taxonomy (NCBI): domain Eukaryota; kingdom Metazoa; phylum Chordata; class Actinopteri; order Gobiiformes; family Rhyacichthyidae; genus Rhyacichthys; species Rhyacichthys aspro. The sequence goes on from CM072156.1 coordinate 19,887,357, forward strand.
TTGGCCGTGGTCTATGGGGACAGAGCAGGCCTGAAACTTATTTAAACATTATTTTATTATTGTTATTACACTTACTTTATTACATTTAAACTTATATTCTCTGTGAGCGTTGTTGTTTTTTCACATTGAACCAAAAAAATGTTTTAACTACATGGATTGGGGTGAATCTAAATTGCTACTACTGAATGAATGTGTGTGAATGGTTGTCTCTCTATAAATGCAAAGATTAGATTAACCTAGATTTACAAAACAGGAAACATTTTGCTGAGTTAGACATTTTGACTTGATTATGTGTGCTGAACGTCTGTATGGCCTGACTGTATTTTATGGGAAAATGTGATAGTCACAACATTTGGATAACAAAACAGTACAATATGTTTTATGGAGAAGATTTCAGTCCAAAAATAGTGACCGTGCCCTTTTAAATCAATGTTTGGCAGACGCTGTAGTCAATAATAGAGACCATATGCAGGGGACTTGCCGTGTGATTTGTGTACTGAAGGACGTTGCTTTTATCAAACCTTCTTTTGCCTGTCAGGAAGATGTGCTAATGTGTTTTTGCAGCCGAGTGACAGATAACGGAATGCCTGTCAAGTGTCAGCCTGGCAGATGAATGTAGGGGCAGGAAAAGCTCATTCCTTCCCAACAGACTGACGCACCATAACCAGGAGTGTATCTGCAGGTCACACAAAGAAGCTCAGGAATGACAGACAGTTGTGGAAAAGAATGAATGAATGATCAGGTGACTGATGAGACAATTATTTGAATCTGGCAAGACATACCTATGATTAATGCACACATTTCACACTCAAAAACTTCACATTTTAAAATGAAGGGCCTGTGAATTCTTTCAGCTCTCTGTCATAGGAAATGGACCAATGCACTGTGATGTCACGCACAAAAATCACAGCTGTGAAGCTGCTATAGTCTAATAATCATTTCTGGATGATTACAATATTTGAGGCCAAGTTAAAGAAGTATGACAGTCACAAAAATTGTCAAGTTTGGGAAAGACTAACCAGATGAGTTCATCTGAAACATTATAAAAAGAAGCTTTGAAAGTATGTTCTTAAAGCTAGTAACAGTCCTAGAAACAGTTGATCTGTAAGGTATAAAATCTGTTAGGGAATCTATTAGCTTAATATTGTATCATGATTACTGGCTTTGCAGAAAAATCTGTTTTCAAGTAAAGACTAGAATTCAAATATTATATTATGTGGTAATTGTAAAACAAAGTGCAACTTCATTATTACTACTACTATTTTATAATGGAAGTCAAGTAGAGCCAGTCCTTAGTTTGACATTAGCTCCATAGATTTCTATGATCAGTAGCCCTCACACCTCATTACACATCAGTTACATTCGGGCTCATCATGTTTTATAGATCTATCTTTTTACATTCATTGCACCAACTGAACTGTGCAGTCTCAGTTCAAAATAAATGGTCAATGAAGCCTAAACAGGAGCTTGCAGAAGTCCATCATTTACAAAACAAATAAACAGATGAAGAATATCAACTGTGGAGCACCCACCCAAACAAAACAGCACTTCCACAAGAAGGAGGCTAGAAGACGGTGTTTACAAAGTCCTCATTAAGGAAGTTGTGAGATAACACAACACACGCTCATGTGCATCACACACACTGCAGCAAAGAGCTATGCAGAGCCTATCATGTCACAGATAAGAGCCTGAGGATAGCACTGGGATGAGAAACCAGAGCTCAGAGAAAAACTGACAGAGGAGAGGGCACATCAGAGATGAGTCGGACGGACAAAGTTGGACATTGGCCACCCTGTCACCGGAACCACAGCCCGCACACAAACTAGATCAAAAGGTGTGCATGAGAATAAAGACTGGAAGATAGCTCCTTATCTGCAGAACAAGCCACAACCTGTTGCAGAGAGACTGGTCAACAGTAATACCTGCGACCAGGAGACAACTGTCTGACTGCCGTCATTCAGCCTCAGTTTCAGTGGACTGATTTTTTTTACTTACGGTTGCAACAGCTCTTTGACTACCCAAAGGGTGTCAACTCAAGTGAGAAGATATTTCTCATGGCGAGCATTTGGGTCTCTCAATCGGGAACCATCTGCAGCTCCAAGCCTTTGCTGTTGCTGTTTTTCATAGTGCTTCTCCAGGGCCCTCTGCATTCAGAGAGTAACCCAATCACAAGCAGTCATCAGAGGCATCGGCCAGATCCAGGCCTGGGGGATGGCCATGGAGGGGTGGTGGACATATCTCAACTGGAGCAGGACAGCACAGTGGACATGCAGTTACTTGAAAGCCTCAAAGAGCAGTTTTTGCGAACATTCAACCTGACTGGCTCTGGTCCACCTCCACTGCCACCTGGAAGCACCAGAGAGGAGCCACCTGAGTACATGATGGAGCTGTACAACCGCTTTGCCAATGACCACAATGCCATGCCCACTGCCAACATCATCCGCAGCTTCAAGAATGAAGGTATTCCTCTATTTGAAAACCACTGTCATCTGTGATACAAACTTGCAATCATTCTTTCCTGGCTTCAAATATACTGCCTTATGAAACTATGAAACTCTAACCAATGTTGCATTGATTGTCAAACTAACCAAAAATAAAAAACTGAAGAATGTTTTTACATTACAATTTAACATATCATCCTGAGAATATAGACCTTCAGTCAAATTGAGATTGAAAGGGAGTTGTTTGTTGTACAGCCCATGAGTTTGCTCACTTTTCAGTGAGACTAAATCAATTGTATTGCAAAAGAAGGCCCCAAGAAATGTAAAGACTTAATGAAAAGCCTACCCAGTCTCAAATGTTATTCTTTGTGACTCTTGTTCAGAAGAAGAGCTCCCCTGAGTAGCAAAATGTCTGAATTACATATTTTGTCTTAGATCCATTATCGTAAATTGAGGAAACCTTGAGGATGAAGCTGTGTAATGTCTCAAAGCTATTAAACTATGTCTAAAAGTCTATTAAATCTGCTTAGTTGTGTTAATAATGTAAGTTTAACAGTTTTGTTTCCCTCTCAGATCCATCTCCGAGTGTTGTAGATGCTGGAGGAGTGAGACGCCATCGACTCCTCTTCAATGTGTCCATTCCACATCATGAGCGTGTTACTGCTGCCGAGCTCCGCCTCTACACCCTGGTCCAGACCGACCGACACCTTTACGCCGGCGTCGATCGGAAAGTGACTATCTATGAGTTGGAATCTGATGAGGAGGACACCAACACGACAGATGACTCCCCTGTAAGAGGGGATACATTTAAAGGGGACATAGATCGAGTAGAGCTTACAGAGCTGGCATCCCGACAAGTCTTTGGCACTGATAATGGTTGGGAGGCATTTGACCTCACTGCTGCCGTTCAGCGTTGGAGAAAGTCTGAGCAAGGCACCACGCATCAGTTGGAAGTGCACATTGCAAGTGTGGTCGATGAAGAAAACATTCCCAATTTGCCAAATAAAAATGATAATAAATTTCCGCAAGAGGGAGACATGAAGATTGACACAAGTCCTGAGGAAAAACACAAACCTTTGCTGATCGTTTTTTCAGATGACCAAAGCAACGATCATCGAGAAGACAAGCGTGAGCTAAATGAGATGATAGACCATGAAACCTACAACATGGTCCTTCAGAATGAAATATGGGACGATTTGGAGAAAACCAAGGATGAATATGGGGACAAAGCAGAGCCAGATGAGGAGGACCTAATCCAAATGCGGTCAAACTTTATCTATGATACTGCGTCCCGCATTCGGCGCAATGCCAAGGGAAACCACTGCAAGAAACAATCCTTGTATGTGGAGTTCAAGGATATTGGTTGGGACAGTTGGATCCTGGCTCCGACTGGTTATGATGCGTATGAGTGCACTGGAGTTTGCTCCTTTCCACTGACAAAGCATGTAACACCCACTAAACATGCCATTGTCCAGACATTGGTCAACATTAACAGTCCTCAAAAGGCGGCTCGAGCTTGTTGTGTTCCTACCAAGCTAGATCCCATATCTCTCTTATACTTGGACGATACCGGCGTGGTCACCTACAAGTACAAGTATGAAGGCATGGTGGTGGCAGAGTGTGGCTGCAGATAGTCCAGGCTTTTACAGACTTAAATGCTAAGTAATGTGAGCAGAAAGGCACAAATCCCACCATAAGCTGAAAGAGGCCAACTCTTTTACAACCAAAAGTCAGACTATCTGAACTCGAAGGGTCTGTTTTTACAAGAACTTAAGAAAGTACTAAAACACCCATGTGAGGACAGTAGAAACCCGTAATGAGTCTGGAGTTAACATGTTGACAGTGGTGAAACTGAGGTGTGTCCTCATACCAGCAAGAGTTACACAGCACAAGATTTCCCAAAAGGCCCCTGTGCACACATCCTACAGTGAGCACAGACTGGTGGGAACCAGCTGGAGCTGCCCCTCCTTCTATTTCCCCTTGACATCGGTCTTCCTCTCCACTTATCTGTGGCCTCTCTACATGATGCAAACACTAATCAGCACTTCATGTGCCCTGGCACAGTAAAATGACCTCCCAGAGGCAACCTGACAAGGCATGAACTGTCCAAACAGAGATCGGCCTCCTGCACTGCAGATGGGGTAGGGGTCCTGGAGGCAGGGTTATCTGTCCCAACTCTGTTTCCCACTTCACATGCCTCTCTTCCAACCCCCCCTGCTGCAGCGATAGCAAGGTGTTGGAGACTGAGAAACATGTATGCCACCATTGAAGTGAACTGTCTTGGTTTGGTGGGACAGAGACTTAGACAGGACATGGGGGCAGGGGTTGTCCACATTCCTAAGCTACAGACTCAACCCACTGACCCAGTGTGCCCCCGACATACCTCCAACCTCTAGGTTGGGTCATCCATCATTTTTATCATGAAAAAACCTATTTGGATGGTTGTCCACTCACAGCCAACATTGTGAGTGGGGGCAGACTCTTTTGTAATAAGCATTTTGATACCTCTGCTGCTTGTGTCAATTTAAAGACTATTTATTGTGTTAATTTATTATTTTTTACAGTGTTGGTAATTTTTTAAATGTAAAATTATATTTTTATGTTGTGATCTGTGACAATGCTTATGCAGCATCGAATTGTTTTGTTGGGAAGATAAATGTTAATATTCAACACTAAAACAATCAATAACTATTGTTAAATTAAATGTCTAATTGAACATTGCATTTATAGTGTCTATTGTTTCAAGAAACTGTAGCAATGTAACAATGCATTGTTGGAACCCAGCTCATTTTGTCTAACAGTTTCTGCTCAAAGGTCAGAGTTCATGAATGTCACACAAACAAAGAACCATGGGAAACACACTGGAAGGTCCACTAATGAACAAAATAGATGGACTGCTGTCTGTGCTGACAGCTAGCAGATGCCAGAGCAGTACTAATGGAAAACCTGTTATTTGCAAATAAAACAATGACAGATACAACTGTGGTGTTTCAGTCTGCAATTATTATCATTAACATTCAGACAGTTCAGACGTATGTGTGCTGATACTTGTGCTGATACCTACAGTATATTAAAAATTGCCTGTTTGCTGAAGTTGAAAATGCTCGGGATTGGTTTGAGGTTTGATGTGCATAAAGAGTAATAAATGTGACATATATGTTTGATGGAAGTACTGCAGGAAAAAAAACCAACAGTTCTGGAGTGAGATAGTTCACCCTGACCTCTCATGTCAGAAGAGGGTAGGGTTTGTCTAAAAATGGTAAAAAATGAAGGTTAATGCCCTCGCAACAAGCGGAGCAGCTATTTAAAGCTATCTAAGTGAATATTTACATGATAGTGGAAGTCTGTTCTTTGTCAAACTTAAAAAAAATTGATGAAATGGGAAGTCTAGTGTTTGGCTCTCTGAAGGGATATTTTATACACCTAAACAGTGAACACAGAAGGCAGAGAGTATGAGAAAATTAGAGGCGATGTGTGAAAACCTGTCACGTACCGTCATGACGCAGAGAGCTGAGCCTGGGCGTGATGTGAACGTGTGTTTTGGTGTGTGTCGTTGAAAACTGGCCCGACTTTGACGTGGGGTTTGTAATAAGCGCTGATTACATCCGCCTTGGGTCAACTTTATCGCACCATCTCTTGGCAACACTTCCACCCAGAGCTCATTTCTCCCTGGCGCTGCATTTCTTTGAAAATTGGCCGACTGTGGCTCAAGAAATGCATGATAAGATGATAAAAAAGTAAAATACTGGTACTTTTTTACCTGTTTACAGCTGCAATACAAAACAGTGTACCTTTTAATAGTCTGTAGATCATTTTGACGGTGGGCCCAGTTTGCCACACAGTGCACTGTAACTTCTGTTCCACTAACAGACCATGTAAATATAGGAAAAGCCTGAATATAGTCATAGTTACACTGCTGTCCAGTTGATCATTATTGTAATCTGTCACATATAAGAAAGCAACTATCTCCTGCATACGTAACATATTCTCAACACAATGGGTAGATTAATTTTCTGGCAATAATCAAAGTTTGCCATTTGCCATTAGACTCTTATTTTAGACTCAAACTTTTCAAGTGAGCTTTATATTAATGGAATCTTACCTTTCAACTTATGTTAGCATGTAAGACTCTCTTCAGTGCAGTAGGCTATGAGTTAGCCTATTTAGCCTCCACTTTCTGTGTGTTAAACGCTGATTTAGCTATACATTCTACAGATTGAACAGAGTAGCCACAGCAAAAGAGACATTTTGAGCAAAATTTACTATTATCTCTGAATCATGACGGGGACGTGGTTCTTATTGTGGTTGATATACACTGTAAAAAAAAATATTTTTTACGATAAATGACTTTTTTAAACTTTTTTCAATATAGTGTAGAAAACTCTAAATTTATCATACATTGATCGTAAATTAACAACCAGCATTTTATTCTAGGTGTTAATTCGATAATGACAAAAAAAATTTTTTTTTCCCATTTTTTAACAGAACATTTACTGTAAAAAAAAACATGAAAAAAAAAAAAACATGAAAAAAATGGTAAAAGATTGGCAGCTGATCACCTGACAGGTAGGCCACAGTATAGGCTGGGGAAATGGAGAACTCATAACTCTGAGTGGCTTGAGTCATAAACTGACAGGAAGAGGACCACAGCAGCCTCATAGAAAGCTTTTATGGATAAGTTACGAAAACTGCGCGACACACTCCCTGTTCAAACTGTGAGAATCAGTGGAGAGGATACTGAAATAGTTTCAAAGCTGGCTATATTTTCTAAGAATGTCTTTTATTTTTTCTCATTTATTTATTTATTTATTTATTTAGACAGTGCATATAAATCAATAGTACAACTGTAAAATACGTCAAAGTTATCCAAGAGGCTAGTATTCATCTAGTCCTTGGCCAGATTTACATAAGGCATCCTAGGAAAAAAGTAAAACATTTAAGCATATAACAATAGAATTACAGATATCAGATTGGCTGGTCTAAATAGCAGGAGCAGAAGTACAATCAAGTTAGAAGACAACTGAGAAAAAAATCTGTTAATACAAAGCAGTGGCAGAGGCATGCAGCAGCCTTTACAGAGAAATCAGAGAAGCATAAAGCAGCAGCAATAACATGGTTAAAACCAGCAGATATAAGACACACTGTTAATATCATCAGAAAATGTATTAAAAAAAAAAACATGCATTAAAGATGATGTATTGATAGCTTAGTAAAACACAATGATAAAACAGAAGCACATGTTAAAAAGTTTGGGCACAAGGAAAGACACACACAAAGCTCAACACAAGATGGCAGCAGCAGGGGTTCAGAGCCGACATGTTTGATTACTTAGGAGCCAGTTTTATTAAATGGGAGCTGGGAGGATGTTGTTCCGTTCCCTATAAACCCTGACAGAGGAGGCTGAGTGACTAAAAGCAGTTTTTCTAAGAGGAATGTAGCAGTCTCCTCTGGTAGCTCCTCTTGTGATGTGGTTGGAATGGGATCTAAGGCCAATAAAATCACTGAGAGGAGGGGGAGCCATGGCAGATGTTTGAGTGTCTGCTCAGGTTTTTCCAGCTTAGATAGAATGGTACAATGATGAAAATGATTTCGCAAAGTAGTCAGCTTTATTTTTTACAATTATTCTATATGTTTTAAGGCTGTAAAACCCCTCACCACACTTTATACACTTTTCTCAGGCAGGCATTAACATTTTCTCACATTTCTCTCTTGTTTAAACACTCTCAAAGTTCAAACCTTAGCATCTTCTGCCTTTTGGGTGCGACCGCAGGTGCCTTTGTCGGTGCAGAACGTTTTGTCGACATTGTGGGTTTTGTCGGGGAGAAAACTTGCAAACATACAGCACTTCAGAGTCACACTGCTAGCATCGAACATTTATGTAAATTTGGCAAACCGAACGCATTCTGTACTGTACTGGAGACACGGCACGGAAGAGATTGATTGACAATGGTCTACAGTATCTTAGCCAATCAGGATGCAGAACAAAATGCACATTCATATGCTGTAAAAAAAAAAAAAAAAAAAGCAAAATTGCACTACAAAAAATCCGTGAATCAGTGAGGCCGCGAAAGGTGAACCATGTTATAGTGAGGAACTACTGTGGACCATCCCCTGAACAACAGAGTGAACAAAGTCTGAATCAGTTCATTTGAGGGACCCAACATGTGAATTTCCCCTTGGATACTTTTCTGGTGCTAATCAAAGTTAACTATTAGTGAATAGACATAAACAAAAACATAAATATATCTTATTGCACAAATATATATTTTTTTCATGTGTTAGGTAATTTTTTTAAGTTAACTCTATCTTACTGGAACCTTATCTTTTACATTAGCATGTACGACTTCAGACTTCAGAGTAGTATTAGCTATTTAGCCTTCACTTTCTGTAAAGATAAAAGTGTTGAATAGTGTTTCACTCAATAGACTACAGCACCAATATTATCAACTATTTTGATCAAAGTTAACTATTATTACGGTACCATGCCAGGGACATGGTTCTGTCCAAGCTGACCATGTAACCCTGTGCTGGATTACAAAAGTGAGCATGCAGTAGTGTAGTTGTGGACAGACTCTTTCAGTGGGTGCACATTTCATATGAAAAGGTATATAGCTTTAGAAGAAGTGAAGACGTTAAGATTAAGCACTCCAATAATACTTCATGTCTTTATGCATCATAACGTTCAAACATGTTCAACTAATTACAATTGTCTGCAATGTTGCGAAATCCTAAAAAGCCCACCGTAAGTAAAAAGCAGAGTAATGAAAAGCACATGTCGGCGATGGTTCACATGCTTCTGCGTCCAAGAAAAATTACCCTCACAGTCATTTCTCAGCAAAAGGACTGGAACTAAAGTCTGGAGAGCACTGATGACTTTTATTAACTGGACCTTCAAAGAAACTGCTGCACAAGCCACAAACAAATAGCTAAAGAAGTGGTGAGCAGTGACTAGTTACACTTACTTCAATATATTTACTCATCAGCAGTGCTTTATGGATTTTGTCAACCTAACACTTTTGCACTTCTCTCTTCAAAATACAGTTCTCTTTTTTTACCTCTTCAATAGCTTACCTCTTCTCAGCATCCAGTTGTGAGTGTCACATTCTGTAACTCACTGCAGAAACAAGATTGAGCAATCCTACACTGTCCTCTCAAAAGAAATGAACAAGTTCCAACAAAGATCAGGCCTTTTATTCTCACATGATCCCAGTGGAATTCAATATGAAATAAACACACCGAACACTATCGAGACTGGATGTACAATCGGTGTTGACACTGGCTTGAAGCAGAACAAAACCAAGTGTGTAGAAAGTGACAGAAAATCCACTGATCTGCATCGACATGTGCTTTTGATTTCCCTATCAAATCCCCATAGACCCACTTGGAGAAGAACACAGAGTGTGAGGGGGCCCATAGTAAAACAGAAACCTGAACCCTAACAACAAAACCCCCAGCCTGCCTCTATACTTGTGTACTATCTCCAGCAAAGAGTTTTCCAAATACAAAACTAGACTCTAACTAGACCAGATCAGTACCACTGGTTGTTAATACTACCATGTGTCTGCTAGGTGCAACACAAGTTTTCTTTCTACATGAGATATTAAATGTATTGGAAGCAAACTTTCAAGAAACAGTCTGCTAATTAGAATAAAGAAGAAAGTAAACCCATAATTGCACCAGGAAATAAATGCACCAAGAGACAAATGATTTCATTTCACATTTTATCCTTGAGGTGAATGTAACAGACAGCACATGAAATGCTTTTAATTGACAAAGAGTGAGACATACGACACCAAAAAGCTGTTTAGAATTCTGGAATATGACTACCGCTTTAGTATGCAACTTTTCTTACTTTTTCTTTCTTTAAAAAAAACAATGAAAAGTGATCCGTATTGTACCACTTTGCAGACAGGAAGATGTAGCCAGGACCAGCCAGGACCACAATTGGATTCATTATCTGCTTCATTATTGTGATTGGATGGAAAACTTCTTACTTCAAATGCAACCAGAAACACTGCTGATAACCTTTTCTTGCTCTTCTTCATTAAGTATTAACAAACGAGCCATGTGTTTGACATTGGTGGTGAAATTGGAATGTTATAACCATTTTATAACCATTGACCATTGACTTCCTAAAAGTCCTGGTCCCATTTTGGTCTTGGAGCACTCTAATCACAAGCTTGTTATATATTATTATATTATATATCTGCAGATTGTTAGACAAATTTGAACAACAAGAATGCTTAAATTGTCATTTCACTGGAACATTTACACTTTAACAAGAATAGACCACACATGGAAAACATTTACTGACATTCTGTTTTCCTGTAGCTGCACATGATATTAAAGTATAGCCCAATAAATCTAAAATCACACAATACACAACATACAGAGTTCACAGGGGTAAATGTGTTTCACATTATTGTGGGGATTGGTCCATAGTTTAAAGTTGGCAGTGCACACAAGTCATGCTAAATTTGGAGATATATATATATATATAATCCTTTTTCCACCAGGCAGTATGGTATAGTTCAGGACAATATGTTGCAGCAGAACCATGAACTATACCACACCAGTTTTGACTTTAAAGTGCACTTTTTCTTGTGACATTTATGACAATTCTTATTAAGGTTTTTATTTCAATGGGTTTCATTAATGTTTTTTGTTAATTCTTTTGAACCACTACTTTGAGTATTTAAGGATTCATATTTACCAGATTGGCTGAGTACGTGTAACAACAAGACAATAAAGGCTTTGATGAACTTTTCTCATGAACAAAGGAGATAGTCTTTCTTTTTAGTGTTACACAATACAACTGAGCCCTGTTAGTGGGTGGTCAGAAGTTAGTGGCCTTCTGCCATGTTCACATCAATCTGTATTTGAACAAACATGACATTTTTTATTTAAGGAGTCATTCAGTTCCACTTGACTGAACACAACTAGCAAGACAGATTTTATCTCAATTCTTTTGTATATCTACAAGCAGACAGCAAAACGAAATGTAAAACTTACAAAGACAGACTGACAATCAAATCATTTGCTATGTAATATATTCTTCCTAACTGTAAAAAATCCTTCATTAATGCCTCTGGTTGGACTTCTGCTCCAAAATGTTCATGTTGTTGCATGTCCCATTACTTTGTGCGTAATTACAGTCCTGACGCACCGAAACCAAAGGCTTATGTAAAACATTACAAAGTGTCTTCAGTTTTTTTCTCTCCTTGGCAGTGATTAACAAACCACGATTTAAACAGCCCTTGCCCACATAAAAATATGCAAATATACAAAGCAAGGACAAGACTGCATCTCTCTAATATGCTTAAACTTCCATTAGCTGAATTTCACACAAGCACAATTTACACAGTTTTCTCACCAGGAGAATATGCCACTGGGTGTGGAGTGTGGTGTATGAACAATGTCAGGAGATTCTCCAGAGGGCCTTTAGTGTCCTTTATCTGCCCACTTTCTTTTGTAAACCACTGAACCAATTATTGAGGTACTTCTACAGAGATCCCATAGAAAACATGTGTGACAAGGGCTACATAGGGAATGTATAGGCACTGTTTAATGAGGTTTTGCTTTCATTGCTCACTCTCTGTACGTCCCAAACAGGTGGTCCCAGTGAGTGAAGTAGGGGGCGTAGTTGCTCTTGTGGCGGGTGTGGTGAGCCTGGTGGTGCGGGGCGCCCCCCAGACCCGGCACCACTCTGTGCAGAGCCCAGGGCAGGTTGTAGCCACAGTGGTCCTCCACGGCCAGCCAACTGTTAAGGAGATGGAAGAGGGCTTCGCTCAGAGGGTGGCAGCCCACCGCCCACGAGCTGAGCAGGGCCAGAAGGAGCAGAGACAGCAGCTCGACTGAACTGGCATCCTGCGCCGCCAATGCAAACAGGATGTTGTTTTGGTGGTGCTGCTGGTGAACGTGTCGATAGAGCCAAGGAAACCTGCAGAGGAGCACACACATCTGAGAACGCTTAAAGATGATGCAATGGAAAATTACCACAGGCTGGAAATTACACTGTGTCACTGGGAAAGGGCACAGATGATAATCACTTTACTTTAACTTCTGTTAGCGTTGAACACATCTGAGTATCCCAGTCACTTTCCAGTTTCAAGTACAAACTTTACCAAAACTTTACTGCTCTGTTTAAGTGTATGTTTATGCAAATGTGGTGCTTTGAAAATGGCTTTTCCAAGTCAGTTTTTTTCAATCTCATATTTTGCCACTCAGCAATTTTAAGCATTTTCAACCACTTGATCCAAAATTCAAACCTCAAGCCCATCACCATGTAAAAACTCAGGCTAAAAATAAGATGATCCCTTGTTTTTAGCTGCTTGTAACAAACTAGATTTCAATCTTTAAATTAAAAGCATGTGACGCTCTACAGTACAGATTGCCTCTGATACAGGGCTGAAAACACTGTTACAGTAACTAAATATATAAGGCTAATTAAATCATTTATAATCAAACTACATTCCCATCCTTCACTACTGTCTCTTTCACCTCACGTTGCCCCGTCTCCCCAGACTCAAGTCAAAAATCTGGGTACGATCTAATCTGTGCACTTTCTTGACATTTTTCCAACAGGAGGTAAAGTGATTAATGTCATGGGATTTAAAAAAAAAAGGCCCCGGACTTGGAAGCCAAAGGTTAACTATTCAAAGGATTAGCTGAGAGTTATGACCATAATTACTGGAAATTATCTTTTGGTAGTTAAATCCCATTGTGTGCCATAAATCCAGGTGGGCCATATTTGTCTTGAGCCCCTCTGCATTAAGCAGCTCATCTGTTCTCTAGACACTTACATAACAACTAGAGCTGGGCAAGAAGCATGTGAAAACAGTCCAATAACAAGAAAAACGAAGGAAGAGCTCATTTATTAAAGTGTGTTACAAGCCAATTGAACTCTGTGGGTCAAGTGGACAAAACACTCATCCACTCGTCATGTCTACGACTTCCTTTGAAAACAACAACACAGCCTTTACACTGTTTTCCCAAAGCCTTAAAGCTGTCACTGTATTTCTATAAAGAGGATATAAAATGATAGAATATGCATCTTTAATTATACCCGTAAAGGTCAAACCTCTTAATTACTATCAGTCATTGGTGAAAACCTTTTATAGCAATGAAGATATGGCCCTATGACAAAGGGAGCTGAGGCTGTGGTACTTTATGACTCCATCTAGTGGTCAAAAATATTAACAAGACAATTTTTTTACTCAAGGCCTACAATTCTTAACAAAGCAGTCCAAACTCACACTGTGACTGTAACTGTATTTGAATCAGAATGATGAATCCATTTAGGTCATTTAGGTAGTTCTGATAACTGTGTTTGAACATTTGCATTAATTGAATGGTAGTGTAAATTAAAACACTTCAAAACAACACGACGTAATTTCAGGAATAGATTTCAGGGTTTCTAAAGGACTGCAAATTCAATGCACTCAACAAGCTATAATTCCAAATGGCATAGAGACGACAGGTGTAGAGTTGTGTTCATGTGAGTAGTGCTTTTGTAGTTTTCTTGTTAGGTATGTAAGGTTATATAAATAAACTCCACTACCTGATTTTCTTTTTTTGTCCCTGTCTCAGATTCCTCTCACCCCAATAACAGCCTAGGGACCTCTCCTGCTTCTCTTTTATTAAAAAAATAAAACCGCAATTTTTTTTCTCCACAAAATACAAATACATTTCACCAAACTGAAGTTTAGAGTTTAGCATTAGCTTAGCTGCAACTTCGGCATCAGAATGGCAGTTATCTCCTCCTCGTTAAACATTATGTGATTGAATTGACAGTATTTATCCGTGTTTTTTTTTTTACAGCGTATGAACGTGCATTGTGTTCTGCGTCCTGATTGGCTAAGGGACTGCAGACCATTGTCAATCAATCTCCTCTGTGCCGTGTCTCCTGTACAGTACAGAATGCGTTCGGCTTGCTAAATTTACATAAATGTTTGATCGCTAGCAGTGTGACTCTGAAGTGCTGTATGTTTGCAAGTTTTCTCCCCGACAAAACCCACAATGTCGACGAAACGTTCTGCACCGACAAAGGCACCTGCGGTCGCACCAAAAAAGGCAGAGGAAGATGCTAAGGTTTGAACTTTGAGTGTTTAAACAAGAGAGAAATGTGAGCAAATGTTAATACCTGTCTGAGAAAAGTGTATAAAGTGTGTAGTGAGGGGTTTTACAGCCTTAAAACATATAGAATAATTGTAAAAAATAAAGCTGACTACTTCGCGTAACCCCAGCGATAAACAAGGGACCACTGTATTACAGAAAATGTTAATCAATGCAATCAGTTCACTTTTTTTTTTTTTTAATTATTATTTACTGGTATCGTATTGATTTTTGGTGATATTATTTTTCATTTGTTAATGTACTGTCCTTAGATTTATGGTAAAATTAGTGTCCCGAAATATGGTCAGCCTACAGTACTATGTACTGTACTGTTTCCACAAATGATTGCTTTAACAATATACTATTTGGGGTTTTTAAACCATTTTAAGCCTGTTTAGTGGCAGTATCTCTTGCGTAATGTATGTTTCATAAAATGACTTTATGGGCTATTATAAAGTAAAAAACTATATTATCAAGTAGGAAGAGATATAAAATGTTGCCTTCACAAAATAATGTCAGTAGGCTTAAATTAATTAAAGCTAAAATGAACCTTGAAAATGTACTAATTGAGCTAAATGAAGCCCAGTGACAGTAAGTGCTCACCTGTGCATGAAGAAGTGCCAGGCGAAGAAGAGCGCGTCAAACATGAGAAAACACGCCAGCACCTCCACACAGAGGCTGTAGCAGGACGGGGCCCGCTCCGGTAACACGGGGCTCCTCAGGACCATCTGCAGCAGCGCCGTGAAGGGAAGCACCACGCTCGAGTATCCGAACAGGAGCCTCCTGAAACAGTTCCACCATTGGCTCACGGACGGCAGAGGAGACGAGTCCGAGTCGATCCTCCACGAGCGGACCCGAGGGCTGACGCACGCCAGGACGTCCAGCGTAAAGAAAGGCACGCACATGAGCACGTGCGTGAGGAAGGCGCAGCACGCGGGCAGGTAAGGGGACAGCAGGATCTCCTCTTGACCCGTTCTCACAAAATCCCACAGCCCCTGAAGTAAACGCTCCTCTCCATGAGCTGAAGGCGACGTGCCCATCACGGCTTCCGTTGCATCCTCAACAGGAGACTGTCCGTTTACAAGTTAAACAAGTGATCTTCTTGAGATATCTTCCAAAATCGAGTCCGACCTCTCAAAGACGAGGCTGAAACTCTCTCCTGATGTTCCTCTGAGCCCCACTCTCCCTCAATGCCACTTACACGATGCTGCTGCTGCTGTAGACTTTCTCCTGTTCGTGGGAGGGGCCCCAAATGGAGCTATAAAAGTCAATCTAAGAGTCACTTGTCCTCCTTCCTTAGTAGTCATGTATTATAATGATGAGATCCACCCACACACCAAAATGTGCTCTGTGCACACAGCCGGCTGCAGGCTTCAGGGAACTAAGGGGATTTCTGAAGGATGGACAGAACCTAAAACCTGTCTCAAGTGTCCTTTAGAGTCAGAGGAGACTACTACTAATCAAACAATAGACACATACATCTAACTTCAAAATAAGGATTAACAAATAACATGTTTTTGACTTACTCAAAAGAATTTGGTGTAGTTAAATAGCACTTATGATAATCAGCTAAATACTGCTTGAGTGACATGTTGCAATGTAATGCAATAAGTTTTTAATTTTTATTAACTATACTTTTGAAGACCTTTTTGATAACATGAGCAGGCACGTTATTCCTAGTTGTCGAGGACCACACACACATGAATGCAGCATATGAACTAGGCTGTATGATTTTGTTTGTTCATGCCACTTACATTTTCATTGCAACATGTTTACTTTTTGATTGAATTAGTGATCCCTCAAATCATTTAGACAGGATTTTAAACACAGCTTGTTTAAGAAATCAACCTCATGACCTCAAAACATATTGTGGATAATGTTAGCCAGCATTTGGACGGATGCCTGAGGTCCAGACTTCTGTAACGTCAGTGCTGCCTACAGTTCTGCCTTAAATACACATATATTCATTTAAACTACAGATGACAGTATGATTAATCCTTTATAAATTATAAATTAATTATTAATAATATTCAGATATCAGTCATTTTTGGAGGAACATAAAAGCCATAATGATGTAAATATATTTAATGGGATTTGAAAATGACATGAACATTCTGGAATTTATAATATAACCATGTTTAACCATTACAACCGTTAAATGCTGTCAGAAATGATCAATATTAATTCTACATTTACCACTTAGAACACAAAACATGAAATAATAAAATGTGTATTATAAACTAGTTTATGCATTCAAAGCAGTGGGAGGAGATGTTTTGTGTGTGGAACTTGAACTTGTGTTTCTCACATTTGGAGCAGGTTGTTCCCTGTTTCCTCCAAATCACTATCAACCTCCTCATTTTGGAAGATCAGATCAAGGGCCTGATGCTTACTAACTCTCAGGTACCTTTAAAATGTTATAATGTTATGACTGATGATGATTACATTGGAGGCATTTTGTGTTTGCTGTTGCAGATGTGTCAGTGTAAAGGCACCCTTTGACCTCTGGATGACTTCTGTTCCCTTTGTGCACCATATATGATCACTTCTAGCTGTTTTTTTATACTATTATTTCACTGTTTTGAGATTCCCCCATGCCATGTATAAAAATACATCAAACATGGCCTGTATAGTTTCACAGTTTCAAGATTCCCTAAAACAACATTTTTTCTAGATTTGACCGACACTGGTAGATCTAAAATCCAACTTAATAGATACGCGTCAAATTTGACCCAGAACAGTGTACAAACATTTGTAGCACCTAAACAAAGGCATAACATTTTTGTGTATTTGGGTCACACAAAAGTCATCAAATTTTAGACCAAAAGAATGTAATTTAAGGTATTTTTACTGTTGTCAAATGTCAAAATGGGTCAAATTTGAAAGATTTATATGACCAGACCTTGAATGAATACCATTACAGTCATGATTCAACCTCTAAATCCATTACTCCTGATAATAGTTATTTGAAGGAAGAATTTGAACTTGATGACAGACTCAGTGGCACTGGTTTACTTTGGCTGACTGACAACTGTAATCTGAGAATCAACAGCAATATTTACAGCTATTGTTTGAATCTAATAAGTGGCTGATGCAAAATGATTCAATGTTGATCTCAAGTTAACACTGGATCCTTTCATTCTCTGTTCACTGAAACATGAAAGAGATCAGATGAGATCATGGCATTGCTTTCTAGATTCCAGAAACTTCCGGAAAACATATCTTCATTCTATGAGGCAGAAAGATGTGCCCCCTGGGCTTCTAACATGTTCAGGCAGCAACGTTTTCAAAACTTTGTACAATTTGTGACTAGTGAGTATATGCTTTATGAGATGTCACATTTTATTAACACACTCCATGACCTAAGAAAAGGGATGGTACACCTGAAGAATTGTGAAAGAAATACTTGAATCAGTGAAGCGGCAAGCCTTATCTACCAGTCGGGTGTGAGACATGTTCAAGTACATTTTTAATATAGGTCATAATCATTGTCACTGTTTCTAAAGAAGAACTATTTTAAGTTGGAAACGGTTAACTTGGAAGTACCCAACTATGCAAAAGTCATTAGTCATTAGTTGTGTTTCCATGTATTTGAAACTTTTTCCGAGTATTTGTAACCACAGGTGAAGTGAGATGGTATTCACAAAATCTGAACATACTATAAACGTATAAATAAATCACAGTACAGTGGCAGCAGTTATATGCCTAAAAAATGGCAATTAGTGCTGAGTAATACTTGTTAGTGTCGCAAAAATCAAAAGGACAGAATTGGGTGTGTTGCCATTAAATGATGCACAGTGAATAAATGTTATGTGTCATTAAAGGCTCAAGATTTTATATGGATTTGGCAGACACCTGAGGAAAAATTGAGAGCTGTAGCTTTTTAGAGTACTCAGATACCTGCCATTTATAGTAGTGTGTAATGGCAACTGGCATTGATTTGTGCTGGTTATAAATCACACAGTTAGGGTTAAACCACAAGGATAAGAGCCACACAAACTCTAGAAAAAAAAAAAAAATCCAGCTTACGAATATATTCTTGTTTTGTAATGTATTTGTAATAGGTGAGGATTATTAAAATACACACAGAAAGTAACCTGACAGGGCAATGCTGTGTTGTTTACTTTAGTAACAGTAAAATTAAAGAGAAGATCTGTTGTCAGGATGTGCAGCTGTTAGCAGTGGGACTGAGACCACTATATCCCACAGTTTATATATATATATACAGTTTATATTCAATCAAGAGCTGTGAAAAGGTTTCCAGATTACAGACCCAGCATCCTGAGGGCTGTTGCTTGAAGCTGATTGAACAAAACTCATTTAAAAAGTCATGGCCTCTACATATTTTATGATGTTTCACACTAAATGTAAATTGTTTTAATGCAATGACGAAAACAGGAAATTTTGAATATGAAAAAGGATTAATCAAAAATATTTGACGTATTCTTTTTAAAAATTAGGAGCAATCCAAATTCTAATTTAATTTATAAAAACAACTTTCAAAGTGTCATAATCAGTGTCTTCTGTTTTGTGCAAAGTGTAATAAAAATGTCCTCTGAAGCAAGAGAAAAAAAAAAAAAGAGGCCAAGAACAAAAGGTGAAGCAGTGGAGCAACAGACACACAACGGGATGGATGCTATACTTAATAACATGGACCATCCCCTGCATTGGGCTTTTGAACAAGTCTCAATCATTTCATTTTTTTATTTATTTGAAGATACATTACAATTGAATTTTCCCTTTGGGAGTAATAAAGTTGAATTGAATTGAGCTGAAATGGTTGCTTCATTGTCCCAGTACTGCCACACCATTGGTTCAAACCAGCTGTGGTTCAAGTAAAATCACTGTGAGGGGGACAAGATGGATTTCTTGTGCTGCACAAGAAAATAAATATGACAAGGCATAAAATAAGATAAAGTAATAACCAAGTAATTACTGCTTTTGTTGGTTGGTCTTGGTTGGTAGGTTAGATTGTTCATTGGGTTACATTCATTTCCAAAGGCTTGAATATATGATGGTCCCTCGTGACAAAGTCAAATCTATTGTACATTTTTTTTGGCTAGAGTGTGTGAAACAAATTAGAATAAGCTTAACAATACATCATTAGTATTATGTATAAGTAATCAATATGAAGCTAAAGTACAGTGTATTCCGTCAAGAAACTGAAAAGTGACATGGTATAAAACACTCTTTTATTAATTGTTAAGAAACAAACTATGCCACAAACTGATTTACAATGTAAATGTAAATATACTGGTATATGCCATAATGCCACACGTTTTTATTGCACGGTCACCAATAAAATAGGTGCAGAAATGCGTATGTGAATTGACAGCTATTTAAAAAACATTACAGAAATAAGCCATTTGATAAAAGGACTGTAAAAGTATTGCCTGTTCATTGGGAATGATGACGGAAAACCTCCTTGAGTCAAACTTCAAATGGATTTCTTTGGAAAACAGTCATTGAGTGGAATGCAGTTTTGTTATGTATGCTATGTTTTGCAAGAATGCTTTTATGATAAGTATAATGTAGTAATGTATAAATGTTGGACTCTGAATGCCTTTAACCCACATCCCTGATTGTCAAACATAAAATAAAGTGTGCTTATACTAATAACACATCCAGTGCTGTGAAAAAGTGTTTGCCCGCTTCTAGATTTTTTTTCATATTGGTCAGACTTAACACCCGGAAGGAGACTTGGAAGGAGAATGTCTAGCCATTACTTCATGACCTTAAGTGTTTTAGTTCTCTGGCATAAAGTCCAGTGTTAGATTCTCCTTTTTGTAAAAACACTTTACGACACTGCAGCGGTGAACCTAAGCCACTCGAGTTCAAACAGACTTGATTAGTACCTGTTTGATCTGTGAATGCACCAGTTTAATGCCCAGCCCAGTGTACAGTACAGCCGGATGGAACCAGGCCAGTTTACACATCCTGAAGCAGCGCAGACTGTTTCCTGGGTTCAGACAGTGATCCAAAACACACCAGCCAGTCTGTCTATGGCTTAGACAACACAAAATGAAGGTTTTGGAGTGGCCTAGTCAAAGTCTGGACTTGAATGTGATTGAGATGCTTTGGCCTTTAAAAATGTGCTCAAAAACCCTTTAAAGTGGCCAAATTAAGACGGATTGCTTGTTATCTCAAATTCTTGGGGCAACTCATTTTTCACATAGGGCTAGGTAAGTTTGATCAATTAAATCATCACTTAAAAACTGCTTACTTGAGTTATCTTTGTCTCATATTTAAATTTGTTTGATGATCTGAAACATTTAACAAAAAAAAAAAAAAGAAAAATTAAGAAGGGGGCTTATACTTTTTCACAATTTGAGGCTGTGACACACCCAACATAAATACACACCGATATTATGATGATTTACACACTCCTACAACAAGTCATTTTCAGTGCATCACAAGGACTGCTAAAAAAAAGGCTAAAAGGTCCCTTTACCAAAAACCCAATCTGCTACAGTTGGCAAAAACTGTGATGCAATATCACATCCTGCATCTCTTTCTCAAAATGGGCTACATTTTGACTAACTTCGAATATACACACTCTAAACTCAACAAATGTACAGTGTCAAAGTGCTACGATGATATACAGCATCACATAAAATCAGTGAGTCTTCAAGATTTCCCGAGTGCATTGAACAAAGTTTACAAAAACATCAAAAATGCAAACCAATGGAAACAAACTATTTGGTAAAAAGCTACCACACACAGTACATTCATCCCTGCTTTGTCCTTGACTGAAGTTTCCTGCAAGAACCACATGTTATTCAAGCTGTTTTGGGTGTTTTTCTTGGACAGAGAAGTGTTGACATATAATTATCTTTAATTTTTACTTCTTTATTAATTCTTGAGCGAGGTAATTGCACTGCCTCCGGAGTTTAGAGCTGCCTTGATGGGATAGAGGTTTTTTGAGGTAACACATTCTAATTCAAAAAGCAGCGGCTCCATAATTAAAAGTTCAGTAAAAACAATGAATCCTTAACAAACAGGTATTTTCTCCCTTTAATACACCCTTTTAGTCAATGGAAACAAAAGATTAAGACTAAACTGTACCAGCACATACAGTATATTAGCTTATCTGTTCTTTTGCACATAAACATGTTAGTATCATTTTTCAAGTTTTTGTTTATGTCAAGATAGGTCTGTTCCCTACAGTTGCAAAGAATACATTCTCAGTGCGGTATGGTACTTTATGTATTTGTCAAAAAGTTCAATTAAAATCAAAGTAGTCGGTTTGTACAGTGCCACTTTTGACATCAGCACAAACACATTGCAGTCTGCTCCTGAATACTGTCACATCTGATTGACTATGAGGGTGATTTCAAATGAAGATATGATCCACTGTTTCTTTCATTAAGGAAAACGCTGTGCTGATCCCCAGAAGTACGGTTATAGTTCTGTGGGATTAATGTTGAATAAAGCTATACAAATAAAAATGGGCCTTAGGCTGAGGCGGAGTCCAATAAAATATTTGAAGATAAATGAATGAGTGCTGATATCATTTGCATTTAAAGCCAAAAATAAAGCAGCACTATACAATCATTAGCATATACAGAATCACTTTGGAAGTTCCCTAACATACAAAAAGAGAAAATCCTTCTTCTTTTATTTAATTTGCAATTGCAAGATGGGGAACGCTACCATTTCACAAAAACCTGCTTCTCCAAAACCTCAAACTCTGAAATAATTTTGTAAAAGTTACTAAAAAGCATGCCTATAATATATAATAATATATTTAGGGGCCGTTTGCACAACACCAAAACACAAATGTTAACCGGGCATTTCTATAAACCTTTTGAAACCTGATGTTTTCTGGAGCAGTTCTGATAAACTCTGATAAACTGAAGCCTTAATGTGGGTGTACACATCTAAAACTACATATATATCATCAGAACATGACTTTTTGATGCACAAAAACAATGAATTTTGCAATTGTTGTACCCAGCAGCCAATAGCTTTGTTGGATGCAGCTGTTGGGTCATTGTTTTTACTGAAGATGCTTCTGTGGAGTGACAATGTCTTCCTTGTGTAAATAAACAGCCAAACCATAAGAGAATCTTTTTGTTTTGGGTGAAATGCTTTGTCTACATACAACCAATCAGAACAAAGAAACATCACATAAAATCCGCTCCAAGTAAGAACAATTAGACTTATTCTCCAGTGTTATCTTTTGTTTACGATGTTTTTCCTCTCAAAACCTTTCAAGTAAAGTTCATCATAAACCATATTTGTATCAGTGTTGCAAGTATTATTCTGTACTGCTATGAAAAACTATTAAAATGTTCTATGACTAATTTAAACAGACTGGTTGTGTAGTAAACTTAACTAACTCATACTTCTCAGTGGAAACAAGGCTTTGGTCATATTAAGTAACAGTAGTTGTGAGAAGTCTGACAAAACAGTCATTATTTAATCCGCCGACAGGACCTGTGGACCAGGATTGCCTCGCTCGCTCCTGGGTGGTCCAGTGGGTAAGGTCCATCCTCACCCCTCGCTAATCCAAGTCCAGCATCTGCTCACCCACGATGTCCATAGCGGCCGAGGCTTTAATGGAGCTGGCTGAGGACCCTGAGTCTACAAACATGTGAGGGATGTCGTTCCCGAAGTAGATTTTACTGTTGGCTGCGATGGCCTTGTATTTCATCAGCTGCAAGTACTCTGGGGTTAGCTTCAGCTGACAGAAAGCAAAAAAAAAAACAAAAAAAAAACACATAAAGTCTCATTTTGCACAGGACCTGCTGTTTGTGTTGTCATCTGTTTTACCTTATTTGCCTCTGCTGCTCTCTGTGCGGTGTAAAACTCTGCGTCTGCTTTCGCTTTCTGCCGCGCCAGGAAAGCACGGTCTGTGAATGACAAACAGGAACTGTTAGTAACAGCAGGAGTCAAAGCACAGGCTGAGGTGGAGGAGTGGGAGTAATTACACACTCCAATTTATGAATTAGCCCGAGACCGTCCTATTGCTCTTTAGAAAGCCTTATGTTGTCCATTACACACCCTAACTGGAAAAAACAAAAACCTGTTTCATTTGTTACTGTCCTCCTGGCCTTTACTCCGAGTTCCTAAATTAATTCTCAGATTTTTTTTATCTTGTACAGTGTTAGACTGGGATAAAATCGTTACCATAGGGGACTTTAACATTCATGTTGATGACAGTGATGGTCTCAGCAGTGCGTTTATGGCCTTATCTGTCAGTTTTGTACAAAACATGAGTAAACCCACTCATATGCACAACCACACCCTGGACCTTATATTAACCTACAGGCGTAAATTAGAAAGACAATGGTGTCACTTCAACTCTGAGGAGTCATTCAAGGCCTGGAAAAACAGTCTGTCAACCTATAAACAAGCCCTGCGTAAGGCTAAAACTACGTATTATTCTACATTGATAGAAGAAAACAAGAATAACCCTAGGTTTCTGTTCAGCGCCGTAGCCGGGCTGACGAACAGTCACAGCTCAGTACAACCTAGCATCCCTTTGACTCTTAGATGTGACACAGCCTCTTTTTTTTCAATAATAAAATAAACACAATTAGAAATAAAATAAATCAAATCCACCCCACTATAAGCTCAGAGCAGATTAGTGCCCTAACAGCTCAGTCCCCAATCAATATAATGAACACTTCTTTGGAAACAGGCTGTGTCCCAGAGTTTTTTAAATCAGCAGTAATTAAACCAAAAAAAACAATCCTCAATCTAGGCGCCTTAGAAAATGATCGACCAATATCGAATCTTCCTTTTATTTCAAAAATCCTTGAGAGAATTGTAGCTAAACAGCTCTGCAATCATCTGCAGGACAATGACTTATTTGAAGATTTTCAATCAGGATTTGGACCACAGCACAGAAACAGCTTTAGTCAGAATCACCAACGTTCTGTTAGTGGCTTCAGATAATGGACTGGTCTCTGTCCTAGTCCTTTTAGATCTCAGTGCAGCCTTTGACACAATGGACCACAGTCTCCTGTTACAGAGGTTAGAGTCTGACACTGGCTTTAGAGGATCAGCTCTCTGCTGGTTTAAGTCTTATCAGTTCAAGTCAATGAGCAATCATCGGCGTGAACAGTAGTTAGCCATGGAGTACCATAGGGCTCTGTACTAGGTCCTATACTTTTTATATTATACATGCTCCCCTTAGGCCATAGAATCAGAAAACATCCTGTCCCGACCCATGAACCCCTCCTGACCCCAGTTCTTCCTACTCAGATGAGATACTATCCATTGTACGTCTGTGCTACTCAGGTTTATGATATGTGTACAAACAGACCAGGGGGAATAATCTCTTACTGTTAATGAAGTTTTGCATTCAGGTACAGTATATGGCTCTTTGACCACAGATGGATGAAAAACATTTGTTCACCATAGAGCACCCATGTGTTTTCTTTAAGCCAGGATAAATTAAGCCACAATAGCAGTAAGTTAGCCACTGTTTATCACTGTGCCCTGAGGTATGTCACTGGATGTAGTCGCCCTACTCATCACTGTGAATGTTAAATCAGGCTGGCCTTCCTTAAGTGTGGCTACACTGGCTGACTGTGGTTTATAAAACTCTTCTTGGCTTCATACTTTTTCGGAGAACAAAAATCCATAATGCCTTACGTTTCAGTGATATTTTTCATCTGACTGTGCCTTGTGTAAGAACTGAAACAGGAAAAAAAGGCTTTCAGTTTTGTTGACCTTCTGCTTGGAACACACTCCAGTCTGAACTTAAACTGACCTCATTTCATTTGGAAACTTTCATTCAATCTTAAAAAAAAAGAGAACGTGAGAGAATTGGACAGTGTTTGTGTTTTTAAATTGCTACTGTGTTCTTAATCTGCTATTTTGTATGATTGCATTTTAATTTGTTGTGTTACTAATTTATTCTTTGTAAATTATTTGTTGTAATTTGTATTTTATATCAACGTGTGCTGTGGACCTCTTGGCCAGGTTGCCCTTAAAAAAAAGAGTTCTCGGTGTCAATGGATTTTTTCTTTTCTGGTTAAATAAAGGTTTAATAAAAAAATAAATAAAATTGTGGGAGGTTTTTTTTTTTTTAAATCTGGTGACTCCAAGAAAAATCTTTGCCAACCCATTTCTGGTTCCAGACCCTGTGTTTGGTAACCACCGGTGTAAGCTATGTCTATAAAAATCTGGTAACAAAATAGTATTATTATAGACTATAAAGCAAATCAGGCTGGTGAAGTTATATTAGAGTTGAAATAATATGTTTCATCATATAACTGTGATTCTTTGACTTGTCATCAGGTTTTCACTAACGTAATAACATACATGAATGCCTTTGGTCAGGGCTGTCACCAGAGCAGAGCCACAAACTGCAAAACTCTGATTACAACAATTACGGCAGTGAACCGCAGAACTTTGCAACACCGCTGTGCTTCTGACGTGTGACGGCAGGAAGAAAGTTCAGCAGGGGGTGATTCAGCAAGTACAAACGTAAAGCCTTGGAACTAGGACATCAGTGTTGTACTGTGGACTCGCTGGGGCATGTCTACAACTCACGTCAAAGCCAGACTCGGTTTGCAATCCTAGTTTACGCTATCCTGTCGTAATCACAAACCTTCAATTTCCGAGATCTTTTTTTCGGTTTCCTTTTCCATGACCTTTTGTCCGAACTTGATCTCCGACACCTGGGCCACTTTCTCTGCCTCTGCGCAACACAAGAGTATGATTATTGTGGTATGGGAACAGTTTTAATGACGGTTGACTGAACAATAAGCAGGCTGTGTGTTTCTCACCTATCACTGCCTTTATCCTCTCCGTCTCCGCCTCCTTCTCCACAACTTTCTGCGTTTGTTGAGAGATCAGCAGTTTGGTCTTTTCACTCTCCCTGCAAAGACAAACACACAATAAATGATCTGTGCACTATTCCTACGAAGTCAGTAAGACGGCGGTCCCAGTCCAGCTAAATGTTGTTTTATACCACCTCTACGGCAGGAAATGTTTGATGGGTTGGATGATTTTGAATGTTTCATTGGAAGTACTTGTTTGAAAATGAGTCACTTACTTATAAAACACACTTCAACATCAGTATTTCAGCACAGCCAGCCTCTGAATAATGATAAAATCTCCTTCGGGAAGTCATGGTCAACTCTTTACCAGTTCCACTGAACCACAAACCCAAGTGAGTTCAAGAGAAAGGATTAGGTTTCATTACTAAGGGTTATGATGACATCGTGTTGAAGCCTATTAAACCTCAGTAGTGTCCAGCAGCACAAACCTTCTGACCGGTAGCGCTTGTAAAAAAAAACCCCACTAAGCTCATCACTTACACTGCCTCCCTCGAGTAGTCAACAAAAAGTGTAGAATGCTTTCTGAATTGGACACATAAAAAGGTGGCAAATAGAGGAAATCTGTAATAATCTTGAATATTGCAATGAAAATATGATTTGTGATATTTTAATTGCCCCATCTGGTAATAGACTGTTTGTCTTTGTTTCATTATTTTAAAGGTGTTTTGGGAAAAATGCTATAGTATAAACTAGGACGGAGTGATAAAGCCTCAAAATTATATCACGACATATCAAGAACATTTGTGATAACAATATAAATGATGAGATAAAAATACTCTATTTGGTATGACACCTTTCAGATCCAGCAGCAGCAGCAGTATTTATTGACTGATTGATTGACTGATTTACTTCTTCCATGCTTAGTTTCAAGCAGCAAATGAAGCATTAAAATCTAGTCACACTTATGTTATGAAATAATAACGCGTCACTCAGACAGAAATGCACAGGACGACAGCAGCTCACTGTCCTCCCCCGGCATTAATTTGTAGTAAATGAAGTGCTTACAGTAGCTTTAAATCTGTTTTGAGGGTAGAACGTTTCTTTTTGAATCCTCAGAAGCAGATGCAGTGTTTTTGTCAATACACTGTGTGTAGTTCTTGTTCATGATTGTTTTCTGACTTGTCATTGTTCCCCTGTGTGCTATAGTGTTGATATTGTGGTAAAAATTATACCAATATTACTGTGGGCAATATGATATGGTAAAGCCCCTGAATACAGTCGAACAAAATGGAACGCTATGTTTTAACTAGTGCTTAAAAATAACTGTCAATTGTGGGAAAAATTCACATTTAAAGCTCCAAGGAACCTAGTGGAAGTTACCTTTGACTACAGCTGCCCAACTGTGATGCAGCCACAAAGCCAAAAACTACACACGCCACCTTTAATTGTTAGACTGACCATTGATTTTGACGTATGCAATTGTTTGTCACACAGAATACAACCATTTTGACGAGATTAAAGTAATTCTTTGTGATACGGATAGTACAACAGTTACAATAACAATACATCTGCAAAATATTGTACCGCCCTAAATGCTCTTTGAATCTTGTGATCCTGGTGTTCATTAATCTAAAATCTCCAAATGACAATGCTCGTTCAATGAAGTGAAACCGAAAGGACAAAATGGTTTGGAAGAAAAACTGGGAATAAGACCAGCTGCACAAAGAATTCGCCAACTCACTTAAGGGAAGAGGGGAGGGGGGTATCTGGCAGAGCTCACTAAAAAAGATGCGTGCATAGAGAAGCCATCAAACTGAAACCCTAAAAAGTCAATATAGTCTAGTCTGCAAAGCCAAATCTGGAAAATACAGACTGCTTTCAGAAAAGTGCAGGCGCCAAAGATTTAACTGAGCTCTTGGATTGAAATGAGCCTTTTCCTGTTAGAAAGAGTGCATTCAGGGTGAAAGCTCAGTATTTCTTCAAAGAATGATCCTATTTTGAATTCAAGTCCTAGGCAGGTTCTTTTGCAATTTGGAAAATGAACCTGAAAAGAAGAGGTCTTTAAACCAATTCTAAGTTATAACAAACGTGTGTGTGTATTCCTTGTTCAAAGCCAACAAATCCTTATCAGTTCTTCCGTCAGTCTGAACAATATGAGAAAGGCTGAATACTATTTACTGTGGGAATTCCCAGATTACGCAAGACATCCAAAAGTTTCACAATAATGTTTCAAATAAGCCATACAGGGCTGTAAATCAGTGCAGTCTTTTATTGTTTTGCTATTTTTATTTCCACACACTAATGTTAAAGACATCATATGCAGAACTATTCCACACACAATGAAAATACCATTTATTATATAGCCTTTCAGAAACAATTTGGAGCTGAATATATCTAGAAACCAACAGCCTTTTGCAAGCATCTCACTTTGTTTTATATGGAAGGGATGTTTTTGAGTGTAGCTCTGAGCCAATCACAACAAACAGAAGAACAGAAAACAAACAAAACATGACATGTGACTTTGGTTTGTTTACAAGCCAAAACAAACCTGATTTTAACTTTATCTGAAAATTCATGTGCCTATAAGGAAAAGTTTGCTGAATGAGACTTGGTGGACTTTGGACTTTTACAATCACAAGGGTGGGATGTATGACCGGAATAGTCCTGCATCAAGCATCATGTTCAGGGAGTGAGTGGTGAATGAAATGAAAAATGAATGACTTCATGGCAGCAACAAAACCTAACAGTATTCAGAAATGAAAAGTATGACTAATGCCTTGTGAACATGTGTAGAGTCACTTGTGGGTCATTCAAATAATGTGCTTTGTTTGTGGATGTAATACTTGACTTTAATTTCCTGTTTTAGTAACTGACATTTTCTTACTTTGCAAATCACAAGTCACAATAAATAACACTGTGGACTTCATGTAAACACTCTGCTCCAGCTGCTGAGATACAAAAAGATCTAACACAAGTCAGAATTCAGTGAGGTAAGTCGCAAAAACACCCCTGTCCAGCATTTCAGTGACCCTCTTAACACTGTGCTTTCTGTCCTGAAAATGGTGCCTGCTCTGGAGCCACATGTTAGTCCATCTTAATCTCGTTTCTTAACTGCTTACTCAGCTTGTACTTGTTTTTAGTTTTTACATTCATGAGTTTAAGTTTGCTTATTTAAAGGTGTGTACTATTTGCAGATTGCATCTCCACACCTCGCATTCATTTTTAGAGCATTTGGAGAGCTATGGTGGCCCTGGAGGGACAGTAGAAGTTGATCTGATTATCTGGTGATAAATTTACTTCATAAATGCGTTAAACATTGATGAAAGACTGTGTGCTTAAATAGAAAGATGAGTGAGCTTCTCTTTCATCATATCTCAGTTTGTCCTTGCTGGGTAGCCGTAGAAACAAGAACAGGAAGTAATAGACCTTTCACTGAGATCTATGGAGCTTTAAAATGTCTGTTTTCTCAAGACAAATGCAAAGAATATTATTTTGATGTGATTATACACTATTTGGGACTACATTTTTCACAATACACCTTTAACTGATTTATTTCAGCCTTCATAAAAGTAAAAATGTTATTATTTATTTTTAACAATACTTTGATGTGTTAGAGCTGTGCAACACTGCTGTACCTCATAGTGGTACTTCACTTCAGAAGTAAAGGCAACGTATGTACACAAGTTCAATGTGTATTGTTATGACTGCTGTTGCAGAAGTTTATTTCCTTTAATTTAATTTACTTTCTGTGAATGGTTGTCAGTGCATCTGTAGGCTCCATGCCCTTATCCTCCTTATGTAATACAGTCTAATGTGTAAACAGAAGCAAAAGAAGAGTGGGTGGAAATTCCTAAAAGACAAGTAACTCAAATCCTGACAGAGATCAAGTGTGTCGCAAGACCTAAGGCTTGAAGTGGGATCTTTTATAACATTAGCTGTGACTAAGTACTCGCTTTTTATTCATTAATCTCAAAGTTAAATCCCCATAGACTGAAACAGAACTCCGTGTTTCCTCGTTTGCAGCATTTGACAGAAAGTTGGACTGTCCAAGTCTATCCATTCGGGAGGGAAAATAAATTCACAAACCCAACTTTTAATGTCAGGGAACAAAAAGAAACTCACATTAGCTCATAGTTCCTGCGAATGCTTTCTGGGATGTTGGGCTTGGTGACGCGGACCGCCTGCAGAGAGGAGACAAACGGACAGACAGAAAATGTGTCACCAAAAACTGTGGGAAGTGGGCCGATAAAAAGAAGAATTGGTCTGTAGCTAAGTAAAGCAGAAAACTTTAAAAAGCACTTTTCACCAAGAGATTATTACATTGCTGTAATCCTATTGGGTTACAGCAGTTTTTGTTTTTTTTACTGCTGCTGGACATTTACTGGAAACATGCAGCTCCAGTGTTACAGTCCAGTGGAGTCGTTAAGACTGAGGAACAAAATGCTTTCATTTCTGTGGGTGTGTTGGAGGGGATAAGGGAAAAAACCACGAGCACATGTCATAATGTTGAACCTTTAATTAAGGTTTCGGAATCAAGAGTAAATTCAGGACAAGAGACCGGAAATAAAGCCTCGAAAACGAGACGTTTTATAAACTTAATAGGTCTTTAAAAGTAATTGTTTGTTTGAAATGGCTTCACTGTCAGATGTGGGGACACTACCACTGCTACAACTATTGAAACTACTTTTACTTTTTTCTTTGTCACTGTACCCCACTTTTTTTTTTAAACTTGTCCATTAGTTTTCCATTTTCCATTATGAATAAAAGAACTTAAACCAAGACATTTCTAATCTGCAGCAGAGCACCAACCCCTAGCCACATTTGTTTTGAGAATACAGCCTGTGTCCAAATAGCCCGCCTTGAGATGAAATTAGATAGTTAGTATAGTAAATATATCTATTTGTCATTTGTTCAGAGTAAAATACTAGAATAATACCTAATAAATTACTCATGTACATTGTATTGTGTTTTTAATAAGTCAGTACAATAGTTGGCATTTGTCATCTATCCATTTACTGCCTTCTTTACCATAAACGGTGCATAACCAGGCTGCTTAGTCATACTTTTCTCGTAAGATAAACGTATGGAGACCTCCTTGTAACTGGATTGTAATGTGTTGTTATGATATATGGCAGATCAACTAACCAGAACTGACTTTGTGGAGCTGCTACTGTACCTGTATGATGAGACCAGGAGCCATTGAGGTTAGATCCTTCTGTAGCGTTAACTTTAGGTTCTCATCAATTTGATCTGGAAAATTACAGAAGAAAATGAATAACAAACAATATGCTGAACACAATTTACTCTTACGTCAATGCAACGGAACAACAAATCCACATTTACCAAACAACAACTGCAACAAATTCAAATGAGGACTTTTTATGGGGTAAGTTAGGAATGCTGCGAATTAGGGCTTTTGATTTGACAGACACCAGAGCCGGGGCCTCTGTGGGATTATATAAAGTGTATTTATTTGTGGGTCTGAAGTTTGGAAAGTGTTTGTTTGGCTTCAGTCGACCCCAGAGGTTTTAAGGAGGGTTTTTAGGAGTGTCGAGCTACAGGGGGCTGAAATATGCAGACTTAGTTAGACATTACAACAACCAGCTGTGAAAAATGTCAACAAAGGCACCAGAGCCAATTTTCCCAGACAGTGGTTCTTAAAATGGAATATATGGATATATGTGGAATATATATATGGAATATATATATATATTATAATAATGATGATGATGATATATATATCTAATGATGTAATTTTATAGTGACAACAATGATCAAATGAATACATGGTAGGTATTTAAGTTATGTCAGTACAGTAACATTTACAAACTTGACCAGAACTCTCAAGAAGACATGTGAACATAATCTGTGGCCTGTGGTTTGGTGTGAAATCTGTACAACACCGTGACTGGCTCATTTATAGAGAACAAAAATGCAGTCCTAACTATGTACATATGCAAAACAGCTGTTGATGGAATAGTGGTTCCCATAAAACAAATGGGACAAGTGGGAGAACTGGGTTGTTTTGAAGCATGAGTTGTGGAAGCCATTGCACGCTGTTTATAGAGACGCATTATTTCAACAACAAAGCTCAGCGGATTCGTTTACTGCCGGTCTACTTACCAAACAGACCGATGTAGACCTCCTGCAAAGAGTGCACGCTGCAGAACTGGTTCAGCTCATGGTGCACCTTGTTGAATATCAGGGCTTTATCGTAGTCTGCGGTGAAGTTTCTCACAATGTCATAAACTGAGGGAAAGAGAAAAAGAACTTACTAAAGCACACTGTTGGCCAAGTCACAGACAGTTCATGATTCAGCTGGGGCCCATGCGCTACAATGATTTATCACTGCACAGTCACTTATGTTCTGTTACAGAGAAAGCAAACAGTGGGAGTTTAGGATAAATGTGTTTTTGGATGGTGAAAGTTTACCTGCTGAAGGAATGAGAAAGTTGACCACTTCTATACGATCAAAGTAAATCATCACTCCCCCGCTGGAGCAAGAAAAAGAAAAACATTTACTCAGACATTTATAAAAGATAAAAGGGGAACAATGAAAGAATTACTTTTCAGTCTGAACTGTTGCTTTAACACTCTGTTTTGTCAGACACGAGCCTTTTCCAAGCTTCATTTTGGGAAACTTGCCCTAGTCAGCTTACCACAACCAGTGAGTGACTGTGGAGTGAATGAGTAATGGGGCTTTGGGTGCCTTGAAAACGGCTGTAAAATTTAATCCACTACTAATTCATTGTTATTAATTTTGGGACATTTTGTAAATTGCTGACCATTGTCTAGAGCAGGGACGGGCCGGACCACTAAACTATTATTATTAAATAACTATTATTACTAGTATTAATTACATTAGCAAACCTGTACCATTTCTTGCACAGTTTCTTGGCAAATAAGATATATGGTACTGACTGGACTTCAGTCAATAATCTCTGTCCACTCCATATTTAAATCTTGTGTGAATGGAAGTTTTCTGTATGTAGATATGATGGTAGCTTTAGCAAAAGCACAAGGCATTTAAGGAAAATGGTCAAATATATGCTGTCTTATATTAAATTATAAATACTTTGTAAATGCTTGGAGGGCCACATCACACAGCTCAACGGGCAGCATGTGGCCCCCGGGCCTTAGTTTGCCCACCACTGGTCTAGAGTGATATGTCATATGGCTGTTATGAAGAAAGCAGGAAATATACAATATTGCTGTGAAATATTGCTAGAACCATATTAATTTTGGTCAAGTACATGATTTTGAAATCATATGTAATACATAAATACAGAGCTTTACATTTTATCTATCTGGGGGGACAGGTCACTTTCCATGAAAAATAGACATAGTTAAAGTGTACACAGGAAGACTATTGCTGTCAACTGGCCACATACACAATCCTCCCAAATATAGAACAAAGAGGTCTTTTATTTCCACTGTCATCAGCTTGCAAAATACTACTATTATCTTGCATTGATTGCATTATTTATGCTGTTGTCTGTTTTTTAAGTATTATTTGGTATGTTTGTATGTATCATGCTGGCTGCAAAGCTTGGACCCATTTGATGAGGTATATGAAGTCAAGAAGAAAAGCTGGGTGCCAGTTTTTAACCCAAGTTTCCATTTCTTTATCCAATTTAAGTAGCACTCATATGCTAGGAAATTTGTTTTGAGTTTCCAAGAATGACATAATTGCAGCATTAGCCCCTGCTTGGCTAATGATTTTCACAGGCTTTGTTTGAATTCAGGGTACATTAAATATCATGATAATATTGCAGTTTAGGTGGTCTATAAAATATAAATACTGTGCAAGTTTTTCATTTTTATAATGAGAAATGTGTGTAGTTTGCTGTGTAGTCTTAGTCTGCTGTACAATATCAATGTTTTGTTTTGTTTTGTTTTTTTAAATAGAAACACACAGCTAGGAAGTTGTGGTTTGACCCATGGTCCCTGATGAATGAATATTCTGTACACACACTATTTTACTTCCCAACACTTTTTAGGTGAATGTAAGGTGTAAATGTGACAATGAGAAGGTGCTAAAAATGTTATGCTATGCTATTACACAACCCTGAAGAGTATAAATATCTGAAAGCACATCTGATACTACTACAATCATAAACACCATCTTACCTTGTCCCACACGGCACATTCTTTACCTCATCTGTCTGTAACGTTGTCTGCAAAAACAAAAAAAAAACCATTGCAGTTAATTTACCAGCAGCAGATTCCTAGCAGAAAGAAGCACACACATTTTTCTCTGAGTAGATCCTAATGATAGTATTAATGACTCACTTGTACAGACTTGTACGTGGTGATGAATGGGAGCATTAGATGGAAACCTGGGCCGCTGGTGGTGGTCAGGAGCGCCCCTCCTCTGTGTTACAGACAGAGACAGGGCATTACTAAGCAGCTACTTTACACAAGGATACCTATTGGTATTAGGACACTCTGAGGGCTGTGGAAAAAAGAAATACGGAGGCCACAAAATGGTGTTCTGAGTTTCGGTCGGACGAAATTTACATTTCAGGGTCAATATCAGGTCCATTTTAAATCTGCAATAAGTACATATTTTAATGAAAGCAAAGCCTGTTTTATTTCTTCATCATCTTCAGTTTTCATTTTCAATAGGGCTGTGTGATATGCAATAAACATTTAGCAATTTCTAATAAAGACCTGCTGTGATATGAGTGCTCCCTTTGACATAGTACACATAAAGAAATCCAAGGCCTTGGAGTATTTTCTACTGGTCAAAACTAGGGCTAAATTAAAACTAAACAAACAAAAAGCACAACTTTTTATACTTGTTCTTTAGTCCCACAACATTTTGATTTAAGGCTGTGATGAGGCTATTAATTTGAAAAGCAAAGTCTAAACTCAGTCACATGAAAGACCATAATCTTATTGCAATACAAGCAGTTCCTTGCAATACAGATATTGCCATGCTGGTATTGCAATTGAGAAATTTACAATATATTGTCCAGCCCCAGCCCCAGCCCCAGCCCCAGGACAAACACGGATTTTCAAGATTTTAGGCAATTTTTGGAATGGACTGAATACTTACAGTAAAGAATTGTGTAGTTTTTTGTATGGTAAAAGACACATGGGCCTTAAAAATTAAATTAAAAACAAATAGCAACTCCACACCCAACACAGTGGGTGTCTTTTTTAGAGCATGTGAACAGCTATGGTAGCCATGAACAAACCCAATGCAAATAGGTTGGACTGTAATTTAACCACCATCAAAATATTAAATATAGTTCATACATGTTCGAAACCTTGTGAGTGTGCTTCTCCTCCAGCAGTGCTCAGTTTGTCCGCTCTGGCCAGTTGTGGGAACAGGAATAGTAGATTCCATCAGGGCTTTACATGTCCTTTTTTCCAAAATATATGTGCCCAGTCTTAATTTTGAGGTAACAATACACTATTGAAAACAGATGTGTTCTGTTTTGTTCTGTACAC
This sequence comes from Rhyacichthys aspro, assembly GCA_036850595.1. Taxonomy (NCBI): domain Eukaryota; kingdom Metazoa; phylum Chordata; class Actinopteri; order Gobiiformes; family Rhyacichthyidae; genus Rhyacichthys; species Rhyacichthys aspro. The sequence continues at coordinate 19,923,109 of CM072156.1, forward strand.
TAGAACATTTTACACACTGCACCATTATAGCGATGACTGGTGTGGTGAGGAATTCATCATTTGAATACAATGGTAAAAACCTATGCTTATTCACACTCACTCTATTATGAAATAAGCATGACATGTTATGTTATGTTGGCTTTTGTAAGGGGTAGAACATTGAGCAACACTACTGCTGTGTACACAAAGTTATTGCAAGAGGCTTTTGTTTAGACATACCCTTTTACTTGCAACTTATTAGAAAATGATCTTGTGCCAGAAACCACAATTCCCTGGTCTTTGCTTCAGGATAAAGACTATTAGTCATCTGAAACCACAGCATCAGTCAGTGGCAGCTGCTTATGCTTTCCTTGATCCTGTTGTCCTATTAAACAGCTGAGATTTACCTGTGGTATTACATGAAAGGAAAATGCTTTATAAAAGACTGGAGACAGGTAAACGTTGAGTTGTTATAAAACTGTGTTTAGGATTACATTCAGACTTAATTCAGATCCAAGTTGCGGGGGGAACAGTAATCACAGTCTTATACAGAGTCACAGCCCATTCTTTGCTCTCTCAAGACACTTCCTTCAGCTCCTCAAGAGGAATACTACAGATACTATAGATTATATAGTAGATTGTTTAGCTTTATAAGCATTAAAATCCAAAGAGCTGTGCCAATTTCATTTACTTTAGAGACTCACTATTTAATGTCAAGTTCTGCTTGTGTTTTAGGCAATGTAGATGTGCTGTTAAAATGTCAGTAACATGAAACTGTTGTTTGCTGTGGAACTAAATGTGTGAGCTGATGGCTTCCAGAAATGTGGACATACACAGTTACACGCATATATATATATATATATATATATATATATATATATATATATATATATATATATATATATATATATATATATATATATATATATATATATATATATGCGTGTAAGAAACACATATGTCCCAGAGCAAAAGTAAGATTTCATGGTTATTGGTTACATTACAGATACAGTGGTCCCTTGTTTATCGCGGGGGTTACGTTTTACAATTATTCTATATGTTTTAAGGCTGTAAAACCCCTCACCACACACTTTATACACTTTTCTCAGACAGGCATTAACATTTGCTCACATTTCTCTCTTGTTTAAACACTCAAAGTTCAAACCTTAGCATCTTCCTCTGCCTTTTGGGTGCGACCGCAGGTGCCTTTGTCGGTGCAGAACGTTTCGTCGACATTGTGGGTTTTGTCGGGGAGAAAACTTGCAAACATACAGCACTTCAGAGTCACACTGCTAGCGATCGAACATTTATGTAAATTTGGCGAGCCGAACGCATACAGGAGACACAGGAGATTGATTGACAATGGTCTACAGTCCCTTAGCCAATCAGGACACAGAACACAATGCTCGAGTTCTCCCTTAGCCAATCAGGACGCAGAACACAATGCGCGTTCATACGCTGTAAAAAAAAAAAAAGCATGCAAAATTGCTCTAAAAAAATCTGCGAAACAGCGAGACTGCGAAAGGTGAACTGCGTTATAGCGAGGGACCACTGTATACGCTAATAAATATTTGTAATATAATTCAGGCCCAAGTACCCACCCCAGGACTCAAATGCCAGCTTTGCCCTGACACCCAAACCGTAGTGTCTCTTTTAAAATCCTGGGTTTTCTGTCCACCTCTCAAACATACATCCTCTCTATCACAAAATCTGGTCTGAGGGAACGATAGAAAAATGTACTGCCACATTTACAGTAGATACATACTTAGAGTCCATTTTATGCAATTTTGGGTGGGAAACTATGTCTATCCTGGATATAGTTGCAGTGCTCTATTTTCTGTCTATTTGGATGGTTACAATAGTTGTGTAGTAATGTTTGTAACACTTGAATTCATTTTATAAGGACTGCAAAGATTTTATGTGATGACATGTATAATTATTAAAAAATGTAACCTGGGTTTCAGTCTCAACATGTTCCAGGTGGGAAGCAGACATGGAGCAGATGTTGTTGTTGTCTGCAGCTGTCTCACCTGTAATAAACTCCTGTGTGGCCTTCATCGATCTTGTGAACAGAGGCTAAAAGTGCTGCTCCTCCCAGGGCTGCCAGTATGGAGAATATGGCACCCCACTGGGCCATCCTGTTAAGCACATAACATAAAGCACCAAATAAGAACAGGCTTATTCCCTATTGTTTTTACACACTTAAGCACAATTATATCCTCCGGCTGGTTTCCTACTTCGAGCTACACCAGTGAATGCAGCGCACATGGCCCACACTCGCTCAGCAGCAACTTGACGAGAGCTGTAGTAGTAACCATTGCTTTGTGTCTTATCAGCTCAGGCTTAGCAACTTAGCCATCAGCTGGGAACCAATGACCTTGTCGCACCTAAAGAGGATTGAGGCTAAAGTGCAGAAACACAGTCACTTTGCTTGTTACTCATCAAAAACACCCCATTGTCCATTCAAAACTTGGCATTCCTTGACGTGACTTTGCGCAAACATACAGCAGACATGAAAGTCTTTACACTTCCAGGCAGAATGACAACTTTAAAAAGCAAAACAATAGATCATATAACTTTGTGTATAGCATTTAACATAAGAAATTACGTGTGTAGCTCCTCCCGCGGCGTGTGGTATTGTTATAAAGAACGTAGCTCTTGTATCAACAGCTGAGAAGTTATAGCCCTGTAGTTAAGTCAGTTAGTAGTTAGTTAAGTTAAGTAGTTAAGTCCCTGTTGCAAATAAATGATCAAACTAGAAATAGTTGAGTTTGTCAGCTTTCTACTGCTTTCTAAAGTGTGGTTAGCTTAGGTTAAACTGTAATATCAATAGCAAGCCACTTTCTTAACTTCATTAGATGCCGAATACAAGCTATGAATCAAATGTTTTTCCTGCATTATGAATGTATCCCATTAATAAAGATGTGTGTTACTTTGCCCGCTAGGATTCGTAAATAAAACAATATTTGAAAGGGAATCCGTCTCAGAGATGCGGAGCTAACAGAGTTAGCATCATTCAAGTGACTGTATTATTAGGATTTAACAGATGACACCTATGATTAATGCAGGGTAGGTAAACTATGAACTTCCTGCTTGGTACCCGGAACACTTTTTTCTCGTAGCATTAAAAACACCAGGTTTATTGAGGAGTAACCTTCGTAGCAACTTAGCAAAACAGTTTCAGTCTGTCGTGTCTTCCGGTATTTGCGTATCATACTCTCATCATTAAGCATCATACTCTCTCTGAATAAAGAGGAAAAGCTATTTTAGCAGCTTTGTTGGTTTTACCTGTATTTTGGTCCCACAGATGACACTGACCCGGATCAGAGGCACCTGCTGCCTCCACTTCTTCTTCGGCGGTGATGTGCTTCTTCTTCTTCTTCGTCGGACACATCGTAAGATCTTTGGCGTCGTCTAGTGGACAGAACGAAAACGTGTATAACAGGAGGTCACACGAAGGGCTTCACAAAATATGAACTATTCACAGTTTTCTGCTGCTTATCACATCAATATTTAGACCTTTCAGTTTCATAGTAATGGTATCAAAATCTATGTTAAATGCACAAATTTAAGGATTTAAGGGGGTATGGATGTAAACATACCTGACCCTGTGCCCCGTTCTCTTCACCTGTCAAATAGTTTTCTTGATTTGTTTTTGTCCCACTCATGTGCGAATTAAAACACAGACAGAAGGCAGAAGACATTTGGTTTGCAGCTACACTGACCTCCACAATGCATTTGAGAATACACTCCCCAAATGTGAACACCAGATGGTGGCAGAGACCATAGAAAGTTTGTCTCACTGTTCCCCAGAAGCCAAAGTCAAGGCAGCATTGTCAAACTTCTTCATCCTCAAAGAAAAAAAAAATGAAAGAATTTTATTATGTGTTTTTTTCTACCTGTTTATTTTAGCAGCAATAAACTCAAGGAGCATATAAAACACCTATCTAGGACCAAAGCAATGCACTTGATCAGCTAATTAATGAAGGCCTCCAAATAGTGTCCATTTGAATTAACCTCACTTCACGAGCCAGCCACCGGAACCAACAGACGTCTAAGGGTCTTGACACTAAAATGGCTGTGGCACCTTATTTTTAGACGTCGGCCTCTTGAGAAATTTACAAAGGGGCCAGAGCTAACCCCTAGGTGCCGCAGTGGCAGCTCTGTGCGGCGCATTTTAAACACGGACGGGATGGAGGGGGGAGGTGGATGAGGAGGGGGAACAACAGAGCAAGGGAAAAGAAGTTTGTCAGAGTTCATTAAGTATCAAGGGAACATCGCTGGAACTGGCAGTGTAAGCCTCGCCGGGGCCTGGGTGCCATTAATCACGACTGACAAGAAACCAGGGGCCGATGGGAGGGGGGACGGGGAGAGAGGGAGGTAGAGACAGGGGCTGTGCTGCCAAAGACTCTGGTAGTGATTACAGAGAGGGGTCCAAGCAGCCTGGGCCAGGGGTGTCCAAGTGAAAATACAAAATACAACGCTATCAGAGACCGTAAAGTTCTGTAAAATCAAGGAAATTCACACAATCAAACATATCACAACATGACGGGTTACTTATAGGACTACATAGAAATGACAGGGTTTTGAAAGCTCATGCAGTAAATCTATGACAGTCCAATTAAGGAGCAGGAAAACTGAAGAAAAAATGAAGACAACAAAGTACCTGAATTATGTAACAAATAATCCAAAAATTTGGCTTTGGTTGCTGTACAAATTCAAACAGGGACACCATTAGGCTGGCATTTTAAAATATGGGTCCCTAGTATTAAAGTTTGGGAAACACTGCAGTTGACATAATGAGGTGATATGCTTTCTTTTAGTCACTATATAGGATTGGGATGAAACTGCTTTATTTTTACAGTTAATGCTCTAAGAAGTACTTTTAAATATGTAAGTAAAAAACACCTGACACGTGTGTGATGGTTCACCTTCAAACTGATATTATCCTGACCTGTATGACTGGGTTATGGGTGAACATTAGTATACAGGTGCACTGTTTAAAATGTTGTAGTATAGAGTGGAAATATAAGTGTCTAATCACATCAAAATAACACTCTTTGGATTTGTCTGTCTTGAAAAAATGTATAGCTTCATAGAAAACACAAACAATTTTGGGGGCATTTAGGTTTGCGGGGGCCCCTTTTTAAAAAAAACAATTTTTTTTTAGAAATAAAAAGTTCACAGACTTTGGTCAGTAAAGTCATTGTTTTAGCATTTAAGTCAGACTTAACGTTAGCTTTGTTTCCAGTGTAAAACTGAATGCTATTAAATTCTTCTTTCTACATTTAGATAAAAATGAAATATCATTCTAACTAGTCAACAGCATTTCTAACTTCTTCCTGTTCTGACAACCGACAAACTGAGCGCACTCATATTGCTTTAAAACACCACTTAGAACAGTCATGGACTAAATTGAAACTGAAACCTGTTTCTACTGGGTTTGTTCATAGACAGCATTATGTCCCTTCAGGGCTACCATAGCTGTTAACATGCTCCCAAAAAGATGTGTGTGAAGTGTGGAAACACAATCTCTCAAACTTCACCACCAGATGTTGCCAAGAGATAAAACTACACAACCCACTATTAAAAGTAGCCATCTGCATTTTAACTTTGGGGCAGTTTAAAATAAATATCACATAAAACAATTGGAACATGAGCAAATTTGAAATAAATAAATAAATAAATAAAGCACTTTATGTGAATGAACAGGTGCAATTAGTAGAAAAGGCTGTTGTTCGAACATCCCAGCATGTAAGGAATGAACAAAAATGTTTGCAAACCGCAATATACATTTAAACATCCCATTTAATCATCGCCTTTAATTACCAAAATATCCCACCTTTTATCGATCAGAATAGTATAAACTTTGTCAGTGGAATACAAATAACAAGGCTGAAATAATTGTCCATTGATTGTAATTGAGGCAAAATGTTTGATTAATTGCGGCATTAATTTGAGGTCACATCCCCCAGGTCTGCAGTGCTATGTGGTGTAGAAGCTCCTCTCTTTCTCTTCCATGTAAGAGCTCAGTCTTGGGCTACAGTTAATAGCATGCAGGAGGAACACAGTGTCGCCCATATATCTCTGTCGGCCTGCCTTATTTTCTGCAGAGATCTGGTGGTAGCTCGCCACACTGCTGCCACCCTGAAGAAGAAATAAATGGGAGTAGGAGAGGGGAGTGAGGGAGGGGGGGCTCGTGACTCGTGAAGATGGAGGCCTCTGTTAAGTGCTGTGCTTGAAAGCCCGTCCGGCCTCATTAGCTGTCAGTTGTAACAATACTGAGCTGGCAGCGAAGACTGCTCCCAGTCTCGGTGCCATAAATCACAGGCTGACAGCCCCCTGACAGGCTGGGAACCAACACACATGCAAGACCTATACTCACTCTGTCTCGCTGCTGCTCCCTTTTGCTTTTTTCCAACAGCTCATTCTTTTCAAGCGTTTGTTCACTGTGCAGTTTTTTTTTGTCTTCTCCTTTTTGACCACGACTCCGGCTCTCGTCTCTTTACAGACACTCACGGAGTAGTGGCTGCTGTCAGCACATAGCACACAAACATAGACTCGGCTTTTACATGGCTTTATTTGGCGACCTGTACAGGAGTGTGTTTGACACGATGGGTTTGGAAATGCTCCAAGTACTTTGATGGATGAGATATGTCCATGTGCTTGTGTGTTTGCTTCAAGGCGCACAATGCAATACAATAGATTTTCTAGTCTTTTCTGTCATTTTTTTCTCCTTTTCTTCACAGTTCTAGCCTCAACGAAAAAAGCAAAAATATCAAGAAAAGTGACGGGAGCTAAGGTGTTTGCGTCATGGTCCAGTCCACATTTGCCACTTCAAACAGGTCAATGTTATAACATTTTTTCACTGTAGCTGAATCCGACTCTGTGTTGACACTGACAGTTTATCAGTGAACTCACAAAATGGCAGCTCCTGTTATCCTTTGGAGATTGCCACTTTTTAAGCCCCCTTGAGGGTTTTTTGGCATTCTCCCGCATATCTATTTATGAACTGTTTTAATATTGTCAAACTGATTTTATTGTGCAAATAAACAAATATAAAATACAAATACAATACCCACAATGCAGTGCACAGTGACGCCAGTTGCCAAGCTCTACATGTCCATCAGAACACTGCCATTCTATTGTGTTGGTACATAAACTCTTTCTCTATTCCCTCATGAAACATCCCTTTACACTTTTCTGAATTTATTTAGTTGAATCTAGAGCTTTTACATTTATATTTTAACATTTATTTGACGTAAAAAAAACAAACGTTACCTTCCCTCATTAACCTTTTTTAGCAATAACCAGTGTCCACATTTCAGTTTGCTACAGCAGTACTGATGTTGTGTCTCATGTTCACAGTATGTTGTACATATGTGCGTGTGTGAGAATAGTGCATTTATATATCTTAGAAAAGCAGTGCATAAATGGGAAATAGTGATCACGGCATTCTTCTTTGGCAATTTCAAAAAGCAAATCTGAATGACATTAGACTGCTTGCCTACTTTCCCATCTTTTTGTATTTATTCAGTCATTTAAACTTGTATTTCAATGACCTGCTGTCTGCAATAAGTTGCCCTGGCCAGTAATACCTTATCACCTTGCTAGGTGAAATGGTTCTGGAATCCCTTCCCTTCACAGCTGTTTATAAAATCCTGACATAACCAATCATAACTGTTTGTTTAAAATGGGGTGGATTTCATGCATCACATTATTCCTCTGACTGGTAATAGGTCTATCCAGTTGCATCCAGGGGCAGTTAATTCTCAGAAAAACAAATTCGGGCTGATGGACATGTACATTGATGCCCACTGTTTATGATGGGAACCATTGTCAAAATTATGTAACAATTTGGCTAAATGCTTTTTTTTACCTTTTAAAACAAACCCCTTTTATTTCAGTTAATGTACAAAGTCATAAAATAAGAATGGAATCACAATATAAAAACAAGAAACCTTTTCATGTATTCGGGCAGGGCGCTTTAACTATCTAATAGCATTATGTAATGGGGATCATCTGTGAGGAAAACATAACCTAAAGACATCATCTAGGCTTTGTTATCAAGGATTTTAATAGATGAGAATGTTTAGTGGATAACAGAAGCTTGGGCCAATCAAGAATGGAGTCATGAGTTAGGAAGGCTCCCATTGGCTGTTGGTCTTCACTTGCCAACACTGAATCAGTTGCTGCCAAAGAAACAGAAAAAGTGTCTATTCCAGCACTGGCTACATCTGTCTACATAGTGCAGCCCCCAAAAAACAACCATACTTTTTGCTTCTTATATACAATGTGGACAACTATCGCCCAAAGTGTCTCCGAGTGCAGCCTTAAATGCAAATGCGAGGTTTTGTATTTGCATGTGCAGCAGGGTCTGTTCGCCTCAATAAGGCCTGAGCAGGAGCGGCGAAATGTGCCATGTGCCTGTGTCCATTACGGTGACGTCTGGTGATATGTGTGACACGACTGTAGAGGAAGGAAGTTGAAGGGAGCAGGGCCCCGGGTCATTAATCATCGCTCTTTGACACATGAACACACACGAGCGAGGCTCACAGGAGCGACTGGTGCTGAGTTTGCACTGCGCACAAGCCCGCCGTAACTCACATGGACAGAAGAAATGAATAAACGCTGTGTGTGTAAGCGTTCGGCGAAAATGAGATCACAGCTGGTTACATGCCGCGGTTTGTGCTTGGATCACACCCTCCTCCTTTCTTCTGTCCAGAACTGCATATTTAGACCCAAAGCCAACAAAACTCGTGGATCTCGAAGACATGGGGTCAGCTTGGGCTAGAGTCTATATTAAACTTGTCTACTTTTAACATGTGTAGCGATATTTATGACAACTCTTCCATTCTGCTTTTAGGGTTTTGTGTATTACATAGCCCTAAATTATGTCAAAATGACAACAGCGGCTGATAAATGAACCGTTGCAGAAATAGAGAAGGTTATCTTTGTTTAAATAAGTTTTTGCTGTTGTGTTACTAGCCCAAAAAATGAACGATGGATATTGTTTTTTGTTTCAATGGAAAAGTGCAGCGTTTGCGGTAAAGGCACAGTTTTGGTAACCTTTAAAATATGTCTGGAGCAAATTCCAGATACAATTGTCTTTGAAAGTGCCAATAAACAGAAACAGAATTTTACATGACACCAAATGTTGACCTGTTGATCAAAACAATCTGCGTTCTCACAGATCTCCTCAGGTGTTGAGAACATTGTAGTATTCTGCCAGAACCCCTTGGCCAGACTCAAAGTTTCCATTTTCTTGGAGTGAGAACACAGTCCTTATTAAAACAAAAAATGCAACAGAAGCTTCGTGTTTTGGGTGAAATGCATTGTCGTGTAAACCACTTCAGAGACACACACAAACAGACAACCATTTTCACTCATATTCGTTCACTATAGGCAGTTTTGCACGTGCATATCTCAAGACAGGGTGAAGAAGCTAATGCACAAAGCAACGCTAACACCTGTTTCTTCCAGAAACGGTACATACAACATACATCATACAATACATCATATTTAACAAGAGATGAGGTCTTAACACATCGACCTAGTTGGCGTGGATTGCTTCTATTTCCAAATAACCTCTCCACCAACCCCAGACAACATTTGCTCTTCCAAAACGTATTAATGCTCTTAAAACTATGATTTCCAGTAAGAGGCTAACTTTGTCTGCATTTTATTACAAGTCTTTACAAGTTTAGAATGTCCCATCATCATAGCGCTGCACAGGGTTCCCTCTCTTTTCAACTAATCATTTTTAGGATATTTCCAGGACTTTTTTTTTTATCTTATTTTTTTTTATTAACTCTCATATATCACCCATCAGATTCAGTTTGAAATTATTCTGACTTTTCCTCCTTGCTTTGGTTCGAATTCTACAAACTACAGCTGCCTCAGATGAATACAACTCAAACTTTAAATAATAATAGGTTTACGGATGATGCCACTTTATTTTTTAAGAAAATGCACACAAAAATTGTACTTGTGTCATTCTGAAAAACATTCTGAGGGCCTGAAATACAATGAATATTTTCCAGGACAATATGCATTTTTCTAGGACAGTTCCATTTCTATGACTGTACAAACCTTCTCTCCAGGTTTTGCTGCAAAGTCCCCGAGAAGAAGGTCAGTACAAACTTTTACAAATGTCCTTTCTTGGCAGCGCTACATTAATCTTCTTTGAAATGCAAAAATGTCCTTTTAACGTCTTCCTCATGGGTGTCCACCTGCTTTTGGTTGTGGTGATACTTAGACGGGGGACATGTGCTCGCTGTGGGCGGACGGGGTAAACAGTCCCGGTCTGTTCAGTGTGCAGTGGACGTACAGTGGACTGCGGGGGTGTGGGAAAGCCTTCACAGAGAGGGTTCTGGAAGAATGAGGAAATTGCAGACAGATACGGCTAATGGCGGCGCTGAGGGAAGAGGTTGCGGGGCCAACAGCTGCTAGCGATCCATCTGGAGCGGCTTGGAGAGCGGGACCGGAGCGCTCCGCCGTGACGCGAGCTCCTTCAGGGGACTTTCCATCAGATCAGGGTCAGCGGGTATTAGCAAAATATTCATGAAGTTGGTTTTGAGCAGCCTCAAAGGTCCGGTTTATAGATGGAGGTTGAAGTGAGAGGAGGGAGTATTTTTTCATCTTGAGTGACAGCCTATTATATACTCTCAGTTGTAGTTTCTGCTTCGGTGCGCAAAGCAACACGATGTAACTTTTATCATCACTTTTACCATTTTTTAATAGCTCCCTGATGTGAAATAAGTCCTCTTTCATGGTCACCAGATACAGACAACTTTCAGTGTACAAGTACTGGCAGTCTGCATGGGTTCTTTAAGGTGTGTAAATTCGGACAGGTTACAGAGCATTGGTTCAAGCTGCAAGGTCTTGAATGTCAACTACTCTAAACTAAATATGTCAAATCCCCAAGCTGGAAGTTTACCAGTCATTTCAATTTTATTTTATACAGCCCAGTATCACAACAAACAAGTGCCTCAAAGGGCTTGACAAAAACAAAAGACAGTATGTAAACAGGATGAACAAGACAACATCCCCATCTCCAACAAACTTTTGCTTAATGCTTGCATGACCAGCCAGACCCATTAACTTTCTTAACACAGTCAAGTAGGTCTGGAACAAGCTCAACACCATCAACCACATGTAATGATTTATCAAAAATGGGCAGCTTTTTGAATGAAAGAATGAAACTAGTCTTGTTGTTGTATTGTTTATGTCAGATTGTTTGTTTCTCTGATTGGTTTAATCTGCATCTATTTGTCCCACCCCCTGCAAATCAAACTCAGATCCAGGGGGTCCAGACTAATTCTTTCTACAGAACAGAAAAAGAATTAGAATGATGACCAATACTTTTCATTCATGCTTTCTTACTTTAGGAAAATAAAAACTGAGACTTTTTTTTTTAAAATAATAAGTTAGGAAACTATGAGGCTGCATCATAACCTGGAGAGGCAAAACTGATTTTTTTTTTTTACAAAGTTCACTTCATGGTCATCTTTTCTTGTTGCAAACACAAAACAATCACCTTGACAACCATGTTATTTTTAATCCAGACATTTCCCAGCCTCATTCAAATGAATCAGCTGAAAGTTCATTTCTACACAATAAAAATTAAACACATTAACATTGAGCCCAAAACTACTTTTCCAAGAATTTGAATTAGCAGCATTTTAAATGGTACGTGATGTGTGTAATTTTTGATGACATCTAGTGTAAAAAAAAATAAATAAAAATTTGAATTTCACACCTCAGCCTCCTTTTTAGAGCATGTAAACAGCTACGGTGGCCCAGTGGGGACATGCTGTTACATCAGATACACGAGATACATTGGAAACTGGTCTGATTTGATTTATTTCGTAAATAATTTTCATGCATGAATTGGAGCTTAAAAAGAAACACAGGTGTGCTTCTCCTTTAGCAGTGCTTAGTTTGTTCTCCCTGGGCATCTGTAATTCAACTAAATGGTTCTTTACAGATTGACTGATATTTTCCATTTGTTCCAGATTACATATTACACGATGCACCTTGGATACTTGTGTTTTAAAATCAAAACACAGCACTTAGGCCCTAGTTCTGATGATGTTACCAGGACTTGATGACCTGCCAATTATTAGAAAATAGTGCAATCCTCTGCAAAACTCTTGACTTTCAACACATAATGGGAATCCATCATCAAAAACGCTTACTTACTCATAAAACTAATAATACTCCCCTGTAACATATAAACAAGGTATCCTAAGGGAGCCAGTCAATTAATTGAACTTTTTAGATTTATGCAAGGTAACTCATCTATTAGTTGAGTTTATGAGTTAGTCAGAAATTATATTCAACATGTGAATTCATCTTTGAGCTGGAACATCCAAAGCAAATCAAAGTACAGGGCGTTCTTTCAAAGTGTCCACACACGCTGCCAGCAATTTGCAAGCAAAGGCCTCATAACCATACAAACATGTCATGACACCAAGTCTTTTTATGAAATTGTAACTGTCTCCTTCTTGGCCCCAAACAAGAGGCCGTTAGCTAATCCTATTTATGAGTGAGCAGTGATAAACATCGGCCAGTGTTGAGCAATGAGAAAAATGTGGCTTATTCTTTTCCAATCTGGTCTGTGAGGAGGGGAAACTGGCAAATGACTGATGAAAGTCTAAGTGCCTCTGGACAGCTGTTTGATTCATTCTGGATGTAACATTGATCCTGCTGTTGATGCTCAATCACAGAGCCAAAAAAAAAATGGATGAAAAAAGAGCGCATATACTCGGCCAACTCATTGCGGTTTGTGTTACTGATTTGGCGGAGCAGACGGTGAAAGCCAATGAGGAAATATACTTACTGCTCTTGGTTGATTTTTTTTTTTTACAAGTCTAAAAAAGTCTTTTTGCAATGCTGGAAGAAAACAATCCCCATTCACTTCAGCGATTTAAAATGAAGTGCTTGTCAAGTTTTCCTTCAGCAACAAATCAGTCAGCTTCATCATTTTCAAAGATAGCTGTTGTACCAAAACATTAAGCAATTTTATCTCCGTTGCCCTAAACTGTAAGGCCCACAAGATAAAAATAGAGGTATCCATGTTTAGCAAACGAAACATGGATAAATGTTGTAACGGTAAACTCCAAAGCTAAAAGTTCAGGTAAGCTCTAAACTTCAATTTAATGTAACATATTAGTATTTTGTGGTGAAAAATTGGTCCGGTTTGACTTTTTTTTACTACGCAGCTGCTGGGGGAGAATGATGGAGCCGAGAACGGAACGACAAAAATTAAATTGTTTTTTTTACGTGTGTTGTTTCTGATGTCTTTAAAAATAAATTCAATCAAATCAGTATCTGTGTGCAAGACTTTAGCTACACTCAAAGCTTGATTAGGTCATTCGCAGACGCATTGTATGATTATTATGTCAGTTCTCAAACCAGAACAACCAACAAGTCATTAGTCGAGAAGTTGCATTAACTCATCTTTTTGCCAGATGTCGGAATCATGTTAAACTCTGTTAATTATAACCTCTATTTCATTTGTTTTCTTGTGTTGTTTTCTTGTTAGGCACTGTAGCCCGGCTTCATCCAGAGAACTGTTGAACCTGAACACAGCACACAGTCCAGCTTTAGTCCCACTAAGTCACACATGACAAACTCAACTCAAACTGTGGCCCGTTGCAATGTTTTATGTGGCCCTCCAATACATTTAGTAGGGGATATTTTTGGCACTAGGTTTTAGATGGATTTGATTTTTGCTACAAGGATAAATAAATTCTGTTCAAATCTGACTAAAACCTGTCCAAATCCATCTAAAACCTGTTCAAATTCAACTAAAACCTGTTCAAATCCATCTAAAACCTGTTCAAATCCAGCTAAAACCTGTTCAAATTCAACTAAAACCTGTTCAAATCCATCTAAAACCTGTCCAAATCCATCTAAAACCTGTTCAAATTCAACTAAAACCTGTTCAAATTCAACTAAAACCTGTTCAAATCCATCTAAAACCTGTCCAAATCCATCTAAAACCTGTTCAAATTCAACTAAAACCTGTTCAAATCCAGCTAAAACCTGTTCAAATTCAACTAAAACCTGTTCAAATTCAACTAAAACCTGTTCAAATCCATCTAAAACCTGTCCAAATCCATTTAAAACCTGTTCAAATTCAACTAAAACCTGTTCAAATCCATCTAAAACCTGTCCAAATCCATCTAAAACCTGCTCAAATTCAACTAAAACCTGTTCAAATCCATCTAAAACCTGTTCAAATCCAACTAAAACCAGTTTCCATAAAGGGAGGAAGTGATTGTTTGTGTGATAACTTTTGTAAGACTTGTATGAAGATGAAATCTCACAATCAAAATTTAATTAAAGCTTCAAATGTCACCATCTTCGGCCCCTGAAAAGATTCTTATTAACTTTTGCTCACCACTTTGAGTTTGACATCACCGCACTAAATTGTACACTATTAACTGGATTATCTAGCTTAGAAGACATTCGACAGGCTGTGACACAGGTCTGTTTTTTAGTTACACCGACTGAAATTTCTCTGGTGTCACGTAAATATGGAGAGTAAAAAAAAAAAGTAGTATGCCTATAAGCTTTCCAAACAACACAACAAACCTAAGCTAAAACGGGGCTCAAAACAGACTCATACATGGAGTAGTGTGGATGCTGCAGTGCACACGGAGCAGGAGTACAACCATATTAGTGTTGAAATACTCCTCTCTGCAGTTCATGTTGTTGCTTTGTCAGAGCAGACGGTGAAAGCTAATGAGGAAATATGCTCACTCCTCTCGCCTGGCTTCTCTGCAAGTCTTGTTCCTGTCACAGAAAACTTGACTTTTTTTCCCCCTCGCTCCGTGCACATGCATTTAAACACATGCATACAATCAGGCCAACACACACCCGCCCTGTAACCTCTGTACGGTCCCGCACAGCAAGCCTGCCATAAATCAATGGGCAGGATCGTGTCTGCCAGTTAGACTAAACAAGAGCATTTGTGAGGATTTGCTCTCACCCATTAATCATCTTGACAGCTCGAAAAACACATTTCCCCTTTAATGACTGTATTTGGATAATCAGCTCTGTTTCCCTTCCCGCCCTCTCCCTGGCTCTGCCTCACAACCCCTCCCCATTTCGGATTTTTTTTTCGCCCCAAGCACCATCAGCGGCATGTGGATAACTTTGGGGGGACTGTCGATGTGAAGGAGGGGTTTCTCGACGTCTAAAAGGGTTCTGCTAAAAGTAAAAATAATCCGGCCGCTCTGTGGAAAACGGCTTTTTTTTTTCCACCTTCACTCAACAAACCGCAAGGCCCCTGTTAATATAAACCGGTGTATGTGAGCGCACACTCGCTGTCACAGTCCGGCTAGATTAAACACACAGCTACATGGACCACATGTCTGGATGTGTTAACGTTCGCAGGACCTTAGAGACAGCTGGCACAATGACCCCGTGCACTCGTGTAAAAACGTGGAACACAAGATAAAAGTTTGTTTGACTACGAGCCGCCAAAGGAATCGACGGAACTTCGACGTCTGTTAGTGAATGTGGACAGAAGTGTGAGACGGAGTGGACAGATTAGTTATGTAGTTTTGACATTTGTAATGAACTCCAATCCATCCGTTGCGCTTAGCCCTGCTGCTGCTAAATCCAAAGGGAACGGCCAATTAAACAGAACGACTGTCAGTGAAAGATAATGGCAGAGGAATCAATCTCCAAACCACTGTCTGTGAACCTGATGCTCCATAGTTTACCTCAACTCTTTCATTAATGGGTTTTATTTTGGTTTGTGGCATAGACTGACAAAGTGCTGTAGTACCTCAAGACTCTATCTAATCCCACAAATGATCATAGCAAGCAGTCCAAGGTGGCACTTTTTGAGCCCTGTTTAAAGCTGCTCTGGAATACTCTCACGTCTCTATTTCTGTTGTGTTGACTTCTTCCTGAAAACATTCTGTTAATAGCTCTAGGATCTTTCTTCAAGTTCAAATATTGTAGTCCCTTAAAGATTTCCTTTCATCATCGTTACATTGAGTTTACCTTAAAAAGCTTGTCAAACATTTTGCTCACATCTTATCTCCAGCTTGTTTGAATTAGTTTGGAACAAATTGGCTTTATTTATGTGGTTAAACCCACAACACATTTTTGAGTTGCTCTTGATATATAACAATCCTGTACAGCAGAGGTGTCAAACTCAAAGTGGTGAGGGGCCGCGATAGTCAATAATAATCCTTCCAGGGGCCGAAGATGGAGATTAAATTTTGAGAGATTGTATCTTGAACAGGTTTTAGTTGGATTTGAACAGATTTGAATTGGATTTGAACAGGTTTTAGTCAGATTTGGACAGGTTTTAGTTGGATTTGAACTGATTTTATTTGGATTTGAATAGGATTTTGGTGGATTTGAACAGGATTTAGATAGATTTGAACAGGTTTTAGTCATATTTGGACAGGATTTAGTTGGATTTAAACAGGTTGTAATAGGTAGTGGTAGGTTAATCTTTGTAGCAAAAATCAAAACCATCTAAAACCTGTTCAAATCTATCTAAAACCTGTTTGAATTTAACCTAGTGCCAAAAATGTAAACTACTAAATGTATTGAAGGGCCACATAAAACAGTGCAAAGGGCCGCATTTGGCCCCCGGGCCTTGAGTTTGACATGTGTGCTGTAGAGTCACACTTAATTTAAGATTTTTTTCTTTTGTTGGTAAAAAGGGTCAAGATTGCTTGGGTGAACTGATAAAAACACTGAAACCTGACAATGAACATACATGATAACCTTTTGTAAGTTTAATGTGTGTAGTTACCGTTACTGTCCACTAGTGGAACTGGTGACACGACAATTAACACTTATTAGTCTGATTTATTACCCTTACATTATTAAAACCATACAAGGGGGCACCTGGGTGGCTCACCTGGAAGAGTGCATACACACTTGGGAGACCCAGGTTCGATTCCAGCTCGCCCAATGACATTCCTCTCTCTTATCCTGTTTCCTGTCCAATCAAATAAAGGCAAAAGGCCAAAAACATGTAATCATAGTCTGTGATGGGAAACAAAGAATTGGGTATATACAAGCATTATATGGTCTTTTGGCCCAGCAAGACATTTTGAGTGCCTTAAAGCTTTAGTATGCAAGGTCATTAAAAAAAAAAAAAATCATATTAGTCGTTGCACAATGGAAATCCCTTTATTCCACATCTATGGACCTCTAAAACAATGTGGAGGTAAGTAGGCCTATATCTGTAAAACACCTTCTATTTGCCTGCAGTTTATCACTGTCCTCCTTTGTTTACCTGGGGGGACAAGAAAATACAGCAAAACTATATGACAGGGGGCTAGAGTTCATCCAAAGAAAGAGTAAATGTGATTTGACATTTACTTGAGATGAGACCTAAAGCAAAGGATGTAATACAAAAACCTGACTTTACAAACGGTTGTAAAGTCAGGTTCCTGAATGTTATCCTGAATGTTATGGGAAAAATCCTGAATTGTACCTTTAACAACCTGGCAGCAAACAAACAAAGCAGTTGACTAACAGAAATGGCAGGTCATAAAAAGTGTAAATTTTCTTTAACATGTAGTCTTAGAGTTGAGAATTAAACAACACTGGCAACAAACTGTCTGTGGGTAGTATGTATTTGCACCAGGTGTCTACACTGTCCTGACATGTGGATAAAATATCTGTTTGAACAGTTGTGACACATCTATGTCAGAGCAGCATGAGGCTGAGTGATGGCGACACGCGCGCTGACCTCTCAGTTGCAGCAGCTGAAGTCACACTCGGCCGTCGGTCCGTCAGCGGCTCGCAGCCCCACTGTTGACAGACTGAAGACACACAAGTTATGATGTCACTGTAAAGCACGGGCTAATAGTGGCATCATTCTTGAAAAATACACAACGCAGCGTTTGCAAGCAACAAGTCTTATGATACGCTAACAGTCACTATGTTTAGATCAGCCCAGTCCTGACAGTGAACACTTGGAATAGTTTTTAAACATAACTATGCTCTAGATTAACAGAGAACTATGAAGCTTTTGAAGACATTATAGTCATACAAAACAGATAGAACTTCCAAAACAAATCAAAGGTTATAGGTTAGAGAGAAAAAGAACATGACAAAAGCCATAGTGAACATGCTGTATGAGCCAAAGAATATTGCGCCTTTCCATGGATGTAATGTTAGACAAGAGTAGTGAATAAGTAATGGTCACTGTTGATTTTCAAACGATGTTGCTCACTGGTGCAAACACCAAAAAAACCTTTTGGCTTTTAGATTTATTTCTGCGTTAAGCAGCACAAAGAGCAGGGTCACTTTAGCCCTTGCAGATGTGCTCTGTATTTTACTGTTGTTGCACTCTGTATAATTGGTTTTGACTACTGGGCTGAATCCTTTTTTGGCTGGTTTGGATTTTTTGCTGCAATACTTCAAGTGGCCACTGGTGGAAGATATTATTATACATCCATGCTTTGTGTATGAGTATGCTGCAGTTTGCCATCCTGTAGTGGCAACACAACATTTGATATCCACACTTTAAATTGACAGTAGTTTATCAATTAAATAGAGATGCAATGTCTTTGGAAACTTGCAACACAAGGAAAACACACAAGGCCCTTTGCGTGGCTCTTTATGAGGATAAACTTTGTGAAACTGTGCTGTGTTAACGTTGTTGTTTTTAATCAACAGTTGCAACACAGAGAGAGACGTTTCTTGCGATTACAAATTGACAAATGTTCTTGAATGTGTGCCACTGAGCTACTTTTTGGCAGCTATCTTTAATTTTGTGGACTTGGGAACACCTCTTTCTTTGTGGTAATCCTATTGTTCAAATACATTTACTTTTATGAAAATGTAGATATTATTATTATTTGTTTTTTGTTTTTTTCTCCTTCTACAATGATTTTTCTATATCATTTTGAACATTGATGGTGTGTTTAAAGGCATGTGTGAAGTCCATATTGCCATTCCACACTTTATGATGGGACAGATGATGAGTAAAAAAAATTGGAAACAAAATCCACTTATTTATGAAATGCCCCAAGCCTTCATAAAAAAATACATGTTTTCACCAAACAGTGCTCCATTTGTCCACTGTGGGTAGTTGTAGGAATAGGAAATAATAAAACTATAGGGTTGTATGAAGACATAAGTAATTTCTTTTCCCAAAACATACAAGTGCAATGACTGTTATTTTAAGGCAATTATTATTATTACATGAGAAATTTAAGTTTTGACACTGCATTTTAGTTCCATTTGACAGATTGGTCCAATAATGTGGCTGGACCAAACTTCTTTTTGTGGCCTGTAGTGGGAAGACTTTTATGTGCAGAGGCTGCCATGAGGATTGCGCATATATCCAATGATTCATAATCATGAAGGCAGCCTGTGTGCCTGGATGCCTGTCCAGTGAAGAACATAATTCTTTAAGAGAGTACATTATGACCACAGGCGGCCCCAGAGTGGAAGGAACAGCTGAGTTGTCAGTCAGAGCATGAATCAGGAACGTCAGTCTGGTTTGTCTTTCCTCGCCAAGGCACGTTCATCGACGAAAACTCGTGACATCTCCGCCGCGATCTCCCAGCGGGCAGCAAATGGAATCCAGCTGGACACACAGGCCAAGCGCTATTAGCAGAGCACTGTACCGTAATTGAAACGTTCATTTCTCCATCGGTGGTTAGGGAGGGTATGTCTATTAACAGTCCACACTCACACCACTGGAAGTTTGGACCGACCACAGCAGATCTGGGCACATGTCCACGCTTAGGTTTGCCAAGGTCAGAACTGGCCCAAAATTAAATCAAAAGCACTATTTCTCTATTGGAAAGAGAGCTGACAGGCCTCGGAGTCATTAATCAATATGTGAAACAAACCGAGAACAGATTTACATGACTCAGTAGAAATGAGACACAGCAACTTTACTCTTCTAAATAAGTTTGAGGAATGTTAGAGTGGTGTGATAAGTCAATATGCATCCATCAGATTACTATTTAATGACAGCAGGATGTTTGGACTTCAAACAGTGACCTTTTTATTTTGCTAAGGAAATGTTTGGGTGAAATTCAACAAGTGCGTGTTATAAAATGTAAAGGGATTTGAGTTTATAGACAACACATTGTCAACCTAAGGTGTAATGTACCAACATTTGGTCACTGAACCATCTCTTATATGCTGCTGCCAAGCTCTAGTATGCTGTGTTGACAGACCACAATATGTGTGTACCACAAACCCCAGTGTTAACCCACCTACAGGAAGAGAGAGGTGGTGTATGGAAAATACACACAAAGTATACACTAAAAAGTCAGATGCCATCACCATCAAGTGAGAAGGGATGAGATGTGACCATTTGTCAATGTATGCCTGGTTTATATGTTGATGTTCATTAATATGATAGGGGATAAGTTTTGTCTTTTTGTCTTGGCTCATACATATAAATGGATGAGGAAAAACAAACAAACAAAAAAAAGTCTATAAAACCACACAGACCTTAACTTTGACTCTTGGGGCTTGGCACGTGTACTGCTACCACTGTAAAAGATTTAATATGGAGGATTCTCATAAAAAATGTAATTAGTGCTCACACAGTAGACATCCCTCGACAATAGTCATGAATCTATTTGCAGACTGTTGGCCATAAACATTGTATTTCATTGTTTACATTTTGACATGTTAGGAATGTTGCAAACTGCTAAGTATCATTAGCATGATTTTTCATTCTTAGCATGATGTTGAAATCTTCAGTAACACAATCTTCAGGAACACAACCCAAATAAATAACTTTGCATTTGTCTATTTAATGTTCCATAGAACCCAGTGGTTCCTGAACTTGTTTTACAACTGTCCAGAATTTGTAACTTTATGTATTTTGTTTGTAATTTTAAAGTAATCTTAATATCTGACCTATTTCTTCTTTGGATTGTTTATTGACAACAGTATGTCCCTGTAGGGCTACCATAAGCACTCATAAAATGTGTGCCAGAGTACAGTGCCACCAGATGCTGCCAAAAGTTACACACCCCAACTGTGTAAAAAAAAACAAACAAAAAAAAAAACAAGAAAGAAAGAAATTAACTCTATTAACTCAGTCCAATCCTTTGTAGAATTGATCACACATTGCTGCAACATTACATTTTTTCTTTTATTAGGTTGGCAGTGCTTGGCAGTTTTATTAAAATTTTAATTTGAGCTCAATTATCAGTAACACTATTATTTGTTTTTATGTGGATTAAGTATGATCAGCTAATCTTTTCCAGTCTAACACAAGGCTTTATAGCACACAGCCTGTTAACCATCCCGGAAGTGTTAAATGCGGCTGTTATTGTTTTGCAGATGGCTTTGCAGCATGTTTCAGAGTGTGGACAGGCATGTAAAGGACTCCGTCACAGAGTTTATGTGTGGAAATAAAACAGAGGCTGTGTGACAGGTCCCGATGAGGGATGTGTTCACGCCATCTGGGCTGTTTTAACACGGCGGTCACTGCTGGATGCCGAGGGCTCTGCATTGTGTCCCGATGTTAAACACTGAGGTGGTAGTCATGGAGCTGAGGTTAATGTTTTGTTTTCAAAGACACAGAGCAGAAGAGACTGAAGATGGAGGAGTATAGCCTCTTTCTGTTTCTGAGTTCCCACAAGCCCTGGATATAGTCTGTGGAAAATCTCCCTGAATTTTTAGTCCAAGTCCAACAAAAATCAGCCTTTTAAAATGCATATAAACATCTTAGTCTGACAGGAATCATAGTAATTTATCTTAGTTGAGCCAACCAAGAAAACCTAGAAGATTATGTGGTGCACAGCTAATGCTGACTGCGTAGTGGGACTTGAGCTGGACCAAGCACTCTGTTCTGCTTTACAGTTTCCTTCACAGTGCCAGCAAAGAGTTACAAGGAATATAAGCAAATGACAAAAACAAGGAAGCGGCCAAAGGTTCTTGAGATTATTATAGAAGATTCATGCTTTTTTGTATGAACAGTTTATGCTACTATGCTGCAGCTACCACTGCTACTGCTGCTGTCTAAAAGGCCTTATGTTTTTGTCTATAATCTGGACAGAAATGTCATAGCATAAAAGCAGGAGCTGATCATAATAGATTCAATAGCTAATTTTTCCTCATACATTTATACTAGAACAAGCACAGTAATACAATAAAAGCTGCATTAGTTGAAAAATTATTTACGTTATGGCAGCAATATCATAGCAACCTTTTCATTTTTTCATTTGACTTTGCTTCTCTTTCCAATATTTTTGTGTTGTGTAAGCAGATTAAGCCAGTGCTGGAATAAACACTTTTTCTGTGTTTTCAGCAGCCAATGAGTCGTTGTTGACAAGCCAACAGCCAATGGGAGTGCCCATAACTCGACAACCTTGACTGGCCAAAGCTTCTCATCTTTTAAAATCCTTGACAATAAAGTCTCAATGACGTCTTGTTTTTTCACTGATGATTCTGGCTGCAATATGCTACAAGGTGACTGAACACTTTTCCTCCAAAAAAAAAATTTTTTTGTGCATGTTTATTGGCTTTTTTGTGCTATTAGTATTAGCACTTGGTTGATAACAGTGCAACAATGATTGATATATGACAAATACTGTCTGAAAATATTGTATAAATGTTACTTGTTCAGGTTATTTTGTGTGTGTTGTTTTATCCTCTTTTTATCCTCTTTTCGTCATTAGTTTTTCATACTTCTTTATTATATCATGTAGACAGTCACTGTTAATGTCCTGGAAAATGATCTGCAGAGAAGAGTGGGAGCCTTGTCTCTGTCCTGGCTGTCAGCGGTGATGGTGGGCCGGGCCGGAGCAGGCGTCTAATTGAAGAGCAGTCCACACCCTGTCGTCATTAATCACCGGGGCTGTCAGCCGGCTGCCCAGGACCTCACAGTGGCACTCTGCTCTGACGCACACTGGGGGAATATTAGTCCCCTCCATCACCATCTCCACTGATACCGGCTCTGCCTACTACTGATTACTGCCATCATTTTAGGACCACAGCTTTGGAGTTTAGTACCGCTATTTAGAAATGTGTGCTGATCAGCCATGACATTATAACCGCAAGTTATGTAATGTATGTGCAGCAGTGGTTGTCATTTTTAAACCATTCAGAAAATATTTGGCTTGTCTAATTCTGCTTTAATGGCTGTAAAATACAAAAAGTCAAAGCCTATTTAACTACATATAAAATAGTTTACACTGCATACTCTTTCATTCCTATATGAATATTATAATTTAAATGTTATTTATTTCGACTTTTATCCAGTACATCCTGTTGCTGCTTCTTACGTATACCTAAAACAATGATGCCTTTATTTTGTGTTTTGTACTTGACAACCACCAATTATTATGACCACTTACAGTATATCATTATATCCACAACAGAAAACATTTTGGCCACTAATTCGATATACACTTTGGTTAGCCATAACATTATGACCACCTGAAGATAAACAAACAAAGAAGTACTTAGTAAAGACATTTCAACCCTCATCACAGTTCCAGAATGAATCAGCTCACATTAACATTACAAAACATTGTGTACTAGCTCAAAGTGACATTAACTTAAAAATAAACAGTGTGTAAAACCACTCACAACTATGCAGCAAAGTCAACATGTGGGTGTTGTCATTATGAACAAGGAGATTTAAATTGCAAAGAGAACCTGTAATACTTGTAATGCCAAGTCACACTATAATTAAAGCAACACTGTTTGTTTATTTGTTTACAGTATTATTACTATTATTATTCCTTTATTTATACAGGTTAGTCACAAGGTCTCATTTTAAAGAGAACCCTGTTTACATGCAGAGCTTACTCAGACTATGCTCACAGTTGATCTGAGTTTACATGCACAGGAGAGAATTGCACTACTACTGTGTTTCAATATGTATCTTGATGCCAAGTTGTGAAATAGTTACCTCGCCCCTTAAAGTTACATAATGGAGGATCTGGTTATCCAGGTGCACTCATTAAAATTACTAGACACTGTGGTAAAAGATTGTGTTGCACTGCACTATGAAACAATTATCAATGTTACACAGAGTGCAGTAACAAACCTATCCGATCCCAGATACATAATGCACAGTCCCAGTCCAAGACGCTGACTCGCTCCAACCATCCACTCTGCATGTGTCAGCCGCTGCGGACAAAGGATTTGTGAGGCTGAATGCTTGCAGACACCCACCACCTTCGTGCTGGCGACATAAATGAAGTGAGTGGGTGTTGACTCAGCTGTGAGAGTGTGTGCTGGTGGTAGTAGGGGGGGTACAAGATGGATGGGGCAGATTGATGAGTGCGGGGATAGGGAGAATAGTGAGGCATTTGATGAACGAGTGTTAACTGGCAACAGTGGAATTAATTCCACCTCCCTGAGAAGATTGAAAGTTCTCCCCTCTGCGTGACCTCTGCCGTGAATCATCTCCAGCCCAGTGTAACCCTTTCTGCGTTAAACAACAACCAGGCTTCTGTACCTAGACTTAGGCAGCACTGTTTTTATTATGTGTATGTCTTTTTCCTTAAAAAATTGCACCTCTGTTTTTGCTCACAAAGTGTAACTAATTTTATATTATACAGCAACTGGGGAAGGTTTGCAAAGGTTTTATATTAGTTTTTGGAGCTAGACCTGTTTGCACTGCCCTAAAAAACAACATATTTGTTGGGCTTTTTATTCCTTTATTAATAGAATGGTGTAAGAACTTGGGGATGTGAGAGTGTGGGAAAGAGATCGACCAAAGCAATCTGAGCCAGGAAACTGAACCCAGCAATTCTGCTTTATATAACAGATGCTCTACAAGGTAAGTCACCAAGGCACCCCATTAATACCAGAATTAAACTTATGTTCGGATTGACTTTATAAATGTGGGTCTAACTGCACTATTTCTACATTTATTGTGTTTCTGTCTTTGGAAAACCTTTCTTGTTTTCCTGTTTAGGAAAGCAAACCTGCCTGATTGTGTTTTATTATATTTGGATATTATATTTAGATATTTACATAGTGCGTATAACTTCTGTACAGTTTATAATATAGTGTTATTATTAGTTGTTTTGCTTATTGTGTAACATGGATTAAATAGAAAAGATATTTAAAACTATCTTTGAGATTTTATTTGGATTCAGTATATATATATATATATATATATATATATATATATATATATATATATATATATATATATATATATATATATATATATATAGATATATAGATATAGATATATAGAAAGATAGAAAGATAGATAGATAGATATTTAAATATCTATTAAAAACTGGGGCACCCTGATTGTCCTCACAACATTTGCAATAATTTTTCATAAATTATTCTCATATATACAATATGACATTGCAAGGTAAGCAAGGAATAACACATTGCTTGACGATTGCTATACTTGCCAATACTATAATCTATAATATATAATGGCTATAATCTACTGCTTTCAAAGGGCAGGAAAAGCTTGTTATAGACCTTGCAAGTGCGTTCATTTGACTGTGAAAAAAGCCGATAAACACTTCAACCCTACTTTTAGGATCGGAGAGTATTTCCAGGTAAAGAGACCTCTCCTTCCAACTTGTAGGCTATTACCTGTACTTCACATATGGAACTTTAGGGGGCAACACAATCCAGTGTATACTATACTAGGACTATGAACTATGTCTTGCACTAAATACATATACACTACAGCATAACACCCAAAATATCCTTGACCTATTTAGTTTACACTACTTTAAAAATCAAAGAAGCAAAAAAAAAAAGTGGTAGAAAGCAGGCTGCCCACACCAGCTCCTGTTTCTAAAGAAGAAAAATAAGCCTAATGTCCCAAAGTGCTGCCCAGAGAGGTGAGCGGGGCGCCATGACCTTGCTGGTGTGGCAGGGGCTAGATGTGGTCTGGGAGGGTCATCCATTTTGTTAATGGTCCTGTCAAGTGACACCTGTGCTCGCCTTTCCCCTGTCTGGAGTGCTAATGAACCGCGAGAGTAGAGGAGTCTGGGACCCGGGGTCAATACAGACTACAGCCTCTTCACTTTGCGACTCCCACACAGTGTCAGTCCAATGGAGGAGACATTATCGGGGCCAAAACACTCTAATCGTAACAGCTCTGAGATAGGCTGACTGCTTTTGAACAGTTGATGCTAGGTTGAATTGGCTGGAGGGATGATGTCAGTCAACTTATGACCCAAAGATTGCATGATGGTGTAAATACTTTAGAGTTAACTTAAAGCTTAGTTAGGAATTTTGGGATTGTGTAGCAACTTGCATCAGGCATTTACTAAGCTAAATATTGTGTTACTTTTATGTGTCAGCTTCATATCTTCATAAACTCAGATTAGCATGTTAGCTGGAATGATGGCAAATGTAATACAAATGAATAAATATTGTGTTAATATTTTTGTGTCACCTTCATATGGCTGAAATTTGGTTTAATGTAAAGCAATTCTATTATTGTTTTTCCAGTCCGACGTTGCTAACAGTTAGGATATAAAAAACAACAAAAAAAACTACACAGGTTCTAGCTACATTTAAGTTGCACATCGTCAGTATAACCTTTCAAAGCTAGAAATTTTATTAAAAGGACTAGTGCCATAAATTCCACAGCTACAGCTTTTAATCTAGAATAAATCTTTTTTAATTAGTATCTCTCAGCTCAAACAACGCTGGCCTGAGCTAAACCGAACCACAACAGAGAAACTAGGCCTGCACTTGAAGAGGGCCTCCATGTTTGTGGTTGCCGTTACAGAGCCTGCTCTCCTCAGGGGAGGTGTCAGGACTTTGATGAATATTTCTCTATTAACCGCCTCCCATTGTCAGCGCTGGCCTTTGTGTTGCGGGCCAATCCGTCAGAGCGTGAGGAGATCCCGGGTCGACACCTCCCTCAGGTCATTATTGAAGTCCCAGTGACCCGGCGGCCACTCACAGCACACATCCACTCTGCTGAGGAGGCTGTTTCCAGGCTCCGCAAACAAGAATCAGCAATTAAAAGGTGCAGTGGCAACAACAAAAGCAATGTGGGTGATGGAAGCCGGGGGAGCCATGACAGTCCTCAGAGGCTGGCTAACAGGGCTAATGTGACCTGGCCTGCCCTCTTTAGGGACAACCCTGTCAGCTGCTATGAGCCATGAAATATTGCACAGAGCCACATATAGCACAGTCATAATGATAGATGGCCCTGGATAACTGCAGTGCCAGAGATATTCATCTTCTCATCCTTGTGACAGTAATTAATCTACGCTCTAAAGAGTAATCAATGAGGATAAAACAAGTTCATTGCATTGTGAATTGTAATGTTTATTTAATAAAATAAGTTTTTTA
Organism: Rhyacichthys aspro; assembly: GCA_036850595.1. Lineage (NCBI taxonomy): Eukaryota > Metazoa > Chordata > Actinopteri > Gobiiformes > Rhyacichthyidae > Rhyacichthys > Rhyacichthys aspro. Next base: position 19,950,364 of record CM072156.1, read on the forward strand.
TTTGTATTAGATAGCACAGCCATCATTAATTTTATTTAGACCATATTTTTATCTCCTTGTACCATTTGTGTTGCTGACCCCAACTAACCCAAAATGAGCTTGAAAAAATATTACATCTTTGCGTATGTACAAATAAAAACAATGGCTTTCTTGTGGTCATGCAGTTCTCCAGAGTTAGACTTAGCACAGGCCAAAATAACACAATTATGGAAATGGAAGAGAAGAGCAGATCAAAGGAGATTTCTAGAATAAAGCCTCAGTCCATCTTAGTCATGGTGCAAGGATTTTATTTTTGTGTATGGTAGGCATAATGGTAATTTACTTAAATCATTTTGTTTTAACATTTTTTTTTAGACAGAAATAAACAAAAAAAATCCCCCAGAGTTGAATACCAAGCGCTTAAGTAAAAAATAAATACAGATTTTCAGTTCTGGGAGACAGTTATAGCGAAAAACAAAATGAAGACTGTTGTGATAAACCCACAATTGTATCATTTTCAAGCTCTAGTCTTTTAAGTCTTTTGCCTTGTGCTGCAGACAATCCATCACAGGCTCTGCTGCCTTTGGAGCGCCAGTCACAATCCTGAGGCTAACAGGTGCTATTCCTGGCAGGCAGGCCGCCGGGCCCACTGCCCTGTTCCGGTGGTGACCTCAATCTTAAGACCCATCTTGGAGAGTCCAAGCTGAGGACTGCAGCCTGTGGACACTTTGCAGGACATCACTGGTATCCCAAAGCAGAAGCCGAACCCAGTCTTTGTGAGTAAAGGGCATAAGGGGAGTAATAGGGGGACGAGGAGGGGATGGATGGCATGGGCAGACCTGGGGCAGGCAGGTGGGACTTGCTGTAAGGGTGGTAGCGGGCCAGTCCTAGTCCAGGAGAGCCTCGGAGGGAGAATGAGCTGGGCAGAGTCCCTGGGCTGCTGGGAGGAGGCAGGTGAAGGTGACAGGAGGCTGTAGAAGACACAGAAGAGGGGTACGCTGACAACATTTTACTGTCCACCATCCCAGGCAGCGCCGTATGGGTGCGCAAATGGGCCAACAGTTCCTCAGATGTGGCAAAACGCTTGTCACAGGGGCCTCCCACGGACACCCAGTTACAGGCGTGGGGCAGGGGGTCGTTGGGGAGCATGAAGCCATAAGTGTAGAGCGGGTGGGACAGTGTCGGGGTGCTGCTGGATGACAGGGAACTGGAGTGTAAGGAGTGCAAATGGTGTGAGGGGTAAACCAGAGGGAAGCCAGACTTCATACTGGACGGGTCGTGGACACAAGTGGAGCAGTTACTGCCTCCTAAATGATGGCCGTTGGGGTAAGTCAGACAGTATGGGTCTCGACATAAACCCTGCATCAAAGATGGAGGGGAGGCTCCTGTTAGCGGACTGGAGCTAGGGTGCTTTCCCGGAAGCCCTAAGCCCAAACTAGATTTGGTATGGTCCAAACTTGGGACAAATTGAGAGGGGTAGCCGGCATAGGCCCCTACAATGGAGCCGTGGTAGCCCATTGACGCCGGGGGCAATGGGTAGACAGAGTGTCCTGGTTTGAAAGGTGAGACAGGGGCGATGTGTCCAGAGCCCAGGCCTGGCTGGGACGAGGCCTGGGGGTCAGTCTTGCTCTCAGGCCGTGGGCTGCTGGCAGAGCTGGCGTTGCTGGAGTTGGCGCTGGCTCGGACGTGGCTAGAGTTGGCCAACTGAGCCCCATCCAGTCCTGGCTTAGGTGCATCTGAGTCCTTTTTACCCCCACTGCTGATGGTACTGTCCGAGCTGGCCTGTTCTGAGCTGACAGGTTTGCTGTCCGAGTGCTGGTTCTGGGGGTGCGAGGATGGCTGTGATGAGGGGGAATGGCTCTGTCTGTGGGGCTGGCTCTGGGCGTGCAGCGGAGGAGAGTGTGAGCTGGGAGAACGAGCGTGAGGAGGAAAGGACGGACATGATGCGCCGCTACCATTAGAGCTCCCGTTTGGGAGTCTGAAGGAGGACTTATCTGAAGACCCCTTTGTCACTAGCACATCCTTACGTGAGTCCCCCGAGGATTTGGAGTAAGGCTTGAAGCTGGACTTGTCCTCCAGTGTCTGGTGCTGTTCTCCATTCTTGGACGACCGGCTGGAGGACTCCTTGTCTCCGAGGCTGCCTGAGGAGAGTGAAGCCAACTTGGAAGAAGAGGGAGGGTCCGGTTTGCCAATCTGAGAGCAGGTCTGGGCCAGTAGAGCCAAAGGACTCTTCTTGGCATCCAGCTAAGAAGCAACAAAACAGAGCAAGAGCGTGAATGGACTGTTCACTGGTGTACATAATCAGGACATAACTCAACAGCTTAACCCATTACTTTTTACTCAACATTAACATTATGTTTACATGTGTACTTAGTAAATACAATCTAATATTCTAAAAGAAAAGATAAACAAGGAAAAGTGCATATTAATTATAAGGAAAGTTTAAAGTTTATAGGAAAAAAAAGAGTATATCTTAAAGGCCAGATTATATTACATACAATTACTCTTAAACACTGTCTTATATTTCATTTCATATTTCAAAAGTCCCTTCTCTTTGAAACTTGCCAAATCGCAGTGCGTAAAATGGCGCATATGCTCCCATAAATCTTAACAGTCAGAGCATGTACCTATCTTGGCCCATTTACCATCATAAAATACTCAAACCATTACAGATTTTACGCACATAAAATCCCAAAGAGACTGTATTTCTTGACTTACTTCTATACTGACGGGCGCGGACGTGAGAGGCTGGAGGTACTCCGGGTGCAGCAAGTGGCCGCTGTGCGCCGTCAACATCTTTACGATCCGTATGGGAAGCCTTTTAGCCTGACGGGACGGGTCCGAGGGCGAAAGACAAGACGCGGAGGCGGAAAGGGACGGACGCTGCGGTCCTATCCGCTCTGGTTCAGCGCTGCGCTCTGAGGACTGGCTGCGTAAAAGCGCTTCAGCTTCAGGTCCACAGGGGGAATCTCTCATCTGGATACAAAGCTACGGGGTTTGAATCGCATCTACGAGCACCGATGCATGACGAAAAACTCAGAAAATAATCCAAAGGGAATGATTCCTCCTGTCTCGTACCCAAAGTGTCTACTAAAGAGGAAAAGATGTCATCCTTTTTTACTAAATATTCCTTTATCCGGTAATGTAGAGCGAAAGACAAAAGTAGCCACTGGTCGGGTTGAAGAATATCCCGCAGAGGTCGGTGTGTGTTTGAGCGCGTCAGTAACAGGCAGTCCTCCCGTGTCCGCGTCTCCGTCCCTCTGCAGCTGCTGCGTACTGCCTCACTGCTTCCACATACTAACCACGAGAGGGAGGGACTTCAAAGACAAGCCGCGCACCAATCACAGGGCCCGGGGCGTGGCCACAGGGAGGGAGGCGGGGTTTCGTCTGTCAGACCTCACCCTCTTTTCAGACTGGAATAATGAATGTGGGTGAATGTGTGTCGGTGACCTCCATGAAGCCTCATATCAAAGAGGGTAGTTTATCCTAACTCTTAAAGCAGAGTATACAACATGGAGCATGTAATAAAAGACTAATGGGAGTACTGCAGTTTCACAGAGAAAGACTATTTTTATATTTTGTATTGACTGCAGAGAAAAATAGCCTCTTATGTTAAGTCAGGAGTTTATTAAACCCCCCCCATTGTCTATCAGTTAGTCATATCTTAAAATACTTTCTTATTTTCTTCTAAAAACGTTTCTTATGAGAGTATCATGTTTGAATGAAAAGTGAATATTTTGGATACATATTGTATGGTATTTTAGAGCACAGTGGCATTTTAATGAAGAAAGTAAGTTGCAACAATATATGATTACTTTGATCACAATATATATATGATCTTATATTTAGATAGCACACCTGGTTAAGTTCAGGTTAAGAAAAAAAGAAAGAAAGAAAGAAAGAATAAAAGAAATAGATAAACCAAAACACACAATCTTTCCCTGAACTTGCTATTTTTGAAAATGTATGGACAGTAGGAACCATAACTTTGATGATTAGCCTACCTAATACTAACTTTAGCTATGTTTAGCTTACACTATTGTGAGTCTAAAAAGTTAGTGGATTTAGTTTTTACCAACAATGATAATAACCTTCATCAGTTTTCAAATTTCTTAAATATGACATGTTTCAGTGAAAAGTAGATATGAATTTATGAAAATGGGGAACATACTTTTTTTTGCTGCTCAGTGGCATTTTAGTGCACAAAAAGCTGTGACTTTTGTGGTTATGTCTAAATAGAACAGCACATTTGGTTAAGTTTAGCCTAAGGCAACAAGATGTCATTTAATGTAATGTAGAGAATTTATTGTTAAAGAACTATTTTCTAAACATAATAAATCTCAATCTCTAAACCTAACCAAAATGCCTTAATTCTTGAATCATGTTATGCGTCAAATGCAACTAAAGGGACGAGCCACTTCTTTTGGTGTTATTGTAAGCCAGGAATACAAAATATGAAAATTTGATTTACTCAATGATACCACAGTGATCTTAGTCTATCAAGTTAAAAATTTGTAACAAAACCTACAGAAGTGCATTTTTAAATAATACATCCGTCCGTTAGATGAAGTGTTGACTGATATTTGTGTGCTTCCTTGTCCGTTCTCCAGCTACATTACGTCAAACTGCTTAAGGCCTTTTCACCAACTGTTTTTTAGTAAAATCACATTGTTTACAGCCCCTTTAAACACACACTGATCACGGGAGAAAGTCATGGCAATGTATTCTGTAATGTGTGACAACATATCTGGGTCATAAAAAGGTAAACTGATGAGTGGATGTTAAATAGGTGCGTTAAATTCACAATAATAACCTACTCTCAGACATTTTGGTATGTTAATGGTTTTATTACATTAAAGCCACCAAACTGCCTCTTGTGTCTAAGCCTAATTGAATTTATCCAGCACAAAACAAATTCACATGATTCAGTTTGTATGACTGTCAGAGTAGCATATGGCGTCAGATTGATACTTTCTTTAAGAAGTATAGGAGTTTTCTTGTGAACATTGAACATTATACAATTAAGAGGACAGTAGCAAGAAAGTTAGAGTTTATTGAATGAAGGTAAGTTTAGAAAGCTCATAGTTAGACATAACATGACTGCAAAATGAGCCATTCTCTTACTATTACAGTATGTACTTAATTTTTTTTCCACACTTTTGAACTTTTTTTCCACACTATTCCTGATGTTTTGAAAATGCTAAATGTAAGACTTTTGAAAACTAAAGACCCAGTTTTGTGCAGACAGAAAAAACTTCAAAGCCATGGCACAGACTAATGTGTTTGCTGACAGTTCCTTTTCTCTGATTCATTTAAGGAGGAAGTTTCAGACATTTTAAGGTGTAATGACATCATGTCTAAAAAGCTAATATGAAAACTTTTATGAACAGTTTCATATAACAAAGTTCTTGAAATGAAAATCATGATAAGTAGTTTCTTTTCTGAAATATTTGGTTTTTATCCAAATAATGCTACATTTGCTGCATTGTTACATGTAATTTGATTTTCAATTAAATAATAACGAGCAGCTTTATGGGGATTTCCAATGTGTTTGGCCATCCTCCTAAACTAATAAGATCCCTTGGCCTGAGGTTGTCAATCTATAATGCAATATATTTCAACACAGTCAGTGAAAAGTGGTGTCATGGATTGCTGATTACCGGCTAAAGTCAATCTGAACGAGCCTTTCTTCTCTGTAAACTCGTTTGACATTTCTCAACTCAAGGGCAGCCTTATCGCACTCCATGTACCTACCTCCATCAGTCTGCTCTGTGATTATAATGGCCCCTGTCATTTATGTGCAGCCGAGGGAATGAAGTCACTCCGACTTCACTCAACGGCCTCACTGTTCGACCTGTCATCATTAGGCTTAATCGTCAGTCATCGCCCACAGGCTGCCACTCACGCTCCAATGACCCGCTAAGATCCCAGAATATGCCATTGCACAAAAGCTACTCTAAGTACTGTACAATCTCCTCTTGAATGTGTTTGTTTTACACCGTCTGTCGGCACCTCGGCCCGAGACATATAAACAGGTGACACTTAACAACTGGGGAGGGTTTAAAAAACAGATCTGAAGCTTTTTTTTTTTTTTTTTTTACAAGTCAGACTCCCCAGTTAACTTGCGTGAGGTTTTTTGGTTGTCCAAGTGTTTATCACGCAGTCATGGACTTGTTAAAAGGGTGAGTGGGTAGGTAGTCACTGCAGCGTGGGTGGGGTTGCATAGGGAAAAGTAAAGGGGAGGAGGAGGGGGGCTTGTCTTTTACAACAGACCAAAGGAGGAGGAGGGCATTGGGAAAAGCCAGACAAAAGCAGCGAGAGAATGGATCAAGGGAGGGCTCACCAACGGGGAGCTGCTCCTTTCATGTGTCCCCTTGATGTTGGCTGGGAACAGCTGTTTTGGCGTGTCGATGACTGATGGCTGTTTCCTGTTGTGGATATTTTAAAAGGGACAACTTTCCCGTTAAAGAGCCTTCTCAGCATGTCCAGGTCCTGACGGTCCTCAGGCCATTTCCATGCCTTCTCATGGATGTACAGTCGTGCTCATAAATTTACATGTCTGCTGTATATGTAAATGTTTTGTAAAAAAAAAAGAAAACATGACGTGTTACGGTGTTATAAATAGCTTTCTCTTGACTTCCACTTAAATATTCAACTTACACCTTACATGGCTGCTTAAAGCTATTTCCCATTCATGCACCATTTTTGTTGTAAAAAAATGCACACTACTAAACTTTTATGACCAAGACTGACATATCTAATTTGGTTTGTGGTATCTATTATTTTATTTATTTATTTTTTCTTATCAGCTATTTCTTAAGGTTGAGATCATACAGACAGAATTGTGACCAGTTTAACAAGTTAGGTGTGCATGCTAGCATAATGTTAACAAAAGCTACAGACACTCCCCAGATTGGAATTGTACCATATTAGCTTCAAAATTTGCTATGTGTATACTCAGACCCTTTGCGTGTGTGCTCAGCAAGGTCCGCCATATTTGAGGCAAAATGTCTTTGGAAACACACATTTACATTAAAGGTGTAAGATCCCTCTCTGCGCAGCTGTACCGACACCATATTTACATACATAAAAGCTGACGTTATAAGGCTAACAGACTAGCATAATTGACAGAATCCGGATGACTGGCATAAATTGGGGAGTTGCAGCATGCACCTTTTCCTGCATTGTCATGACTCAAAAGAAACAAAAAACATTTGAGTTCAGTCCAGAAACTCATGCATGTGGAGTCATTAACAGCTAGGATTCTGGTGGTCGAAAACACTTTAAGACAACATAAAATGTGTTTTTACTGCTCTGTTTTTTTGGCGTTTTGTGTTTGTTTCTTTGGCTGTGTGCTGCCTCCAGAGAGCAGAATGATATCATTGTTACGTTGGCCATAAAAAGGTCTGTAACAAATGCTGCTCAATTGGTTTCACAAAGTCTGGTCATTGACAGTTGTGCTGAGTAATAAATATTTAACAATAACCGGTTATAGTTTTTAATAATGAGGCATTTTGTTGCTCACTAGTTGATGCTAATGGACATTCCCCAGGAGGTGAGGCGGAGGAGATGGGTTTGTGCACAGTCAAAGAAAAGGTGCTTCACGGCAAACTCCAGACTTGAAAGTAGCGATTGAAATGAAAGTGAAATTTTGGCAGCTGTGCAGTTGCATGTTTAAGAGGAAGTCTGTAAGGCAGAATATAATTATAATAATTGGCTTCAGTTTTATGTGATCATTTCCAAATCATGCAAAAGGATTATAACAAACTAGTCCAATGAAAAGCAAACCATTTCATATTCTGGACTAGAATCGGAGTTGAAGTGGGATGATTGAGACAACTGCTTCAAACTAAATCTTGCGAAGCCATCTTTTTCTCCAGAAGTCTTTCCGTGACAGTTGCTCAGTTAAAATAATTTTGTTGTTTGAGAATTAGCCTTGATAGAATAAGCCTTGTCGTTGATGATTGGGGCTGAAGAGGAGTGAGCAGGACCGGACCCCACATGGCCCTGTGATCTGGTGATTTATAACACCACTAAGGCCTGTAATGGCCACCATCGCTCTGCGGCGGAGCCTAATTCATCCTGGTGTTGAAAAGCTGACTCCAGAGTAAATATATAACGCTGACATTAGGCAGCTGAATTCTTCAAACCTGGCTCCGGCAAATCCTCCTGCGCTCGTTTGTCTTCGCTGCGTGTTTGGAAGTGCTGAGGCGTTTTGAGGCACACACAGGGATTAGTGCCTCGTAGATGCTCTGTGTGATTGTTTAATGAGGGGCTGACATTGATGTGAGCTCATAAGAGTCATTTTTTCGTTCTATTGAAGTTATTATCCTCGTACAGGCCTTCAGCGGTGTCAGCCAGACTCTGACAGGGTCTGGCTGTGTGTTGTACTGTACAAAAAGAAGGAGCGAGAAATTATAAAAGTGCCAGAGAGCCAGAGGAGGGAAAACGAGTGTAAATAACTCCTATTTAATTATCTGTGACTGACTTATGGGGTGTGTGGAATGGGAATAGGGGCCTGAGGCTGGGGTTCTGCTCAAGTCTTAGTGGTTGCTCCAACAGTAATAAAACCAAAGGAAAAAGGTGGATTAAGACAGTTTCATGGGGTGTAGCAGACATGGCATTTAGACCCAAACACTTAAAAAGAGCCTGGCAGGCAACATTCCAGCCAAGACACAATGTTGAAACAAGGATTTCCTTGAGCCGAAACGTCCACAAACAATATCGACAGAGTGTACTTAAGCCTGGTTTCCGCCAAGAGGTACATCATACCAGCTGTGTTTCTGTATTATATGTATGCTAAACTGAATGGGAAGCAAACATTGATGTGCGCCAATAAACTGTCTTGTGACATTAAAGGCCAGAGGTATATGATACAGAACACTGTATGCACTCACACTAGGGCCAGTTGATCTATGCCTTGCTGAAATCTGATTGTCCTGCCTGTCATGTTCTTACTGGCTTACACTTACAATGTCACAAGCTTGTTCTAAGGCACGTTTGCCCTGTAGTCGACCTGGATTTATATTGTATGTTTTGTTCATTATGATAAATATTGGCGTCCAGTTTTTAGGGGTTAAATCTGGCCCAAACTCTTAACTGCCTTTTTTCAAGAGCCTAGTTTGAGTATGACAAGTTTATTCTTATTATCTGGCGCAAAATCCTCGGTCCAGTCAAATAAACCACAGATGAGGTGATTAATTAAGGGGTTGCATCGATTATCCTCAATGTGAGTGCTCTATATGCATGCTTGCACAGTATTTGTGGATGAAATCATGACGTACTTTGGCGCACCTCTTCCAACTGTACCAAACTCCAGGAAGTACGACTCACATTAGTCAAATGTGTTTCAGCATGGTGTCGAGTGGTAATGTAAGTGCACTATTACAGCATGTTTCACAGCTTTCTTAACTCCGTACAAAAAATCAAGACTAGTAAATTGGATACTTTTTCAGTGACTCATTCCTGGTATCATTATGGTATTACTCGTTGCTATTAATGCTACATAGACAAACGAATGAAATGGTCTCAATCCACATAACAAAGCCTTTGGATTTAGACTTCAACTCAGTGCTAGAAAAGCTGTCAGAACACCGAATTCATTTTTTCACATCGTAAAAACTTTTCGTGAGTCACTCGAAAGACTGCAGTGTATTTAACTCTACCTTTTAGTATTCATTCCACTGTGACGGCACCTTAACAGAAGTGTGCCAAAGTGGAATGCTATTGTACGCTTTTTAAAGTACTTTTCCTGAGGTTTTGACAATGCAAATGCAAATAAAAGCACCGTACCAAACTGAACTATACTACAGCTAGGTGAATCTAGGGCTCTAGTTTGACACCGCTGATTAATGTATTCGACTTCCTCGTTTATCTTCGCAGCTGCCTCTCCCCTGTCTTTGACATACAGCGCTAATCCTCTTGTAGTTCAGCGTGCGTGTGCTCACAAGTGAAAACGTAGCCTATAATAACAAACACGGAGGCCATTCTTCAGATGTGAGAGGTGTGTGTTTTAGATTTCATACATCTACCTGCCTGTCTGCGGCGTATTTGTGTGTGTCAGAGGCAGAGCAGCGGCTGACAGCCCTATCGCTCCGGTTTAAAGGGAGATTGTCTGTGTTGTCAGCCCATCACGTCTCGCCGGCTAACGCTCCCATCCACTCTGCCTACCTGTCGTCTATCTGTCTGCGTTATAATCACACCAGGATAATAGGCTTCCCTCTGAGTTTTGCAGATTGGCACTTTTATTTCCGAACGGAACGCTTCGCCACTCAAAGTTCTTCTTTGTCATCCTCGCAGCACTCGAAACACAGGGTTCCCACGAGTCTGGAAATATAGAGAGTAGGATTACAATTTTAGAAATTACTTGGGAAATTATGAAGTGGTTGTACTGGAAATAATGAATGATGTGTGTGTATATTAACATACAATGGAATATCACCTGCTGCCATAATGTAAATCAATGGAAATGCTAATTTCAGTTTTGACCCTCTAAGGCTACTGTAGTTTATTATCAGAGGGAGTAAGCAAAGCAGGAATAATTACAGACAATGGCTACACATGAACAGCTTTTTAAAATGGAAAAATGAAACTAGTGTAAATAATATAATCATTAATCAAATGATTCCACACTGAACTTTATCTAGTATACGTAATGGTATATGTTAGTGTTGCTTTATACCTTTTTACTGCCCTCTTGGTCACTTTTTTCTTTGACAAGTGACGCCTTGATCTTAGTGATTAACTTGTCAACTTTTGATGTACTTTTGATGTTTGAACCTTGTTAACGAAGATTACACTAAAGATTACAGTGACTGTTGTTAGAGTCTGTTGTTAAGAAAAGCATTCACATTTCGTAACACTTTTTTAGCTATACTTGTGTTAGCATTACTAGTTATCCATGCTTATTTAGCAACCATCATTCTTTGTGCTTACTAAACCCTCACCTAGTCTACCCACATTTCAGAAATAGCAAATAAATTACTGAACTGCATCAAGTTAACTAACTTATACATGATAGTGTTGCTTTCTATCTTTTTACTGCAGATTTGGTCCCTTTTTTTTAGTCTTGTGACTTCTTAATAGAATTTGGTCTTTTTAATGTTACTTCTGGAGTTTATTAAGATATAACTGGGAATAGAATGAGAACACAAATAAAATCATCTGCAATCACAACTGGATCACAATAGCCCAACAGCCATGAAGTCTAATTCACTTATTTGGGGGGAAAAGGGAGAGATGTTAAAGTGAAGAGTTTTGAATCATGATGGATGCCATATTGAACAACATGGACTAACTTCTGACTTCTAATACAGCAACAAAGAACAGCTTTTAAGATCCATATGTTGCAGGACAAACTGTCTTAAGAGCTTTTTTTATTTCCATAGCAATAAGCATGTACTACATACCAGAGATTACAATATTATTCTGATTGGCTGATCATTTCAAGAAACAATATACTTTATGGAATTGATTTTTTTCTGGATATTGATTTGCAAATGAATGTGACATGCTAAATGTAGTAAGATGTATTTGGGTATGAATACTGAAACTAACAACAGAAAATAAAGGGCATAAAGGTTATGTAACTTAAATAAGAAGTGTGTTCAAAAATGTTACCTAAGTAGTTGTAACAGAGAATCTCTAACCAGTGACTACCCACTTCTACACACAGGCTACACGCCGCCTACACCCGCACCAGCTCAAATCCTCTCTGCACAAGAAACAAAGGCCACCATTGTCTTCCCCTCGCAGAAGTTATCAAGAGCATGAGAGTGAATCAGGCCGCTCTGCCAGACATCGCCTGCCGCAAATCAGATTGTCCTACATTGTTGTGTGAAATTTCAGATGACATCAAAGTTGTTTTTCCCCCAGTGATCTGACAACGAGGAGGGGGGTCATTTTGATAGAAGCACAATAAAGGTATTCATAAGCTGCACCCGTGACAGGTCTGGCAGACGGGACAACAGGCCGTGCAAAGAAATCTCCCCGGCACATTCCTCACGCTTGTTAAAGTCAAAGCTGCTTCCTCCACTCACAGTCAAAGTCACCACTCTTTATCGGCCAATCTGTACCGAGGAGTCGGATGCTGGGAAAATACTCTTCGGCTGTCATTCCTCTTTGTTAGCACTGCTATTATGTCATAAAATACAACCCGTAACAGATTTCCAGACGAGTTCTTCTGAAAGGATCTTTGTCAACATATCATTTAATGCTCCTGTAAATTACCTTTTGGCATTAACAACCCGAAAAACAATGCAAGTTATGGGGTTTCTGCAGTAGCCAAACATAACTAGGTTAGCTGAGGGTGGAGCGGGCGGGGTTGAGCGCTGCGTGTCAATCATCGCAGCCCGCAGCGAGACAGAGGCATGTCAGCTGCCACGGCTTTGATGTGACAACGGATGGCATTGCTCAATTAAAAGCCTAGCCATGTGTAAGTAAATCAGCGCCTTTCAGCTCTGACACATCAAACAAATGGTTATTGAAGTGTCCCGCCCTTGCCATTAATCTTTCTGCGTGTGTTTGCCAACGCCGGGTCACTGCCAGAGCAGGAAAACCTGCAACAGACTGAGTAATAAAGCCTCGTAGGCAGAAAAGAGGAGAGAAACGGCAGGATGGAAATCTCTTGGAGCGCTTTAGCATTCATTCATAGGACAGATGGTTTCAAGTATATTGTTTCTAACTATTGTAGAAGCCAAAATATTGTTCTCTGGGAAACTATATTTGAGTCCAATAAAAAATGAATACGGCTCACATTGACTCAAAAACAAGTCATTGTGGTGTCTGAGTTTATATTTGAAGAGTTTAGATTACTCCTTGAGTTCACATGATTTTGCACCAATGAACTTGGTAGGCTAATGAACAAACAAACAGCAGGAGGAATGACTGTGAGACTGACGGTTTGTATGTTAGCTTCAGAGAAGACTGTTGTCAGTGTCTGTGGATAACAAAACCATCTAAATGTTCCACTAGCACTGGATGAACTTCTTTAAACTTTACTGTTTGTAGCATTACTAGCTAGCAACAGCTAATTTTGTCACATTTTATATTTACTGAACTCTCACCTTATTCCAAACACCTGGCATCAGAAATCACTTCCAAAAATAGCTGTTTATGAAGAATGGTTGATGTCGCAATTGTTTCCATTTCTTTTATTTATTGATGATTGGTCATGACAGCAGTCTACCTTCCTGCAAATTTCTACAAAACTATGCCAAGCTTGGATGGACTCTCCACTTGGACTTGTACAAAGTTCAAATTGAGAGTGGAAGACTATATTGTGAAGGTTAATAGAACTGTACTTTAAATTGATGAACTACCATGATATAGAGAATTTCTGCAACAATTTTGTCTACTGCTCCGACTGTTCAACTATTAACCGGCCGACCAGCTGTGCCTGATGTAAAGTAAAATGACTGCTTTTGTCAAGGGTCCGGTTGCAGGTACTTAAGAGGAGTCAAAAATGATGGGTTTGTTTTTGGCTGACCATTTCTGTACTATTTTAATAAAACAGAAAAACAGTATGGTGCATTTGCTGAGTTGTTCTGTGTTTTTTATAGGGATACTTGGTACTTTCATAAAATCCCCTTAAGTAAGAAAAAACTAAGTTTGAGAAGAGGCAGTAATGGAAAATCCATTCCAGACAGACCTTGTGCGGCCAAAAATATTTTTTTCAGCGGGTCCTTGTGGTGACAAAGCACCCTGCTTGTCCCTGGCAGTAATTCAGCGGCTCAGATGAATACATGAAAGTGAAGCACGGCCATATATCACACAGCCCCTCCTCATGAGCTCCGTGTGAGCCTTCCAAAGTCACATACGGCCGTTTGTTATGCGACCGTGCATTCTCATTTCGAACTCTGCGTTGAGGGCTACGGGCCAAGCTGACACTTATGAAATATTTCCCTTGCTGACCTTAGCTACTGCCTCAGCGAGGGAGATTAATCCTCTGTCGGCAGACACTGGGGCACAGTGACTACAAAACACAGCAGCGGCGACGGCACCGGGAACAGCTCTGTTCTGGTTGTAATAATTACAGCCTCTGTTGATTTATTTGGCCTTTATTTGATACTGCACTGGTTGCAAGAGAGATAGTGTTGGAAGGCAGTGACTTAATGCTGCGGCCTTACAGTACGCCCAAATGTGGAAAGTCATACAGAATAAAGCAGCAAAGACAAAGTTTCTTATCTTGTACTTCAAAACTTTGGTCCTTTTGAAGGCCCCCTCTCTGATATTACAGTAATTTGTCCTAACAATTCAATCTGTTAGTGTCCTATTTACACAGAAAGGAATAAGAAGTCAATCCTTAGGCTTTTATTGAGTGGACTCAATTTATAACAAAGATTTACCAGTATACACAAGCAACGCCAAAGCCAAACTATCTTACACTACACACTATCCTAAAATGATTAAATCCACACAAAAATAAACAATGTGTTTGATACGTTGCTCTGCAGGGACTGTATTGTCGCTGGTCACTTTGTTATCTAGAATAAGATTAAGTCAGGTTTATTTTAAACCTTTCTTTTCGCTTTTTCCTTCTTTCCCTTTATGCTGCTCTACTGTCTGTCTCTAATGTGCTGCAGCAGATGACTTGGCCAAGTTTGGTCCTTTATAAAAGGTTATTTAGTATCCAGGAGAGAGAGCAAGCTGCTCTTGCAGTTTCTGCCAGAAGGTTGCACTACCGGTGAGTCGTAAATTACTTAAGACAGCGTACAGGAACGGGATGAGGGCAGGGGTGGGGGTTGGAGAGAGCGGGACAGAAGGATGGCCAGAGAAAGGAGAGGGTAAGTGCAGTTTTCCTTTTGGTGCACAGTGATGAATGAGTTTCTGAACAAGGCAGAAAATACATCATATCACCTTTAATGGGTCCACATTTCTGCAGCTATAACTCAGTGTTTAAAAATAGGGAGGGGAGGCTGAAATACGACATCATATATCCCCCTCAATGACACTTTTACGAGCCCTCCCTGCAGTATAAAGGCATTGATTGCTATTTCAAAGCTCCGTGTTAGAGTCGGTGCTGAGTACCTCCAGCTGCCAGTGACGAGGATAGACTCAGAAAGTCCTTTAGCACATGGCCTCCATTCACGGGCTTCATTTGTACAGTTTGTGGTTTGCACGTAGGCTACAGCAAGTTTATATGAGTCAAAAAAGTGACTCATTTATGTTATCACAAGAATGTTTGGTTGTTTTTCCTGTCCCTGGGGGTGGCCATTATGTGGGAGAACAAATTAGAGGAAAAGAAAAGAACATTTGGTGCTTTTCAGACTCTTAATTATGAGTGCCAGCATGCATTTTGCCATTGAGCTAAATTCTAATACATCTGACAGGTATTTTCTTAAATGTTTCTTAACAAGAAATCCATGAAATGCTTGTTAATGTGGATATTTGTCAAGCAAGTTGGGAATTTTGGGGTTGTTTTTCCTTCATTGCAAAGCTAAAAAAGTGGCTAAACAAAGCATAGCAATAGCTTAATGTTAGCAAACAACAAACGTTAGCTGTTTGAAGGCAAAAAATATTATGTCTGATTAGCTTTAGCAGTGGAATACCAGCAATGTTAGTAGCTAGCATGTAGCTTATCATGTAGGCTATGGTCTTTTTCATTATTTCTACATGTTTAGCTACTTGTTCCAAATGTTGGTTGGTGAAGGCTGTATTTGTTGGATGCTAGCAGCAACTTTTTAAATATTATATCTCAAGTTTAAGCAGTCTACTAAATAAAAAGCATTATTCTTTGGAAGTTAAACAACTGCTATTGTAAAATATTGGCTTTAAATGGAGTTATTTATTGCTGTCAAAGTAAAGGCCTGACATTTCAAGTGATTAGCTTACCTTAGCTCAAGCACCGCAGAGAAACAGTAGATGAGAAGGGAGCTTGAGACTGCTGACTGGACTTATGGCTTTGGCAAATTGGAAGTCCTTTTGCAGCGAGCAGTTCCCAGCTGTAAATTTACAGTGTTTGTGCGAGCCGCGGTTAAAACCAAATCCAAGGTCATACATTTCTTTAAGCCTGCAGGGAGGAATAGTTCTCCTGAAAGTACGGCCTGTCCCTTTTAGTGAAGCCAAAATGACAGACGGGGGGAAAATTAAAGTGTCCGCGTGTGTCGATATATCAGCCTGTCCCGGGGTTAGATTTATAGTTATGGTTTGTTAAAGTAATGTAGTGTAATTTTACATGATGGACTACAAATGGAGTGGAGTGGGAGGCTGAGCAGCAGCTTGTCGGGACATTACTGTTATGGAGTTCACCTTCAGCTATCAGTGTGAGGCCTTATGAACTAGATTTTTACATAAAAGTCAAGAACAAAACGTATCATAACACACTGCGATAAATCACTCTGTTTAAATTAAGTAGCCAGTTCTAATTTGACTTTATGTGTCCAAATTGACAAGTAATCAACCTTTCTCATATCTTGAGAGATGACCATTCTCCTTGGGCCTAGGTCTGCAGAGGTTTTTTTTCCCCCCTTTTTTTTTTGCTGTTGCATAAAAAGTGTATTGTATTGTGGATAGACATACATCCATATATGACAAAGCCTGTCACATTTTAGATAGACTGTTATAGTTTTTTCCAAAGGGAGTGGAAATTGCTGTGAAGGGAAGGGATTACAAACAATGGGTATGGCTAATTTATAAAGAGTTATGTAAAACTTTGCAACTCCTTTCTACTACTTTTAAATCGGTCATATATTGTTAATTAATGTTTTGTATATTGTCATTTTATAAGATCTTCTACACATCAATAAAGCTATCATGGCGACACATTGCTATGACAACATTCAAGACTACATAGGAAATGGCTGTACTACGCTTACTGTACAGGCTAAATAACCTTTTTGCCAAGAAACAACATCACACTGAAAATCATTGGTAGCCATATTTGATTCACTATCCTAAATTTGGTTATTTAGCGTAAAATCAAATGACTTAAATAATCAAACGTAGCTTACTGTAGTGTGTCCTCATTTTGTGTGATTTCATCTTATAAAACAATAAACTGGTGTGTGTCCAAGCACCTGCAGGAAGTTCATCATGCTTCGTAGCGTACACTTGACAATGAAAAACACAGACCTCTTTCTCTGGAAGCCATTCAAGGCTTTTTGGGGCCGTTGTTTTCTGACAAAGACAACATCTGTCTCTGCGTGTTAGGGTTTGTGGTCTTGTTTATGTTGTTGAGCAGGAAGACTCAGTCCAACAGCGGCAGGTCAAAAGGTCCTGGTTAGGGCAGTGGGACTCATGTCCTGCTGAAGAGCCCTGTGCCAGTGGTGTCCCCTGTGGCCCAATATGACCCCTGACCTTTCAAGTAAGAAGCAGAAAACAAGCAAAAAGAAAAGATTTTTGTCTGTCTGTTGATCTTCAGTCTGATTAGCCTTGTTTACATGCTCTGCTTAGTCTGGCTATGCTCTTGGCTTGATTAAACCTTTTAACTGGAACGCTGTTCATATGCAAGTAAACATGGAGAGAATCATACTATTAAGTACACAATGATCCACTCAAGTTAATGCATTGATACGATTGTGGTATTTAATAGCATTTAGCCTTTATTAAAAAGAGAAAGATCAAGCTAACATTAAACCTGTTTAAAGGTAATGAACTAGGCTACTTTACTATGTAACCATTATTTGAAAGTAACCAGCAACATAAATTATCAGAATTTCAAGGTTTGAAAAGCCCATTATGATGTTTAAGTCGGAAAAATAACTTTCTATGTTTGAAACTGCACCTCATCATAAACTTTTTTCCGTTAAACTTTTCATGCCAAATACATTTAGCAATACCATTATCCTCCAGCCCTAGGCCTAAGGAGAGTGACTTCCCTTCCAGTCAAAATAAACTTTCACAAGCATATTAACAGTCCTGTTACATTCGGACCATAGCTTTATTCAAATGGATCTAGTGTCGTGTCAATATGCTAACGTGTCATCCAAGGTTTCCACTGAAAACTATTCACAACATAAACAAGTCAAAGGATGGCTAATGCTTGTATGTTATTTTATTTGCGCTCTTTAGTTGTGACTTCAGATACAACGCAATGTTCCTCTGTACATTCTTCAAGTCCCTCCCCTTGTACTTTCTTGGCTGTATCCAACCCACTAGCTCTATAAAACCTATGTTGGACACTCGCCACAGGCACATCATTTATTTAAAGTGAGGCCAAAGAGAATTATTGTTGTGTAAAATCCCAGAGCCTTTTAAAAGATCAAAGTTCCCCCGGCATAAATCACATTTGCTTTCAAATCCAACACAACACGCCCTCCCTTTCCCTTTTTCTTTCGAGTGTACTTGAATGAGCCCATGTGGCACGCATGCTACAATAAGGATACTGTACTCAGAGCCACAATGCCAGATAGATCAAACAAAAGCAAATACAATTGTACCTTTATGTCTGTTTAGAGGAAATAGACAGAGGGGTTATTATTTCACACCTGCTGGAGAGCTATAAACATAATAAAATAACTGTTTTCCACTTGTTTCACACACTTTATACATATTTCACAACAGTTTGCTTTGTTCTCATTAATAACTTATCACCTCATCAAAAATCTCCCTTTCATGGACTTTGCCTAGATCCTCTTTTGCTGTTGACAACCTCTAGTCTCTGAGGACATGATCTGTATTGACAGACACTTTTACATCCAGCGTCACAATGATCTTATGCCAATTGCTCGAGGCAAATCAAAGCCAAGCTAGAAGCAAACGGAACAGAGAGCGACATAGTCTTCAGTGTTGTTGGCACCAGGAACAAAGGTTTAAATAAGTGCCAATCTATCACATGCTGTGCAGTTTGGAGTCAAGAAGAAAGGTTCAATCGTGAAAGTTTATTTTGGTTCAATTGAAAATGCAGTCAGTGACAATGAGCAGTCATGTCTTTATTGGAGGCTGGGAGTGTTTGTGGATGTGTTTTAGTAGTTGACATCAGCTCCGGTGAAGTGACAAGTAAAAGACAAGTGTACACTTTCTTGGTAATACATGGACTTATCATAAAAAAGATGAATTTATAGAAAGGAAGAAGATAGTGACAATACATCACAGCATTATGTCACACCCATCTTAGTTGGACTGGAGCAAATCTAGATATCAAGACAGCATAACACATGTAAACAAATGAGAAAAACATAAAAACCAGTGTTGTGTGATATGCATTTTTAGACTTGCCAAGGTACATGCTCCTTGGAAGGTGCAGTTTCTGAGTTAGGAAGGATTTTTTTTCCATCTTTGATGTGTTCAGGTGCATTCAACTTTTGTTAAAGTTGCTATTCACAAACGACTTCATGATTATGTAGTGAAGTACCTTCCTTCAGTGTGTCAGCTTTAACAGCAGCCATAAGCAGCATAAGCGGACTTAGTAGGGTGACCAGATCATTAGAAACTAAATGTGAAACAATAAACCTGTTAATGCGTGGCAAAGTGGTCAAAATGTGGGACACCTTACTGAGCTGTGTTATTCCACATAGATAAATAGACAGTGGAGTAAATTCCACAGAATCTCCTTGGACTGACCTGAGAATACACTCCCCACTTGAATACTGCTGGTTGATTTAACCGCCGGAGCCAGATCGTTTTTGAATTATCTACAGCCAATCAAAATGTGACGTGATTTCAATTTGCAGGACACGTAATTTATGTTGAAAATGCTGTGCAGTCCCACACAAAGCAGGATCAGTTCACCCCAGATTCTGTATTGTGATAATGAAAGCTAAGATGACACGTGATAAATTGCCACTGCTCAAAACAAGTCACACCATCACACAATACTGCACTAGCTGATGTGCTGGGGGATACTTTTGCTTATCGCTAAGCCATCCCCATACATAACATTCTATTTACTCACAGTCAAAGGGTACAACAGAAGTATATGTGTGAATATACAGTAGAGGCAGTTGAAAGGAAGTTATTTTCCAGGGAGATTTACTGCCTGTTTGCCCCTTGGGGAGAATGATGGCAGCATTATGCCCTGTGCAGGTGTATGAATACTTTCCGGGCTCTTGTATATTGAGGGCTGAATAAAAGACTGGCCGGATTCTCCTTTTCATCCAATGAGGGTTTGAACATTGGAGGCTAAGCGGTGGAGACAATACAGAGAAATCTACTCTTTCCACTGCCTTTATAGTCAACCTTTCTTTCACTTTTGCCGGATCAGAGTCATCCCTCAGGCCATGGCATTAAAGGAGGCACAGCTTTCCGGAGTAAATCATCTGCGTAATTCCTCCCTGTACCTTCTCACCGCCCATATTTGTCATCAGTGTCGCTTTGAGACGCCTCCCTTTGATGAGGCAGCCAAACCGACTTGTCGTGCCTTTTGCGCCGCAGCTGACAACAATAAATTATAGCTGCTTATAATTGGGTATTATGTACAAAACATGTTTCTCATTTTTAATAGAGATAATTAGAGTCATAAGAGTCATAAAGGTAAATTATAGGTGCGACTTCAAAGGCTGTCATGTTTGTCAGTGCCTGTTTGGAGTTGACATTTTCACAGTGGCTTCTATTGTGTTGTGATTGAAAGTCACTTAGGCATCTTTCAGCATGTCACTAAATTGTTATTTTGACATGAAGAGATCTTTGCGTGAAATGAAAGAAACAGGTGCTGGCTTACAAATAGTTTTATTATTACATTTTCACCTTACCCTGATAGCCGTTTGAGAAATTTGGCAGATAAAAGTTTCAAATTACCTTTGAAGATCAATGTCACTGAACCATAGCATATAGGGAATTTTCATATTGTTTGAAGCCAAGTTGCAATTCCATTCTTCCATTCCACCTTTGTTATAGAATGAAGAACTTTTCCTTTTGCGATCTTTTAGAAATAATTTTCTATCTCTTTTTGCAATACCTGTACTGGCCACTAGTAAACTTAGCAACAATCGATGTAAGCAGATACATAAATAGTTCTATTAACGCATTCAGGAGAAAGATTGATAAATTAGATGAAAACCATTTAGCTGGTATTTTTTTGGCATTTTTTGTCAAATGTGAAAATTTAACCAAAGATGTAATGCTTTTATTATTATTATTATTATTATTATTATTATAGAATATCTTTATTTTTTTTCTAGGTTGCATGTGTGAGGAAATCGCGTCAGAAGGTAGTAACAGACACAAAGGTAAGAAAAAAAACGGCTTAGCATAAATGGGACAACTCAGCGTAAAGGTAAAATGAATCACACAATAGGTGAGTGCATAGATTATACATGCAAACAAGACTAGCATGTGTTGAAAAAGCCATATCTGTATTTACGTATGCAAATCAGCAATATGCTTTTGATATTACATTCTGCTCTGTTCATTACTTTTCCATGGGACATATACATAATATGTCACACTAGAAGCCGGTTGGCCTTTTTAAAGAACACCCGAAAGCAACATAATAGGGAACTGTGTCTTGTCTTTTTTTCTGCATTGTTAGTAAAGGCCAAGTAGCATAAAAGTGGCTAAAGTTAGCTTGGCATTGTGTAGAATATGTGCCCTCATAGATGTCAGCTCATAAGGAAATTCCAATGATAGACTATAGCAGCTTAATCTCTGGTTATATGTAGAAAAACTTAACCTACTTATGGAAATTGATTCATATGCAGAAATATAAGCGCACCATCCATTGCTTGACTGTACATATCGATGATAAGAAGTATTTTATGTATATTGTATGCAGATATGCAGGAAACTATAGAAAACGTGAAGTGGAGTACATGTCTTTGTGAACCTATGTAAATCGCCTCTTTGATGATAAAATATTAGTGATGGATGTGTGGCTTCGGATCCGAGTTCTGCTCCATTCTGTGGGATCTGTCATGGCTGGCGCTGGCTGGCAGATTGTATCGGCAAACACGGCAGCTGCGCACACTGTACACGCTGCGAGACAAAATACGAAGAAGGGGCTTTAGTGATAAAACTGTGAAGGATTATCTGTCATTTGGCGGGCCTGTGGTGATTCGCTATCAAAGCGGATTTCGCCGGGGTGAAAAAAGAAAAAAAAAATGGGAATGACAGACACGGAAAAAATGATGGAAGAGAAAGGGAAGAGTAAGAGTTGAAGTCGGGGGGAGATGGGGGTTGTCACGCAGCAAGGATTTTGTTTCCTGTTTAATTTCTCCCCACATCCAATGAGCTGAGTGTCAGTCACATTTTGAACTTGCCAAGCAAACACCGAAGAATGATTGGAGCTGTCACTCAGTGTAATGTGTTGTTTTCCACCGCAGACTACAAGGTATGAGGAAGAAATCAACTACCAGGATCCACACTCGGAGAAACATCAACTTTGAAGGCGGCAAAATAGATGCACAAGGAGTGTACTATGCACTCCCCACAACTCCCACATCACATGGTGGATTTTGAAACAATGGCTCGACTTTAACCCCGCGCTGCCTTCGGGTGGGGGAACTGGAAATAACAAAGCCCTTGATGCTGACTTTTTAGAAGCTTGTGGAGAAGCCAAAGTTTTGTCTGCACAGAAGCCAAATCCTTTGAAACGACAAAAAAGTGGAACTGTAAACAACCAATTGGACGTGCCGACAGAGTGTGTCTTTTTGTGCTTCTCAAATTGTTTCGTTTCAGATAGTGCGACTCAAGTTCGGCAGAGACTTGAACCTTCTTTTTTTCCAGTTAAAATAAGCCAGCGTGAGCTTAATAGCATGTGACTGGCGCTCTCCGACCCTTTGACTCTTTCAATATATTCGCTCTGGTTATACCACCCCTATTGTGCTAAAACTTGTCACCCCACTGACAGGCTAATATCCTCAGTCCTGGCAGCTGAGTGGCCTTCTCTTGAAGTTTGAAGGGAAGGTGCGAGATGAGGCACCTTCGCTCATCAAAGACAGCGCAATCATCCTTTAAGCCGCGACACTCCGGCTCTCGAGGTTAGCGAGCGCTGCCGGTGGTTTTTACAGCACCCAGCTGGCTGCCTATTCAGAGGGACTGGCAGAGCCCCTCGACGAGCGGCGGGGGGCCTGTGTGGAATGAAAATGGAGCTGCGCTAATTTGGATACATTTGCAAGTGCTCTGACAGCTCTTGGTCTGTCATAGCGCAATGAGGCCCTTCCTGAAAACTGATTAGACTGTCCGGAAAACAGCGTTCATCCCCTCGCTGTGGACAGTTGTGAACATGTCATTCATCGCAATGTGTTTGTGTACTGGAGTTAGCATCACTAGCTACATTTGTATAGCAACAAACATAAAACAAGACTTCGTGGCCTCATAAATCTACTGCAAATCACTTCATAGGCCATGCTTCTTCTTTTCTCCTACTGTCTGTGTTACTGTGTCATGAAATCATCGAATGGTATTTTCTATAAATAGTACAGTGAGTGATGCCTTGTTGAAAAAGACTCCGATTTTGCCACAACATTGCCTCCAACTGCCTGTAGAGGAACACATGAAGGCCCTGGGCTGCTCGGAGCGGCCCGGTAGCGCTTTAATAAAGACAGACTGACAGCCGGCGAGGAGGGCAGGCAAAGGGGAAAAGTGTAATTAATGTTTCAAAACTCAATCCTTTTCCTTCGGGCCAAACTCTGCTCATCATCTTTTGCTTTGAGAAAATTAAATGATACTCGACTTGTCTTCCTCGTTTTTTCGCCCCTGCCCTTGTGTCACCTGGCCGTCTTTGTGAGAACTTTTGAGGATTAAGCTTTTTGCGAGATGGGACGGCTGCTAGTTATGGCTGCGGGGAGGACTCCTCAGGTTTCAGTCAGCGCGGCGTGTCTCCCCGAGGCGACAGGCGAGATGTCAGCGTCTGTCAAGCCGTGTCTGTCATCTCGGCCCTGTCAGCACCGGTTTCCTTCTGGCTTATATGATCTGAGACACCCAGACAGCGCGAGCGGCTTCTCAGCGCCACTCACCACCTCCACATACTCCACAACAAACACAAGGTCAAGGTGTCTGTCATGTCTTGCTGCATGGCTTTGGGAGCAGAAATGTACGAGCACTGCATTGTTGGCCCTGACAGCCGGCGTGTCACCTTGGCTGATGTGTGTTTCTGACCAATGCCAGCTTGTTTTGCTAGTTATTCTCCTGAATCTTTCACTTTTTTAATAATTGCGCCATTTCTTTGAATTACACACATTTTTGGAGGTTACCTGTAGGTTATATACAACTTTAGTTAACTTCTTGTCAGTTTGCATTGCAAGTAGTAATTTATTGTAGTAACCGAACCTAAACCTAACCAACTGAGCTAACAGACATCCTTATGGCTATTGTCGTCACATACAACTCACAACTCTACAACTCACTGTACAGGCTGCTAGTTTTTAACTGTTCCGTCGTTTTTTCAACTCTTTAAACACATAGAAAGACTATTTAGGGATTTACAGCCATGTTATTGACAGCCATGTTATTAACAGGCCACAGACAATAGTTAGGCTACAGTTATTAGTTCAGGTAACCGTTTAACTGTTTTTTTGCCTTTGTCGATTTGCATTCACATGGAGCTACCCAAAACACCCAAAACAATGTAGTACATATGCCAGACCAGTAGGGAGTGTGTATTCTTTTTGCTACTTCTGCTACCCTCTCTTCTGTAGAGATGGTTCTTGCATATGGGTGTTGCGTCTGTGATGTCTTTGCAGCCACAATGAAACAAAACCACGTTCTCGAGCAAATCATTTCAGTTTTGGCAAAATGCATTGTTGTGTTTTTGTTGTCAGTATAACGTATGTATGTGTAGACTGGTATCAAACAGCATTCAACATTTGAAAGAAGAATGTTCAACCTGACTTGTTTGTAGCCAATTAACTCTGCATCCTGATCATTAATTAATTTACAAATATCAACGGTAACTCTCAGACTTAAAAAAAAAAACACAACAAAATGGGAAAAAAATGCATTCCTAACGCAACAACTACACATTTTAATGAGCATTTGAACACATTACAAGCTACCGTAGACTCTCTTTTTATGTCATGAGAGACAAAAAATACCAACAAACACTCTAAATGTCTCTAAGTGACTCTAAACACTGCTCTTTATAGTTACATGTCTGGAGCATGCTGAATAACTTTGTCCTATCCAGACCGTCTGAATAAGTCATATACATGCATCAATTAATTGCATTTGTGTGTTACTACAATTGAAATAAGCCTAATTCAAATGTCTCTGCTCTAACTGCATGCAGCCCAAAAGAACACATTCAGTTAATGGTGGGCAAAAAAAATCCCCATTTCCAGTTAGTCCAAGTCCAAGTTAGTCATTGTTTCAAATGTTATGTTTTTTTATCACAGTTCCAGAAACCAACCTTTATAGTAATCAATCCAGTTTCATTAGTTCTGTTGAGAGGTGTCCTTCATGTTGGACTGGGTGTCACTGGTTTAAACGTGGTGGCCTCTATTGTTGGCCGTGACAGCCGGGTGTGTCACCTCTCCTGGATGTGTGTGTCTGAGCACGAGTCACTGTTTTGACTGACAGTGCGAGTGAGGTGCACCCGGGCGGTGGCTCTTTGTAAAAGTGCACCTAGCTTCTCTTCCCACAAGTCCCTCCTGGCAACAAACTGTCACGGCTGACAGGCCTCACAAAGGCAGGAGCGGGGAGGGAGGCAGGGGGTACGGGGATTAAAAAAAAAAGTTTAAGAGATGAAATTAAAGCAAAGAAGGGAACCTGACAGCACCTTGAGAGGAGGCATTGTCTGCGAGGGGAAATATATCTGTGCGAGCCGGCTTTGATCAGTGGAGGATGAGAGCAGGGAAGAGCTTGTAAAGCTGGCTCCAGAGAAGGAGAAGCCTGACAATTACTTTCTCAGATTCACAGGAGAAACAGGAGTCTTACTAATAACTTTGCCGTGGTCCTTTTGCACATTTGTACTTCTGCCATTTCTCTTGTTGCCTCATTTGCAACTGAGATTCTAAGAATCTGTGCTGATTTATGTTTCCAGTATTATGTTTACAGTATTCCCTAAGATGCAATAAATAACTTTTAACTTAAACCCACATTACTTTTGGTGTGTACATCATAAAGTATATGCTATTACATATTTTTCCCCATTAAGTCAGACCTGGTGATATATCAGCTTTTTAAATGAAGACAGAGCTCACATGTGAAACAAAGTACACGGGTCTCTCTTGTGAGTACTGCAACTGCACACGGTTAGTAAAATATGTGCTCTTTTGTTTTGGAGATCTTTCTTCTTGGAGAAAGTAGCCTATTTGTACCTGTATTGGGTACAAATACTATTTTTATAATTTTTTCATGCTTTTTTTGGTCTTTATTAATAGTGTATAGTAGCTGGACAGGAAATGGGGAATGACATTAGGCAAATGACCCAACCGAGGCTTGAACCCGGGTCTCCCTTGTGCTGGGCATATGCTCTGCCTGAGCCAGGGGCGCCCCCCTAGTTTTAAACCTTTTACCTATACTATTTGTTGCAGCATTATTGTGGGCAGTAAATACATTTTATTGTACAGGAAAATATGTTTCATTACTTTGCATTTGACAATAAACACTTCAAATCTTGAATCTGTGACTCTTGAAGAAGTTTAGTAAATAAAACATTGCAAAACATCAGTAGGCAATGCTTCACCATTTCCTGACTGGTATTTTACTTTTCTACACAGACAAAGCTTTACTGTCTTTTCTTAACTTTGCGTTTGCCTAAACATTACCAAAAAAGCTTTTGTTGTTATAGCCTCATATATATATCAGCCCCTGTTATGCTAACTTTTTATTATTTTGCAGCATGATCATGGAGGGTGTAAAGTGGTTCCGACAGCTTGAGCATAGATGGGACAACTCACCATAATGGAAAATTAATTTAGTGTTAGGTGCAAGTGTAGCTACACCACATATGTTTAATTGTGCAAATTAGCCATGGGCTTCTTAGTTGGAATTTGGAATTGCACTTTCCCCCTTTGTTCCTTTCGCCACATTGTGAAATAAGCATGTGGCAAAATTGGCTCACTTTTTTCCCTGTTGCTAGTGTGTAGCTAGTAAATGGGCCACAAGGCTGAATGAAAAGGGATCTTGGAAGAGAAATTGCAACCAATATCACAGAAAGGAGCAGGGGATACTGATTGAACTTCAGAGACAGGGTTGCTCATTTACAAAGGTCAAAGAGCCTTTAGTAAAAAGTGTTTTCTCAACAACAACACTCGTCTTTGAAGGGTGGGGAGCGGGAGGAAGTTTTTAGAGAAGCAGCCTTTGAAACACATGAAGAAGGGCAGAGGGAAGTGAAGAGCTAAAGGCAGAAACAAGGGAAGGAGGTGGAAGTGCTGCTGGGGGGAGGAGATAATCACCTTTATTTTGTGATTCAGGATTGGGGGGCTGTGGGGGGCTGCGAGCTGGGCTTTCTCTGTGTGAGGACGAGCCGCTCCAGTGCCCTCTTAATGCTATGGGAGCACTTTGATAGACAAAGCAGCGCGCTGTGGGGAACCTCCTGCTGGCAGGATCTGAGGAGGCTGTTTACAGAGGAGCTTGTCTGATGTAAAGCCCCACTCGGCCTCTCGTATGGAAAACACTTGGCCTTTGATGTCTCTCTCCTCTTTCACTGCTTTTCTTGTGTTCTCTGTACTTCCTCCTACTTCTGCTGTGGATTGGAAACAAGCAGCAACTTTTGAAATTTCAGTTGATCCTCGCAGTACCACAGGAACTTTGGGTTTTGCCTTGAGGCAGGCACTGGAAGTGCAAAAACCTAGCCTGCATGTTACTAATGCTGGTTCTTGTCTCTAGAGCAATATTCTACTGCCATTAGAATACAGTTTTTTCTGGTTTTATCAACAAAATCTTGGTTTTATCATTAAGCTTTGTCTTTACCGTAAAATCCTGTGGATCAATCTTTTCTTAGTCTAGATTAGCGTACTCTTGATCACAACACAAGCCTGTAGTGACTTTGACTGACATCTTCTGTGTCTATTTATCCTTTTGCTGTTAGCTTTATATAGAACTTTGGCTGAGAAAGACTTATCATTACTGGAGATCAACAGCCATGTCTTATATTAAATATTCTGAAACACAATGAAGAAAACTTTTTCTACACTTTTGGTTGGCAGACATCACAGTCTGCTTGGCATTATTCGGTTTCCACTGTGTTTCAGGTACAAGAGAATAACAGTCTAAAATGCAGGCCATTAAAGGCAGCAGCAGAGCACAGTGTAATAATCCATGCGAGTGTGGAGTGTGCAGTGTGACAGGGTCAAACGGGGCTTGTCAACAGGCGGTCTGCTTTAATGTGACACATTAATGTGGCCTGCCACTGCCAATAACTCTGCACCAGCAGCACATGTGTGCATATTTATTATGGTCTGTAATTTGTTCTCCCTTGTAAAATATTAAACCCCCGCTTGTGCTGGGAACTGCTGAGTGCGGCCGTAAATGGGTAAACCTGTTATTCTCCAGATATTGGAGTAAATGTTTGTCATGGAGGTTAGTTTTAATGTGTGGGAAATTTATGTCTCTT
This sequence comes from Rhyacichthys aspro, assembly GCA_036850595.1. Lineage (NCBI taxonomy): Eukaryota > Metazoa > Chordata > Actinopteri > Gobiiformes > Rhyacichthyidae > Rhyacichthys > Rhyacichthys aspro. The sequence goes on from CM072156.1 coordinate 19,978,715, forward strand.
TGTTTATTGGTTTGACTGGCCAGAAATGCAGACCTTTACTGTATATAAAGTTCCAAGAGATGTCAACGTGTCCTCATTGTGTGCTGCTGAACCATTGTCCTCCTAACTTTCATATTTATTAACTTAATACTTTTGCCCTCCATAACCAGGCCATAACCCTGAAACACAGTTAAGAAAGCCATGCAATTCCGAATGTTATGCAAGTTTCACATCAAGCAGGTCATGGTTGCAAAAAACATCAGCCATGTTCTTGTAAAATTCAATCAGTCAAGCGGCCCACTCAAGACCTTGTAATTTAATTTCAAAGCTCTCTGCTTTGTGCACTTTTCCTTTTATAAGAAAGAATAAAGACAGACAGTCTGCTGGGTTAAAGGAACAGAGAACTGCATGCTGCAAAGGTCAACAAGGTTCTCTCAAAGCTCTACTGGATATAATACCAAAGACATGGTGCAAAGCCGTCTGTAAAGTTACTTTTCACATTAAACTCAGTAAAGTACCATTCAGTGGACAGACCTTGGACATTACAAATTGCAATACAGTAGTGGTGTCATCAAGACCACACTACAAGACAATGTCTTGATCAAGACCAGAGTGTACTAAGGCAAATACTCAAATACTTGAGTAAGTAAAATAGCTCCTAATTCCTGTTCCCTAACCTTTTTGAGCAACATTAAGAAGTGAGGAAGCTCCTTATTGATAAAGAAAAGGAGCTTTAGTGGGGTTTCGACAACTGCCTGCACTTACATCGGGAGGAAACAAATGGAAAGTTATGACACGCTGCAGCTTAATAAAAACTACACATCCAAAAAATGTTCTACAGCAAGCACATCATATCCTTCAGAGAGCGCTGAGTTTAGTGAAGTCCACAAACAGGACAATTAACAGAAATAATCAGAGAGACTCCACATCAGTAGAATGTACCGATCTCTTTTGAATAAGGAGCTCTGTCCGACACTAAAGGTCTTTATCTGAATTTTAGACATGAACACACAGTGAACACCACACAAAAGAACACAGTTCGTATGTATTCAGTACATATTCATAAAAGACTCACCGACAGCAACATCTCAACATCAGCTCTGTAATCCACCTATGGTCCTGGTCTGGTCCTGGTCTGGTCCTGGTCTGGTCCTGGTCTGGCCAAATCATCCACCAAAGCCACAGCCCTTTCATTTATTAGTGTTCATTAATGACATTAAGCATGTGCCACAGAGTAAATTAGCCACGCAACGGCTTCAAGTTTCGCAAATATAAAAACAAATGTGTGCAAAGTACTGTCTTACGGTAGTGATCTGAACAGTGAATAATAAAAAGCAAGGCATTATAAAATGTGGCTCTAGAACAGTGACTGGTTGGTTGAGATATTTATGGAATAATGGTTGATGCAGAGTAACTCAAACTCATCACATGAAGGCTGGACTCTGTTGGGGTTCCTGTGCTAAAGGAGTTTTCAAATAATGACACGTGGTCAGTTTGTCAGTGCTTTGTCAAGTTGGAAACATGGAGACCATTCACTTAACAAAGCATTTCACTAAAGGCTCAAAGATAGTGTCTGTTTACATAGGGACGACGTTCTCACTCCACGAAAAAAGAAAATCCTGAGGAGGTGTTTTCATTTTCTTGCAGCAAGTGCTCATGTAAACACTGAAGACGATGTTCTCAGTTTAAATGAAGACCTAAAGCTATTGGCTGCTGGCTACAAACGGCAAGAGGAACAGCAATGGTGAACTTCAGTGTTGTTCTGAGAATTTATTGTTAGTAATTCATGTATGTGTCTTTGATAGGGTTTTAGATTTTACCAGGAGTGCTCCAGAATAAACAAGAGCACCTCCACAGCACCCCCACTGGCCTGGCAGACATACTACAGTACACTCAAGAACTGAGCAAAACCGTGTGAATGTTTATTTAATTTTTTTTTTTTTTGCAACAAGCCAGAGTTTGCCTTTTGGCTTTGTGTCAATGGCCCCTTACAAAAAACTTGGCATGCTCAATATTCCATGCCTTATGTTTTTTTTGTTTTTTTTAAGTCAAATTATAATGATACCTAAATTTGTTCAAGTCTCAACAGATCTTGAGCTAAAACTGATATCCAAAAAAGGCTAGTGTAAAAACTCCAAAACAATGCCAGTCTGGTTTACTACCACTCTCCAAAACAGTTCTGATGATAATTATGGTTACATTATACCAGTGTACAGAAATATGACTAGGGAAACCATTGGTTGCAGGATATACGCTGAGGGATCTAACTTCCTGACATTTATAGGCTGTACTTAAACATAAAATTAAGGCTTGCGGACATCCAACTCTGCCCTCTGTCCTATTTTTTTCCCATATTCACAGTTAATAAATCACAAAATTCCAAAAGAACCACAGTGATTTGTGCTTTGGCTGTTGGCATACTGTTACATCAAATGTTATTAGTACAGTGTTATCATCTGCTGAACAGTTGAAGGTAATTACTCCGCTTCACATGACACGAAACTGCGAGGTTAAGAAACATTGCACCTTTCAGCTGCAAATTACAACTGTTTTGCAACCATTCATTACACTCCAATGTTCTTTCGTGGCATTTCCACAGCTGTGAATGAAGAAAACCAGGAGTCGGTCGAGTCATGCCGTATGTGAAAGAGCTGGAGAGCAAAGCACGAATGCCAAAACAAACAGGGCTTTGACACATTTAACCCCAAAGCAACCTTTTTTCATCAAGTGTTACAGGAGAAAGAAAAAAGGCCTGAGTCGAAAAACAAAGAGCTTTGCTTTTGCATGTGTCTTGTTTGGCATTTGCAAAGGGATGGAGGCCATTATTTAAACAACAGTTCAGATTGATTTATGCTGCCTGTTATTCTATAGACATTATCTGCAGAGGATTTATGGCCCATTAGCTGTATGAGAAGCTAGAATGTAAATGAGCTCTAATAAATCAAGTGAGATGAAATAGCCGGAGCATGACAAGTTACTTGCTCTTATATGGATGCCTGGGTAACTGCGTTTGGATATTCAGGTCCTCGTGCTGTATCATTTGTCCTGAGTAATTTGTCCAGAGTCACACTGGAAATAAGCATCCACTTCCTTCAAAGCATTAGTCTAGCGCTGACAACAAAGTGACAGAAATCAAATGATCAGAGAATCTCAAAGTAGCATGAAACATACAGGATATGGTAAATATGCGACGGCTATGCTAATGTTACAAATAAGATGTCCTGGTTAGAATTGCATGTTGAGTTCATAAGTTTGGGCCATTGTACAGTATATCTGATTACATCTAAATCTTTATTTTTATGGCAGGCTTTCAGTGATAAGGGTTTGTGATCAGTGGCAAACCACCGGGGTCATAAAGGTATGTAGCGATTCCACAGATATTTTCAAATAAAAAAATAAAATGTTGTTTTAACATCTATATTGTTAGCTGTCTCTGCGTAATTAGAGAGTTTGCCGGTTGTTGCCAGTATGTTGTTTCTGGGCAGATTGCTGGAGGCCAAATGTCTGGCTGTCATTACACTTTATTATATATTAAAATTAATCTATATTAATCTAAGGAGTGCGTGTGAAAGTGGATTAACCAATCAAAATGATACATTGACAGGGGATTCCAGCGTCAATACATTTCTCGACATTTTATTGGTTATGGTTATGGTTGATACTAGTGAGAGAAAGTTCCATAAACAGTACAAAAAAAATAGTCATGCCTAATTTTTGTAATTTAGTTTTATATTATTTGAAATGGACAGTATTTGTGAAGTTATTGGATGCCTATTTCTGATGGTTCGCCACCATTAACCTTTTTTAACATGTCGAAAAGAAGACAATTATATTACATATTTTTTAGTTGTTAAATGAACATGTTTTACAATATTTTGTCCCTCAACAAAATTTATTAAATAATAATAATAAATATGTATATACACACATACATCCACAAGTACAGTACATACAAATATACATATACAAAAGTAAAGAAAATTGAAGAAAAGTATAAATGTGACGGAATATTAAAGCAAGCAGGTTTCTCTACACATATTTTTTGGTTTTCCTCTCATTTCTTCTCCTTCTCTCTTCTCCTAACTTTCTCTTCTGCTCATATAGTCCAGATGGATTTACAAATGGATTTACGAACATGACAATTGCTGTGTCACAAATTGTACCGGTGGCCATTTGTGGTACTGCAACATAATCAAGAATTTTCCCATTTAAACCACAATGTAAACGGGCTAACTTAAAGCTCCTGAAAAAGTGGTGGTTTGTGGAAGTCAGTTGTCACGCATACTTTATACATGAGCATGCTGTAAACACGAACTACAAGTAACTACTACTCGGAAGCCAGGGAAATATGTAGTGTTTGTGCCAATGTGCAGATTGTGGTTTGATTATCTCCCAGTGACAGATTAATGGCAGGAATCATCATGATGTGTTTACTGTATCTGTTGCTGGAGATTTATATCCAGGTATTGGCATTAACAAAATCATTTGAAAATAATAATGAAAATGCGGACGTGTTGCTTGTTGCTTAACAGCCCAATAGTGGACCCAAGGACTTTGAATATGCAGGGATTTCTGTGGAAAAAGTCCTTTAGAAAGAAAGTTGAAGCTCTGAAAAGTTTCTGGGTTTTATTGGTGAGATGTTAATCTGTCGGACAGAGACAGATGGAGAGATTGAGTGGACTATGGATAAGTGCAGGGAGTGAAATGAGACGGAGAAAGGGAGGACAGTGATTGCTCATCGGGGACTGGCTCTGAATAGCAGTAAAAGCATACTCTTTGAAGAAGAAATATGGGGAGGTGTCTTAATTATAATCATACATCGGTCCTACCTAACAATAAATAGTTGGCAGAATTCTGTGAAAGAAGGGCCACCCAATAGTAAGATGTGTTTACTTGGAAATGTCATGTAGGTGTTTCCAACTGACAAAATGGAAAATAGGATGGCTGATAAACCTTGAGTTATTACTCCAGTAGGCAAAGTAAAATATGACTCAGCTGCAGTTTGTACAGAAAGAAAACAGAGACATCATCAAGAAACAAAAGCTAATTGACAGAAGATAAACTTGATGAGTGCAAAGTTTCAATTGCCACCAGACTTTTTCGTCACGATAATGACGCATTAGGCGTGTCCAATAAGATGTTAGCAAGTGTTTTGACAATGAGATCCACACTTGTATCATTTCAATGTGGCACCTCCATTTCACCGTAGAGACAGGTCTTTCTAGTACAAGATGTTTGCATCTGGGGTTAGCCACGATGTTAGCTATGGTTAGGGTTACCATACCTCCCGATTTTAAGCCCCCTGTCCCGGCAGATATCTACAAAAACACCAGAATGTCCTGATTTTGCCCTCTTCCAGTCCTGAACATCCTGATTTTATACCCATAAAGCCAAAGCAGTGCATTGTATTTGAAACTCATTTGTCTGTAGACTGTCTGCGTGTCAATCACAGAGAGTTACCATGGCGATGGCAGTATTAACCAATTAAAAAAGATCAACAGTGTTCCTCAGGTTTGTAGCTCAACAATGATTGGTTCTTAAGTGTGAGGCTATTGCTAAGCTATCTTTTTCCAGAGAGTTCACAATTTGTACTGTCATCAGCCAAAAAGAAAGTCAGGATTCACAAATGAGCTCCAGAAACAATACAACTGTCTCAGAAAAGCACAAAGTAATAAATATGCTGTGTTTTGCAGACTTTGTAAGTGTGAACTTTCAGTCAAACACGGTAGAAAAGTTGTATTTCTATGAAAGGAATCATTTTTAAAAATGTTACGCTAATCAATGCAGTCAGTTTACAGCTTTTTTGTATTATTTACTGGTGTTGTATTGATTTCTGACAACATTTTTTTTTCATTTGTTGATGTACTGTTGTTGAATTTGCAGTCAAACTAATGTGTCCTGATTTTCTGGTTTGAAAATATGGCCACCCTAGCCATCGTTCTTATTGACTTGTGCTGTCTTTCATTTGAAGACACAGAGTTAATTTTCCTTCATGACCCCTTTCTCTTTACAGCAGCTGAAAACACACGGAGCTTTAACAACCAGTTAACTGTCCACAGTGAGCCATGGTCGAAGCCTAATAAAACATGGTCTAATATTTTAGGTTGGCTTGATGGGAACCCAAAAATAATATTACGATTTATCTAGAGACTAAATTAAGATCAGTCTAAAGTTATAGACTGGAGCTCTAGATCTCAGCCACTTACACACAAAAGACCCAACTACCGATCTCTCCAAGTCATTCCACTCAATTGGAGGACAATTGGTTTTGAGTGAACCCGTAACCCCTCCTTCCTCCTCTTGTCAGTGTGTATCTCCCTAATTTAGCACAGCTGAGCGACTAGGCAGACTTTCTCCTCTGCAATCCCATGGCCTTTCCCTCCCCCCGTGAAAGCTTTTGACACGGTCTCCACGTCAACCAGTGTGACAGATCGGATGATGAGACACAAGACATCGGTTCGAGCGGGAGACAAGAATGAGATCGGACATGTGACTCGGTGTGAGGAGGTCAGAGGAAACGCTCGCTGGCTGCCCCTAGACAATCATAACCAACGCTAATGGTAAACACATGATCGCAGCATTTCCCCGCTCGTACGCTAGCGCCCGGTTCCAGTCTCGTCGCTATCAAAGCCCAATCAAAACACAAATATGAAGAAAAGCCAAGGCTTGCCACTGCGGCGCACTGGCTCAAATTGAAAGTGACAGTTTGACATGTAATATGGCAGCCGTAATGTGATTAGGCCAGCGTGGCACTTTCTCTTCTTAAACTCCCACAAGAGGCTGCCGTATGTCCAAGTCTGCCAAGCTCTTCTCCATAAAATAATAATAAAAAGAAAAGAAAGAGAGGGTCGTCTTGTCTCCCACTTTCTCTGTGCGATGCTTCATGGTTTGAGACGAATTGAGATGATGCCGCAGTTGAATCATAACCCCCCGGAGGGCAATTGCAAACACATGTAGGGGGTGAGAGAGGGAGGCTTTTTGGGTTTAAAGCCACGGATGCCAAGAACAGAGGAGATGAGTGGGAGAAAGTACACAGTGGTATATGGATTAGATCAGGCTTTATCAGAAGCAGAGCTGGCCCGACTCCTCCTGTCAATCTCCGTGATGCAAATGAGCCGTGACATGACAATGATATCACCCACAGCTAGTCTTGACAGAGCCGGACGTGACAGGCAAAGAAATGTGGGGCAAATAATGAGGAAGCCAGATGGAGAAATAATGATTAGAGAAGACGGGGCTTTTGAAAAGTGCTTGTAGGAGTTAAAAGTGGCAACAAAGTCGATGACAAGTCTGCAGTATTCTCCAAGTCTCATAAAAATAACATGTTCAGCCCTAAATTATATACAATTTGGATTTGAATACGTGAAACGTGCCACATTTGTCATAGTTTTCAGGAGCTTTAAGAGGCTATTTTTAATACAGGGGAAGGACATGGTGCCAAAAATGCAAATGATGGCCCAAAGTCTCATTGAAAACTGCATTTGTTGTTGAGTATGCTGTAGTATGTCTGCCAGGCCAGAAGGAGTGCTGTAAATCCCACCAGGGCTAACACTAGACTCATTACACATGGTCATGGCAGAGGTCAACTCCCAAACAAACATGTAATACCAGTAATATCAGAATATTTGAAGCACAAAAACTATTTTACCATTCTTATTCTACCTGCTGTGTGTAGCCAGCAGGGGTAGGAACACCATCTTGGTCTCATACTCCACTCTTTACCTTTACTTTCCCATGGAAGAAGTTTGTATTCTGCCATAATGCCACATTTAACTCTCCTGGATTCCTATACATTTTTTTGAATTTTATTTTTGCATAATTTTGGCTGTGTTGATTCAAACGGCATACAATTTGACCAAGTTATGTATTTTGGGGTAAAGTTTAATTTTTCATGGTTTTTGTTTATCTTCAGGTCTTTCATATGCCTTTTAAACTAAATAGTACCATCTGTGTTCCTTCAGTCTTTTGTGTGCCACTTACTCCCATTCAAAATGCATTTTCTCAATATTCATCTTAATACTTTCCTTTAATAATTTCCTGATGTTGAAATCCCTTAATGTTCCCATGGCAACCATTCAAAAATATTTTTTACAAAATCAAATCAGATCAAAAACACATCCATTAATACAAGCAACAGCAAAAAATAAAACATGAATCTATTTTTTTCCACTCTCCCAGAATCAGATAATGACCCCCAAAAATGTGTATATATGGGATGGAGAAAAAGGGGTTAAACATTGAGAATTCATAAATATTTGTTATGTATGGTAATGACTGAAGTTAATAATGACATCCATAAAAAAATGAAAAAATATGTGTAAAATATATTATTTATATGACCATTTTAAAAGAACATTTTTTGTATCTAAGGGACTCAGGTGGAGCACAAAATGAAGGGACCCCAAGGATTAAGTTCTAACACAAGCCCCTTTCATAACTGCACTATCCTCCAGACTCTGTCCTGACTTCATGTAGTGGGGGTACATGCATGAAAACATCAACCTATTCCATCTTCTTGACAAGTGTCAAGTATGAACGATGTCTGCAGATTTTCAAAGGAAACATATCACGTGACTGGTGCTGTAAGCGAGTGTCACCAAAGCCTTATACTCTCTGCAGCTTGTTTGTGCATTACTTTCCACTTTTTTGAATCCATGTAGTATAATATTGGTGAAGTTAATAATGTCACATTTTGGTTAACAGATTTTGCCACAAAGCTGTAAAACACAGGATGTTACTTATGCTTTAATGTAAAGGCAATACTGTGATCTACATTTGTGGAGATGTTACACAGATACATTACTTTTGGGAGATACAGAAAAAAAAAAATGAGTTTGTGCAGAAAGTTGTGAGATAAAACTAAACTATACTCCAGCAGGAAATTCAATAAAATACTTCAAAAGACCACATCTGACAGTTAAAAATTACAAAATTATAAAAGAGAGTTGAAGAAATGAAAAGAGAATTATTGTTTTTGGCAAGGGCAAGAGGGAACCAGAGCCCAGAGCCATATTTCCAAATGAGCCGTCACAAACCGAGAGAGACTGAGGGATCTTGGCTCTGTTCTGATCAAACATGGAGCAAAACTGGTACACACTTCTCCCAAGTCTTCACCAATGAAGTTTGTCTGACTCCCGGGGAACTCCCTATCATGTTAGCGATGACAGGATGAAAGATGTAGCAAAAGGCTGAGCAGGGACATGACTTCTGAAATGAATGGATGGCAGAGCCGGCGGTTGACAGGCAATTGGGAATCCAAGTGAGCTACAGTGGCTGCCAAGCACAGTAAAATTGAAAGGCCTTAGGTTTCCAGAAATGAGGGTCATTTCTCAACTGTGTTTAAAAATGTGTCAACAACCAGCAAGATGGACTAAACCTGCCAGGATTCATGCCCCCAAAACCATTTATATTTATGTGCTCCCAGCTGTAAAGCAGAAATTAGTTTTAAGATATGGAGAGAAACGTCACAACCTGCCATATGTGCCTCTCCATAAAAGCAAATAAAATGTTGTACATCAAACTCTCAAACACTCCACTCTTTCAAGAAGCATTTTCCTCATTCCCTCCAGTCCTCCATCTCTGCACCGCCCCTCCCCAGCCTTTTAGTTTAAGAAAAGCCTGTCAGACGAAATCAAGTCAAGCCGAAGACATAGTTGAGCGCCTGTGACAGGCTGAAAGCCACTCAAATGGGTCTATAATGAGTCTAATAATGGTGTGGGTAAGCATAATTTACCCGGGCTGAGGCCCCGGAGAGGCAGAGAATGATGACGGCAGCGCTGCTTGGCAGGCAATGATGAGCCCTCATTTCCAATGATACGACAAGACCAGAGCAGAAGGTGGACAAGCTCCAAGTCCTCCGGTCTCTCTGTAGGCTGGGCCCCGGGGGCTGCACCGAGGCCAGACCTGCTCATCACTGAGCACTGGACTGGAAAATCACACATGACTGGCTGCTTCCAGAGGCCGAGCCAGCTCCACAGTGACCCTGTCTCCTTTGAAATGGAGAGCTGGGTGACCTCACAGCGCCTAGGGACTGCATGTTAACCACATCTCCTCTCCAATGAGCACGGACGTCTGAAGGAACTTTGTGTGTGATATTTGTGTAGAGAAGTGGTGACAGGCAATAGCCACGAGCTAATCGCCCCACTCCCTCGGGATACCCCTCCCTCAGGACAGGATAACCAAGTATCTCTGGGCAGAAATCATATAAACACACAAACCTAGATTCACAGGGAACCACTGTGGACACACGTGTCCTTGTTGTGGTCTCTGCTGCAGGAGGGCACTGCTCAAAGGTGCATCTGGTCCTGAGTCCTTCCCATGAGCCTTGTGTCCAGCAGCAGGAGCTGACCTCTGTTCTCCTTCAGTACAATGCCATCAGGTGCGTTGGTTGGGCCTATGAGATCTGATACAACAGCAAATAATTAGAGAATATTACTATTACATTTGTATACATTTACCTGAAAATGATCAGAAACATAACCTATTTAGGAAAAATTCTCAGGGTTGTGCCTGATTTAAAGTTATGTTAATCCAAGCTCTCCAGAACTTTGATGCTTCCATCCTTAATCCAAATGTTTACCTCTTCAGCCCGGCTTCATGGTCTGAGCTTTGTTTAGAGTACTGTACATGCACCATCTCCTGTTGATGTTTTTCCTCTTTATGCCAAGATAATTAGTTGGACCTGGTGACAGGGGGCTGCGCTGGCCCTGGGGTGTACGGTTGAACAGCAGAGTGTCTGTTGAAGGCGTAGTATGGCATGCACAGCTGGGGAGCGCGTGTGTGTTTAGGGACTCAGCAGAGGCAGAGCAGGGGGTTGTGGGAGACAGCCATGAAGGCCAATGCAGTGCCTCCAGTGAAGCAGGTAGATGTGTGCCCTGCACTGCCGTTGGCCGGCCGCCACCTCGTCAAAGTCACTTTCCCAAAGTCGCTGTGACACACGGCGCCCCAAGCGCAGTGGTTTATGTTACAGCTCTGGTAAAAGGGATAATAGCCTGGCATTTGACATTTCTGTTTGAGCGAGAATCAGACTTAACCTCATGAAATTTCTTAATCGCTCTAACTCTGTTCGACTCCTCGGCTCCCGACTTGTGTTTCTTATTGTCTCTCCTGCTCAGAGGCTTCGCTCCTGTCCAAGGACAAGCATGTCCCAGTATATTTGGCGCTCTGACTGTGTCTGATGGCTAAACCGAGGAGACAGGCCGCTGACAGGCCCTGTGCCAGAACGGAGTATGCCAACAGGGAGATTTGTGAAAATATGCCCCCTGTCATTTCCTCTCCATTTCCCTGACAACTTCACTCTGTCAGAAAGCCTCCATGTGAGCGTACGATAGGTAGGCGGGGGCACGGTGTTTGTTTAGGAGATGACATGTCCCCGAGTGGATGTGGGTGGGAGAGTGAATGGGTGGGGAACAAGACATGAAGTACGCTCAGGCTTAAGTTAGGAATTTGGATAGAAAAGTGCGTTGATTTTGCCGGAAGACCTTGAGAATTCTCTATCCGTAATTCTAATTATGGATTTAGCTGTTCATCCAATGACAACAAAGGCCAGGGCGTCTTTTTGAGGCATTCTGCACTTGATAATCGGTAATATGGACCCAAATAAACAATATAATCAACATCAATGAGCTGGTTACATGTGTTCCGTATTCATGTGGTTTGTAGAAATGTTGCATATATACATTTAATTTGAGAGATGGGGTTGGCGCATGTCATCACAACAAAGTCTGCAGAAGCTAAATGAGCTAATCTATCATCGAGGCATGTCTTGAATACATATCGACCTCAAAGTTTCACCTTTTTTGAACTCGCACTTTTCCTCTTTGGTGTTTTTGCTCTTCAAACGCCTCTAAATCTAGCCTGAATTTAATCTTTGATCCCTCCTCTTGGAATGCGGGCTGAAAGATAGCGTTTCATGCAAGGCAAAGCGGAAGAAAACAGCCTACAGAAAGCCGGCGCGCTGAACATGCTCGCTGTCAGCCTCTTTCACTTAATTTGATGCCTCTGTCTACCGCCGCCGGTTGAGTCTAATCTCGTTGAGCGCTGGAAATGAGCGTTGGTGACAGGGATGTCAACAGCAGTTTGTTTCGAGCTCGGCGGGAGAACAGTACCTGCCTGTGTCTCTGTTACACAAGTGCCCCCAGTCTTCTACCCCTTGTGTGCCCGAGTCAGCCGGCGTTACTGTCAATCCGGCGGGCCGACGGTGACGTGCGTAATCACTCTACGCCGCGACTCGACACGAGCGCACGTCCCTCTGGCTGACAACACAAACCAAATCTACCACCTTGCACATTTCAAAACATCCCAGCCGAAACCTTCTGTTTTCACTGGGTGTTTCAATGTACAGAGAGCAGCCACCAGCGGCTTTTTCAACGAATGTGAATGTGTACAGTTGGGACCCATCTTTTACTAAGTGTGTTATATTTGTGTAAGTTAATGTGTTTTATTGCGCCATCCCAAAAAACAGCACCTTGATCAAGTCATGCAGCCATCTCATCTTTTACAGAGACAATCAATGCAATCTTAACAATCTGTGCTATTCGACAATTTTTTGATCTAATGGACCAGATCCTTTTTACCTCATCAGATGTAAACAGTCCAATTAGCCATGGTTGCAACCATCAATGTTAGACATTCTTCACTGTTGATGCTTTAGGCTACTGTAAAGCCTTCAGTTTGCTTTTATTGGTTTCAGGAATAGTTGCATAAGCCATGTATTCATATTGATTTGTCCAGTACTATTCAAAGGCTTGCTGTCTTTCCTTAACCTTAACCAGGTGTGGATATTGCCTAAACATAACTGTATCTTTTACATTCTTACTACATTTACAAAAAATACATTTACTCACATGAAGAGCAAGAACAAGAATTTAACTGAGCCCATATCTGTCGTGTAAATAAGATGTGTTTACATCTTTCTGGAAACTTTACATAGGTCAGCCAAATTCAATACAGGCCATAAAGGGTCATAGAGCCAGAAGAAGTAGCAGTAAAATGAAGGCCCATTGCAGCAAATCTGACTTTCCTTTGTTAGAGCTGGTAACACTGCTGGATGTGTTGGATTAGATCATTTTAATGTGAAAGTTGGTTAGGGTTAATGGATTGGACGAACAACCTCTTTTATGATCAACTGAAGTGGTCCTGTCTTTGAGGCTGTTTATGCAACAAAGCATTTTGCCGAAACCGCACCGGTTCTTTTGGCCTCTCATCCTCACTCCACAAAAACACAAACTTTAGAATCTGGAGGTGTTTTCGTTTCATGCAGCTGGTTGTCAAACGAACGCGAATCAGCGACGACAGGACTGTTGCGTTTTCCTGACCAGTGTTCTCGTATAAATGGCACCTTTATGACACAACGGGAAGTGAGACAGCGTGTTCCGGCTCGTAGCATAAATGTGGAAGCTCAGCATTACAGGAAATGGATATAATAGAAGTCGTTTGCCTTATTTAAAAAGGTGACAGTGGCTTACCTTTTTGTTTGTCACTGGTTGAGCATAAATGGGACGCAAGGCTGACACGGTATTATTCGTGGGAGAAATTCTCACCAATAGTACGAAGAGCAGCTCAGAAGTATACACGTTTCTGTGGTTAAGATGATGCAGAAGGAACATACTTGAAAAGTTCAGGTGATGTATTTATCCATAAGTCTGGTTCTAACAGAGGTAGAATCACTGTGACAGAAATATAGCATCAACTGAGCACATAAAACACATTGCTGTGTCTGTTGTAGCTGTAAAATAATACTCTGATATGTTGTCCAACCATAATTGAGCCAGAGCCATGTCAACAGAATTTCCAATAAAAATGTAACTAGGATTAAGATATATAATGTGTACTTCCTCTACTATGATTTTTGACTCTCACCTTTTAGAGGAATTGACATTTAATTTGAGGAACTGGGTTGTGATAATGTACAAACTCAGTCTCTCTATGTGATGTAACCTGGCAGTGGTCTCTCACACAGGGGTCGTGTCAGCCTGTGTGACTTTACAGATGTCGAACTCTTTGGCGCTTGCTGTTGCATGACCTCGGAGCGTCACCTCCTTTTCTTTCCTCCCGCCGCTCGATAATTCCCTTACGGCTGTCAATCACCCAGTGGGGCCTGCTGTAAAGACATCCTGTGGAGAGACCGGGGTGAATAGGGGGGTGTTAGCTGGGGTCACAAGTTCAACGTAAACCGAGGAGGGCAGAGGGGCTTTGACTTTTGAAAGGACGTGTTGAGGTGTGAGGGGAAAACTTTCAGCACCTAAATGGCCGCACGCAAGAAGTCAGTTCCAATATTTCAAGATTTCCAATATTTCTGAAACTCCAAAAATAAATATCAGGGTTCTGTTTGAAAAATGTCTAATTTCATTTGAACTAGTGACTTATGGTCTACTTCTTGATAGACAGGAGGGAGTGGAAGCCATTGAAGAGTACTCAGACGGTTGCTCTGGGAGACCCAAGTTTGTTTACTGGCACAAAGTTGACATTTGACTCTTGAGGGTGTTGACTTTACACCTCAACCTCCTGGGGCCTAGAAGAAGATTTGAGTTTTCTTAATATGTAAAACTGGAAAATCAAAAAAAAAAAAAAAAAAAAAAATCAAAACACATGATCATAAATAATAAAAAGTCACATTGTGTAACTTTTATCCAGTAGAGGTGCAGATCCCTTTACTGTGTTGTTACAATGGCGGCGACATATTCCCGGACGTCAATTCTTGACAAGTGGAGACTATCCAAGCATCAAGTTTGCAAGAAAAAACATGTATTCCAAAACGGTAGGCAGTTTTAGTGTATTTAATATTTAAGTACAAATACAACTTTGCTAGAGTCCAGTGTATTGGCCTATTTCTTTACACAGTTTTCCTTTAAATGTTCTCAATCATAATGAGGAATTATCAAATAAACGGTAAAATAGATGAAAACCAAAAAGGTAAACATATCCATAATGAGTCTTTTTCATACTTTGTTGTCTCCACCCTGTCATTTTCACATCAAAAGTTTCATTCTAGATGGTATTTAAAAAAACACAGGAACAGGTTGCACTTAATGTCAGCAGGTACATTCATAGGGAAAAAATAATTAAGAGAAATATGGGTTTTATTGTTTACAAACCAATAACTAATAAAATATAATCATGTGTTTTTAAGTCATTTCTAGATGACTCAATTCTCTGTAACGGAGCCCTCTTCAGAAAACAAAAAACAAACCACAGTTCTGATGTTCACTGGAAAGGACAGAGAGTAGACTAGAGAGGACAGTGAAAAAAGTTTTTCAGAAGAAAATAATGAGCTTAGGTCAAAAATCTCAATGTTAACTTAAAAACAATCAAAATATACAAACGTAAAATATAGCCTGGCCTGCCAGACCCACCAGCTTTCTTAGTGGAGTATTATAATTGTTTATCTAAAACAGTCCTTGTCACATTGCGTACGTCAGGTTGTTCATTTCTCTCATTGCTTTAATCTGCATTCATTTGAGGGACTAGACTAATTCTAGAAAAAGAACTAGGATTGCTGGCCAGGCTATAATACTCACATTCCTCTAATGACAGTTACTGCTCTGACCTATTAACCTCATCGGATGTAAACAGTGCAGTATATGTTAGCTTTGCTTGATGCTTTTTATTACAGTAAAGTTTTTAGTTTGGAATATAATTATGTTTTGGTTTGAGGTGTAGTTACACAATTTGGATATTTTTACTCCCATGACGCAGTAAAACAAGGCCTGTATCTGTAATGCATATGTTTACATTTGGCTTATCCATCTCTTTGGAAACATTACATAGGTGGGCTTATATTGAATTGAGGCTATAGTGTTGCAGAGGTAGAATGAGCAGCAGCAGATCCATTGCAGTGAATCTGATTCATCCTGATTCATCCTGATCAAAGGCTGCTGTCAGTGACAAAGGAGCGTTTGTTTAGCCTGAGCATGACATGTATCTGAGAGCCATAAATTACAGGGGAATTAGAGGAGGTTTGGTGGATTTCATGCTCGTGTGCTTGTCTGTCTTTTCGGTACGAGACACACTCATGACTATAAGTTTCCCAATCACACAGACCACACACATGAAGGGGGGTTGGGGGTTAGGGGGTACAGGGGCGATGATGAGAGACAGGAGCTGGCATGTGTCGACACAAGGGGAGGTTGAGTCAATGGCCAAACAATACTTTTAGTGGCCCAGTTAAGGAAATTAAGTGTCACTCTGACCAACACTGTATGGATTTGGTCAGCTATTGTTCCTCTATTACAGCCTGTAGAGGCGGGTCCATGTTGTTTAGTGTAGCGTCCATCCTGTTCAAAGCTAACAATCTGTTTCTTATGTGTCGTATATATTAAATCTGGCACTGTCTTCGGTGGAACATGTTTAGCTTCTACTGCAGTGACTATAAGCAGCCTACCTCATACAGGCTCTCTAATATATGGACAAATACATATTTTAAGGATCTGACACATTAATTTGAGTGATTTAAAGTGAAAATATTAACATCACATGCCGGTTAAAGTACTGCTGCAGATGTTTCCCTGGCTATAAATGTGTCATATATCAATATGTTAATAAGCCAAAAGTATAACAGCATTGTCCCTTAAGCTCTATAAACCCTGTTAGACCACTGTATATAGAGGCAAGACCCTCTAACGCAGCTTTAGGGAGACTGTCCTTGGCAGGTCTGACCGAGGGAAATAAAGGAGAGGCTTGTTGAGTTATGGCTGCGGGCTGGAAAAAAGAGTGCGCCATAGATGTGACATTTTGACCATTAGACCTTGCTCTGCAAAATATTATTTTTATTAATGTGAACAGGAATCGGTTTCTCCTACAACACTCGCGAGGATTAAAACAAATAGGGCCATGAAAGCGCCAGGGAAGGGGAAGAAATAAACAAATAGCCGGGCTGCCTTCATAATTCACTGAACAGTCACCTCCAAGAGCTGTGGGCCTCTGTGTTAGGCGTCCAAGCTAAACACTTGGAAGTTTGCTCAGTCATAAATTAGCAGCTTGACAGTCAAAAGTGTTCAAACTAATTTGTCAAATCTGCCAAGCTTTTTTTCCCCCGCCGTTTAAATTCATTACGGCAGTTTTTCTTACTTTCCACACAGCTTCCAGAAATATATTCCCCTGTTCCCTACATAACTCAGAAAAGCTCATTCTTGAAGCTAAAAACCTACGAGACACACACACACACACACACACACATCGTAACTCAAATCCCGTTTCTCCATCACAGCAATGGGCCTGAATTAATTCCCACCCAAGTACAATATATCTCCGTGGGTTACTGTCAAAAGAACTGGGCTGTGAAGAAGCTCCAGGCGTCAGATCAACATTCGAGGCTCATCAACTCGGCGACTTGTGTTTGTGTAAATTCAGCAGTCGACGTCTGTTCCGCTGAAGTGGGATGATGACTATTGACAGCTTTTTGCCAAACATGTCGCCACAGAGTAAATACAGATGATGCCTTTGGCTCACAATAGACAAACAAATGTCAGGGAGCAGGCCGAGGGAGAAGCTACATGATGACATTACACGTGATGCATTTGATTCTCTTTGGCTTTAACTCACACGACAAGAACTTTCAAATGTCTTGTAGAAATGTGGTGTGCAGTTACTCCAGTGTAGGATTCCTAAATCCATGTAAAAACTATCCAGCTGCTGAGGCAAAACAATTGGTCAGTGTCATATTTTGTTATCCACCACCATCTTAGTAACCTGTCTAGCTATAGGGTGTTTCTTTGTACTATATAGAAAGGAACTTGGGACAGTGGATGGGAAATAAATACTTGACCAGTTTCAACTTTGATTACTTTTAAGCGTCTTAAGTTTTTGGTCAGATTTAATGTAGCACACAACAAACGTATGATGAGTTTAAATGTGACAACAGGCTGCTGATCCAGAGTGAGCGTGCCCTGAGACCAGATCTGAGAACGCATTTAGGGGCTGTTTACACAATGGTAAAACATAAATGCTGGCTTGCTTTGGGTGAAAAGTGTCTTTGTGTGAATGGCCTCTTAAGCCACATTTCCACTTGGACGGTTCAGTGCGATTTGGGTCGATTCTAGAACGTTTCCATAACCAAAAGGGGTCCAAACCATCTCCAAAGCTTTGGGAGGAGTGTATTTCAACAATGATGTCAGCTGATTGGACAATCCTTACTGGAGCGAAAAAGAAGCAAAAGTAAGAACATTAAACAGAAATAGATTCCACTTTATTTTTGAGAACAGCAGTCATGTTCCAACAGAAAACATGCCAATTGCCAGCCAGCATTAGCAATAGCTGTTTCTGGTTTTAAAAAGAGTCAGCGGCATATGTCTGTCGCTTCATGAACCTCTAATATCGAGCCCCTGAATTATAGGAAGTGAGTGCAGCTTTATGAATTTAATGTTTAGAAAGATGGGAATAAACTGAAAACAGTCTAATTCCTACTGCAGCAGCTGTTCCTCCTGGATTTATTCGTTCTTTAAATCAACGATCTAATAGTCTGCTTCAAAATGACTTTCATATCTCAAAAGAGTTGCGACTTTTGTGGCACTTTGTTGACGTCATTGCTTACGTTCAGGACTCAGCACAATGGAAATGAGTGCCTTTTGACTATACTGCCCATACTAACCTGACCCCTCTGTGCCCATGGTGGAAACACGACTTTAGATGTGTTTATGTATTCAGATCTCTGTGGATGTGTGAATGGATAGGCGTCTCGCATTGACAGACTTCCCACATCAGTGACTTTGTGTGTTTTGGCCAGAGCACTGCTTGTAAAGATTTCAATTACACCTTACCTCTTCTATTTCCAATTAAAAGAGGTGAGGCAGCAGTGACGCTCCATAATGTCATCATTAATGAAGTGTTACACATCAACGGTAGTAATCAGAGAGGTGTGTTCCACTGGGAAAGTTGTGCTGTGTAGTTTTTGGGTTGGTTTATAATGGTAGATCACATCAATAAATCAAAAAAAGGTGAGCGCTAAAGTATATATAAAGCAGATTCAGAAAGACACGTGTAAATACCAAGTATGAATACAGTGAGTCACTTTTGTCCATGTGAGCAGAGATCCTTCTCCGTCTCTTCTTCTCCTTCTCTTGTTTCTTAATTTGTTGGCATTTGGGTTAAAGTGTTTAGCTTTGTTAGCCCAACACAATCTCAGCTCTACTTTGTTCCTATTTTAGAAGTCCCAATCTTTTGACTTCCTCTAAAACTCTTTTCCAGTGGCAAAATGCAGAGTGAAACTGGGAGTTCTTTATCTTCCCCTCTCCTACGCTTCTCTCTTCCTCCCCCCATCCCTCCCCTCTCTGGGATCACTCCCCTCTGAGGCGTTTGACTGAAAACATGCGCTCTTTAATCACGGGGGTGACAGTCCCTGCCCTATTTGTGCCTCTGCCCCGCTGCAACAATAAAGGCAGGGTCACGCTCAGTGTCAGCTCCAGGCGTGATGTTTGAAGGAGGGCGGGACACCGAGAAAGATATGGGAAGGAAGGTGGGGAGGGGGGTCCGAAAACGTATTGGAAGCATGTCTAGCACAGGAAGAATCACTCCCTCAACAACAAAAATGGAGGAACTGCTGAAAGTCAACAGGATTTTGGAGAAAAGGGGCTGACGGAGAGTTGTGGTATGAGGTGATTGAATAGAAAGCGGTGTGAGTCGGAGTTCAGCGGGGGAATTGAAGGATCCCATGACCCCGTGACCTGTGGGGCCGTGTGCTTCTGTTTGTCTGGCTGATTGACAAATGATGGGGGGAGGCGGCAGGGGGTGGGCTTCAGTGTGAGAGTCAGTGGGAGTGTGACTTTTATTTCTCTCAGCATCTGTGGCTTTTTGTACAACAATCTGTAACCTCTTGATTTAATACTGCTCCGTGTTAGCTCCCGAGAGATGTGAAATCACTTCTAGCACAAACATGAAAAGAATCCCTACAAGTGAAGATCCGTCACGTGACATGTCAGTCTCTGGTTTGTCACGCGGTGATTTATGAGCCTCTTCTCAAAGGGCAGTTGGTAGGTCAAGATGGTGGCTCGGATACTAAAACACTTTTCTACTGGAGACACCAGTGAGATCAGTTGAGACAAAGCTGACCTTTGACCTCTGAAGTGGTTAGTTTAGAAAAGGCAATGAGTTTTGGCATTTTACATTTAAACAAGACAGCAATTCATATATGAAGTAAATACTGTGCCTCAATGACTTTTCTGTTCTTTACAAAAATGTGGGTCTCTATGGATCTCACCTGGTAGATGAGCTCAACATAACCTACAGTTTCTGCCCCCAAGCAATTCTATCAGTAATACTTATTTTTTAATGTAGAATAGGTACCCACTCTGCTTTTTTATACTACGTCTGAATATGCAACTTATTTGTGTGAAAGGTTGTCTTGATTTGGCAAGATATGAGTTCAAATGAGAAAGGAGCGTGAAGTATCTGCTGAGAGGGTGGTGGAACATAGACTGACTTTGAGGCTAAATCTGTTAATCACAAGACATGTATTTCATTGTTTAAAGCTACAAGATTGTAGAATCTGAATTGTAGTAATGGGGCATGTAGTGGGTAATCATTGTGTATTCATACATCGCATTTAAAACAACATAACCTGACCGAGATGCTGAACATGCGTATAAATAACATTTTTGAATACACTTTAGAGAGTATGCAGTTTTTCAGAAGTATTTGTCTCATGTTTCGTCAGCCTCTCAACTTGTCTTGGCACACTGGGAATTTATTTTACCTTGGCAGAAATAATCTTCATAGTGCATATATAATCTATAGGTGCACATAATTATGGTACTTATCTCCACTGAAGTATTTTAATATATTATAAGGTTGATTTTAATGAAATTCAACATTAAAATTCAAGCCTTTTTATGACTTCAAACACAAACCTGAGGAAGACTAATAAATGAAACCAGAGCACAGATTTATGTATGTACATTTCTGTATGTTCCTGTGAAGTGAAGCTGCATTTGTGTGAGTTTAATCACTTGAGCAGGTGTGAGTGTGTCGACTGAAGCTGGAACTTGTGCTGGAGCCTGTGCTTGTGCGTGCTTGTTGTGTACAGCACTCAGTGTTTGTCTGTGAATTCCTGTGGAGTTCACGGTGAGGCCAGGCCCCGTGGGGCAGCGCCGGGAGAGCCCATTAATTACAGAGCAGTGACACTGGGACCGCCGGGGCCTGTAATTGATGCCTCCTGTGCGGCAGGAGAGGCGCTCAGTCACGCAGCCAAAGCAAGGGTCACCCTGCAGAACAGGCCCGGCTGGGCTGCGCTGGTGGGACCGGGACCAGGGTGGCAGCTTTAAAATTAGTCCTCACTAATGGCACAGCTCCGCAGCTCCGTGCTGAATAAATGCGTCACACTGTGAGTAATAATAATGCTCATAATGACTTTCATTGTTCGCGATATGTCTTTATTTTTGCAGCTGCTAACCGTGCTGCTCCAATTAGCCAAGCAGTGCAACATGAAGTTAAACTAGGACAAAAGTGAGGGACTATATAACAACAACACCTTAAGATTTCATATAGGATACTTCTCAGAGGTCAGAGTATCGCATGTGGCTTGAATACAGCATTTCTCCTGTTAAACTTGGACAAAACACAGCTTATAGAAGGTGAAAATTAGGAGGGTGGAGGAACTAATGATATGTATTGGATTGTATGCTACATGAACAATATGAAAATGACAAACCTAAAGGAGCAGGACAGTTTGTACTGTTGTCAAAATGTGACAGAACATTCATCATCTTCAAACCTTCTATCATTAACTCATTTTCATCGAGCTTACATGTGGTTTCGCCTTAGTTCCCTCGCACAAAAGAAGACATTACTGTTTCATTTAGAACATCTGATTACTGTAATTAAGCCTAAACTTGTAGGTTTCTGTGTCGAGACCTGCACGACCTGTTCAACCATTGAGTTAAAGAGAACTACTTTAACCACAGGTGAGAAAACTGCTCTGTTTCAGGACTGGACAAATTGCACAGACGTCATTGTAACCATGAAGTGCTTTTGAAAGTTTTTAAAAACGTACAATAAGCAGCTGAAATTTCACACAATTTTGTTCTAAATCCTTTTCTTAGCCAGGCATCGACACGTAGTAAATAGCGCCTTTTTACTTTGTGTTTTTCTGAGCCAAGTGGCCAGTAAACATTAGCTTTCATTAAGCCCCACTGAGAACCAAAACATGAGCTTTTTTCTTTATTTATTTGACTTCCTTCTTTCACACTTCCCTTCAGATGTTCTTAGATAAGCGTTATAAGGGATAAAGGTGTCCTCAAGAACGACCCCTAATCATGGGGCCCTTTGGTGGTTCTCTCACTAGAGCTCATACTAATTATGAAAGTGGGCCTATGCACAACTAAACTAAACCAACCAAAAAAAAAAAAAAAGGTATAGGGTGGATCTATTGGGTCTAACTCTTGAAGTGGCTTGCATTTCTGCTTTGAGAGCTCTGTCCGCTACAAAAAACAGTGACGTCACAAATGTAGAGCAACAGTTGTTTTTCTGCAAGACATATGAATCGTATTTGAAGCAGACTTTAAAAACTTGGATGTGTTGCTTATCATTTAAATCAAGAGTCGAGTCTTGTGTGGAGCAGTAAACATTAGACTTACCTAAACTTATACTGACCCGACCTGTATTGTTCTGCTCCAGATGTAATCAGGCTCATTAAACATGTACACTAGTGTTTTAACTCTGGTCTGTTCTGGATTATTGCTGCAATATTTTGTCATTATATACTTTATCTGCATTTTAATACATTTTTTTTCAATTGCATCCTTTGTAACAGATGAATTTCAATCTTATCTTACCTGACATAAAGACAGTCTCTCCTCTATGTGACTAAGAACACCATATTTGAAATGTACCTATTGGTCTCTCTTCAGTCTGACACTCTGAAGTCCCGGTGCAGTCATATGGAGAGTGTGGTCCCTGTCAGCGCTGGGATGAGCGATGGGCCGCCTTCCAGATGGACTGCCCCTGTCACCGAGCTTTCACTTCCTGCCGCTGTCCTTTGATCTACCCGATGACTAATGACCGTCCTGTGAAGAGCGGGCCATCCAGACACGGGCTCCCCGCGTTCGAGTGTTTGTATGGATGAGAGAAGGCCTTTCCACGCAGCACAGGAGGTCCCTGCCTTTTGGGAAACGGACCCCCTGCCCTGCCCCGGAGGAGGAGAGGTGTCTAGGACAGGGCTGATTGAGAGGAGAGCAGCGGGGAGGTCAGACAGGGGCCACAGGAGACACACACTGTGGCAGGACACTTCAGAAGATACCCCATGTGACCCCTGATCAAAGGCTGCAACATGTGGAAATGAACCCTATTGTCATATAACACTGCTTATCTACACTCACCGCTCTCTCCCATTCTCTATCCTGAGGTCTTATGTGGTAATGTTTGGTAAATGTCCTGTGTAGATGAAAGATAAGTGAAAATCAATGTTCTGTTTTAACCAAAACATGCAACCGTTCTCTAAACGTAACCAAGTCTCACCTCAAGGTGTTATGGCTTTGTTTGCTTACTCTTTAAAATGTTTTAATGGCAACAGAAGATAATAAACTTGAACAAACTCTCCCTTGTATCTTATGAACATGACCAAAGGCTTTATCTCTAATGATTTCTCTTCTCTGACCTTAATTATAAACATTTTGAACTTCAGCCCAACACTCTAACATTTATTTTGGCAAAATCTTATGTTTTATTTTCCATCTCCTGTCCTTTTATGATATTTGGAATATGTCATTGTCTCATCATGTGATAGGATGCTGTAAATAGAGCTTGTTTGGGATGAAATTTAAAAAAAAAAGAGTAAAATTGCATTGCATTTTGTAATCAATGTCACTTAATCTCTCTGCATTATTTTTGAAGAGTTGATGGGAAGTCAGTGAAGCTGGAGACGTTGGTGTGATGAAAAAAAAGGTTGTTGAATAATATATTGTTTAATTCCAGCAACTTTTTTTTCCCTCTATACGTATTGGTAAGAAACTTATAAATCAAAACTTAGATCTGACCCAACATGTCCGTGAGCAAGGGTGGAACACACATTGTTTGAACACTGGAAGCTAAAAGCCTCTACCTACATGAGTATAATGTGTGTCACTGTCCAAACATCATATTTCAATCATGTTTCAGATCTCTCTCATTTATTACATGAGTCATTCATTTTCATACAGCTAACCACAGTGAACTGGACAGATTTGATCCCAATTGCAATTGTGAGATCATTTGCCCTGACCCTGAAGCAGTCAAAGATCCAGTCCACACTTTTGTGAGAGATGATTTGGCCCAATTTTGTTTGAATTGGCTGGATTTCCTTGAGATTACCCTGAGCATTAAATGAGAGGAGGTGGGAAGTATTTGCCTTTTTATTTAACGTTCCTCCACAGAAAAATCTGCTGTTTTATCCCAAAGTTAGCCCAAAATACTTCACAAAAACTACTGCACAAAAATGCTCTGTAACAGCACATTGCTACTACACTGCTTTCTGAAAACATGCTGAAGAAAGTCATTCTGTTTGCCTTAATAATTCTATTAAAACAATGAACTGTGCACATAGTGGTTGTTTTGCACATTGAGTGATCTGTGAACAGTTTGGACAAACAAGGAAAATTGTCTGTTTAGAAAATCTTGCTGCATCAGCCAGGCTTAAATAAAAAGCTGCCGTGTAATTTGAGTTTACATTCAAATTCTTGACTCCATTAACCAAATGGTGAGACATATTAAAAGGCAAAAGCCTGTTGCCTAAACTACTTGGACACCTATGGGACTGATATCTATTGTTATAGTTCCAACGCAACACACTGCTGCTGTTGTAAACTTTTTCTTCCTGAAGCATTACAGCTGTCAAATACATTTAAAATCCAAAATGCCACTGACGATACAAGGCAGCGGAATAATTCTTTACATCAACGTCCCGACAGGTTGTTTTGATCGTTTTAAAATGTTGGTGATGCATCCGTCTCCAAAACCCGGACAGTGATGGCTGAACCCACGTCGTTAGATAAATGTTTCCCAGCCTCTTAACTCAGACAGATGGCCCGCAGCGCTGATGGAAAGTGAAATGTGAGAAATGAGAACCAGGTGTGTGAAGGACGGGGGTAAGATTGAGCAGACAGGGAGTGAGGGAGGGAGGGGGGGGCATCTGACCTTAGCAAAGGGCCAACAGGTCAACCGGGGGTCAGCCTGTACAAAGAGGGCCAGAGTGGAGGTCACCGAGGTGTGTTAGTTTAAACAGGTCAACTCTCAGCCAGTCGCCAAGGGAAGTGACCCGGACCCCGGCTTCTGATTGGTCACCGACTTTCCCCTCGGTTTAACTGGTGTGGCGTGTTTGCATGTCGATTCATCGCTCTAAGTGACTGACAGTGCTGTTGCTTCGGCGGAATGTCTTTATCTTGCCAATTACTGTAGCCAGGCCCATTGTTGCCGAGCTGCCAGCCCTTTGGGAGAGATCACACGGGCCGTCAGTCAGAGCCGACTCCCCGCCGAGACGGCCATGATTGACAAGCACTCGGATTGACAGACTGCTGCCGTGGCTGCGAGTGTAGTGTAAATGACTGCTGCTGTTTCAGCATGGGGCTAATCAACAAAGATATGTCTGTTGTATCCGCTTGATGTGATATGATGCAAGGAAAAATAGCTTGGGCGGGATCAAAGTCAATTTGAATCATGTAATGCAATCTGAGGCTGCATCTGTACTGGTGCAGCTGGAGATAAAGTGCAGTTGGTGTTAAATTAATAAGCAATGCAAACTAAAACGAGGTTACTGTCTCAGTTTTAACCTTTATTTCAAAGAGCCTCGGCTATTTATAATGAGCTGTGGTTCTAATTAAACTACTCTTTTGGTACCATGTTACAAGTCCAAGAGGGAATCCATTAAATGGCTGAAGTATGACTGACAAAACCCAACAAATATTTAGCGCAACATAAAGGTTCTGTAAGAGAAGTTTTTAAAAATTGAGGTTTAAAGTTCTTATTAGCCACAACTGCATATGAAGTACAGAAAGTCCCAAAATGTATTAAAAAACAACAAACTTTAAATACACCTTGTATAATGTTAATAAGTTATCCACAAATAACAATATATCAAAGAGGATGATGCTGTGATGCAATATTCTGAAAGGAGAGCAGGCAGTGATTTTATTGAAGAAGTTGCTAGTGTTCTGTGTGATTTCTGGTTGCGTCAGTTGATAAAAAAAAGTCCAAGATAGTTGTCCACAATGTTGGCTAAGAAGTGTTGTAAATATGCCCATTTAACATTCGTAACTTTTTTGTGGATCTGAAAATTGTAGCTTAAGGTAATATTAGACACTTAACAACAGCACTAGGCTTGTTCAAAACCTGTTAAAGTGCAGGTTAAACCACTTAAACCCATGTAATTCTCGTTACAACCTGTTTAAAACCAGTTTAAGTCCATTTCAATCCACCTAAAAGTCATCCTGACGCAGTTACATCCGCTCAAAGGGTGTGTTCACATTTGTAGTCAACGTCACTTAGTTTGCATGAAAACAGAAAACAATCCATTTAGTTCGATTTGTCAGCAAAAAGGCCCAGTTTTAAAATGCAGATCACACACACGACAAAGATGATTTTCAAAGATGAATCTCAGTGCTTCACATTTGCCCTCTTGTATAAAAATGTTTTGTTTTTTTTGTTTTTTTCACTCCCGGAAAAACTAAATGTTACGTGATGTTTTTGTCGACAATTTATGACGCTCTTCCTGTTTGGGCTCGTCAGTGGTTCACTTGAGGGTCACACTTTAATCGTATCGTACCAGAGTTCAGTAGGTAGTCCTCCGAGACCTCTGTTTTGAAGGGGTCTCAGCACACATGTTTGATGGCACTAAGGTTTGTTTGGCAGCATTCACATTTTTCCAAGTGAACCGTGCTAACACAGCAACAACATCAGAGTCCTTATGAACCGCACCAAACACTGCAAGTGTGAACGCACCCTTAATATGCTCAACACTTTCCAAACTCAACCACCTACAACTGCCCCTAATCCAGTTTTATTTTCCTACAATTAGTTCCAAACCTTTTAAAGTCAATTTCAAACCATTTAAGTTCTGTCAGAAACCAGTCTAAACATATTCAAAACCTGGTAATATCCAAGTTGAACCACTTAAAACCAGTTCAAATCTAGTTGGCGTTAACCCAGCTAATGTCCCTTTAAATGTTTACAAGACATTTTTTTGGCTTGTATAGTAGGAAGTGATGAAAAATAAAAAAAACTAGTGCAACAGCACAATGGGTTTTTTTTTCAATCATGTCAAAGACACCGACCAAAATGGGAACGGATCCTGACATGCACCGAGTGTCGACATGAACTTTTGCTTTGTGACAGTCTGTCTGGTAAGTGCAAAGACTCCTCTATCTCCAGCTGAGATTTCATCTTAATTCCACTTTTTCTGCCACATGAGTCGAGCCTTATTCTGAAAAAGATCAATGAATAATTTTAATGAGAAAGCCTAGTACCTTAAACTGCCTCTTCAACTGTCAATGAATGATCACAGCGCACCAGAAGGGGGCCCGACCTTATGCAAAAGCCACACCTTTTGACATTCAAATCAATAAGGCTCCGGCTGCCATTAGACCCCGGGACTCCAGTGAACTTTTAACACAGACGAAGGTGCTTTGAAGATCCGCCCTTCTCGAAACATTTACAGGAAAAAAAATCAGAGAGGTATCTAAACACTCTTGGATGATTTATCACCCACAGGATACGTCAGCCCGGGTTGAAAGGAGATGAGGAGCAAACCTGGTGCGGGATCAAAGATAAACAGGAATAAATCCAGTGAGAAAAAAAAAAAAGTGGGAGGGAGTGGGCAGCGGGCCTGGAAGGATGTGGAAGTGGGAGGAGGGCGGTGGTGAGTGCTTGATTTATGAGCCTTTTGGTATTTAAATCACCCACATACAACAGGCCCATCTTGTGAAATCATGTGCACGTTCCCACCTTTCAGGACGGTTAACCCCCGGCTGGTGACCGGGATATTCTGGTGATAGGGCAGCATTTTTAACCAGCCAATGAGACACCATCGTCTCTTTATCCAATGTGGCCGGACGCCAAAGCCGAGCCGGGACTGTGATCCTGTTGCCCATGACGACCTATTGTCTGTAAGCAAACTTTAGGCAATCCAAGTCTTTAAAAAGAGCAGTGTTTTTAGTTCTGGGGTAAGGCTGAGAGGTAGGTCCATTCACCAAAAAAATGTTGAATAAATGGGTTTTCTTGGAGTAGATTTCCTGCAAAATGCTCAAATATATTCATTAAGAGAAGATATTACTTTTACAGAGTTTAGTTCCAATTATTTCTACCTATATACTTCTTAATATGTACAATTATGCTATATTATTGATAAAATAAAATAAATAAATAAATAATGGACAGACTAAAATAAGTATGTTTGCATGTTTCATATTGAAAAAAAAAACCCAAAACAAAACACCGAAATAATATACAATTCCAGATATAACCAGTTCAAATCCACACTTAAAAAACACTCAAAACCCATGTCATTGCTGTTATGACCAGTTGCAGCACGAACACGAACAAAAACACAGTATTTTGCAATTCTTGTTCTACTTGGTGTAAGTTACCAGCAGCCTATAGCTTTCTGCGACCCAGCTATATTGTCATCCTTTTCACTAAGGACACTTAGGTCTTCATGGCCTACATGCAAAATGTGGAAAATTTTGGGACAAAACATGCACAATTTTGGGAAAATGGTGTTGTTGTGGGGCACATAACACAAACTTGGGTGACCCAGTTCATATGCCCAATGCCATTCCCCTCTCCCCTATCTCTCACCCTGTTTCCTGTCTGTCTACACTGACTGTCAAATAAAGGCAAAAAGGCCAGAAAGGAAAATAAAAAAGGGTTGTTGTATGTCCATTTTAGGCTTTTGCCCAAAGAGTTCTGATTGGTCGGTCCCCTTGTTATCATTGGCTCACAGTAGAACCTTGGGGCCTTGTTGAACATGAGCGCTTTTGTTGGTTTTCAGATCTGGGCTGGAGTCATTTGTGATGTCACAAAATCTTGAAAATCCCTGTGCAACGCCTGGCTGACTGCACGAATCTATCTATCTCTTATAGAAATAAAAAGTGACTTGCATCTTGCCCCTTTGCATTAGCAATGTAATGGAGTTGAGCAAGGATCTGCAATCATTTAGATTTATTCTTTCCCTTGGACATTTAAACACACAATTGTGCTCTACCTCTACCTATTAGTGCAAAAGACAGCATTTATATAGTTTAAAAATACTATATGAATAATTTAATAACACTTTTCTTATTTTATATGTGCAGTGTGTAGTTTTGATAGCATCTAATGAACTCCAATTCCACACATCTTCTTTCTGGATCCTTAGTACCTACGGTGGCCCTGCAGGGACATGCTTTTGTCTATGCACAGTTGATAAGTCCACTTAAAAAAATGCCACACAAATCTATTTTCTTCATAAATGTTAGAATGCTCTTTAGCAACATTGTGTTCAAACAAAGTGCTCCAGCAGAGCTCAGTTTGTCCCCTCCAGGCTTTTGTAGAAACAGGAAGTAAAGGCTGATTTAACTAGGTTCTATTGAGTTTGAACAACAATGATACTTTTTCTGAACATATTATTTTGACTGATCTGTTCCATTAGCTTGAACTGCATTCTCTATACAATCTTCCACAATGTACCTTTAAAGCACCTTTTTTGTATTTATGTTCAGTTTATGGCTACTGTACCACCTCTGCTCAGGGTCTGCGGGGTGTCAAAATGATGTAATGATGGTCGCTAAGCCATGAAAGGACGCCTATGTTTCATTTTCCGAGCGGTGAGAAAGAACAGGAGGAAGTAAGAGAGAGCCGTCTGGAAGGGAGCGGCAGCAATATATGAGTGTTGAGAGAGCGGAGGGAAAAAAGAAGGAACGCCAAGGCTTCAAGTTTGATGTGGGCGTTTTTCTGACAGCTATAATTCTCCAGCCTACAGAATTTCATCAACACAAGTTGTGTTTAAGCTGTGCCGCGGGGCTTCGGCCCTTTCAAGTCCCCGGCTCTGACAGGTAGATTTATTAGTCCTGAAATTTGTACAGATCACACGTCACTCATGGCAAACTGTCAAAGTGTCAGCGCTGCAATGTTCCTGCAGGGCCCTTTTTGCTTTTTCTCGGCTTTTCTACAGGGACGGGAGATTTTTCAGCACCGCTCAGACTTCGAACATTATCGCTGTTTGAGCCAGGAGATGGAGGAACACCAATCACATCCCACTTAAGTCGGCCGATCCAAAAAAATTCTGACGTGAAGCGGAAATAAAGAGTGGCATAAATCATGAAAAAGTACATTTTGTCTGAGATTAGAGAAAAGGGAGAAAGTATCTGGGCTTTTTTAAAGGTCTGGAACATAAAGTCTGGTTACACTTTCTGGGCAATGGCTCAACGCTGGAGTGAAAGCTGAATGTTTGGGGCTGGAGGGGAGTGGGCTGCAGGATGAATGGAGTGGAGGTGTTGAATGACACGAGGGGAAGAGGACCAGGAGTAAAACAGGCCATGAGCAGGTTAGTTTCACACTGCTAGATTTATGACCTGTACTGTGTTGCCTCAGAGCCCTGTGTTAAAAAAACACAGAGCAGGAGGTTCACGAGCCCTGTTTTAACTCAGGCTCTTCCATTAGTCAATACAGTACAGTTAGCAGCATTTTTTGATTTTGCATTGTGAAAACCTGAGAAGCTTTTGTCACTTTTGCTAGATAAGTGAAACATTAATTGGTCAAATAAGGATCATCACTTGGAAATGTTTCTTGTGAAAAACAGCTTAATGCCAAGACAAAATGAATGCAATTTGGCACATTTTTTAATAATTACTGTAGTAAATCTTTTATCAACAACTGTATTTTTAATCAAATGGCACTTATTTCCAAGATATTTAAAAAAAAACCCAGTGGAGAAGTCCATTAATTCCTGTTTCTACAACTGCCCAGAGCAGACAAACTGAGCACTGCTGGAGGAGAAGCTCATGTATGTTTCTATTTCAGCACACATTTTTACATCTAGGCTTAGAGCATTCAGGAACTAAATCTGAAATTATGTTCACGTGTTTTAAGAAGTACATAGTGTGAGGGGTGGAATTGCAATGTGCACATTCACCACCAGATGCTGCCAAAAAGGTATAGGAATCATCTATTAAAAAATAAGACCTTAAGATGTTATCTGGGATTTTGTATCAATGATTTTAATAGATGAGGAAGTAGTGGCATACTGGAAGTTCTGGCCAATCACATGCTCGAGTTAGAGACACTCCCCCTGGCTGTTGAAAGTGCCTATTCTAGCACTGGATCCATCTGTTCACATAGAGAAAGAGCACCAAA
This sequence comes from Rhyacichthys aspro, assembly GCA_036850595.1. Classification (NCBI taxonomy): domain Eukaryota; kingdom Metazoa; phylum Chordata; class Actinopteri; order Gobiiformes; family Rhyacichthyidae; genus Rhyacichthys; species Rhyacichthys aspro. Next base: position 20,009,981 of record CM072156.1, read on the forward strand.
AACATAAATAGAGCAAAGGGACAAAAGTCAAAGGGAAATATTAGTAAAGCATTCACAAGATGTTTAATAAGGTGGAGATAGTAACTGGATCACAACGGTTGACACTGAACTCAGGGCTAGAAGTTTAAGGTAAGCTTCGATCTGATGTAATGTATTTGTATTTTGTGTTGGTGAATTGGTTCCGTTTTTGTTTTTTTAATTTAAAAAAAAAGCAGGAAGGATGAGGTTTGTCGGGACAGAAGAAAATTCCAGGTTTTTCTTTTTTTTTTCTGCATTACTCAGGCCTTTTTCACCATTACCATAAACAGGCATTGTTCTGATATGAGTTATTATATACAGCTGTAGATATGACCAATATACATAGTGATGTGTTTTCCAAACCTTGTACTCCAGCATAACAAACCTGTCCAACTGTCATTTAGTCTTTTCTTTTGTAAGCCTCTTGTCAAGCCTCTTACATCACGTCATATTCTTTTAGCTTTACAATAGCATTGTAAGTCACATGACTGTAACTTGAACAGTCTGGCTACACATCTCTTGATAGAAACACAATCCAGATCAAGGGCTTCTGTCCAAAATGTGCTGGAGTGAACTTAACCGTACTGTACCTCTGAGTGGAGAGAGGCTCTCCACTCCTTCAGTCCCACATCTGGTTCTGATATTTCAAAGATAATTAGTCATATTGGGCTTGTCTGAAGATAAATTTATCATCCAGCAGAGAACACAAACATTTTGAAAAATGAAAGGAAGTGAGGTGACACCTCGGCTGACGTTTAAATAAATCATTTGGACATGATTAAAAACGTAGGGCCCGTTGATGGGAGCGAGTCGATGAGGAAGGGGAGGGGTACGGCGAGGTACAGGGGAAGCCTTGTCTCAGCGTTTTAATTACTGCGCCGGCTGTGTGTGGTTTTCCTCATTCATGTTCACACTGTCGTTGACGTGAAGTCATTTGTTTGTGAGAAAGAACATCTGTGACAGAGGAATCAGCGGCTCGACACGTCGTTCATTTGACACGCAGTACTAACTCTGTACGATCACATTTAGTCATGGGAAATAATAAGCACACTGGGTTTAGCATCATCACATTGTTCCTTTTACTAAGGTGTTTGTTGCTGAGTACTTGACATTGACTCTTATTGCATCTTTAAAAAACCCAAATATATTTTAAATAGATTATACAGAATTCATTCATTTTTAAGAATCAGTTGGAGCAGTATGGTACAGTTTGGGTCAGTTTAGTTCGCCTTTTGAGTTGTTTCCATTGTCAGAAAGGGTACACACTCCCAAATTAGTATCCCATTCAACATTGTGATATGAATAAGTGACGCTACATTAATTGCAGTCTGTTCATTGGACAATAGACAATCCTTACTCAAGTAAAAAACAACGCAAAAACACATAATGGCAATGTTCTCTCAAACTAAGCTTCTATTGTTCTTCTGAGATTCATATTCCAAATGGAAAGAATGCTAAATGCTATACAGTAACTAGAAAGTGAGCATTAGTCTCCAACAGATGTTTCCAAATTGAGTTATTACTGAAAATTATTGAATAACATTTGTCTGAATCTGACTTGTTCAAGTTGAATGAATGCTTTTTAAAAACTTTAAAATCAAATGCATTGGTCTGTAAATGAATTGCACTAAATTGAAAATTAATTAATATTTTCGGATTCATATTCAGTTCACATTCAATTTGAGCAATTCAAATTCAGATACAGGATATTCTGTTTCTAGTGGCACAAATATCAGCCCATATTCTGAAAATCTGCTTTATTTGTTTCAAGGCTGAATTGTGTTCCATTTTAGGGAAACCAGAATGTTAAATATGCTCCAATGACAAAATTTATATTGATGCAACGGCAAAGTGCATTAATTAAATTAATTACATTAAAACAGACAATAACTGCTTTCTGTATCAACAATTAGAACGTTAGGTTCTAATTGTTGATACAGAAAGCAGTTATTGTCTGTTTTTGTCATGATGTTGTTCTCTGTATTAGTTGTATTACTCTATTTTTATTCTCCATACCCAAGCTACCAAGCTTGGTTGGTACATGGTTGTTTATGACCTTGACTTGAGTCACAGGCAGAGAAGAGATGCACCATCCTTTGGCTCTGACTCACGACTCCATTACTTCCCAAAGTTCTAATGTTGGTACCTGTGCATCAACAGGACCGCCATTTGTTTTGTTCTGCCAAAGTGTGCCCTCAACTATGTGTGCACTGCACTGTAAATGTTTATCCTTCAAACATTGTCACTCCACATAAACGCCATAGAAACCCCAGACAATACCACTGGAATATTCTGTCTTTTTGAGAATAAAATGACTAAAAGAAGTCTGTTCTGTTTCTTTCTGTTTCTTACCGAGAAGACTTCCCCAGTGCTTTAGAAGCTGCCGCGCACAAGACTCACAATACAGTGGATTAAGTCTGCCTTGAAAAAAGCCAGTGAAAAAAAAAAAAAAAAAGAACTGACTGGCAACCAAAATGGTGTCTGTCAGGAAGAAAAAAGGGAAGATGAAAGAACATGTCAAGGGAGCGATGATATCTGCTCTGAGCCCGAGGCACACCTCTGACAGAGTTTTAATAAAACCTGTCCGACGCCCTCTCCTTGGGTAAAGTGAGTGATGGCCTGGATAGACTCCAAGCACACACAGGTGAGCAGACAGGCAGACAGACTAAAGATGATGTGCCCTGACTGACACCTTGCGCTTGGCTTCATCTGCAGACTTTTCACTCTGCTTTGAACTCCCTTTGTGTGCTGTATACATGTGTGTTTAGGCCGGATTCTAGCCCCAGGTGTGATATAGCCATGATTGGTCACGGGTCCATTTTGTAACCTAACATCCAACAACATCCAATTCTGATCTGATTGTGCAGATCTGTGAACAGAATGAAGTGTTTCAACAGCATTTAGTTAAAGGTCTTGGTCATGTCAGACAGATTTTGACTCTGTATTTTCTTAATCTAGATGAAAACTTCTATCATGTAATCCTATTGCACTGAGATTCTGTGTTGAAAAATTCAGATGGAGCAGGGTAGGTAGTGATTCTACTGAAGAAGCTGGTTGCTGGTAAAGTGTCATTATGCTGTTTTGATTTGTTATGGCTACTCCAAGAGATCAAACTAGCAAGAGTTTCTATAGAGTTTTCAAAGCAGTTGAGTACAAAAATGAAACATGCAAAGATAAATGAATTTTTGTGGATTTTTGTTATTATTTTAATATGTAATCCAGCCACAAAGGGTCACAAGCCAATGTATTTTTGTGCCAGTCCCAAGCCCAGACAAATGAGGGTTGGATCACAAAGCTCATATTTACAATATGGTTAGGTGGAGCATAATGACAATGTAAACGCACTAAGCTGCCCTAGCGCTTTTTTTTCCATTTTTTTCATCATCATCTGTTTTATTTATTTATTTACTTTCGCTGTCATCTTTTGTTCCACCCTACGCAACAGCTGTTGTTGGTGAGCTCCATGTATGTCTGCATACTTTTGTAGGCTTTCATTTGCTGTTTACTGTACAAGGATGTCTGGAGTACAGGGTCACTGCTTCTACCTGCTGCCTTGATGGAAACTAAATCCTTCAAAAAATCACTCTTCTTTATCAAAGTCAGGATCATGTCCAACATGTGTGTGTATCTTTCACTTGCATGCACTACTATAACACCACAAACAAGCAAAATTTGGGGAATCCCATGAATAATTTTGGAAACACTAAATTATATCCAAACACAGAATATGCCATATATATATAAGTACAATTAAAATGAGATTCAAAAGAGTGTCATTAGAGCATGAGATTGGCCACTTACCAAAGTCTGTTGTGGCCTTGGTACCCATCTGTCCATAACTACCTGAAAAACCCTGTCTCGAGCAGAGGACGTGTCTTTTATTGGTGGCTGTGTATGAATTGGAAAAAGGCAAACAGGGCTTTAATGGAGAGACTTTTCTGCGTGGCTGCTCTTGAATCACTGTGGACAGACTCTTTATCAATATTTGTGGAGTCAAGAGGGTGAGTTTGTGTTTGATGGAAGACCTCCAGCCTCTAATTACCTGTGAGTGAGAGAGGCCAGACCTCCACAGAGCGGGCCTGTCTGTTTGATGTAATTCTGCCTGGCGAGCCAACAAACTGCTCCGAACATCGCTCTGACATTCCCAAATAGCTCAGCGATTTCTACCCCCTTCAGTGTGGGAAGAAAGATAGGTCATGAAAGAATATATGAAAACTACTGCCTTTTTTCTAAGTGATATAACCAGTGTTTTGTTGTTTTGTTTTTTTGGAACATCCAACCATGATCTGATTGTGCAGGTCACGGTGATGACAGCTACATGAGTGTAAGGGTGTTGTGTTGTACTTGAGATCAACATAACTTAGTTAAAGGCCTCAGTCAGGTCATGTCAGGACTCATTTTGACTCTGTCTTGTCTCGATCTCAGACATAGATCTCTCAGGCTCAGAAGATTATGACCATAACTGGTTTATTTGTTTACATCATTCCTGTGATTAGAAGGAAACTTCTCACATTACATCTTCATGAAATACTAATCGCTGAAGGAGTTTGACCTTGGTTTTAGACTGAATGTGTTTGGATTTTATAACTTTTTTCCTGGGATCTTTCTGTTATTGGTATCTTGTCTTCGTTTTAATGCACATCTCATTCATGGCATTTTCAAATTGCAAATATTCTAACAACTCACTTGACAAAAATGTTAAATTATGAATCTGTCTATGTGTTTTTGTTTTTTTGTGGTACCATTGTTGTGTAAACTATAGAAACGGTGTCCACAGAAACAACAATGATGCAACAGCCAAATCCCAGACTGCTATTGGCTACTGGCTACACACAGCGAGTAGAACAACAATAGCAAAAGTCTGTGTTTTTGTCCTTATAGTCCTTAAAATAGTCTTTTGATAATATATTGTTTGTAATTCATGAATACTGTACCTGCACCAGTCTACCAAAGATGCAAACCAAGATGGCAGACTGGAATAATTACATAATCATCGAACAACATCGAATGATGGCCCGTGGGAAGGGTTTATTCAAACGGTTGCAAGGGCACGTTCCATCATTTTATCAGGGAGTCAACCAGTTTAGTCATGTGGTATTTATGTGAGGTCCACGCCATAAAACCAAAACGATCTGTTTGAAATATGCTGTGTCATATCTAGGCAGGGTCTAGGCTGTTGAGTGATGTGTTCATCTCCCAGGATGACTCAAAACTTTGGCACTAATTGGCGTATTCACCCGTACATACCTCCACAAATGGACTACAAGTACACATATGCTACGCTAACAACATAAAAAGACAACACAAATACCGCTACACCTCAGTTTTTGGATCTTTCAAGCTTCATGGAGTTCTTGTGGAAATTTGGGAGGAAAACCCAATAACAAAACGTGTGGGCTTTGAGTGCCCTTGTAGTTTTATATTTGAGGAAATGGCTTCATTTTGAAATACACATTAGCTGTCCTGTATGGCTGAATGCAACAGTTTCCAGGGCTAGTAATATTGACCTCACCTATGTTTATACAGGCATGGCTTTGAAATAGACGTGCATTGCATTAATTAAGTATTCATTAGTGGTCATTTCTTAACATTCCAAGTCCTCTGAGGCCAAAACCAACACAAGACCAAGTAAAAATGCATAAGTTGTCTAAAAACATTGCAATGCATGGAACAAAAACACATACTGACATTTTCGCTTGATAATGTCAAGAAAAAACTTCAGACTTGGTTTTCCTAGGTATTAATGGTAATTCAAGGTTATGTTTTCTACCATGTAAACTGTATACACAAAGACGTATCCCTTGTTGGTTTGAGGATGATTGCCATCTGGCTGCTGTGGTTTGCCCACCTGGTAGAGCAGACTCTAACACGGGGCGGCTGTCTGTAAGCGGTGCGCTCAGACGTTACTGAGCGGGTTATTTTACCACAGTCTAATAAAGCGGCTGGCTCATATACAGACTGATGAATGGGTGCAGGACGAATGGGCCGACGCTGCTAAAAGGGAAAGTGATGGTTGTGGTGGCGGCACCGTCTAGCTATAACACAGAGGTAAAGAGAGGACACAGATTGAATGCTTGAGCTCACTGAAGAGGGCACACAATAAAGCATGAACTAAAAAATGTAAAAAGGAGAGCAAATTTGAAAAGAACTAGATATAGTATTGTTTGGTATTCATGACACAGGCCATTATCCTCAGAGACCAAAACAAAAAGCACAAAAGAAAAAGAAGAGCACGCTTATTTTTTAGGGTGTATCCAAAACCTGGTGCACAGTTTAAAGAGGGCTGGACCTGGCACAAAAAGGACACTACTTTCATGATTGACAGGTCAGGTATGCATGTAGAAAATTTGAAACCGCAGAGTGTATACCTGATCTTTACTGTTACAATGTGTGATTCTTCTGAGAACACAAAAGGGATGTGTTAGCAAGATGCCAGATAGCATGTGTTTAATTGGCTTGTTTGTTAGCTTAACAAAGATCATTTGACAAATAACAGTGGGTATTGGCATTTATTGTTATACATGTGTCACTGATGTATGACATGTCTGGAAAATGAGCCACTTGTAAGTATAGTCCAAGTATGACCAAGGCCATTGCATAATCCATGGGAAGAGAGACAAGGGAAGTGTTCTGAAATTCAACTTTATAACTGTTTCAATAACACATAATAAAGTGGTTTCCAAAGAAGGCATCTGGACAGTTTTCATTTTAGCATAAGATGTGACCTGAATAACACAGACATGTATGAGGAAAATTGAAAACAATCCCATATGCCCATAGTGCTGAACAAGCCCAATACAAGTGACAGGCAAGATACAAGGTGAAGACAAATTAATGATCAATACTGAATGGAAGTCAATGGGGAGCAGCAATTCTTTTATGTTTTTTTCTATCTATATATGAGAAGTGTTCAATATGTTCATTATAGTCTTAATCAGTTGCTGAAGTTGATGATGTAGGGGAACAAAAATGTTAACGTTATCATTGACATCCATTCATAGTCCTCCTTCATGGGGTCCACGCGGTCTGCTGGAAGGGGCATGACTTAGGCTCTCTGGAGGTCATTTGCCAGTGTTTACATAAAGAAGGGCAGGCTCAATAATGATAAAGGTGGCTTTGGTCAAGTTGTTACCAGAGCATGAGGTCGGCCTCTGATGTCCCCTCAAAGCTGTCCAAAGGGAGTCCGATAGGAAGCGGATGCACGGATGACCAGCAGAAACACATGGCTGAGCGGCAGTGATCCGTCACACAACTTCCTGTTTCTGACTCTTCAAAGCTTCCCACAGTCATTCTCTTCTTCAACAAAGTTTATTTGTGGTTCAGTATAATATAGTACTGTCTCATTGCTATAATTGTAGCCATTTATGAATCATTGTGAACTTCCTGTTTTATTACTATTTACTATACTGTATATTGTGTTATTTAACTTTTCCCCACTTTACAGTTATCCACCAATTTGTTACTAAAATATCAGACTGTAGTTCCTGATTTGTTTTATGCTATACAATAAAACACAATACTTCCAGTTATAAAGAGTAGTATCTTGTAAAATAAAGGTTGCTAAGTACTACTTCCAGAGAAGGTTTTAAGACCAAATGAAGTCGGTGACATTGATGTGCTTCCAGATCTTCATCTAATACTTTTGAAGGCCTTGTTGCTGAAAACTAACAAGCAGTTGAGTATGGCAATACCCAACTGCACAGGTTTCCTCTACTCGAAATGTAATTTGTATAAGTAATCATAAGTATACACAATGAGACACAGAAGCTACAGTTGGCCCATAAATACAAGGAATCATCAATAAAACTCTCTACAAACTTGTCCAACATGTACAAACACACCTGCCCCAGCCACAAAGACATGTCCCCGTCCTGACCCCATTCATTTGAACCACAATCCTCTGAGGGCTCTCCCTGAAGTGTGAACAGAGAGACAAACATGTGGATGAAATGTCACATAAAAAGACGAAAGAGTGGTAGTTACAGCAGAAAGATATCTCCTTTGGGGGTTTTTGTTGTCAACTGCCAAAAGGGAGGACCTAGATTCGTATCAGCGCTGCGGGGCGAGACAAGGAGGTGGTGGGGGACTGTCACACAAGAAGAACAAGCTTTACCTTATGGGAACAATGTTCGACTGACATCGGACTATTTGCATGTAATGATTTACACACGCATTCTCAGTATTTAACCAAGCCACGGGGCAATGTCTCAGCGTATTGCGTGGTTCTCCGGCTGCCAACAGCACTTGTGTCATGTGAACTGAATTTGACCTGACGTGCTGCTGATGTTTTTACTGTTACGCCTCCAAGTGTCACGGCACCTAGAGATGTCAGCGCCGGGTTTGATGCAGTAATGTAACACGAGTCGCTTGTGCCAAGACTGGAGACATCCCAAAACTCACAGTGATCCTTTTTATTTCATGTGGTATAATGATGACAGATTGAAGGTGTGAGATTCAAAGAGGCTCAAATGTAAATAGACTCTACAATATATCACCTCCGGACTGTGACACTCACCCCAACTGCACGATTCCATAACACATTATAAACCTCTGTTTATGATCTGTTTTTCCCAATGAAACTAGCTAAAACAAAGAGGCCATTTCTCCCTAATTATGGATGAATAATTGGAACTTATCACATGGCCAACGAGGTCAGACTTCAGGGGATGTTTTTAAGGCTCCACAGGCCAACCACTTGTCAAACTAGTAAACTGGCAGCTAGCTAGTCCCATAAGGACATGGACAGCAAGTGCTACTTGTCTTCTAGTGTTAGGGTTAGTTCACACCAAAGTGACACGAGCGACTAGTGACTATCCATTTCCTTTGCGTGCACAGGCGGTTTGAGTAAGGTTAGCAATATGAATCCAAAGATACAAGCATAAATTTCAACTTTATGCAAATGGGGCTTTATAGACACCTGAGAGGAATAAGTCCAGGCAAAATTGTAGAGGCTTTAACGTCCCGCCCCTGGCCAATGAATTGAATGAGGACTGAGGACGCGAATAGAGAGAACTGAGCTCAGGCAAGCAATTTTGATACATTTGGTGTGAATCCAGCCTTATGTTGCTAAATTTCCATGTCATCTGCCAAGTAGCATGTGTAGAGCATCCCTGTTTGGGTTCAGTTCAATATTATTAAGGTGTGGAGTGCACAGTTGCAAAGTAAGGTTAGTACTAGTGACATCTGTGGAGTTTGTACTTTCTTTTTATGCTACTGTAAGTTCTGTCACAATCCATGTCACATGCATGAACTGGTGGATATGAGACTGTACTGGTTTGGAGTGGTCAAAAAATATATATAGTCCTGAGAAGCCAAAATAAGTCAACAGAGTTTATGGGGAAAAGAGTGTAAGTATGGGAAGCATAAAGCTTTGTCACAAAGTTAGCCCTAGCTTTACATGTGCATCAACTATAATAATGCTAATGCCCTGTTCCAATATTAGAGTTGTCCACATTCAAAACAAGCACTCTAATTCATTAAAGGCCCTTGTCACACTGCACAGTTGGTGCAGGAGTAAAAAATTACAACACGCCACACTGTGCAACTTAAATCAAGCACAACTAGCACCTGATGCGTACAATTAGAGAAGCTGAGTGCTCTTTAGGCCACAATTTTACCCTGATCAATTAGCTCAAGTAATGTTCTGTGCACAGAAGAACAAAAGAGGATTGGTCGAGGCAAAGAGAGCTTGAGGTAAGTTGTAAGCATACTTTTGTTTACATAGCCATCTAGCTACTATAAAAGGATATTATATGATTTAACTTACGTCATAGTAGGATACTCTGTCCTAAATTTCTGACCCTCTTAGATACTTTGATCCTGTAGGATGTGAACTGCAATACTTTAAAATGTATCTCAAAAAGAGTTTATGGAGTGAGTAGTGAGCACACATTTTGGTAAGCTCAAAGCACCATAACATTGCAGTGTTTGTCCACGTTCATAATAATGATTCCAACTCTTTCAAAAGAAGTTGAAGAAGTCTGTTGTCAGTCACTTGAGCACATATCTCATATTTCTGATTTTAATCCATGTATTTCTTCACCGTCATGTTAGCGTCCTGACAGTATACACACCCAGGTGACTGTGTGTTTTGGGCCGTGTGATTCAGAGCTGTGCGGGCCGACCCCATTACAGGGACAGGAAGGAGGAGGGGGGTGTTTTTGGCTTGGCTGTGGACCGGGCTGCGCGCTTGCAGGATAATTTACGGCCCCTTCATCCTGGCGGAATGTGTTTGTAGCCAGACGTAATGGGGGCCATCCATTCTCCCTGTCAGCATTGGGAAACACGTTTTTAGCCGGCTATGGGAGGAAATGTTTGACACCGAGAGGGCAAAGCTGTTTCTATGTGCGGTGGCTTGCGTCTACAGAGGACTTTGGTGTTAGCGGGAATACAAGTTTATGAAAGATGCTGTTTGTTTTAAGCAGTTCTCCTTATGAATGTAGCCGTTTATAGCGCCGTAATCGCGAGTGCTGCAGTGTACAGTAAATTTAGAAGAGGCATTAAGCCGTTTTATTGCTGTCATCAAAGGCATAGTATTTCCAACTGGCTGCAATGGGCTGTCGTCAGGATATCACTCTGCTATAGTTTATGCAACCCTAGTCTCCAAGAGTTTTTATTGCTATTATACATTTGTTGAATTTATTTACATGTGTTACTGTGATATCTTTGCCTAAAATTAGTCAGCTGCCTAAACATCACATGTGCTTTGAGATTGGAACAACTTTATTATCAGCAATTTTTGATACTCATCACCATACATACTGTACATACATAACATAGCTCTCACTATGCAGTCGACAATTTTTCACTGTAAAAATTTGGGGGGATGCTAATCCATCCAGTGATTTTATTTATTTTTCTTTGTAAATTTTAATGCAGATAAATTTGCATTAGAGACTCTTCTACAAGTAATGTAAAAAAAAAAAAAAAAAAAATGCACACACATGTTGAAAGAAGTACCAGACTTTTCCATTCATTTTAACAAAGGAGCAAACTAAAAACGTAAATAAAACACTTCTCAATGACAAACTGACTGGTTGTTGTGTTATGGGAAACAAGTAAGATGCAACAGTACAAAACAGAACAATACATTAGTATAGAAATGTATGATTTAGTATGATTAGCCATGATTTAAGCTAATTAACTAAACAGATACCCCACCACACTGGTACAATTATCAGTTCAGATTTTTGTGTTTTTCTAAAAATTAGGCCACTGAATATTTAGCCACTTAGGCTACCTATTTGTTCAACCCCCTCACTAACAGCACACGGCAAAAGTTCACTTATTAAAGTAGGATTCATGCATACATTGATAAACTGTTGTGGTACACTATGCTTCTGTGCTTGTCTAGTGTAACATTTCAGTTAGTTTTAGCACCTAGCCTTTAGCTTATTTAGAGCTAATTGTAGGCTATTCCATTTAAAAACAAAAAAACAAAACAAAAATTATTACTGCTAAATATGGAGCCAGGGGCTAATGTTCTCTCCCCGAGGCACTTACATTAAACACATGTAGTCAGTGACATTTGCCAAAATCGATCTTTTTTATGCACAATTTGCGATATTTGGCAGCTAATGCTAATTTATCCATTGAATATGTATTGCTTTTAATGTAACTTCTGGTACCTGCGTGCACATGTTATATAGTTTACACTAAACATTAACACACAAAAGGTCCATCGAAGGAGTAATTACAGCAATTATTATGTATTATTATAAACACATTTCTACATCATCTATCTGTAAAATTAAAGTTCTAAACTGTTTTTGTTTAAATTTAATCCATTGTAGTTTATATGTTCATATAGTAATTTGGCTTTGACGGGTGTTTACTGTTGCCATTTGACTGTATTTCACTGTAAATGTTATTTCAGACTTTTTACAGTGTGACAGTGTGAATGTAAAACAATGTAAATCAATTTCAATGCTAGAATGTTCATAATTTATGTTTCCAGCTTTCTGCAAACATCACATAGAAATATGAATTTGGGAGTTGGATTAACAAGAAACAGAGCCAGATCCTTGCACAATGAGCTGACAGCAGGAAGTTATACACGCTATATTTCTTCCATGGCAACAAAGCCCTGTGTGGATCGAATTTGGCAGAGACAAAACAGCTGGTGTCTGACAAAGCCTTGAGAGCAACCTGACAGAAAACAGCTGCATGAAGAGCTGCAGGCAGGAAGGACAATTTTGGTAAAAGAAAAAAAAGAAGTCTGAAGAGGACAGGAAACCTCTGGGGGGAAGCACTGAGACTAAATCTCTTGTCCTTGGCTCTGTTTTGAAGTCACTCAGAGGCGGCTGTGGGAAGTTCTCAAGTGTTGGAAGTCGGTGGATCACACTTGATGTTGTGCTTTGTTCAGATTGTCAGGCTTATGAGAATGAACAGCAGAAACACACAAGGGCTTTGTCTCCAAAATGGCCGCCTGGAACCACACTACTGTTTGTAATAAAGAGGCATGGACTTGTAATAAAGTAAAATATAAAAGGTCAGATTGTAAGAAGCGCATGTAGAAACTTTTTTTGCTGCATTTTTTCTTTTTGTCTTGGGACCTGTTTCCTAAAATAACTTAAGCTGCAGTTTATCTCTCAATGTGATTATGGGTTTTATCTAAGTGTGTTACTTGTCTCTTTCTCTGTCTGTTTTTATCATGTATTTAATTTACTTTATTTACATTGTCTTTAAGGAAGTGAGTGTCTTGTGGTTTGATTGTTGGGCTTTTGCGAATGATTTCCTTTGTGGTTAACTGCAAATGGAAAAAAAAAAGTGGCTCGGAATCTGAATCAGGTTTATGCCCAGTTTCTTCCATTTGAGTGTCTAAATTATTGTTGTGTTTAATGCAATGTAGACGGCAAATTCAATGATTGGAATTTGACTTGCAAGAGCTTGAAAAAACATACTAGTTTTTTTTTTTGTTTGTTGACTTGTTGAGTTATCCAAAATAGTAGAAGTATTGATGATCTCATTAACCACAAAGACAGCTATAGTTACAGTACCAGGTTACCTTGAATATAATCAGAAATATTCTTTGATAACCAAGCTGTAAGAGTATTATTCTATAGCAGTCGGTGATGGAATATGACGGTAAATTGGCTTGGTTATTCATCACAAAATCTGCTCAGAATTGTAAAGCTAGACCTCAGTAAAAGTGAAAGAGTGTCTGAATAAAGACATTAAAACTGTAATATTTTGTTCTGTTCTTGGGTGGACTATTTCAGCATAGACTCCAAACTACTCCAAACTATCCACGGCCAACTGGGTCCACTTCTTTTTACTGTCAATGTCTGAAGCATCGACCTTCACCGAGGGCTGCGGTAAAGGGAGGGGGCCCACAGGAGCGGGGCAAATAAATCAAAGGCCTGTACACTACCTGTGCGCTTGGCGTGTTAATGCATTTGTTTATGCTGCTGTGTGAGGTGTAGGTGGGTTTCCACTTTAATTAATTTCCTGTCCCCTGTCTGTGGGAGCTCCTCCTCTTCGTGTCGAGCACCGGCTTGTGACTCTTGTTAGCTGCACAGCGAGCGGCGAAGTGACTGCGCCTGACAATATAATTTACATTGTCTGTAGAGAGCCATCGGAGCGCAGCCGCCTTATTTATGCCACATTAGGGGATTTGCCTGCTGCCGTCTCCAGCTCTAATCAATCAGATGGCTGTTTTCCAATGCGGCTTTATTGGAACATGCCCTTGAGAGCGCGCTGAGTAGCAGGGAGTGTGTTTATGTGTCTGAGCCTCTGTACGACGGTACAGTGTGCGCTATGGTAAAGAGTGTAGGCAGTGCTAGTCTGGAGGTTTATGTGTTTTCATCATAGACAGTAAAAAGATAGTGGAATTGTAAATAAGCTAGCAACAGGATTCTGAAGACATACCACATTGTCAGTTAGCATTAGTGTTCAATATTGTTTAATGTCTGGGGAAGTAGGGCTGCATGATAATAGGAAAACACACTCTATGACCTGCAATATACAAATGCTCCCTTTGACTGAAGAAAAGTTCTATCTATTCTGTTTGTTTGGTTGCATAACAGTTTGATTTGATTCTCTGAATGGACAGTTGTTTGAGGAGTAAATCTCTCACATAAAAGAACATAATATTGTGATGAAAGCATCTGCTTGCAGGACGGGTTGTGCAATTGATGAGCATAGTTTAAACCACTCCATCTTACACCATCAAATAAATGGGCTTTACTTTCCATCTCTATCTTCAGAAAAGAACAATGACTTTGAGGCGAAATGGTAACCATCTTAACCAGAGTGCCCACAACAGAAAGCCTAAAATCTCTCCTTCTTTGGCTGTCAGGCCTTGTGCTATTGACTTGTCTCTGTGTATAACAGCCCCACATTACAGCCAAGCCATTTCTCTGTGTGCATTTCACTGGATAGCTGTCTGAATAAGTGAGTTAGATGCAAAGTGACACGGACACCCACTCGCAGTACAAGCGTGGCACCAGGCTCAGTGTGGAGGAATATGCATGGGAGAGCTCTGGCAGGGGAACAGTGTAATGAACGACACCAAGGAGCTCATTTTTCACAGAGGATACAAAATGTCGGCTCTGGAAAGACATGTCGGAGCTGCGAGGCAGCAACACATGCGGCTCCAAGTGCTGCTCATTAATCATAAGGCCGGGAGTGGGGCGAGGGGACCATATCCATCTGCAGCACACTTATGAGTATTATAAACGCGCTGTGCAGCTGGTTGACTGAGAGAGTAAACAGCAGAGCAGTGCACTGCAGAGTGTGCCCTTACAAGGACACCGAGCCTCCAGCACCTGTTAGGACAATGTAAGGTTGGAGTAGTCACCTGCACTGCACGCTCCTGCAGCACATGCACTATTGTTTCAGTCTACATGGAGGACAAAAACAGCTGAAGTTAATATTTTATATTGTTTCTTTTTTTTACTTATTTGTTATAATAAAATACAAAGTATTAGAGATGTCTGTATAGAAGTTGGTCAGCTAGTCATCTTTTTCTGTTCTAAACAAAGAATTAGTCTAGTCCATTTCAATTTGATTTGGACTTCCAGGAGGCTCAACAAATTGACGCAGATTAAATTACCTCTAAATGCAATTGGACAGACATACAACCAATCAGAATTCAGGGGCAGTACCAACAGACACAGAATAAACTACCTCTGGGCTGATGCAATTTTAAAAACACAACCATCAGTATGATAAATGATTGCTTAGATCATATTGAGCTCAGCAGAAGTCTGGTTTGATGGAAGGTATTCCAGACCCACTTCACTAAGAAAGTATATGGGTCTATCCGGCCAGTCTAGGTAAGTTTAAAGGTTTTTAACTGACAGTTTTACTTATTAACTGTGTTATTTATTGCTATCACCAATGAATAATTATTGATAAAACTTTATTGATTGTCATTCAATAGTTTGCAATGGGTGCTATAAATATGGATGGATCCTTGTTTGTAATGTATGTATTCTCTGCACTACTTTAAACACTATTTCAATGAAAGTAAAATACACTACATTGAATAGGTTGTCAGACTATATTACTATCAGAGATTAATCGCCTTCTAAAAATGAGCAAAGCAGTTTTTTTTAAACTAAAACTGTAATTGATTTCATAAATCTGTTGTCGGGCTCTTACTGCCTGCAGGTTTCAAAGAATTGAAGTTGTAAAAATTGAAATTACTGCAGTTTTATTTTATTGTTATTGCAATAAAACACACTGAAGGAAACCACACTGAAAAGCTCTACAATTACTACAATGTTGCTCTGAACCCCACCTAAATACAGTCCACCCCACCTGAACCTTACCTTGCCCTATGCATAATTCTGGAACACAGGGTAAATTGGCTTTTCTTCACTGAGGTTGCTTTCTTGCTGTAAAAAGACAATAACAAAGTGTGGTGTGTGAGCGCGGCTGCTGCGTCAGTGTGCAGCTAATGACCGTACAGAGCTGAGTAGTGAGGGGGGTCCGGTGATGAATGAGGCCGGAGTGAACTTTACACCCCTCCTCGAGCTCCGGGATGAAGAGAGGCATGACAAGGCCGATCAGGCTGATGGAGAGGCCGGGCGACTCGCAGCAGCTGTTTGGTCTCCACTAACTTCAGCTTTTTAAAATCTGCTCTTTCTGTCTGTCCCATAAACCTGCAACGAGGCACAGTGAAATATGTACTCAGTAAGCAAAATAAAGCTGCTGTATATACAAGCACGTACACTCATCGTTCAGACAGGATGGATGGATCCGGTCAGGCTCTGCTGCACACGATCAACACTCACACACCTGCACCAAGCTTGCTTCTGTAAACAAGGCTCCCAGCTTATGCGTTATGTGCATTTAGTCACATTGGAAAGATTGATATTACACTGAAAAACCTGGTAAGTGATACGTATAATCAGGTATAAGCAGAGTAACACATTCAAGATGGCATCTACTTGCAGCAAATGCCCTGCTAAAACAATTTGAACTTAAGATGATATATTAATATGAACATATACTTGAAAGGATAATGCTAGCCACCCCTCCCTCGTTGGACCCCTACAGAGAGCAGGGTGGAACAGTTGTCAAGGCCGTTCATTCCGGGGGACAGAGATGAGCGTTGCACACAGAGCGTCCCAACAGGCTGCTGTGGCTGTGTGGAGGTGATGATGATGCACCAGGGGCGAAGCCTGTGGACAAAAGGGCAAACACTGCGGGGCATTTATGTGCACTACCAGCAAGGAGAACTCACTGTGGTAACGCTTTGTTGTTGGTGGTGACCTACATTGTACCTTTGCTGCTTAACAGACATAAGCTGTGACTGTAAAGTGGACTCAATAACAAACTCTTTCTGACACAACAGAACATTTGTTTTTGTGTGTGTCATTATTGGCAAGACAAATACAAATTAATTTGATGATCTCACGTCAATTAATAAAAGTTCCTGAACTGGGTAGATTATTGCAGCTCTTTTAACAATGTTAATAATGTCACATCAGTGACTTAAAACAAATTGACAAATTATTACGTGGCCACAGAATTGGACAAACCATGTTTAGCTTATTTAGTTAGTATTTCCAAAGTTCCAAAGTCAAAGTATTGAACAGAAATGGACCATTGTAGACTATAATACTTTGAGAGCAAGTTTCCAGAAAAGAACAGTGCCATGTCTTTGAGCTTCACACTATACATTTTAGATACATTTTAAAGAAAAACAATCTGTCTGTCTTCTGAAATGGTTTTTACAAATACAACTCTGCTAGGGTCCAGTGTATTGGCTTTATTGTTGCTGTATTGGCTGGTATTTTCTTTATTATATGTGTAGTGTGGTAGAGCCACACATGACATGCCACCGCCCCGGGACAGAAAAGTAATTTTGGAGGTTTCTGTCCAGCTGAGGGTACTGTGTCAGTGATAGTGGCATGATTCTACTGATATTACATCTAAGACCATCAAAATGATTTTGAGAATGTATATTTTTGGGCAAAAAATTACGTGTTGCAGCTTTAATTCTTGCTAGAGTTTATTACAAAAATCCACTTTTTGCGGAGTCAAAGGGATAGAGTCCACTCTAACTGAGGTTTTTGTTAATGTTTTTTTATTTTTTTTATTTTATTTTTTTAATTCTGCTTGTTTTGTTTTCATATTGACCCAAATAAGGTCTTCTGAGACTCACTTTTTGGTCCCAATCCAAAGTGTGGTAACTACAACTTCAATAAAAGCAAGGATGGCTGAACATTAACAGCATTCTTTGTTATTTTGTCATTTTTATTTGTTGTTTTGCACACTTTGTTGTTTATTTTCTTCTATCTTGTCTCTCTTTGCCAGTTTTAAACCATGCATTTATCAGACCTATGTGTTCTTTACATACCCATAATTTGTTTTTCTTTTTTTCATTTAAAGTCTAAACCAATCCAATCACGTGTCAAACGTTGCTACTAATCCCTGAGTGATCTGAAAACATCCATCACTCTAATGAGAACAGTCTAATTTGATCAGTAAGAATCATTTGTTATATTGAAATAAGCAGCTGACACGACTTTGGCCACAGTAGTATTTGTTATAACAGTGACTAAGAAATCCATGCCCTGACAAGACTAATGCTTATTCGCCTCACGTCTAATTACAAATCCCAGCAATGTCTCGACGGTCGAGTCCTCATTACCAGCCTGAATCATCTGACATTAATGAAGATCTTGAAAAAAAAAAAGTTTGATCCAAGCGCTCTGCTCCGATGTGTTCCTATCACCGGTTTAAATCTGCTGCTTGAAAATCACTAATTAATAATGATAATAAAAGTGTCACAGATCGTTAAAATCAACAAGTCCTCTCTGTTTTTTCAGGCTGCTCCGGGTTTCCTCTGACTTCAACACTTGCCGTGCTGGAACAACAACGCTTTAATGACGGGAAATGTATATGTAACTCGGCTTCACATGATTTATGACTAGATTCCTTATAATAAGCAACCTAATTACAGCGGCTATTAAAATTACATGCAGCCAAACCAATTAAGTTGTCTGGCTCTGGGAGTGAGTTTCCTGTGGGGGCATTTAAGGTTCATCAGCAGTTAAAGAGCACCGAGCGTTTATGGAGATACACACGGATCATAACCGCTGAGTCGCTCCAGCACGTCAGCGCGTCAAAACGTAAATGATCAGGTTTGTTTTTATGTGGGAACCTCGGCTTTCCCGACAGAAACGCTGACTGAGCCTTCATACAGTGAAGCAGTGCAGGGAAAGGAATAGGAGAGTATACATCAGGACTGTATGGGAAAATGTAGATTAGCATATTACTTGATTCAGCACTGAAGAATAGTTCTCTGGAGAAGAAACCTTCAACTCTTACTGTCCAGTGAATGGAAAACTATTGGTATGTTTAGTGACCAGACAATTTAGGTTTTATAGCTTGTTTTTGCACTTGACGTCACATCAAAGAAACGTTATGATGGGAAATCCAGACAGTAATTGTAAAGAAGCTGCTAAAGTGTGAATATGCCAATATGTTTTGAGTGGTTACAGCTGCACAGACAGATCAAAACGAGAAACTAACAAGAGATCGAGTTCCCAACATAGTCAAATCTTTATGTGTGATCAAGAGAAGCACAAGTGGATAATGCCCATATGTGAAGTAACCATTTAGTCAGAGGTAACTTTTTTGTGGATTTGAACACAAAAAATAAAAAAAACACATCAAAACTTGAGGAAAACTAGACAGTCGTTGTTCCTGAAAAACGCCATTATGCTCCTGGAACCAAGGTAATAGACCCAACTGTAGCAAAACTGTGGCTTTTATTTTTGTCTACTGTAGAAGGACATCTAGAGTAGCCTACAACACAATTGCTATATTGACTTGCCTCAATAGCCAAATCCTTCTGCTCAGTAAAAACAGAAATTCATTTAGCATTTAGTAAATCTTTTAGTAAATTTCTCTTGAACTTAGTGGGATATATGTAGAAGTATAAAAAGGTTTGACAACAGTGACCGAGCTTCATTCATTTGCCTATTTTGTCACAGATTGCAGGCACAGATATATAATAAGACATGGATGGGCCCTTCTCTTTGTGTCCCCTATGAGGGCCCAGAAAGGCGAAATGTGGAAAAGAAACATCTGATGTAGCGCTGACAGGCCACTGCTGTAATTAGTGTTTATTGTCTTTTTTATATCATGGAGTTTTTTTCTGTTCTAAAATCAGCTAAAAAACAACTTTGATTTTGTGATGCCTTCGAGGCCATTAGTCAAAACATAAAACGTATAGTGCACCTGTTTAATGGGCGGTATAATACCAAAATAAACCCAGAAGCTGAAAACATTTTTGCCATATGCCCCAATGAGCTACTTCCATTGCAAACAGTGGCCATTTCTTATTCACAATCATGGTCCAATAATACACCCATGATCACAGACATCTAGAGCCTATCCCAGCAGCTAAACAATTACCCGCAGCACTAAGTAGGGATTCTAAAGTGAGTGTTAATGCTTGTCTGTCAGTGTACGGGACCAACCTTTCAGGATTTAAAACACACAAATTTGGCTGCATTTTCTCGAAGCAAATGAAGTCACATCATTGTTTTAATGACTATCCCGTCTGTTTTCCCCAACTCTGTTTTTCCTCCTATGAATCAACAAGTTTAGTCATTTTAAGAGGTGTTAAATGGGCCATATCATCTGCTTGTGGGTAATTACAAGTGTTTCTGGTAACAGGGATGTTTTTTTGGCAAATTGGAAACACTTATTTCAAGGCTTTATTAGATTTTGTAGTGGAAATTCCTTCTCATTTGTGGCTGCAAATTAAAGGGATGTGCTTTCTGTTAAACCATAAAAAACAAATGACTGCACTTCACATCACATCTGCGAAGCTACACAACATATACTTTATTGTTTTCTAATTGTTTCCATTTAGCTCTGTAACTTAGCACGTTAAAGATTCCTTCCAGTAAAAAGCTTAGGCTAGCCTTCTTCTATTGGCAAGTCATTAGCCCCTTCACTCAACTAATATGTGTTTTATTAACAAATTAACATGGTGACCTAACTTTAGAGGCTGAGTATCACAGGGCATGTAGCAGTCATGTCAGTCTTTCTCCACCGTTTTGGCTTTGGGCCCCGCACACTCTTTCATTCTGTCTGGGTGCTGTCCATCAGCGGCCTGTGTTTTCTCGCTCTTTGTGCTCTCCCAGCAAGACACTACTGCTGAGGGGAAGAGAGAGTGCACAGTGAAGATAAAGCTATTCGGGACTGTCACAAGTCTTCCATTCAGCAGCGAGGGATGGGCGGGGGAGCCCAACAAGAAAGAGGAGCGACGGAGGAGTGGATCGCTCTATCCATCACGAGCGCAAAGGACTGACACAACAAAAGATGGAGTGCTGGGAGAGGCCTCTCGGCTGCAAGGGGCCGCCGAACTCCAAACAATATTTTTTGGCGCCTGTCAGGCTGTCCAATAAAGGAGGCCGATATATGAACTATCTAGCAGTGATGTAATGCGGCTCATAAATCTGCTTTAATTACTCGGCGTGGGGACAGCCAGTGGGAGCCCGCGCCTGGATTTATGGCGTCTCCGCTTGGCATCTTAACGACTCTGTGCTTTTAATATCATTACCCTGTAATTTATTATGCTGCCAGGGTGCACACCCAAGCCTTCAGCATAACTCTTGTTTATTTATGCCCATTTAAAGGCCACTTCAGTGACACGGGTATTTAGCACGTTTCAGCTGGGTTTTAATCATTCGTCCTAATGAGGCCATTATGCTGCGCTGTCCTCTGGCTGGCTCCGATGTGGCTTCACAGGTTGAGCCAGGCCCTGGGAAACCAGCAAGGTGGCACTGCTCACTTCTGCTCGGTCATGGAGCTTTAGCTGGAGTTCATGGTCCAATAAGTTAGTCCCATCTGTAGGTTCTGGTTTTTGTAACCTTTCATGAACATTAAACAGATTTATGTTCTCTTGAAGCATATTAAACGTCTGATTTAGCAATTTATTGAGTCATGTTAGAAGAAATAAAAACAAATGTGGCTGAAATGAAATGACCTTGAAATTTTCAATAAACAGCCAAAACAGAAACATGTTTACAACAACACAACACTTTAAAGGTGCATCTTGTAAATTTTGTTTTTTATTGTTGATTAAAATGGAAGACATCGGTTGATTGTGTAAACATTAGAGTGTACAGTTGCATATTCACATAAAAATAACTTAAATTTTTGTCCATCCAACTATCTTCATCTGTTTCTGTCTTCAAGGTTTCTGGTCACAGGAGCAGTTTATATAAGGATGCAGAGACTTCCCTCTTCCTAGACACTTCTTTCAGCTATCTTCCAGGTGAACACCTAAGGCGTTCCCCTGAGAGTGACAAAGTCCCTCTAGAGTGTTCTGGGTCAGCTCCACGGCCTCCTCTGAGGGGGCCATGCCCAGGGTGGCGTCGTGGAGGCATCCAGAACATATACCTGAGCCACCCCATCCATGTGGAGGAGCAGCAGCTCTACTCCGAGCTCCTCATAGGTGACAGAACTACGCACATTATCTCAAAGGGAGCACCCAGCCACACTATGTAGGAAAGTTATTTGAGACATCTTGTCCTTTCGGTCATGACTCACAGGTCATGAACATCATTGAGAGTAGGAACATAGAGTTACCTAAAAATCAAGAACTTTTATATTTATTTATATTTTATTTTATTTATAACTATTATGGTTTATTATTTTCAAATACCAGTGCCACTCTCCTGAAGGCCGTACCAAGTCAGACTCTGAATGGCAGCATTTGGCACTGAGTGTTTTCATCCAGAAAGAGTCACATGAGCCACATCTCTTATATCTTTGTCTTCCTGTCCATAGATCCCCACAAAACTCCTACCATTCCCCTTCATTGTCCCATTCATTTCCTGCGATTCACCTCTTATTACCCCTCCGCATTCCCTTTCTTCACTCTTTCCCTCCCACCAATTTATCTTCGGCCTCTTGTGGAGAATGAGCACTCAGGTTGTGCTGGGAGGGGGGGTAATAAATGGGCTCGGAGTGAGGACAGGCTTTCTGCTGCCATGTCATGCTAATGGCTTCCAGATCAGGCTCCGTATTACACCCGGGCGCTATCCCGTCTCGCCCGTCTCCCTCATGCTAGCTGCTAAATGCCTGCGCAACCCGCCGCTGACAGTGACATATTAGTTTTGCGTCCCTCTGCAATCTGATACCTCGGAGTTTGCCACCGTACTAAAGATTTGATTAATGTTGTTCCATTTGGAGCCTGTAATTGGCTGCGACTGGAGCGCGGGATAATCAGGCATTCCTATTCAGAGCCAGCGAGGTGGGGGGGTGGAAGGGGGGCGGCGACGCTAACGAGCGAGCTAGTTAATTAAGCCTGCAGCACGGTGGCGACAGTTACTGATGACTCCAGTGACACGCCGCCCCGTCCCGTCCTTCGTCTTTCATTTCCTTCATCGAGACGCCTCCCACCAACAAGCACAGATGTATAGAGATACTGTCTGTACACAGCAGCTAGAAAACTCGCCGATGCAAAGAATGTAAGTGGAGTGCTGCAAAAAAAAGTGTTTAGTTATTACAATTGTTCAACTCTTGTCTTTTACCGAGACCTTCTATTTACAATGTATACACAGAACAGGTCAAACAGCAAAGGTAAAATAATGATCATGGTACAATAAGCTTAGAAACCTTCTTAGGCTGTCTCACGCAGTAGCTTTGATAGCTTCTTAAAATGCAGAACAAATCTCAATATTTCAGTGTTATTTAATTCAGGGGTCCCTGAACACCGTGGCTCATATGCTGCTGGTCTGCAAGGAAAATTTTTTATTTTATTTCATTTTTCATTTTACAGTTGATCTTTTAGGTGTTTTATTTTGAAAAAGTAGTCTACTTCCGCCAGAAACTCTTTCCCACATTGGCCATTCCACTTGACTAACTCACTGACACTTCTGCAACATCCAAACCAACTCCGCTTCGACATTCTGGCTACTCTCCTCGGGTCAGTCCACTCACTGTGTCATTCACAGAGAAATGCTGATGAAACAAACAGGCCTTAACAGAGTTTTGAATGTTGTGAATACACCAAATTAATATTAGCCACATGGCCTTAACGCACGTATATTTGACCAGTTCCGTGATAAAACGAAGCACAGAGTCTCAAATGAGAAGATTTTCTCATTGGAGATTGCTGGCCAGAGATTTTGAGTTATGAGAGCTGCTTCATTAGTTTTTGTTTTTTTGTTTTTTTTCTTTCAAAAACAGTCACCACTTGCAGCACATTGAGTAGCCTATGTGCTTACTCATGTGGCATATTAAACCTGCTCAAAGATCTTAATCCAAATGGACAAATGGGGACAGCACTTTTCAGGAGTATTTCACCCTCAAACTGTAAAGGAATGTTCAAGACAGCTTCGAATCTCACAACATTTTGGAATAAAGTCAAGCCACGACCCTCTGACGTTACATTAGGGTGATTTTTGTGACATTTACATTATAAGTAGTAATTTAATGTTAAAACTGTTGCTCATAAATGGCGTGTTATCCACAAGTGATGCAAACTTGGGCTCAGATAAACATTTCACCTTCCATCAAAGTGCAGAGTTCACCTCCCATTAACAGAGTTACATTTAATTCATGAATTTGTTTTGGTTTCACACAGCACTTTAAAAAAACACACACTAGAGGACTTTTCTCTACCCGTAATTATGTTGTGAGTTTTGTTCTTCTAAAAGACAGTCGGGTGTGGCTGAAGATGTTGTCACATTAACAGCTTGTATGTTTTAACAGAGGAAAAGAACAAACACACTGTCACAAAGCCACAACATACAGCCTTAATTATTTGATGGCATTGAAATCATCACAAGCAACACTTGTTTGAATTTGCCAAATGCACCTTTTAATAAGGAAGCCGAAATGGTATGAGTGTCGAAAAATGAATGGCCTCGGGAGATGACAAGAACACTACTGAAATATTATCTATTATCAAAATCCTAATCATGTCTGTATGAGGCACAAAACAATCAGAGTTTTCTGCCCACAATTTGTTGAATTATCGCTTTTTTATTCACTGTACATCATTAGGTCAAATTGTGTTACAGATTTCTGCAAATTACACATTACATATCTAAAACGCAGTAATAATATTTTTATTCTTAGACTGATATTGCATATATCTCTCACCAAAAAAATGTACATATTCTAAATTTGTCCAACTGCCTTGTTAAATGTCTACATTATTGTAAACCATACCTTTAGCACTGGTGACCATCACAATGGTCTGTATAACTTTCAAACACCATACGAGCAGTTCAGGCTTTGCAGGAAAATAGTTGTAGTTTTTGTTTTGTAATTACTGCAGAAAGACAAAATGTGTTACTTTCATCTGTTGTTGTTTCATTATTTATTAGGAAGCACTGCTCTTGAGGTAATAACTACACTGGTTTATGGAGCACAATCTACTGGAGAAGCATGACTTTACATCACTTTGACAAAGTGCTGAGTCCCACGAAACTGCACGGCTGCGGCGGGATAAGAGGAGAGGAGACAACAAGTAAATAAAAATCCATTATTCATGCCTCGCTTTAAAAGTTATATAAACTTTAAAGGTGCCCTGGAGAGTTCTTCTACAAGTTTTTACTTCAGGTGGCTGTGTCCCTGAGGTCTTACAAACACATTCAGAGCTCACTGATTAAAGTAACTGTAGAACCATTCTTTAGACACAATAGAATTGCTGTTGTTAATAAATTGCAGAGGCGATTCTTGTGAAACTAAGGGTCTGGAGCTGGAGGTGTCTGTGGGCCCCAATACACACATGGGCTTTGGACACATCAAGCATATTAGTCATTAGTCCATGCACAAAGTTTATTTCACAGACGAAATCATTGTTTTAACAGAAATAACACTGGCCATGAAATAATAATTTATAAATATATGTTCTCAGCTGTCTTTGGGGCCCCTTACCAACTAAGTCCTGACTCTTGCATCCCTACCCACAATGCAACACCTTTGCAAACTTACTCGAACAGAATGAAAATTTACCGTGCCCTTGCAGAAAGTCAAAAAATCTAGGTTTTCATTAGGTGTGCAAATAAAGCTTGATATCTTGAGCAGTGCTATATAGAGTTACATATATCAACCAATGGCACATCTTCGGCAATAAATCATCAACTGGTGGCAATGGATGAAGAACATTGATTACCTCATTACTAAGACAACTGTTGATGAAAAATACAAATGGCAAAAAGCAGAAAGCTTTGGAAGAAAGTGCGAGCAAAAAGAGGTCTGTGAATTTGACACGGACCACATTGTGACAGCTCCAGAATGAAAGTCTCCAAAATGAAAGCTTTTGTGGGCTGTTCCCAGTCTGCAGTGATCTGTACTAAAAGTCAAAAGAGAGAAAGCAGAGAACCAGACATAGCATCTGTAAAATATACAGTATAAACAAAATAAACTAGTGTGATCCATTCTGATCCACACAGAATGCATTACAAAACATGATGAGTCACTAACAGAATGAGTACTGCCCTTTCTTTTGCAAACGTGTGACCCCAACTAGCAAACATGTAGCTATTATGATGTATTTGTGTGTTCAAAGTATTTAGAGACAGACCTGTGATTCTGATTTGCATTTTAAAGTTATTATTTTGTTTTTTCTGGCAACCAACATGGTGACTGAGAAAGCCTTTTATAATTTAATTTTTAATAGCTGTCTTCACGTAACAATTGCAGTTCATCTGTTTGAAGTTGCTCAACAAGATAATGCGTACAGATAACAATCTATTCATCACTCGTCAACAAGACGGGTTCATAATTACTTTTAGGATTGAGATGTCGTCTTTGTGACTAATAAGATGACATGTCAAATCTTAAATAACACACTTAATAATACACCATATGAGCAGACAATGGAGGCCCCCTTTTGGCCACACGGAGTTGCAGCAGATCCGTGAGTTGCTTCACCTCCAAACACATTTAATTCTACGATTTAAAAAAAACATCTGCGTCCTTTGTTTCAGACATATAATTGTGAGACAATCATTACGTTGTTTCAGTGACAGCTTATTTTGCTGTCGGCTGTCACTGAACTGTAAAACAGCAATTAAATGAGCGTGGGATTCATCATTCTCGTGTCGTGGCCTTGTCTCTGGGAAGAACTCCCCGACACAGGATACCTTCCCTGACAGACCATCCATCAGTCTGTCACACAGTCAAACTGGATTTCTCTATTAAACAGCAACCTCCGAGACACACCACAATATTTGTTACATATTTGTCTTGTCAGTGTCACTTGGTGTTGGTTGATGACATTTGCGTTCAAGGGGATTGAGCTGTAGTGTCAGAGGCAGAAGCGACGACAACATACTGAGCCCCTGCCAACCATACGATATGTGTTTATTAAGCTTGAGTGTAGTTTTGGAAGCTGCCTAAGCTGCATTTAGGCAGATATGGGATAGTTTCATCGGTTGACCTGAACTACATTTTCTTCAGTACACAAACACTTACCGAAAATGGTATATTGCATTGTTCAGCATCTCAACAGACACAGATGGTTGCATGGACATCAAATGGGACAACTCAAGGTTCAAGGATCAGGAATGAAGACACATGAACTTGATGTCGACGCAAAAATGCTAAAAGGTTAGTGTCCATCCCATCAACCTGAGAACCCTTAAGAATTGATTTATTATTGTACAGTGTTGCGAGATTTGTGTAGATCTTTCCTTACAAACATGAGTTGGATACATTTACCTCAAGATATTTTTTTGCATCAGAGAACACTATCGCCAAAATTGATTTGGGCTACAAGATCATTCTATGTTTGATATACAGTACAAACAAATAGATTTTATGACCATTTATTGCCATTCATATCAGTCATAATTCATTAGTCCCTCCATTATATGATATAGGTGAAAATATGCCACACTATATTTCCCATTTATGTTCCACCAATCTCAAAAAAAGTTGATTAAGTTGAAACTGAAATGCACGTGGTTCATTTAATTTCCTGACACTGAGCTTTGAGTCTAAGTACAAGCTAGTCTCATTAAATGTGTCTAATCAAACATATGAACAAGAAATCTAAGTAAAAAGACGTCATGTATATACAAGCAGAACAGAGTACGGGGCTTTAATGCTCCAAAGACTCCGCTTACAGCACCAGTCACACAATGTATACATCACAAACACAGACATCAACAACATCCCTGCTCTACATTTAGGATCCACCTGAGTCACCTCTAAGCTTCTTTCGTCTGGGGCAACTGGCTCTACACTGGGATCCATTTTATTGTGCTTGTCCAGTCACTGGGGCAGCGGTATAAGCAGGGAAGCACATACTTCACTCTCCCCAGACACTTCTTCTAGTTCTTCCAGCGGAATACCAACATGTCCCAGGCCAGCCAAGAGACATAGTCCCTCTACCGTGTCCTGGGTTAGCCCCTCCAGGTGAGACAAACCCAGAACACCCAGGGAGGTGACTAAGAGGTATCCAGAACAGATGCCTGAGCCCTACTCTGAGCTCCTTACCCTATCTCTAAGGGATCGCCTGGCCACCCTGCAGAGGATACTGATTGAGAGCACTCATTAGAGAAACTATAGTTTGTTGAAAATAAACACTGGAAACCATCTAAAAATACAATATCTTTTCTGGGTCCTGTGGGACTTTTTTTTATTAAAGTGTCACAAATTGCGGCGGGTGGGCTGTACTTCATGTACCTTGGGGACCACAATAAAGGTCTGTGTTTTGTTTTGCTTGACTAATCGCACAAAAAGCATCCTGTCAGAATGCATGTCTCCAAATATGGTGGCTTCCTGAGGCCTGATGTTGTTGGGCCTATGCGTGTTTATCTGCTCGTGAGTGGAGGTGTGAGGAAAGGGGTGATGACAGCAGATGGGGGCTGTGTTTGGAGAGAGATTTGACTTTACACCCGGTAAGAGTGCACTGTTTTGTCTACACGCCAGCTCTCTCCTCGAGCTGCCACCAAGTCGACTAATGACAAGACAAACAGCAGGTTCATTGTGTTTCTGTCACTACCTGAGTGAACAGTGCAGAGTGGAGAAACTGACAATAAACCAGAGTTAGCTGTGGATAGCTTGGCTCCCATTAACTCTCAGACAATGAATGCATCAATATTCTTCACTATTTTAATTCTGGTCTGACTGGTTAATATTCAAACCACTCCTGTTTTTTGGAGGTTGAGGTGTAGGTGGTTTCAAAGTTTTACGATAAATGAGACCAAGAATTTACTTTAATAGCATAGCTGCAAGTTACAGGATACTGAAAGGCTTGTATTTTTTGAGTTTCCTTGGTTCACCTGGTGCAGTGCATACCACATACTTGAGCAACCCAGCTTCAGTTCCAGCTCAGGTCACCTCTTTCACCCTGTTTCCTGTTGACCTATTGATCAAAATGAGGTAAAAAGGCAAAAAACTAATCCTAAGAAAAGCTTGTATATTTTCATACAGTTCATACAAAACAACTGTATACAGTCACACACTTATAATATTGTAAGGACAGGCTGCTTTGCTGTGACTGCAATTAGATGGTATATGAATAGTGAAAATACCATTAGCATTAGAAGCTATAGCAACAATTGCCTTTGCAATGTTCTACTTACTTTGCAGAGCAGCTGGAATCTAATGACATTTGTGAGTACACAAACTCAGATATTCATCTTGCCTCCCTTAAAGTATGTGAACAGCTCAAGGTACTGGCCACCTGTGGTCACGACAGCAAGAAGTGACTCACACATTATAAACAACATGAATCTGCTTTATAAAAACATAAAGTAGTTGTGAAGTTTGCAAATATTTTAGTGATTGGTTGTGTTCTCATTGGACTCACTCTTACTTCAAAGTAAAGATTTAAAGTAAAATTGATCACACAGAAGGTAACAAAACAAAGTATACCAATCAAATACCTATTATTCATCTGCCTTTTCTTTCTTTCTTGGTCCTTCCAATTCTGTGCAACAGACTTGTTTGTTGCACAGAATTGTTTGACCAACAGAATTCTTTAAAAAACAGACCAATAGACTTCTTCTTATAGTCAAAATGGTGCCAAAACTTCCCTCAAAAATGTAGACTATTTCTGCACTTAAGATTTTTATAAATGCTATGACACACTCAGACTATTCACGTAACTACTAGAACAAATAAAGAGGCAAAAATGTTGTCTGTTAGTACCTAATTTCTACTTGAGTAAAAGATTTTAAGTCAATAAATCTTTATTTGTATAGCACTTTACAACAACCAGAAACAAAACCAAAGTGCTTTACATTTGAAACAGAAGAACATTAGCAATGTTTTTGAAAGTATAATATATTTACATAAATTAAAACAATAAAAAAAGAAAGAAAACTTAATTAATAAACAAACCAGGACTAAAAATCTGCATGTGGCACATTGCTACAATGTGTTAAACCAGTCTAAACAAATAAGTCTTTAACCTGGACTTGAACAGGGCCAGGTCTGTAATAACACAGAAGTCAGCAGGTAATGAGTAAGTACTAGTTTTTAAATGCACTTAAAGTATAATAACATAAGTCGGTTTTGGTCACACATTCAATAGCCCGAAATACCATATGTTCTATTGCATGTAGGAATATTGTGGAAAGGAAAGAACAGATTTTTGCACTATAATTGTAGATGAGTAAAGCCCATTATTTGACAGTTGACAGTGGCTTGCTGAAAGCTGGTGCACTCTCTGAACTCCAGCAGCCGTGCCTCTACCAACCAGCTCGACCTCAAACCTTGCGAGTGTTAGTGACTGATGACAACAAACAGAGAGAAACAGCATGTGCGGCCCGGGACACAGAGCAGAGGAGGGCGACAGGGGGCGGAGAGCTGTGATTCATGAGACGGGGGTCCTCTTGAACTGACGCTGGCCTCAGATTCACCCTGTGATCTCTCGCTGACCCCAGACCCCTTACCAAGAACCCTCCGCTGGCCACAGGTTAAAGACTAAAGCAAAGCAAACTCAGACTGAGAGTTTCAGATCCTTTGAAGCTGGTATTTTAATTGTATTTGTTTATTTTTCCCCATTGGAGAGTAATTGGTTAGGAAAAGGTTTTCTCTCTGTGGTCTTGAAGTGGCCCAGTTGAAGCTA
The DNA here is from genome assembly GCA_036850595.1 of Rhyacichthys aspro. Classification (NCBI taxonomy): domain Eukaryota; kingdom Metazoa; phylum Chordata; class Actinopteri; order Gobiiformes; family Rhyacichthyidae; genus Rhyacichthys; species Rhyacichthys aspro. The sequence goes on from CM072156.1 coordinate 20,040,516, forward strand.
TCCTGTATTGTCAAATATGTATGAGCATACAAACATAAAAGAAGGTATTTCCATTTGTAATTTGGGCATTTTTTAATAAGACAAAACATGTAGAAAGGGACACGCTGCTTTTTTCTGTTCAAAATGTGTTGCACTTCATGAGGCCTTTACATAAACTCTACAGGGAGGTCTGTTTCTGCAAAAGCCACTAGGCAAATTAGGAGCAGTTCAAAAGACTTAGGACATCCCATCCCTTTAAAAAGAAGCTGATTTATGGAGCGAGTGGTCCCTTTTTTTATGCAGAGGTCTGGAGTGAGGATAGTAAACATTGACATAAATCTCCAGGGACTTTTCCTCAATTGCACGTCTCACTTGTAGTCTTTCCCCTGAGACGCAGCGCACAAAATATCTCGTAAACAAACCCACATGTCCTATTTAGTGACAAACTCTGCAACGTGATGACATGTGAAGTGACTGATTTGTGGCTGTGGTGAGAGCGAGGAGAGAGAGACGTCTTTATATTACTGCTCCTCAATATTTCAGAGTTAAAATTACAGGGCTACACATGGAGGGCACTTTACTGATGAATGCCTTGAAATACTGCAGTGGATAAACAAGATATAAGATTTACTTACTTGTTTTTGTCACATTTTGCACAAAACGTGTGAGTAATTGTACAGCTGCAGTTTGAAGAATCTACATGGTGCAAATATTGTGTTTTATAGTCAAATTATAGCTTCTATTAAAAAGTGAAACATTCCTGAGGATAAAGTTTAGTGTCAGTCTTGCAGTTACAAAAAAATATAAATAAATAAAATATACATAAAAATCAGTGTTGTTGCTAATCAGTAACAGATCCAAGACTATAGCCACTTTACATTTGGAATATTGAAAATCTAGCATTTTTGTGGGATTTTTTTAAAGAAACAATTGTGATGCCATCATTTACACTGGCATTTAAGGGTTAATTTTTTTTGTTAATTTAAAAAATAAAAAGTTAAATTATTCTGAAAAAAAAATCAATTGTTTGCTATTTATGGTTAGGAATGAAGTGATTTAAAAAATTAAAAAATGAATTAAAAAAAGTACATATACTATTTTTTTATTACATTTTTGAAGAGGACACTTTTGTCCCTTAATGGTAACAAGGTAACTTTTGGGAAACGGTATGAGGGTTAAATATTATTTGGGGCCATATATTTCAATAGGAGATCTTTTTGCAATAATAAACAGTATGAAATACTGGATCAAGAGAACCAGGTTCTGACAGTGAGTTCCATGCAGTCTTGAGGGCTGGCTCCACGTAGGCTGTATTAGACCCTCATTCGACTCTACTGTAACTATGGCACACTCCAGAACCATATAGGGCTTTATAAAGTTCAATGCAACTTAAAACATTGAGCAATACTCAATTTGCTGTGAGTAATACTTGTCACATGGCACATTTTTGCTACAGCTAACTTTGATTCATGAATTCTGTCTTTTTTTCATATGTTATAATTCAATCAGGACTAAAGAAGGATCAAGTTATTTGTCTCTGTGTCGTGTTGACCATAATGTATAAGCAACAGTTGAACAATATCAAAATAATCATAGTAAACAATATTAGAAATGTATAGGCTAAAGTTGCCCTGACAATAAAAATGTAGTTAGGGTAGTTACTTGTTACTGCACTGTGGTATACACATATGTCTTTCACCCGTGTCAGCCAGTCAGAAAAGAGTATATAACCAGACTATGTTATGATTAATTCTAACAAGACTAATAATGAATAGTATAAAATAGTGGTATCTGTCAGGAAGTCTCATGCAGTAGTGAAGGCTGGCTCCAAGAAGGCTGACTTTTGTGGACCCTCATTAAAATCTACTGTGACTGTGTTATTTTGTACCCACTAAGCACTACTATGTAATGAGATCATGGTGTAATTAATTTAACAATGACTGTAGCTGTTAGCCCAATAGCAAACTGAGCCTTCACTTTTAATGGTTGATTTTAGAAGTATCTTTTTTGGAGCCTACTTTCTCCATATCTGTAGTGTTTTGCTGTAGTCGTCACAGCACCGCCTACTGGCCTGGCATGGATACTGCTCATGTGTAACCATGTGAATACAGATTTTTTTCTTTTTTTTTTTTTTTTTTTGGACTAGAATTATCTTCAGTGCCTTGACACGTGAACATTCGGCCCACATCCAGGCATTGTTCTCACAAAAGACATGATGCCAACCAAACCAAAACTGGGCTGTTTTGACATTTAAGGTTCGACTTGTAGTAGATTTATAAGTTCAAGAGACAGACGGAGAAGCATAAAGAGGAGGAGACTGAATAGACTGGATGAATAGGCCTTGATCACTTGTCTCCTTGCCTTCCTGCCAGTCTGCCTGCCGGGCTGTGGCTCTGCACTGTGTCCACCCCCTATAATTACACTTTACGACTTGCTTCACAGTAAATGCAACATAAATCTTCTGACACCCCTCGATTACTCCCCCCCTGCCTTAACATACACACCCCTTATCATGCAAACATCGTAATCCCTGCCCGCAATTTCCTCCCTTTATTGGCAGTCACTTCTGATTTAATGGCGCTTTGATGATTGTGTAGTAAAATGCTACATGGGGTGAGATGGGTCCGGATTGCGCGCCGGTGGTGTACTTGTCAGCTCCACTGTCAGTGTGTTTGCCGACAGAAACCAGGCCTCGCTAGTTTTTTGGGGGTTGGCATCCATCAATAGAGGCCTGTGCAGTGAAGTCGAGCCTGTGAAGCCGTGCTGTTTTTCTGTTTTCAATCACTGTAAACAGCCGTCCCCTGTTGCTTCTCTGGCACCAAAGTCACATAAAGGAATCTTAACTCCAGAGGACACACAGTTTTATAACCAGTCATCGTCACTGACATGTCTCTGGGTTTTCTTGGGCTGCGTGTCGCTGTACTGGGGTCACATGAGGTGAGAGCGCTCCACTGGCCAATCAGGATGAAGGGGTGGGGTTTTGAGGAGTGAACAGGGAAGAAAAACACTCTCTAAGGTACTTGAGATGGGTTTTGTGTATTATTCAAACTACTTTAATAATATGGTTTAGCCACAGTAATTCGATTATAGTTAAAGGTCACGTATTCCTCTCTTGATTTAATTGAATTTTATTGAATAAACCCAATACCACAACAACAGTTCCATGTCAGCATGCAAGATGCAAGTAAGGCTTTTCAATATTATTATTATAAATTTTATAGTAAATAACTTGCTTTTTATAACACAATACTAATTGTTACATGTCTTTAAACCATACCAACTTTGGAGAAAGATGCTCCACTAGTCTGCACTCTGGGCTTAGACCATACTTAGACCATTTTTGTGCATAAAAAAACTTACATAACTTACAAAGGCAAAAAAAAAGAAATAAACAGTTGAAATAATACTTTTTCAGGTAAAAAGACATGCAAGTGGACTGAAAATAACTTTTTGTTCCAGCCTTATGGCCTCTAGGTCAGAACGACCTTTCAACTTTAGCATAAGATTCATTGCATATTAACAATATCTAGACATAGTTTTTTAAAGCAGCAGACATTTCGTCTCTCATTCCTCATGCTATTTTCTTTACTTTTTATTGGATTTTGATGTGGATGACTAAGAATCTCAACAATATAACACATTTTTCCATTGTGTTTCTTGCATCCTCTCTGAAGTAAATGTACACTACATTGCATTTCTCTACAGTCTTTAGAAACTATTTCCACTCATCATGTACAGTTATTGATGTGGAAGAACTTTTGGGGTTCATTAGAATTTAGTTCATTCTCAGAGTAATTCATTGAATATGTAGCTAAATTTGGGCTGTTTAGACTCACCAATTCATCTATACCTGTATGTCTTTTGACAGTGTAAAGAAACTGGAGTGGCCTTATAATTACAATATGCTTATGCAACTCAGACTTGTGTGGCTGTTGCTTAGTCAAGTTCTAAGTTATGAAAACAATGCACTGATCCTAAAGCTCAAGCTATCACTAAGGTCAAGTGAGTAATTGTATCTCACTACAAGCTAAAAATACAGAAGTCACGAAGGAAAGTTTTCATTGGTTGTTGTCAGGAATTAGTTTTAAGTCAAACTAAATGCTCACAGCCAAGTGACTCTCACATGACAGTAAGAGTGATTACTGCTTACCCTCCCATCCTTTATGATCGTTCACTCATCTCTGTTAATCTATAGCTGCTACACAAAAGCTAAATCACCTGGATGGAGGCTGTATAGCGGGAGAGAATAATGGGGGAACGTTATGAGGCTATAGCAGCGCTCACCAGAGGAAAGTGGGCTGAACCATCTGTCATCGCCGCCGTGTATTTAAAGACAGACAGGTTTGTTCATCAGTCTTTGGCCCGGCTTTCTCTGTCACACCTCTGTCATCGTCCGTCATCTACAAACGGGTCACGGGGTCAGCGGGGGATTACCTCATTTATCAGCATGGGTCTTTAGTTAGGTGTCTTCACTGAATTCATATCCTGGTGTTATATTGTACGTCTGGCTTTTTTTTTTTTCACAAGGGGAAGGTGTTATAAAGTCTGCAGCTCCGTGGGAATCAAAAGCTGGTGTTTGTAATAAAACTGTGGATAATGACCTCACCAAATCTCATAATGTGTGAATAAGTGCTGTCCTATACGTTAGCAATTAAAATGAAAAATGCAAGTAATAAAGCATGAATATGTAAAAGGAGAAGAGCTATAAAATGTTAATCATGAAGTGCAGTTTTGTATACGTAAGTGATATTAGGTCAATAATAATTGGCTTAAATGAGCTGTTGAGTCTATAATACAATAAAGCTTGACAGTGATCACCAGGAAACAAAATAGAATGGGTCTAACTCCATTTTTAACCTTGTAGCCTGCGACAACAAAAGCAGCAGTATTTCCTATTCATTAAGTTTAACGCTCAATGTAAGGCACTTTAGGGGCAGTGTCGTGCTGATGTTAATGGGCAATGGCTATTCCTATTAATGACGATGCATATTTTCTTCAATGTGGGTTCTGAGGCTTTAGCAATGTCTGTGCTAATCTCCGACTAATCTCAGTTGCTCTTGATGAGGAAGCACAGGTTCTAAAACCCTTTGTATATATCACTCTGGGTCCTATAAGTGGTGTTATATGGCATTCTGCATAACTATTCCAGCATAGCACTGTTCTAAGCAACCATTGATTTGTAGCCTTTAACTAATGCTCTCTGCCCACTCACTGACAGCACACACATGTTCAGTCAGTTGGCTAATGCCATTTTTGCAAATATGTGCATGCAGCTCTTATTGTTTATAGTGTCCCATAGAGCATGACATTGAGAAAGCATGCATTCTGCAAAATATAACATTTTGATATCGATATATGTATATTTTTTTTTTTTTTTTTTGAGAATAATCAAAAATGCTTAAATTTAATTAAAAATGGATTCTTGAATGTTTTATTGTTGTTCCATCTGATGAGCAAGATAGAAACATGCAGTGTGAATGCAGGGCTCATAGAATACAATATTATTTATTGTAGTCTGTGCACATTTTGTTATTGTTTATTGTATAATTGTCAATACACTGCGCAGCCCCAATGCTCATTCTCATTTCTGAAGCTCCTCCAAACAAATGAACATGATGCATCATATGTTATTCAGTATCTGAGTATACAGCATTACAGCACTCACTGCCTTGTTAAAGAGCATAAAGGCATTTCCATTCCACTCAGATTTCAGATCAGAAACTCCAGTCGGCTGCTCTGTTGTCCCGTGGTGTAATGTGTGTGTTGTAAACAGCAGCGTGCCACCATATTGTCTGGCAACAGATCATATTTTAGCATGTTAACACACCATCTGTTTACCCTCATAAGCATTCATTACACATAAATGAGTACACACAGCAGGCTGCTACATCAGAGAGCGGCAGCAAACACGCGTTCTGCCACGGAAGACAAACACTCGCGTATCGATGTACACACAGGCCTGTATCTGAGAATCATGTACACACTGTTCACGCCACAACAGTTCCCACATTAAACAGCAAACTTCTGTTGTGCTTCAGCTTTTTGTTTATTCAACGATCAGAGACCTGAACAGTCAATTTTTTAAAATGGCTCCAGAGTCTAATTATTTTGAAACAGCATCTGTGTTATTTTTGAGTTATCTCACAGCTCCTTTTGTGGATTGTTTTACCCTGAAAACAAATGCATGAGATTCAAATAAAGTAAAACACTGTGGAGTGTTTCTATGGCAGAAACTTCAAAAGGGATATTTCAAAGCCATCTGTTTTCACTTACTTTTTTTTTTTTTTTTTTTTTACAGTTTTACAGTTATTATTCAATATAGTCAATAAATGGGTCGGGTTAGGTAAAGCTGTCTAAAAGTTACATCTATTTTACAGTATATACCATATGTTATTCACGTTTTTTTCTATTAACAGGAACAAACTACCCTTGATCTTGTACCTAAATCTCATGACTCCAGTCACAAAATACAATAAAAAAAACAACTTATTATTAAATACCAGATTAAACAAGACATTGTATTTTTGAATGTCAATAATATCCTATGTGTTTTCTTGTGGGAAATGTTATGCATTGAGAAAATTGGCAGAAATGTCAGATACGAATATGTCTTAAAGATTCGTTCCATGTTTATCAATATTTGAGATCTGTTAAGTATGTTATAATTGGTGTTTGATGATTAGTAGCAGTCTAACTAGTAATGCTTGAACTAGTCTAGATTCAAGCGTATGAGCAGAGTTGATTTGTAAAGGCATATAGGTCTACTGTATATCTGTATATGCATATGGCTGCATTACGGTATGACATCCATTTCCAGATATAAAATATAATAAACAGCATTGCAAATTAGCAGAGTAAGCCAACTCATGATAATATCTTGTTTGTAAATGGCTGCAGTGCTCACAGTGCCACCTATTGGTCTCACAAGCCGAGTGTTTTCAACAGCTTTTCTAGTCTTTAACACAAAACATGACCATATGCACACTGTCTGTTTACAGTACACTCGCTCAGATATGCCACATATGGGCCGCATGTATTTACCAAATCATACACAGTGCAGTCTGCCAGCAGCTGCTATTGACTCAGATTTACTCTTGAATGCTCATACCTTTTGTTGTTGTTGTTGGTTATTTGGGGGATTTTTTTTGCAAATCAATAGCATTACGTCATGAAACTCCAGTTATCCAGTTATTGTATTTTCAGTCATGGATGTATTAAGAGCTGAATATTAAAGTGTCATCTGTTCTGTCACCATTTCCACCAGTGGCCATTCACGGTACTGCAGCAAAAAAAAAGAACTGCCATGTGACCTGGGATTACAGCAAAGGTGTTTTTTTTTAATATTACCTCCATTGAAAATTCAGGGTTGCCATGACTCAATTGGGATCCAGCTCCTATTACACATCCACTGAAAAACTGAACATATTGATGTCAAACAAATGGTTAATAAACACTCTCTCATTTTATCTTTGGCAAAACATTCTTCCTCTACGCTCCACCTCTTTCTCATTCCAAGCACAAAAAATGATTTAAAAGTTTTTAACTGCTACAGTTTCATTTCCAGCAACGTTCCAAAAATGCATAAACACATCTGTAATTTTCAGTATGCGTATATTTTACTCCACATTTCGGCAGACACCACACAGATAAATGTGGGAGATAGCTTTGGCATAAATAAGCATGAGTTCATTGGTTTCCTGATTGTTTTAGTGTCCGAGCCGCTCCATCCTTCACTGGCCGTATCTCCTCTGTGTCTTTTTATATCCAGCCTTTGTTTTGGACTGTGGCTATAGCAGAGGATGCACTCTAGCGGGCTAATGATCGCCTCGGCCTGGCTTATTGACCACAGCCATGATGGATCTGAGGATCCCTCTGATTATTGGGTCATTAATCAAGCCTGGATTACCCTATCAATGGAGCTGCCACTGACCGGCCCAGTCCAGAGATGGATGACGCGGGGGAGAAGGAAGAGGAGGAGGGGGCAGTTGGCTCAAATACAGAAGCAGGGCTGTCCACAGTGTAAAAGAAGTAATGTTGTGTTTCTGTGGAACAGCTTGAGGTATTTTTGAACAAGCTTGAAAGAAGTGTGATTGTAATATTATATTGACTTTTAGGTGATGTTAAAGTTTGGGGACAGTAGTGGGTTACACAATGTAGTGAGTGGAAGCCATGAGCAGACTTACCACTATGAGGCCTATGACCCAAAATAAGTGTTTTCTCAAGAATTATAACACTAAGGGAAACATAATACATTTTCAAGACTTAGTAGGGTACTTAGAAGGCTTTGGTTTACATTCATTTGGTTGAAATTTTGCAAAATTCTGTTTCATAGAAAAACTGCTAGATGATCTATTTGAATCTGAATGCACAATACACGTGCAAATGAAAACTAATTATCAATAAACCCTTTAAGATACAACAATACATTGTATTTTGGGGCATTTTGAAATCTCAAAAACAGAGTTATTAGAACATACGTTTTCTTGTGGGAGATGTTACTACTTGAAAATATTGGCAGAAATGACAAATATGTATTTGAAATGAGCGGTATGGTAAGTCCTATGGTATGGCAAGATCATTGGTAATCAATTTAGTATTGCTCATGTGCAGAATAGCAAATAACACCACATGGAGGACACAGAGCTGTACACTGGTAGTTTCTTCATACAAAGTTGTCAGAATATGCATCCTTTTGTCAAGATAAAATGCTATGCCACTACAAACTTCTCAGTGTTTAAAGTCTCATTTAGTGATTTTAACTTTGTTTCTTGTTTGCCATGCATTTTCCTGATTACGCTCGTGGAAGGGTCCATAGCAGAGGTGTAAAAAAAAACGACCTGCAGGCCTTAACTGGCTCGCCTGAGGATACAATCAGGTGTGGGATGAATTTGGAAAGTGTGAAAATGACATAGAAAACTTCAAATAAAGACTGCCATCAAGGTAACTGCAATTCCTAATTTGTCCACTGGGGGTCACATTGTTTTAGTACTGTGCTCACTCATGGTAATGCTACATTCATGTGTGCTTAGTATTTAACAGCATTAAGACTTTGTTTTTTAAAAACAGAAAAGAAGCTAACCCTGACTCGTTTGCATTAAAAGCTAACATTGCAGATTTGTTCAGTGATAATCGAGTTATTATAAATATCAACCGTAACACATCAGGTTAAAAAAAATAAACACAACCAACTAAGAACAACGTCTTCCTTATTTGGCAAATGTGCCGTCCGAAAGCACCACAGAGTAAGGTGTTTACAGCGGTTTAAAACTCTGATTATAATCGGACTAAGGCAATAATTTGATTTTCTCTACCTATGTAAACATACTGAGTAATGCAGCATTATTATTAGCAAAATAGCATTAGCATCAAAGCCATATTGTGAGGGTGAGTTCATGAAATTACTGCACTGACATTATCGTGTAATTGTATACTTCTTTGCACTAAAACAAAGGGAAAAATTGGGGTTGTCACTATTTATAGGTTACTATGCTATTATTTAACTGGTCCGGCCCACTTCAGATTAAATTGGTATCAAACAGTGGCCTAAACTAAAATATGTTTACACTCAGTGCATTTGAGCATTGCCAGTTATCTTTTTTTTAACCATGTCCTGTCCATTAGGTTTTACATTGTAAAATATAACACCAACTAGGTTAGATAACTGTGTGATGCTACTAAGTCATCTTTCTCTCTTGTTATATCATAAAGCCCCATTGTTGTCTGTTAATCCTGCCCATAAACCTGGGCTGATTTAGTGTTTTGGCAATCACAGTGGAGTTTAGCCTGGGAAAGTGTGTGTCCGGGTCCCGCTGTGGTGACACACTGTGATTATGCACGAGCCACATATCTTGGAGGGCCGATACATCATGGTCCCGCTGACACGCTGCGTGGCTTCTCACTCTGTTATCACTGCCAGCCTCTGCAAATCACACAGACGCAGCAGAAGAAGAGCCGTGGCCAGGCCTGGGAATATTAAAGCAATGCTCTGAGGAATTTGGTCAAGACGCAATAAAACAAGGAATTTCCATGTGTCTCTTGTGGGTTTGGGCAGATGGTAAAGCTATAAATTGATGAGACATGATTTAATGTAAAATGATGCTAAATTTATCTTGTTGACTACACACTGGAATTAAGTTATTTTTTTGGTGACGGCACACTGAATGCTGCAATGATGGATTTGTACCACTTTCACATTTGGGGAAATATCTAAGGTCCACATTATTCCAAGGACTAGCATACAAACATTAGTTTAGCACCAGGAATCTATATATAGAGACATGAAATCTATTCATATTTTTAAAAATGATGGTTAGATGCTCACTTCTAAACTCCTTAAAAATGTTTGTAATAGTATATTACCATTAATAGTTAACTCTTCCCAGATAGGAGTAATTGAACCTTTCCACAAGTGACCTCATCTGAAAACTGAGCCACTTATATCTTCTACCCACTCACTAACAGCACACAGATATTGTGGTTGGATTCCATCAGATCTGTTTAACTCATTAAAGTAGGATTGGTGATCTTTGATGGATAAACTCGAGATACATTGACAAACTATAGTTTTTTTTTAGCATGTAGCCTTTAGCATCTGAAGCGCTAATTGCTAAATATCGAGCCAGTTGCTTATGTTCTCTCCCAAGGCACTGACATTTAGTAGGTCAGGTGTCATTTGCCAAAACCATTTTGTTAGCACACACAGTTTGTAGTTTTCGTGGCTAATTCTAATTTATCCATTGAAAACATATTGTGGTCAGCTTAGCTTCCTCTTGAATAATGTGTGCATTGCTTATGTTGTTTAAAGGGGAACAGCATAACGTTTAGCCCCAAAATACATATTCTCAAAATCATTTTGGTAGAATCATGTCTATTTCACTGACACAGTACCCTAAACATGAGGGATGCACTTTACAACAATCAAATAGAGGGTCAATTCACTGGACCCTAGCAGAGTCGTATTTGTACAAAATACACTAAAAATGACCCTACTGTTTCAGAAAACATGTTTTTTTTCTTTAAAATTGATGGCTTTTTAAGTTCAAGTTAAACAATTATTCTGTTAGCTCTATTCTGTTTGCAACCAATGTCCAATGTTAAAAATGTAGCCATTAAAACATCATAAGCTTATAGGGAGCGATGGATTAACTTCATGTAACAGTAAACATTAGTCTACATGCAAAAGGAAAAGATCTAGGCCTATATGCCATTACAGTACAGGGAAAACAACAAACACACTTCTTTCTGTGTTAAACTACTAACCCTAATCAGAAATAATACATGTAGCTTTGTGCCCATTAAGTCTAATATTCTTTGGAATTTAGTGTTTGACACAGTTTTTTGCATAATAATCCAATAAATAAAACCTGCAGAATATGTAGCCTACAAAAGGTTTTTAAATAAAATCCCTTTTTTTTTTTTGTTCTTGGATTATGTTACTACTAAGGCGACATTTTCTGACAACACCACAATAATTGTATTTGGGTTATTATTTACAAGTAACCCAAATTCTGCAAATTGGCAACAAATGCTAACAAAACTATTAGCCGCAAAACCCAAAAAGTAATATTGTAATCAATCTTATGATACATTAATATTAAATGTTTTTGTTTTTTTTTTTCAATTTTGCTTTTCTAATGATTCCTTTCTACACTGTTCCCTTTATTTTTGTTTTTATTTTAGTATGGCATGTAAAGTTAGCAAAGTTATTAGCATGGCCAGCCACCATGCTAACCTACATTTCCTACTGAATATGAAACGCTCATTATCATTAATCATTATTAACAAAGATTTCCCATCATTTTGTCACTTCCAAAGTTGAATTAGGTCCGATTAGACTAAAAACACTCATAACTCATTTAGCCAAACGTTGTCAGACTCTGTGGTGCTAGCTGTTACTAATTGGGTGCCTTTTCCCTGGAGAAATGAGGGAAAGTAGTTTCTCAGTAGAGAGTATTGATAGGCCTCTGTCTAATGGTTCCCTTTGTGTCGGATCCATGTTTGTCTCTTTGTAGAGCTCCGGCGAGAGACCGACTCGTATAGCACCATTACAGAAGAACGCCGCGATGATCGATGACCCGCGAGACTGGACACGGATCAGATATCGATAGCTTTAGTGCACTCACTCACACTCACTCACAGAGATAGGCAGCGCTTTATCATTTCATTTATCATTTATTACAAAGAACAGACAGGTCCCGGGTTGAGGAGGCAGATAATGATCCGTGCAACATTGGTCGTTGGAGTGCAGCTCTGTTTAGAAAAAAGGACAGAGGTGATTAGGAGAAAGATGGATTCCCTTCCCGCCATTCAAGATCAATCTTAAACTAAATTGTTTTCATTTCAGTCAAGACAACAGTAAAAATCCGCTACTAACTACACAATCACAGAATGCTAAATGCAATTAACATTTAAACAGCAATAATGATATTATACAATACATAAGTGCACTTCAGTAACAGTATAAATGCACCAAATGTATACAGGCAGTAATCAATGTCAAATAAGTCATATGTATTAGATTACAGCCTGCTTCTTCCTGGGTACTTTTATGCTACATACAGAGTAAACATGCCCTCTATATACTTGAGTACTAACTCTGTATATACTTAAGTACATACTTAAGTTTGAAGAGGGTGCATCTACTGAACAGAAATGACACATTTTTTTACAGTTTCTACAGTAGATTATTATTGCCTTTTACAGAGTACTAGAATTTTCAATAAGTAGTTATCTGTGCTGTAATCCGTATAATAACTCTACATTATATGTTCTTCTGTTGATCCTAAACAGTTTCCTTCCCCACTAAAATGCATATTTCATTTTAAATAAAGAAGAAGTAACACATTCTGAGATTCCAAATTGATTGATCTTTTGCTGTGAAAACATGTGTCATAGTTTTGGCTCTTTGAATATAACATTAGGTTTTAAAATCGCTGCCATCTGATGTCAACAATAAAGATCAACATTATTTTCACAGCTCTACATCATTCTTAATGCACAGCGGATGGAAACCAAAGATGGCACTGCATATAGACTAGTGTTATTTTTGTCCCAGAATGTAATAGTCCACTGGGACATTGGTCAGTATGTTAATAGAACAACCTAATGATACAAAATGTTTATGGAACAATATTTTGTTCACAAGAATAAGAAAGTAATATTAACATAGCATGTAATAAGTAAGTAAGTTATAATAGTCTGAAAATACAGAAATTTAGATGACAGGTGATGGGTTTGAATGTAACTTTTTCAGTTTATACACTTTACATTACTTTTACTGTTTTATGTCGTAAACATAAATACGTACATGCTTATTATATGAGACAAGCATGTGCAAAAAGACACATACGCTTTTATTCTATCTGTAGTTTTCCATGAAATTCAGTATGAAAATGTTTTCTTTTTTTTTGACTATTTTATCTCCTGTGTCTTGATGAAGTTGTTTGTGTACCCGACTTGAATCACATATCCTTTCTCTCTTATATACACATTTCCACAAAAAAAAACTTTTCCCCAAACCTCCCCAGTGTGTGTAGTCCCTTTGATGAGGCACTCCCAGTTCTGCTCACAGAGATTACATTTCAAAAGCATCAAAAATACACCAGACACCGCTGCTGGGATAATCAATCAACTCAGCCGAGAAACAGAGCCGCAGATAAAGACAGAGCGGGAGATCGGGAGAAAAAGAAGTGAAGTGGAGTGAAGGGCTGAGAGGAGGGGCGACTAAAATACATATAGTTGGGAGTGTGGCCTGTCTGCACTGGGGAATTGGAGTCATAAATCACACAGCCTGTCACAAACGCTGCTGTGGAGCTGGAGAACATGAAGGTGGAGGGTTGGGGAGGGGTCCGAGTCATTCATACACACACTGCCTGAATGCAATTTCCCTGAATGTCAGGCCGAGATGTGAGGTGGAGCAGATAAGACGTCCCTGTCCACGTCGCTGTCCTCGACCCCAGGACGCGAGTCTCCAAGCCAGATCTCATTATGTCGACATGATAGAATTTGCTCTGTGTGTAACCTCATTATCCTCGCTGCGAGATAAGGTGCTGTAATTGCTCACAGCTACAACATCCGTGATGCGGGGACGCTGGTCCGAGGAGGTGTCAGTGTGGCCCACTGCTGGTTGAATTGGTCCAAAGCAGGTAGACATCATCCTAACTGGAGATACAACCACAGAGGATTGTATAAAAACAGGAAGTGGCACCAGCAGTGTTGGAGAATTCGGTGTGTCTTCATATTCAGTGTTACTAAGTGGTCTTATTTCTACTTTATACAGTTAAAGTGTGATGAATGAGACCATACCTGTGGAGAGAATCTGAATAAATACTCAGAAAGTTTCCTATGGGTTTGATTTTTCAGTAGCTGTTAGTTGAGTTTATTCTTTATTTATCATAAAATCATCTCACGATATGTTGCAGAAATGGCTACAGGCAAGTTTCTATCTGCAGTCGCCAAGCGTGTGGGCCAACAACTGAAATGGATCATTACAATTAAATTAAAACAATTTAACATCTATTGTACAAGACATGAGATATGGTTCACGAGAAGGAGACTTTTATGCTATTTCCAGGTGTGGCTGGTTAAAGCAGTGGCTGGTGTTAGCCAAGGTGTACAGTATTATTTTCTTTCATTGTTTACATATAGTTTGTGTCTTGTCAATCTCTCTTTTGCCATTTCTTATTTCTGAAGAAAAAACAAAACAAAATGTTGCCGCACAGATGAATAAAAAGTGGCAGGGTGGATATTAAATTCTAAATACAGCTTTTTACCTTGACGAGAAATCTTGTTACCTTTTGATCTCATGAGCTCTTACTACTTATTAAAGTTTAGTGGGCACATGTCAAGTTCACCAATATAGTCATAAAATGCTTTTTAAAGAAATGACACACAACATAATTATTTGTAAAACTTTGACTTCTTTGCATCACTTTGTAGATTTATATTAAGGAACAGCTGAGAAGTCTAACTTTTTGCATTTAAGCATTTGAATAAGGCCCACAAACCTTATCTATAACATTAGTGCATGTCAAGATGGTTAACTGAATGTCATGAGTGGCATGTTACACAACTAAATTATATGTAAATCTACGACTTCTTTGCATCACTTTGTAGTGATGACAAAGTAATAAGAATAATGTTTCAGAGTATTTAATAAGTATCTTAAATGAATGTCAGTGAGAGGCATGGGTAGATCATGGAAAATCAACAACCATTCTGATCTGAGGCAAAGAGAGACAGAAGCTACTGTTTTTAGCTTAGTTGCATTTACCACAAGAAATCAGTGTCGACTGCATCTTGAAGAGGAACTGTGAAACTTTTTGTCAATAAAGTGCTCAGAGCCCTCTACAAGCTCTGTGTTGTTACGACAGTGGCGACATATTTATGATGTTTGAGACTATCCAAGCCGGCAAACAAGAAAAAATGGTAGGGTCACTTTAGTGTATTTTGTGCAAATGCGACTCTGCTAGGGTCCAGTTTATTGGCCTACTTCTGCACCCTCTATTTGAGAGCTAAAGCAAGAGAGTATTTGAGAGCTAAAGCAAGAGAGTATTTGAGAGATAAAGCACATCACTCACATCATTTTCCGATAAGTCCTCGTCCCTTCAGCAGGAAATATTTGAAGTTTCTGTCCAGCTGAGGGTACTGTGTCAGTGAGATAGGCCTGATTCTACTGATCTCATGTCTAAGAACCATTAAATGATTTTGAGAATATATATTTTTGGACTAAAAGTTACATGTTCTCCTTTAATGGACTACCACTCAGTGAATTCGACGAGCACAGTCCGACCTCTGACTTCCAAACCAGAAGTGATGCATGCTGGGAAGTGCAGACATCCTTGAAGTATGTCATCTTTCAACAGCATTTATTCAGCTGGAAGCTAAAACCAGTAATACATACAGTCATTCTGGTAAGAATAGCAGTCCTGTGGTCAAGCCGGTCTAAAGTGAGTAGTACGTGCCTCGTCTCGGTCCACACACCCATCGACCACCCACACAACGACTCTCTGGAAGTGTCTCGGATGCTTCTTGCCAAAAGCAGCATGGAAAGGTTAGCTTTATGAGCCTGTGGGCAGCAGAGGAGAAGAGGGGGAAATGTAGATGATTTGTAGGGTGAATGTAATGGAGACAGATGATCCGTCTTTGGTCTGTGTGCTGTTGAATCAGCTCTGCCACCCAGTCCTCTGGTCTGGCTCCTGCTCTATGCTATTTCTGCTGTAAAGCTGCACGTCTTATAGACCTCTACTGCGGCCCATGTCCTACCCAACCTGGAGTTTTCTGAGCACAGACTATCTGCATCTTGTGACTAAAATCATCCTCACTTTGCTTCATTGGAACAGTGGTGATATTGGACCGGAGCATGTAACAACAAAGGCGTCCAGTGGAAGCCTATAAACTAAATGTAGCTGTCTGAACTTCACTATATGAATCCACATGACATTTATAGTGTTTTTACTTTGAGGTATTTCTGGAACACACACAGTTATGAATACAGAATAATACAGGCAGCGGCAGCTTGTGATGGTATTGCATGATAGGCTATTAAATTGCTAGTCCACATTCATATATCATCAATGTCCACACTGCAGTAACATTGTATTTAGAATGCCAAGCAACCCTGTTCTTAATAATAAAACAAATAAAGTGCACAACACAACTAAGTACACATGAAGGGTCTGAGCTGATGGCAAGCACTTTCTCATTTACAACATCAGAAATGACAAATTAAAGTAATAACAATATTTTATTACACAGAGGCCAAAATAACTGTCACTACAGAAGAAAGACTGGAAACAAAATAAGATTTCAGGCTTACTTTATGATTTCAAGTGAAGCTCTCACTGATGACCTTTCTAATGCTAATTCTACATGGATAGAATGTACACTCTCAAAAGTACAATGAAGCCCACGTATGAAGCACGTCATCCAAATTCAAGACACAGATGTGAATAATTTTAGGCCCAATGCTGTGTAATAAAAAGGGGGCGGGCCTTCACACCTGTCAGTCACCAAAGTAGACAGATTATTGGTGCTGTTGCCATGTGGTGCTTGGGCTATAAGAAAATAGGCACTTTTTTAAAATTTTGGGGCAATTTGGAGATTTTGCTGCCATTAAAACGCTATGTTCTTCTGTAAGATTAAATATGTATAAACGTCGTATTTTTTTTTTCCAATACATTGTCATAATCAACCAAAAGTCTTACCAAAAGTCAAAAAGTTACTGTTTTCACCAGGGTCATGTGACTTGTGCAGATTTCATTGTTCAAATTTGTGAACATACATTAGTGGTTCTCAAATTGAAAACACTGAGGAGAAATCCAGGATGTTTTTTCTCTTCCTCTTTCTCTTAATCTTTTGGTTATGTTCTGCAGCATATGAGTTCAGATGTCCACTTTTTGTTGCTCTAAACAGCATGGAGAGGATGGTCCATCTTGTTTAATATCTTCCTACTCATGTTATGTAATGTGTTACATGTTGAGAGTGCAATGATTAATATATAATATATATGAGAACAATGGGATAGCTACAGATGTTGTTGTACAGTTAAACGGAGAGATTAATTTGGATTGTTACCTTCCACTTGGCTCAAGGACAGAGCCATTGAAATGCAGATCGTGTCATTTTGACTGAGAACTGAATATGTATTTAACATTTACGCCAAACCCTCGACCTGAGAGCATGATGCCCTCTTTAATGGAGGATAATAGATACTTTAATGGCAAATTAATTCATAAAACACAATTATCAGAGAGTATTAGCACACTTGAGCTGACATTTCTTAATGCAGCTGCTGGAGCTGATGGTCTAAGCTCTGTGAAATCCTCCTAATGATTCTTTTATTGAAACACAACACTTGTATTTACTTCATTGTTTGTGCTGAGCCTGTTTTTAACAACAAACATCTCGGTCGAATGGAAAGTGCTGTGTCATATAGCGGCCGTGACACCCACAGGGGCATTCTTCCGCCTAATTAAGGGTGCTTTAGAGATGCAACACAGTCCATCAGCAGCACTATAATCACAGCAAAATCCCTCACGGCTATTACTGTAATAAAGGAGCATTTACATAATCATCTATTACTAAAGAGAATGGAAACAAAACCCATTGTCCATTGCATGCCCAAACAAAAGTGAATGGCATTTTAAGTGTGCGTTATAACATTATAAATGAGGACAGTGAATGGTTTATAATGAGCAGATGTGGGGTTGTGGGGAGACTCTGTGTGGCCCAGTGGTCTTTGGGTAAAAACCTCTGTTTTCACCAAAATGGGCTGACTCAATGGATTTAATCTTTCATACATAATATTTCAGATACTGTACACTACACCTTTGTTATTTCTGTTTGACTATTCTCTTCGAATACTCTTTTCCAAAGGTATGAGTCTATCCCTTTCAGTGAACGCCATGGGATCTGAGTAACAGATGCAGACAGTAATAAACAGCTAGGCCTAGAAAGAAAATGGGCACGAAACATTTGAAAAGGTAATGCGTCATCATACAGTCACACTTTTTGCAATCCCATATGATTATTATATCACACTGTGTGACTTGTGTCAGTTATGGCAGTCTGGCTGTCTGCTGCACGTCACACTGTGATATGGGATTCCAAACGCTCCACATGAGCTCTGATTGAACTCTGGTGAACAACAACAGCTCCAGTGAGTGCCTGGCCTTAGTGACTCAGAAAAAAAAAACAAAGGAGTGTTAGAGTTTGGGAAAAAAGGGCATCTGGGTTTTAGTGTTGCAAAAAGAACTTGGCGCAAGATGTTATCGTACGGTTCACAGTACATTTTTATAGCCAGATTCCTGTTTAAACCCTACTAAAATTTGTTCCAATCCAAATAAAATCTTTTCAAATCCAACCATTACCTGTTCAAATCCAACTAAAACCTTTTAGAAACCAACTAACACCCATTTAAATCCAACTAAACCTGTTCAAATCCTACTAAAATTTGTTTCAATCTGAATGAAACCTTTTCAAATCCAAACAAAACCTGTTTAAATCCAATAAAAACCGTTTAAATTCAACTAAACCTGTTCAAATCCTACTAAAATTTGTTTGTCTTTTCAAATTCAAAGAAAACCTGTTTGAAAACACAACAACAAATTCATAATCTGTTCATATGGAAACATAATTTTGTGAATTCACTTAATTTGTGCCACTTTACCTCAGTGTAAGCCTTCTGTCTCTGATAAATTTGCATTGGAGGGCCAAACAAAACATTGCAAAGGGCCTTGAGTTTGAAACTTTGATTATACAACTGTGAGGTCAGCTTTGGTCCTGCAACATTGTTTAACTCATTTCTTTTTAGTGACTTGCAGTGTGACAGGGGCTTTACACGTAAACAATTGTGACTTTTCATATATTACTTATGGATTATGGACTGAGGTGTGCTACGATTTTGTAATATAGATAGAAAGTCCACCTCTGCAACAGGTTAAGACATGAATATAGAAAAAGAACAGAAGTAGAGACTTTCTCATGTCTCTTAATCCATCCACAAGTGCTACATAATGATTTGTAATCTTGTTTTGTGTTGTCCTTTGCAGTGTCTATTTGTGTGTGTGTGCCGTAGGAGGACACGGTGTTTGGACATAGCTGAGCGGTCCCATCAGTGTGAGTGACAGTTGGACAGGCCAGCTGCTGTCCCGCTGCTGCCGGAGGAGGACAGGACCGTGACAACAGAGTGTTTGTGAGTGTGTGTGTGTGTGTGTGTGTGTGTTTGGGAGCGTGCTGCATGCCTGAGATTTGAAGTCACTGTGTCACTGTCATCTCCTTTGTGAAAGTCGCACATTCTGCTGCTCTTTGTCGATGCTTCTTGCCGAGGGAGGCTTTGACAGGCTGTGAATGGCCATCCCCGCTGTGCAGATGTGGCCCGCCGCGTCAACTCAGAGCCTTATTAGTGTCAGCGCCTCCCAACACAAGGGCCTCGCCATGTGTTCCTATCATCACGACTTTTCTATTTTTACTGTTTAGTCATAGAGCACGAGCCCAGTCTGTCCACAGGGGATAACTAGTTAAATGTACTCTGTGACATTAACTTCGCATTTTTCCTTATCTGTACATGTAGAAGTGCATTTCCTGGCTTATAGTCACTACAGGTTTGAAGATAAATGCCCTAATGCCTTCATTTGACCATATTTCCTTTATATAGTTTTCTACCTCTTATCCTAGGGTTTACGGTGGGCTACATCCTGGACAATCTTCAGTTAATCGCAAGGTTAGCATGCACACAGACAGCACTCACACTCACTATTCACTAATTCATCTCTAGATGCTTGTTTTTGGACTGTGGGAGGAACTTGGAAGTTAAAAAGCCCAGTGAGAACATCCTGTAGCTCAGAGGGTACAGTCCTTCTTCCTGTAAAGCAGAAATCACACTTAAGTAATTATTTCTACCTTCTCTATTTGTTCACCACAAAGAATAGCAGGCTCTGTCACATGACTCACTTTTACCGGTCAGCTAGGGGTCCATTTACACGATGCCACAAGGCAAACACAGGGCAGTAGGTGTCTGAGGGGCTGTTTATATGAGAAAGCTGCTCAGGAATAAGGAACAGTCACACAGAGCCACACAAAACGCCCAAAACAATGTATATGTCGTCTTTTGTTACGTCTCCTACATGCTTTTCTGTAGAGATGTTGGTTACTCATGTGTGTTTTCTGTCTGTGACGTTATTATTTTCAGAGAGGAAGCCGGCTTCACAGTTTACACGAGAGCACAGGAAAAACACCTCCTCGGCCGGATTCAAAAGTTTTCAAGTGAAAACGCTGGTGTTGTGTAAACAAGAGGCCTATCGCAATAGAATCACTGCAAATTTGGCAAAGCGTGTTGTCAAGTAAACAGCCCCTGAGACAATGCTGGTAGGTCATTATTTTCACTGAAGAGACCGATGTTACAGTTTACAAGACAGCAAAGTTGGTACTGAAAGAAAACACTACCTGAGCAAAGTTTAAAAGTTGAACGTTTCACGCCAGACCATAACAGAAACAGAAAAAGAGGCAATGCAACTTCAAAATTCTTAATCCACAATGGCTGACGCACCAACACTAATCTTTATGTCTTCATGCCTCATCTGGACATGTGTTAAAATATAAATTCTCTTTGTTACCAGATTGTAAAACAAATTTCAAAATCTTTTATTCCAACAGCTATTAATCTTTAAAATTCTCAGTTGTCTTTTTATATCATTATATATCATATGTCATATATTAATTCTATGACATCAATGTTTTTTTTTCCAACTGTGTGTTTCGTGTTGTTTGCTATCTTGCCTTTTTCCTGTTGTCTTATTTGCTGCTCAAATGAATGCATGTTGCACACTGAGTGGTACCAAACCCAACACATATTACCCATTTCTACTATGCTAGCTACACTTTTTACAAGCCATCTTTTGCACCTCCATAAGTATCTCATATTCAGAATAAGTGTGGTAACTTTAGATGATTCAGAGGCCTAGATGTTCTCAAAAGACATTTGTTGCCTCGTCACCCAGACTCAAATAGTGTTGCTTCAAACAGATTGAACTGCAGTTGTGTGGTCGGGACGGAGAGTGGGCACGTGTGTTTGTGTGCGTGTCAAATGCCACCCCCGTCCCCCTCCCACACCGGTCCCGCCTCCGTCCTTTTAAAGTCTGACAGTGATTAATGATCCTCAGCTGTCAGGTACATTACTCACATTACTGCCCCGTTCCCTACACTCCTCAAAGTGTGGGGTTTAATGAGAGGACACCGCGAGACGGAAAAGTCCGAGCCAAAGATGAAGAGACTCCCTCGCTCCTGCGCCTCCGAAAGGGGAGGCCGAGCAAGACCTTTCGCGAGCCTCGGCGTTGAGAAGAATAATACCACTAATGAAAGTGGAGGAGCGCGAGCGTGATCGAGAATACATTCACTGTGCCGGCCGTGTGAGCGCGAGCCATGAATGTGCCATGTGAAGGCGTTTGAGAGAGACCAGACATCCTCCAGAACTCAACCCCCCGCCGCAGCCCGATGATGGATGACGGCGAATGAGAAGTTTCCTCTCCTGGACGGCCAACTGCGGCAGGCTGCTGTCAGAGCCCTGGCCATCTGCTTTCCATTGCAGGGGCCGAAGGACGGGGGGCTTAGGTTTGGGTCTGCCCACATTGGCAGCAGAACACATTGTCGGCATTAGAGGGGGCTAAAGAAGAATGACAGCCCTGCTAAAAGTCACATACATGAGTAAATTACAATTTCAGTGGACAAGTCTGTATAGCTTTAATGAAGGGCCTGGCTGCTTGACCACGTTCAAACAGCCACAAAAGAGAGATGTTTTCAACTGCCAACCAAAGTTACGATTTCTTTTTTTAAACTGGAGCCACAGCAGAGACGTGAAGACAGACAAAACACAGCTTTTCTTATTTGTGCTGACATCTCACTCTTTGTAAATGAGCATGCGCAAGGAAACAGTAATGGTGACTGAGGTACCAGGTTTTCAAAATGTTGGACTTTGGAAAGTCTCTGTCTACTGTTTAAAATGCTGAACAACATTTTAACCTCATCACCTGTCCAAACACACTGAAAAAGCAGATTCTTTGAAATGTTGTTCACTTGCACTGCAGTGTGGTGCCAGCAAAAAGTGTTTTGCTCCTGCTTCTTGGTCAAAAGTCATTTGGACCACAGTACATTAGAAGCACTAACAGTCAAACTCCCATTTCCATTTTACCCCTTGTTTCAATAATGCATCAGACAATAGTATCTTTAAATCACTGCAAGATGTCCATTTCCTAAACAGTATACATACATCGTTGGGCAGTAAAAACAACATAGTGTTGCTCAAATTGGAGAAAGTTGTGTTCACTCACAGGTGATTTATCCAATCACCACTAAGTATTCATCTGGTGGTCAGGTATCTGATCTTTGCAAATATTTAATTTTTAATTTTTATTTTTATACATTAATTAAATTAAATTAAATTAAATTTAATTTAATTTAATTAAATTTAATTAAATTTAATTAAATTTAATTAAATTTAATTTAATTTAATTTAATTTAATTTAATTTAATTTAATTTAATTTAATTTAATTTAATTTTTATATATTTTTTTTATTTTAGTGAATGAGGCAAATATGACCCTGGATGGATTTAGGTAAAAACAATTAGAATTTCTCTGCCCTTTATTCTACAAATCTCTAAATTGACTGAATGATCAATGTGTCAGGTTGAGTTTTAAATGAACAAAGTTACATGGATCCAACAATGTGTAAAGGGTCAAAATTCAAATGACCCCTGGTGGTTTTTAATGTGAAGCCCACTGCCTTTTTTGGGGGGGGATACTGTATTTATTTAAATTTTTTATATTTCATGTTCATTCCACCTCTTCGTCAAAACAATTCTTCTGTAAAAAGTTATGACACAAAACGTGCTCATGTAGCAGAACATATATAAAGGCATTTTGTCAGAAATCCTTACTCTAATGACAAGATGCTCATTTAATTTCACATTTTTAACCACACCAAACCTTGCAGCTTTGGGGACTGCTGTGGGAAATGCTGTAGAACTGTTTGAGACTTTATCTGCAGCTGAGAATAACTTTCACCACACTCTGTAAAATACATCCTGAACCATATGGAATGATCTACAATGAGCCCAGTGAGTTTGGGTACCACTTACTCACATCAATGGTCATCACATAGGTTTATTTTAGCTATGACAGGATCCACTGACTCACAGGAGGATCGTGCACTTTTACTAGACAAAAAATGCACTGAGACCACATACTGTATCTGTATTGTAATCAATCCAAGTTGAGTCAAGACATTTAAACAAACTCTCTGAATGGGGTTTTTAACAGGGCCAAGTCACCACTCTAATGTCAGCTCTGATTTATTAAGCCACAGCTGGTTACAGTCACCAGATGATGAAGATCTCTGAGAAAACACAGCACTCCAAGGGATGTAGCTCCAAGAATTAGCCACCTCCTCAAATATGTAACGAATGCACTGCAATTTAACGTCACCAGTGTTCTCCTTTGTGTCTTTTTAATGGTTTTGGATTTAGATGTTCATTCCACTTCTACCGATGCCATAAGTCAGTAATGCATGTCGAAGTGAAAGAATGAAAGAAGGACAGAGACAGAGATTTAAAGACACATAACCACAAATAATCTGATTTTGTTCTTCAGAGACCATTTATTAAACTGAACATGGCATTTTCTCCTTGGCATATGCTTTAAAAGAGACATGAAAGAGAGCAGCTGCTTTTGCATTATGCATTAGTGCGTTTTAAGCAATAAATGACTAAGAAAAAGTGGTTCCAGAGGTGATTGTAGTTGCATAAAGACAATTTGTGTCTACACCGAGTCTAAAAATGTTACTGTTTAAGAATAACAGAGCAACATTTCAATTAGAAAGGTACAGTACAAGTCAGATCTGTCATCACCTTTGCACTGGGGAACCAAAAGAAGTGTATGGTTACAAAAAAAATGTGTTATAACAGCTTTATTGAAACCAGTTGTTCTATTTACATGTTAAATATGTTCAAGGCCTTCCTATAAAATACAAGAGGTGGGATGTAAAGAAGTATCTGTGCTTTACTTGAGTATTTATTTATACTTTCACTACTTTTGAACACAAATATCTGTACTTTCTATTCCTTACATTGTCAAGACAGCCTCGTTACTTTTACAACCTTCGCGGATAACGAAATGATGTAAAAGAGTGAAAATAAGAGAAGGCACACTACCAATGATGGTTCAGTCTTGATTATTCTGTCTGAAACCAACTTGCAGATTGTTGATGAAACTGCAGGGTTACCACAAGTGTATCATTGACAACAAAATGTACTATTGCACTTTTACTTGAGTAAAGAAGTTGAATCAGTGCTTCTACTTTTGTGTCATTTTGAACACAAGCATCTGTTCTTCTACTTAAGAACAGAAGAACAGCCTGATTCTATGAAGCTATATTTGTCATATGAAAGCAGAGTATAAGTAATGACTAATGGCAGACGTAGATGTTCTGCTGAGTCATCTCCAGTGTTTTGTTGGTCGAAAGCGTTCCCAGGTGATGGCTGCTCTCTACAATAACCATCCATCACCATCTCATAGTGTCTCCTTTCTCCTCGTCCCACGGCTGTCTTACATCTCTCCCACGTACATCCTCTCCTCTGTCTGTTTCCTCCTCTCTGTACTCTAAATCTCACCCACTCCGTCCTCCTCTCAGGTTTTTCAAAAAGCACGTGGGCTTTTGTATTTCCTCCTGGTTTTGTTCTGTTGAGGTAATAGGTGTAGGCAGGAAGCAGAGAGGTTGTTATTCATGTCTCAACCTCAAGTCTGGAACAGTCAGGAGAAATTTCACTGAATTTTATACCAAACTGTAGAGACAAGTGAAAAGTATGAATGAGCATGATGATATTAGCCACATTCAAGACCGTTTGTCTGTTGTATGGGTTTTTACAATTTGATTATGGAAGTCTAAAGGCCATTAGTTACTAAAATTATGTGTCATTCAGTGTTCATTTTGTTGATGAATCTTTTTTTTTTCATAGCTTTCGTCAACAACATATTTTTGCGGCCTAAAACGAAATGAAAACTGAATAAAAAGTAATTAATGAGAACAAAAAAAGGTATCCACACTTTTGTCAACAAATAAAAAAAGAAAATGAAAAGACAAAGACAAAATCCAATCAGGACTTATTAAGTACTTATGAAAAGAGAACGTCTTTTAAATATTAATAATAATAATTTTAAATGATAAAAGTGCACTGGGGTCTTTTGGGATTCTTGGGAAACCACCACCTGCCCCCCTTGATATTTTCCTTGTTTCTTCTCATGTCCCTCAAGGTTTGTCTACTTTGACCATCTTCACTTACGGTGTTGTACAAGTGTGCTCCTTCACTCAGCTGCATCGATCAGAGCCCACACTGTTGGAGGAAAGAGGTGGGAGTCTGCATTGATGAGGCAGTAAATGAAGTGATTGGCAGGATCAATGGACAGCAGACCCGAGGGAGCAATAAGCTTTGGTGCCTGTCTCTGTGTGTGTTCGTCCCTGGGTCTGAAGCAGCAGGGTGAGGACCTCAACGGCAGAGTGTAATACACAATGTGGACTGTGTAACAAGGCCTGGCCTCATCCATCCACTTGACAGGACAATGGGACAGCAAGTACAATACTCAGCACTGCATCCCATTGTGAGGACAGTTAGGAGGTGGGCGCTTACACATTGCAACTGAATAGGACTGAATCACCAGCACAAGCCTATAGTACAGAGATTATTATCAGCAGCTGGGTTAACATCCATTCGAATATATGCTTTTGTTCTCCTTTAGGTCATTTTGATGTGAATTTCTCACATCATTGTCCCGTCTCTGTTTTCCTTGCGTCCCATTTATGCTGCAACAAAAAAGTGAGCCACTGTCGTCTTTTATGTTGCGTAAACCAGCTTCAAGTGTGGCATATTTTGTACATGCCTCATAAAAAAAGGAATAAAGAAGGCCCGGTGAAATTAAAATTTAAAAGCGCATGGCTGATTTGCATAGACGTGGCCTATTAAACATGCATTTCATGAGCATATGCTGTGACATTGAGCTATCCCATTTAAGTTAAGGGTCTCACCTCTGTTGAGACCACTTAGCACCCATCCTGATGGTACTGGACCTTTTTTTTGTAATGAGGTGGGCCCTAAGAAAAACAGGAATATTCTGCAATGAAAAGTATGCATAGTAAGAGCTTTTGATGTCATGTAACTACCCTCAATTATTGTAAATCAGCTGAAAGAGTTGATATATCTTAACATATGCATGACAAAAAGAAAATGTCCTACAAACAGTGGTAGAATGTTTGTAATTATTAGCCTACACAGCTATCCTAGTTCTGGAGGGAAGTGGAGATTGACAGATGGAATCGGCACAGCTTCTGCATTAATGCGGTCATTCTAATGTGATAGCGAAGGACCTGAGCTGCAAGGCCAAGCTTCTACAGTACGTTCCTACTCTCACCTATGGTCATGAGTGGTGAGGAGCTCAGAGTAGAGCCGCTGCTCCTCACTACTACTACTACTACTACTACTACTCATGGCCAGGAGGAGCCAGTTGAGGCAGCTCAAGAATTTGTTTCTAATGGTTCTTGGGTGTGAGGAGGACCCGGGGAAGACCAAGGACACACTGGAGGAACTGTGTCTCTCGGCTGGCCTGGGAACACCTCGCTGATGCCCCGGAAGATTTGGTGGCTACGTCTGGGGAGAGGGAAGTCTGGGAATCTCTGCTTAGACGCTAAACTACTCTGTTTATTGGCTTTGTGTTGTCCAAGTGGCAAGCTAACTCTTCAATGCTTATAGATGTAAAGTTTAAAGATATAAATGCAAGATTTCCAATAAAAATCCCTTTTATACCCCTTTAGACCAATATGGAGGCCAATTTAACTGTGAAACTTGGCCTTTGTTTTTATTTCACCATATTTCTTGCTTTTATCCCAGTTGCCAATCACAGCCAATCATAATTTTTTACATATTTTAATTAATTATATACTTCTAATACAAACAGCATGGAATAATTTGGCTTCATAGTTTAATTTGACAGTTTCTCTAATGTATTCTTTTGTAAGGCAATAAGCTATATATCTGAAAGTATGTTGATGTAAGAGAGGAGTTGTTTTTGTGGTTCCGAGGTTTACTTTACTGAAGCCGGTAACGATTAAGTTTCATTTAAGTAGCTGTCAGAAAACCCTTCATAAGATGGATGACGTTAGGTCAGAGGCTGCCGTTGTGTTTTCCACTCGAATCCAACAACAACACGAGATAAACTCAGCTCGTGCAGCTCTTTCGCCTATTTACTCAAACTAATATCCCCAAGTTCCTTACAGTCAAAACACCCATAATCCAATCCCAACAAAATCCAGGAGACGACTGGATCAGATAACATTCCTGTTTGGTGCTGCCAGTCTCCGGTTCCACCCTGAAGGACGGGCCACTTTATGAATATGTATCGCGTGTATTCATAAAGGATTACGATCTGCCCTTTGGTTCCTCGCCACCTCCTTGTCTTCCTCCCTCACTCCGTCTCTTTCTCAGCTGTTCAAATATTGTCCTTCTATTTATACTGAGCTTGGGGAAATATTTACCCTGGGCCAGTGAAGCGGGCTGGATATGAATGGGCATCATCTCGGCTTGTCAAATTAGCCGCCGCTCGATGCCTGCTAATGTCTTTGTAATTGGAAAGGCTGGGAGTGCGGCCGGCCGGACCGCTGCCTCGCCATCAGCATCGTGTGTTGTCACAGAAACACTGACGTCTGATTTCAAAACTTTAATGGACACAGACATCCGAAAAGACCAGCAGTGTCACAATTATGGATGTGAAATTTAAATTTGCACCACCACTTGTGAGCTCTGGGACATTGACTGTAATTTGTCTATATTAAAAGATAAATGAAGAGGTCTGGGTTAGTGTGGGCAACTGATTGAATGTGGCGCAAGGTAAAGCATTCTGAATACAGAAAGCACAATGTGAGAGCAGACAGTGAATGATAAAAAAAAAAAATGGTAGAAAGCTCAAAGCCACAGAGGAGATGTCCACTTAATATAACATAATATAAGAATATAAACACAACTTACCACGACACATAAAATATAATGTTTTACAGGTTATTCAATAGGATATACATTTAGGTAAAGCCTAGTGCATGAAGTATATAGAAAAAACGAATAGGATGAGGAATAATAAAGACAGATAAGTTTGAACTCCACCTCCACCCAAGCTCCTCCTTCTGTTGCTTCTGAATGAATCAGTCATCATAATTTCTTTTTTTCCTTTGAGGGTCTTGTTGTTGTTCTTAAAATGTCCTTGTGCCCTGTTAATACTCCTTTCCTTGATTATGGATGACACTCCTCTTAAAATAGCCTGTCCACATAAGGGTTGAATGCCAAGGGCTGCAGAGGCTCAAGAGGTAGAGCAGCAGTCCAATAACTGGAAGGTTGGTTCAATCCCCACTCCCCAGTTCATACTGTCATTGTGTCTGGTGTATGGATGTGTTAGGTAGGTACACAGGCAGCATAGCACCACAACAGTGGGCTTGTGTGGGTGAATGGGGTCATTGGAAGCATGATGTAAAAATCAAGAAGGCATTTATGCACTATATGAATACATCAGGTAAATGGGTATCACTGCCAAAAGGTGAGTTACTGAATACTGACCCTTTTTGTGGATCATCCTGGTGTTCCATAAACGAAAACAACTTTTTACCATATTATGTACATGCCACACAAGGTCTATATGCAGTGAAGGAAAAAGTACTAAACAATGCAAAAACAAAAAAACAAAAAAAAAAAACTCCAATATGGTAACCAGTGCAGTGTACAAGATGGCTCTAACGGCCATTTTTAATAGTCTCTGCCTTGATCGCAAACTCATTTTTACATGGACTTGTCTCAGTCACTAGAAATTATTTATTTATCATTGTTTATTTATTTTTGTTGTGAATAAATGAAAACTTCTATCTTTTTATATTCAGTCAAAAATCTTATATTCAGTCAAAAACTCAAGCCCGACTTTCACTTTCTTAGCAAAGTCAAGTGGGTCTGGAACCCCACCCATTCAGCCTGTCTTCCACCTGAGCTCAACACCATCAACCAATTATAATCATCTATCAAAAACAGGGCGGGCTTTATGTGGTGTCTCATAAAGAAGAGAAACAAGTCACTTTGATGTTTGTTTGTTTCTCTGATTGGTTTAATCTGCATCCATTTGTCCCACCCCCTGGAAATCAAATTGGGATCAAGAGGGTCTCCAAACCCTCCACGAGTCTGGAATTGTTCAAAAACGTAACTTTGACCTTTCTGGATTTTGATTATGCATTGGTCTTGGGCACAAAAGTCTTGTTTTTGGTACACTGTGGTCTTGGACTTGGCTTCATCTCAGTCATTGGTGTCTTGACCACATTATGCACACACTTTTCTTGTTTCGGTGCTAAGTACACACTGAATACATCACCATCATCATTACCCATAACACCAAGCTGTTTCAGTGATACTTGAGCCATGTCAATTAGGATAAAGTGAGACATATATGCACGCAGTGAAAAGTGGCTGCAGGTTTAA
This sequence comes from Rhyacichthys aspro, assembly GCA_036850595.1. Taxonomy (NCBI): domain Eukaryota; kingdom Metazoa; phylum Chordata; class Actinopteri; order Gobiiformes; family Rhyacichthyidae; genus Rhyacichthys; species Rhyacichthys aspro. The sequence goes on from CM072156.1 coordinate 20,070,541, forward strand.
TTGTGTAAGTTCAGTTATTTAGTGATCCTGACTAAATTAAGTTTAAGCATGCTCCAAAGCAGTCTTGTAAAGTGGATTAGACATAGCTGCATGCATATTAACCCATGTTCAGTTGTGTTGTATGTCAGTATATGAAACAACTGAACTCAATCGACACTAGTGTGAACGACAAACACACAAGGCGCAGAAACGCAACTCAAGAATGCTCGAACACCATGAATAATTCACAGCTGACAACTGAAATACAAGAATACAAGATCCAGAGGAAATCAAGCTCAAGCGGCTGTTTATTTTTGTGGAAGTGGTTAACGGCATCGAGTGAGGGACAGCTAATGGAGAGCCACATCTCTTAGCGAGAAGGCCCCCGCTGCCGACGAGGATATGGGCTTCGAAAATGAGAAGCGAGGGGCGGGAATGGGAGAGGGAAGAAAAGCCGCCGCCGCGCTGATATCGATCTTCTGCCAAAGAGATTGATAGAGCAATAAGGAGCTGAGGAGAGGAGAAGTGCAGGGGAGCGGAGGGGGGGGCAAGGTGAGAAACGCACCGGGGCTCGGGATGAATGGACCGGCAGCGAGAGTGATGGACAGCGAGCGAAAAAGAAGCCGAAAGAACGAGGGAGGTGCTGTTGATGAAGTAGCATTGCAACTGACATCATTTGAAGGGTGAAAGATCAGGTGTCGGCTCCTAATTAGGTCAAGGAGAGCCGAGCGATGGGTGATGGATGAATCAGAGCAGAGACACAGAGATGATTGGATTTTATGTGAACGGTGGGGGCTGAGTGTTAGCTATAGCCCAGACACTAAAGGTGACCCCCAGTCGGCTAATGGCGCAATACATATTCTTTAATGAAGTCGGCGGCAAAGTGCAGTCACGGCTAAGTATCAGCAGAGGGGTCAGAGCGTGGTGAGGGAATGTGGTATGTTTTTAAAGGTATATAAATATTCAAGAGTCATATGGATTCATATAATGTGCACTTACTACTGTACTGTATGGGAAAACACCGGAATGACTGCCATGCTTTATTTTACCTGCCTCTGTCTGTAGGTTGATGCTAGAATTTCCTCTCAGTTTAGCTTTTCTGATTGGTTGGATGGACATAGGCAGGATTTCGGTGCGTCCATGTTGTGTTACTTGATGACATCAGTTGGTAACAGAAAGTGAGGTTGAAAATGCAGAGAGGAAGTGGGGTTACATACAAAAATGAGTCGGAAGTTGGAGTTTCTTATATACAACTCAATCAATTAATTTAAACATCTAACTCTTCTTACCTATCCATCCAACAAAACCTTCATCTCTATTTCAATCATACCTTTCATCACTGAAACTGATCACAAACTTTTCTAAATAAAACCTATTCCAATCCAACTAAAACCTGTTCAAATCAATCTAAAACCATTTCAAATCCATCTAAAACCTGTTCAAATCCAACTGAAACCTGATCAAATCCAACAAAAACTGTTTAAGTGCACATAAAACCTGTTCCAATCCAAATAAAACCTGGTCAAATCAATCTAAAACCATTTCAAATCCATCTAAAACCTGTTCAAATGCAACTACAACCTGTTTAAGTTCATATAAAACATATTGTTCCCTATTACACATCTTTAGAATAGTTTAGTCCCAAAAATATTACCTACCCAATGTATGAGTTTGACATGTGTGCGTAACCATGTTACTTGATGACATCATTTAGTAACAGAAAGTGAGACTGGAAACAAGACATTTTAGAAAGTGGGGTTAAATTAAAAAGTGAGTTTGGGGAAGTGTGTGGGTAGTTTCTTGTTTCTTGCTTAAAATTCTGCCCAGCCCTGGATCAGCTGAAGAAGAGGTTAGGTTAAAGTGTGGTGCATTTTAAATGTCCCTCCCTCTTACCTCTGCTTTTTGATTGGTCGAGTAATCCACTAGGGCCGTGATTCTCAAACTTTACTCACCAAGTACCATCTTATAATATATTGTTTCTCCAAGTACCTACATATAGAGTGAGGATTTTGGACGTAGAAGAGGTCTAAAGTGAGTTAAGTTCAATTTCAATACAGTTTAAGTGCTTCTTGTTGGACTTGAACGGGTCTAGGGCAGTTTAAGTTCAATTTTAACAAGCTTTATGGTGCTTAAGTTGGTCTTTGAAAGGTTTTCATTGTTTTAGTTGGACTTAAACAGGTTCTAAATGGTTTCAGTTAGACATTGCCCTGTAGTTGTTTTTATTTTATTTTTACGAAATTAAATGAATTATGATCAAGATGGGCTCTTAATGTTGGAGCTGCATTAAAAGAAAGAAAGAAAGAAAGAAAGAAAGAAAAGAAGAAAGTGAAGCTTGGGTTATAATTTTTAATTTCAGTCAGAAAAATAATCTTCTGAGGGTCCCTGAGTACCACGCAAAAAGTACCACCAGTGGTACTAGTACGACAGTTTGAGAACCACTGCACCAGGGCAACAGTATCTCAATTAATTAATTAATTAATTAATTTATCAATAATTTACTCCATAGCTGATAAAGTAATATTGGATAACATCTGCTGGTAACAAAAATGGAGGCTGAAACTCTAACCAGGCATTTCAGAAAGTTGCATCAAAAATGACTTTCATCTGTGGAAATCGGCATTTATTCGATGAGTTCCAGATGTCCCCTGAATGCCTCCCTGGGAAGATGTTCCAGGCATGACCCATTGGATCAACCCAGAAAACACTGGAGGCTCAAAGTCTTCTGTCTGGCCTGGGAACACCTTGGTATTTCTGTGGATGAGGAAAAAGTAATCTCTCTAACAACAAATAATATAACATTATCCACCTGCAAACATTTACAATACATAAAACAGCACAAAACTGAGGAAGTAGGTCAAGTTCAATAAGCCCAAACCATATATATCATTGCTATAGTAGCAGCCCTGAATTAGCACTTTGTTGATGGAAAGGGTGTATTCTTTCATAGTGAGAAATTCCTGAGTTCTTGGCTCTTAAAAAGACAGTACAGAGTGACAGAAGAGGCAAAGACCAATGTTGATGTGTGTAGCGTGTGATATATAGGCACGTGGAGCAGTGAGGGGAGGACCAGCGAAGCCATCAGTCAAGACCAAGGCCTAATGGAGAGTCTCTGGCAGACCACTGCTGATAGATGACCGGGCCATGACATACACACATATACACACAGTCATCAGATAACAGTACTAATGCCTGACCTCACTCACTGCATGTCCTTCACAGCAACACACGGAAAGGGAAGGGGGAGAAAGAAGGAAAAAAAAAGACTGCAATTTGTGTGTGTGTTGCGAGCTTTGTGTGTTTTGTGGGTCAGTGGCATGTCTGTATGTCTGCCGATATGATCTCAATTTCCTTCTCCCCAGTTTGTCAAGAGCCATTAACATCACCAGGGATCCTTCACTTTTGGGACGTACAATAACATGTGTATTCAAGTGTGTGAAGACCAGGCTAACCAAGACCAGAAGGTAGCTAGACCAAGACTAATCTTTTGGAGATTTACACCAAGTGAACTCAAAGAAAAGTTCTAACATTGAAACACTCATACCAAGTTTACTAGTGTTTTGTTTAATCCATGCAATACAAGTTAGGCCAGTTTGGAGGCACTTGGTGAAGCATGGCTGTTGAAGGAGTTATCTACTGTAATACATTTTTAATAGACAAAAGGACAGTAGGTCATTGCACATTTTCTGCATAAACAAGGATTAATGTGGAAACTGACTATGTGTGTGCTGTCATTGAGTGGGTATAGAACAGTGATCATCAACTGGTGGCCCGAGGTCCACATCAGGCCCACCACAGCTTTCCATCTGGCCCTAAAGCACATTACCAAAATCAGAAAACATGACAGACAAAAAAAGAAGAAAAGATAAGATATGTAAGTAAGAAAAGATATGTAACTGTGAAGAAATCTAATAAAAATAATAACAAAAGTCACATGTATTTATTTATTAATTTATTTAAGTATATATTTTAGTTTGAAACTCTGGTTGATTACCTCTGGTATAGAACATTAGCAAAGTGGCCTGATATTTAGCTGCTCTATTTGTAGGTGCATTTAGCCTATACCAGCTAAATGTTACAAGTCACTGGATGTGTAGCACTATGTTATGCTGGACTTGCACAGAATGCTTAATAACACCACCTATATGCACTGTACACGGATGGCTTTAGGACCTGTGCTTCCTCATCAAAGACTGTTAAAGTGATATCTGCCTTACAAGATTCACATTTGTATTGCTAAAGCCTCAGAATCTATGATATGGTAAAGTATGTGTCACAATTATAGGCATGCACATTATACAAATGCATAAAGTAAGGGACACATACAGCTTTTGGTGGCTAATACAGGTTGTAGTCCAACATGGCGGCGCGACCAATGCTTGCGGCGGCCTCAGCAGAACTCTTGAGCACCACTGCACTTTCAGAGACATTAAGCCTTAAAGTATTTATTGAGTATGTTGTAATTATTTATTTATTGGTACATTGTTTTGCCTGTTTTTTAAGTACTTATTTGGGTTCTGCAAAAGTAATCTCATTTTTATGATGTGTAGAAATGGCAATGAACTGAATCTAAGCTTGAGGGCTATGCAAATCAATGCTATCGCTTTTTAGCATTCTCGCTCCATCTGCTAATGGTAAACAACACAGACGCCAATATACTTTGATAGTAACAAAGTCCATCATCAGTACAATATTGACTCAATGTACACAAAAAGATGATTTAGTGATTTAACTGTTGTGCTCAAATCAGTGGCGGGCTTAGCAAATTTGGGGCCTTGGCAAACTTTTGAGGGGGCCCTTCCTCATGTCTGCCTTAATGTACCAGAAGGCCTTGAGGTTGAGAGATTGTGTAGCCCCTCCACAATTGTCATACAGCAATACTTCACAATAACAAAAACACATATTCGGCTTCTTTTCTGGTTTTTTTCTCTCTCAGATCAACTTCAGAATCAAGTTGGGTTTTTATTCTTAATACAGTAGTGAGTAAATTTACTAATACTATTAAATTAACTTCAATATTTAACATTGTGGGAACATTATTGTTCTTTTCAGTTACTGTCAGTTCTGACACAAGCACAGTGTGGATCAACCACTCTGTCTCTGTTTTTAGGTGTTTTTTAACTGTAAAATAAATTGCAGGAACCTCTACATTAATCTAAAGGAGTAACGCTGGCTGAAGCAGCCAATTTAGACACTTGATTCCCATCAGAGAACCAGGAGACTGGAGATAGACTTAAGAATGTTTAATGGATCGAGAGTGTGTGTGTAAGTGTGTGTGGTCTGAAAGAAACATATACAAAAGGAACAATCAGTAATAGTATATGACAGAAGCACATCATATTCAAATAGTAACCTGAACATCATAGATCCTGGGTTACATTCGTAACCTTAAGGTGCGCCGTTACATGAGCTAATGATAATATATGAGTTAATAATAGCGCTAGCTTAAATTGCCAGCAGACCGGACCAGTAATACCCAAAATGTTGGGGCCCTTGCATGTTGGGGGCCCTAGGCATTTGCCTACCTTTGCCTAATGGTAAGCACGCCACTGGCTCAAATGAAGGAACAGGAAATAGCATGAATCTTTTAATGACGTTGCTAGTGGAGGGAATGGTATGTTCTAGCCTTGACCATTTAAATCCATATCCAAAGTAAAGCCTATAGATAAAAATGTGTTCCATTCAATGATGAGACCAAGGCCTTTAAAACCTTAATCTGCTGACTAAGGCCTGTCTGCAGTGCTCCAACATTAATGCACAGATATGTAGGTGATGCAGGCTATACGTGCTCACACAGTCAATCGCACTAATGCACTCACGGTCGAGTCTGATCAAGAGTGACAGTCACAAAAACACACCTGCAGCAGACGGTGAAGCCACATGTGTTTCGTGTTGGTGCAGCCCGTCGTACACAGCCGGCCTTCACTCTTCATTATTCTCCATCGGAATGAGATGCTCTGAGACATTAAGGTAATGTTACAGGCCAATAAAGTATTTAAAGCTCCCCGGGTGCCTGTACAGGGGGCGACAGGGCGGGTTAAGGACACGGGACCAAGGGAGCCCGAGGGAGAGAAGAAGGTACGTCAAAGACAGATAGAAGGATAAGACGCAACTTGATGTATTTTGTTTGTGACTTTTTTTTTTTTAACTCCAAAAGATGATGTGTATTATGGTAGATTTGAAATGTAAGAGGTCACAAGGCATCATTATTGTTGTGCTGAGGCTTTTATGACTGGGCTAATGAGCCGTCTTACATACAGGGCAATCTAGAAAAAATATCAAAATCAAAATTTCAATGTCATCGTAACTCATGTCGATTTAGAACGTTTGCCTATAAAATTCCTAGGTACTACTGCTACCAGTTAAACAAATGCAGCTACATGGTGTCTTTTTGTTTAGATTGATTTAGAGGTAACTTATTTACAATCCATAACAATAAATAATTTAACATAAACATTTGAGTGGAATAAAGTGACATTTTTAAATCATTTCAAACACACAAGGCTTTATTAGAGACAGTGTATTATTTTTTATTATAACAATTCCTGTACCATAGTTCCTGTTAGCATAGCCACAGAAGAATTTCTACAGCTCCCTTTAATTTTGGGGTCTTTTCCAAGTGTGAATACTTCATAACCAAAATCAATAATCCAACATTTATTGTGTTTTTATTCATATCATTCATATTTTCTTTGCATTAACTGTGATGCAAAGACCTATCCGTGTTCGTACTGTCCCATGTGAATTAACACCACACTGTGACACTCTCCAAATCATGTTGCCATTGTTTCATTAGTTTCTTTGTCTTTCCTTCTGCATAAACCTAATGTAAGACACACTATATATATATATATACACATAGAGAAGTAACTCTGCAGTCAGCTCAGTGATTGGTTAAATCTGCCACTCTGTAAGAACATGATACATCCAACAAATGCAGCAAGTCGGCAAGAAAAAGGAAACTTCACCGAAATCTATGTTTGAGCATAGAACTTTAAAAATAGTGTGCAAACGTGCATTGAAGCATGAAACAACTTTCTCTTTAAACTGACAGACTGTGCGCTCATTTAAACCGTAACATGATCTAATACTGTAAACCACAGCCCTACTTGCACACAGTCATATGAGCCAATATTTTTTTCTTTTTTCAGAAACTCCAAGTTAAAATTGTAAAGAAACTTTTTTCAACGGAGGCTACCAGAATTGTTCCAAATCCACCATTCCAAGCCCTATAAAGTTTGCGCTAATTAATTGTGTGCAAAGAAAGACTATAAACCTGTAAATGAACCTAAATACTGTTTCACGTTTACATATTTCCACCCATATGGCTCCAATAATAAAAAAACGTAATTTCATAGTTTTGAAAATTCCCCACATTTTTCCGAATCAACCTCTAATCTAAACTCGTCACAGAGGAAGACATCAGCCGTCAACATAAGAAATACTGTGCTTTCAACTTAAATGGCTGCAGACACATTAGGAATGGATCTTGCTTTTGTGGACAATGGATATAGTCTCGCTCCATTGATTTCTCACCAGCTTTTATTGCACTCCATCGACGGCTAATGCCCCTAAGATCCTGCCGCAGTCTGAATTATTCAACAGAAGTGTTTTGTTTTTGTGTCAAGGCCGCCGGGGTAATTCTAGATCGGCGATACTTGATGATCTGCAGCATGAGTAAAATGCCTATTCTTTGGGCGGCAGAGTGACTTTTTTTCAATGGCCCTGGGTTTGATGTGCTGTCGGCTGATACGGGCCCATCCATATCAGGTTTAAGAAAAGGGCCGTGACAGTGATATTTAGCGTCTGGCTGCGTTCCAATAATGTCCAATGCGGCTTCCAGGCTTTTCATTTCAGAACGGGACAGACAGGTGGAATGACACGGAACAGGAGATGAGCGACTTCACGGTATTGCGGCAGATTAAAAGAGGCATTGATGGAATAGCTCTGCAGTGAAAACAATAGCTGAAGGAACAGAGAGGAGGTGAGGTGAGAGGGACAAAAATGGAGGCTTCGGGGTAGGTCGAAGAGCAGAGGTGGCTTGTAACTGGTTATATTTACTTTGCAGCACTTTGTCACTTTTTATTTTGATGGTGTCCTGAATAGTAAACTGGGCATGTTTTAGGTTTGAAGATGTAGTGACCATTTTCCAATTACTAATGTAAACAATATGGCATTTTTCTGATTGGATAAAACAGCGGTTAATCACAGATGATGAATCCAATCACCAACTAGTTATTCATTAAAAGTACCTGCCCTTTTGAAATGCTTTCTACGCAAAGCCCTCACAGATTTTTATTTTTTTTTATAGTAGTGTATAACGGATCAAATGTTTATTGTGTTGTACATTATTCCCTACCTCCCCCAAACCCTTGGGACAATGGATGGAAATTATCATTTTGCTAAAATCATCATGTATGTTTACATTCATGCTATATATGCTTGTCTGTTCATTAACATACATTGTCCCGTTTGAATAAAAAACTGTGGAACATTCTGTCTAGCTTGTCAGTTACTCCAGACGGTCCTGACCATATTTCCCACTAAAGCCTTACAACTCTACGTAACATGTACAGTATCAAATAGCAGGCACACACCTTACCAAAAGCACATTACGTCTCACACAGCATATGCAAGATTCATGTGCTATTACAACCGCTCCGTCTGTGTTTGCAGCAGTAGTTTTTTCCCTTTACATGACAATGCATTTTGCCCCGAAAAACACAAAGATTCTGTTGCTGTTCGCAGTCTCGTTCTCACTCCACAAAAACCTTTGACTCCAACCACGGAGGGGTTTCAGTTCATTTCAGCACACTTTGTTGTCTAAAATTCACTGATAACGGTGTACTCGCTGAAGACAATGGCTTACCAGCTGTGTCCCAGAAAGCTAGTCAGTAGAACAATGCCAAAATACTGTGTTTATGTGCTTATGTTGAATGAAGATGTATGAATACATAATGATGCGTGCCCCAAAAATTCCAGGTTCAAAAAGTGATATGTTTTGGAGTGGACCTTCTCCAACCACTACTTCTTCTTGTGTGTAATGACAATAGTGATTGTTGTGGTTCACAGTGCTTCAACTGGCCTGGCCTGTTTTCTTAACACTTGAGCGTATCTTTGTAAACGCAGATTGTTCGGATTAGTTCAAATACAGGCCAGCGTTTGTGTTTTGGCGTCATGTAAACAGCCACTCAGTCTACCACTAGCTCTTTTGGTGAAAAAAAGTAGCTTATTAGCTCAGTATCTGGGCCTGGTTCACTCAGGTTCGATTCCAACTCAGATCCTTTGCCCAGTGACATTCCTTCTGTCACCCTGTTTATGCTATCAAATAAAGGCAAAAACCTTTTTTTCTGTTATTTGAAAGGATTGTAAACAGACAGGAAACAGTGTGAGTGAAAGTGGAATGACATTTGGTAAATGACCCAAGCAGGAATTGAACCCAGGTCCCCGGATATCTCGAATATGCACTACAAGGTGAGCCACTGAGGTGCCCCTGACACATGACTTTTAACAGAATAATATTAAGTACACCTACACATGGTCTTTGATATGATGAAAATGAATTGGTAAAAATTTGTTCTGTATCCATAGAAACAAATGTGATATGCCTGTCTATATGAGTAATACATTTAGAGTGTGTCAGAAGAAGTCAGAGAAAGTTTGAGAATGGATAAAGTCAAACCTGCAGTTTAACACAAAGAGCAATCCATTTATATTCAGAAATATGAAAACATCCAGTTACATGCTCATGGGGAGGAACCTCACTCAAGGTTTGTGGCTGATGTATTTGAGAGTCTGGTTATAGTTATCCAGCACAATAAATGGCTCAAATGGAAATAGTGGACTCATAAATACCTGCAAGAAAAACACAGGTCCCTATGGTGTGTGGGGCTTTTAAGTAGTCTTTAACTTTTGTTACTGAAATAAACATTTTGATAGAACAAGCTTTTACCCCTTGATTTTTCAGCTTTGACTTTAAACTTCACTTTGACTTGAGTACAGATTATAGCTGGTCTTTAAAGCTCTGCTGCAAAGGAAAATAAAACAAATCCACTGAGGACCAGACAACAGAAGAGGAGCAATATAAAATGCAGAAAGAGGAAGGAGGATCCGCAGAGAGTGGAGGAGACGAGAGGACAAAAGTGCGTTGGTTAAGATTCAGGGCAGGCGGTGGCGCGGGGCTATCATTACCATACATCAGGACAATAAATGAGGCTTTCAGCGGGCCGTAATAAGAGTTTGATAAATCATCGGGGCCAGAATTAACTAGACGTCAAAACAATGTGAGGGCCCTGACGGATGGCAGAGGAGGGGCCGATGGCACAGATTAGTCTAGCTGGAAGTGAAGGAGCGCCAAGCCAAAGAGGGAGAGGGGTAAGAGGGGAGTCATAACAGAGGGGAGGGCGGGTGAGGGGAGCAAGGACGGGAGCGGGCAGACTGTTAATCAGAGGAATGGGATAGGGCCGGCTCTGTGGAGAAAGTTTGTGTAAAGAAGACATGCTTTTGTGAACTGAACTCTGACCTAAAAGATATATAGAACTGAGATAGATGAAAAATGGATAATAGACGTTATAGTGTTCGGAGTGTCCCCAGTGGTCTTTTGTGGTATTGCAACCAAAAATAACAAACAGTCTAGAGATGATATTCCTTAGAGAAAGGGTTTAAAAGGTGTAGAGTAGCAGTTTTCAAGAGGTGTATATATGATGAACAGGCTTTTACTCTGTTTACCCTGCTTTGATGTTTCGATTTGCGTCACCACCAGTCACTTGTGTATGTGAGCATGCAATAGGCCAACGCTATCTATACTGTATTAAAATCCTTGATAATAAAGCAAAGACAAGGTTGATTTTTACACAGATCAAATTTATTGCAATATTAACTTGCATTACTTACATGTCTATCCACTCACTAACACACATATACCCAAACCAAGTCTAGACCACCCTTAGCTGTTGATCCAATGCCATGTCTATCTACATACACTAAATTAATTGAACCAATAGAGAGTACTTCATGATTGATCGTGGCATTGACCATATATATGACATCTTAAAAACAAGAAGACAGTATCAGGGTTGTACAAAGTCGTACACAAAATTCACAATATTTGGGAACATAGATGTTTTTCGCTTGTACGGATTACACAATAACAAACCTAAAGTTAAATATCTCAGAGATATTTGGAGTGGCTCTTGCTTTGTGAAGAGTGAAATGAACACCCTCAGATTTAATTAAGAAACTTTACTCCATGGGACCACTTAATTTGGAGTTATTGCCTCTCTCTGCCAACACTGAAAAGTTGGAGCCAAATATTAAAGTGTTTTTATTAACTCTTAAGACTCCTTAACACCTGTGAGATTGTTTTTAACCTCGTTGACCTTTACCTTCTACATTGTTGTCTGTTAACCACAGAAGAGTTGCCCCAACATTAACACTTTTCAGGTCTATATACGTTGTTGCAGACCTGCAGAATAACATGAACTAAAAACAAAGAGACGATGTTTTGTTCAGAGACATAAGACATGTAGAGACATATGGAAAAAAAAATATGTATGTATACACAATTTAGGTATTTACAAATGAGCTGTTCAGGTTGTAACTTAAACCGATTCTGTTTGGCCCATCCTGGGGATCTTGGTTTGGACGTTGTCTTGAGTTTCACATACGACAATCAGTGCTTGTCCTCAGGATTGTAGAAGTGCTCACTCACACAAGTAAAGAGAGTGAAAAAAACTTGTAGAGAAATAACAGTTTAATACAAGATTCTGGAAAGTCTGATCTAATTAAGTAAAATCGACTCAGGGACGTCAGGGCACCTCTTCCTTCAAAATACTTTTATGTGTCAAAAACTAGGCATGAACCCAAGGTGGATATGTTACAAGTGCTGCAGTGAGCATGCTCCATGGGCTTTCCACTGAAAATAACCGGCAGCCATCTTTGATTCTGGGGCCTGACTGTAAAAGGTTACTGGGTTTCTAGCTGTTTGCATGAGTCTGGTGCGAGCTGTGAGTGTGTGTGAGTGCATGTCAGGCTCTCAGCGCCCCGCAGCTAATCCTGTTAGTTATCATGATGAGAGGTTAGTGCTCTGCAGCTACTGTCCCGCCTCGCCTCGCCTCTCCCCCCTCTCCACGGCACCCCCAGTGGGTAGCTTTAATTGCCAGGCTCTGACCTTTCGCCGAGCAGTGGTGACAAGGCCTGTCTGTGGCGGTGGGAGGTGGTAGCGGCTCGATTAGCTTTGACAGCGGAGCGGGGCGATGGTGGGAGGGGGGAGGGGTGGCGAGCCCCAGTGCCGGCTAATTGGAGCCCCTTGTCCTCAAAGCGATGGGCGAGAGAGCAGTGCAGTCTGGGACACAGCAAAGGATAAGTGTGTCTGCAGAAAGATGGCGATAGAGAGAGACAAGTGCAGTTAACTTGAGGAGAAGTTGTGTAGCTTATAATCAATTAGCTCCCAAAACTGAGGTGTCTTTCTCAAGTTTATAGATTTGTAGATAAGTCAAATATCTCAGATAACAAAATAATCATGTTTATATTACAGATATGTATACATTTAACATCCTATGCCTGAGTGATTTTTGATGAGGTATAAGGTAGGGAAGCAATGACAGGGCTTTGTGTGATTTAGAAAGAAGTTAGCAAAATCTAATAAAACAGGGCAAACTTAACTTAATAAATGTCCAAAATGTTTATGCAACATTGTGCAATTAAAAAAAATCTGTGTGTGTTCTACACAGTGTTCGGTTTGTCCGAGATTATGGAGATTTAATGTAGCGTTAATGTGCTACATGGTCCAAGGTACTAAGTTCAGAAGCTCTTTTGACATCTTGTGCTCATGTTCTTTTAGCACGGTTGCATGGATATCATTTTTCAATATAGTCAGATGCAAAAAGTGCCAATGTTTAGGTGGGCCCGCCTTGGTTTAATTTGTTTGAGGGAGAGCCTGGGCCAGTGGTCTGGGATAAAAGCCTGTTCGGTTCTTGCTCTTGGTGCGCCGCCGCTTTGTTTTTTTTACCATGCATCTGACAAACTGCACAAACTCATCATCTAAATCAGATTCAAACTGCCCCATACTACATTTTTTTGTTGTTAATATTTGGCGTTGTTTACTTTGTGTCTAGCCAGGTTAACAATGCGTCATTGAAAACACTGTTTGAACAGTTTTTATGTTTTATTATGTTCAACTGTATACTACACAGTTTTACACAATTCACCTTTAATTTTTACATCAAAAGACTTTTGTCCAAACACAAAAATCCAACCTCTTTCCTCCACTTGGAAAACCAAAACCACTAACTTAACCACACTAGAATACAAACTGAAATTTTGCATAGGCACGTAAACTCTGGTCTCCTAAATTACTAAACTGGAAAGTCCTTGGTTTTGGGGATCCCCAAACCTAAAAGCCCTACTGATAAAAGCCTTATTATTGTCCCCAAAGGACAAAAACGTGTCCTGTGATTTTCTGACATGAGTTTATGTGCAACACTGGAAATGTAAAATAGTAATGTTTTTGTCTAGTTGATTTCTTTATTTGTTTGTAACTGTGGGCAAACACTCAGACGTCAGCCGTGTAAACTTAACTCATCTGTCTGTTTGGGTAAGCCGTTCTAACTGCGCCTGTCTGCATGACCTGCCTGTTGGTGTGTGTGGCCTGAGAAACACTAAGTGGAATGGACAGTTAGATTGAACCCAACGAGGCACAATTACCAGGTGACGCTGAGGAGATAATGTTGTCCCAATCTAACTCCCCCCGTGGCCTTTTCCAGTTCACACTCATCCTACTGCACTTCTCTTTGTGGCCCAAAGGCAGGAATTAAACAGTCTTTCCACAGTCACAGGACAAACTACCTGCAGCCAGAGACCACCCAGTTTTAATGAGCTGCCTTTTGACCACTGCATCCTGAAACCAGTGCTCTGTAGATTTACTGCTTATTTATATTTAGTAGCAGGTTATAAATCTGTCAGTTTTACAGTTTAATAACACACAATGTTCATTTTATTTCAAGTGCATTACAAATTGTAATAGTCATTTTAGGAAAACATTTTCAAGAACAGTACTGGCTTTCACTGTTATTTCCATGAATGAATAATAATATACTTTTAAAATGAGAGCTTGCCTTTTGTCATGTATTACAGACTCTACGCAAACTAGGTTTTAGTATCAAAAGAAATTGTATTAGTCACTAAGGTATGTGGATTCAATACAGTATTTAACAAAACAGCTAGTGGCACTGAGAGACAGGGATGGAAGCACACAAATCCCAAAAATCCCAGTGAGATGAACAGGTGAAATATTCCCAAATTTGCCAACATGAAAATTGTGTTTTTCAACCAGGCTGCAAACATTTAACTTTAAAGTCCAAAGTCACCAGAGGTTACCCTACGGACGGATGTAATAAGATGTCACTTTCCTGCCTCTCCGGAGCAACTACAGCATACAAAGCTACCTACTTTAGCTGGAAGACTGTGAGTGTTGTAATGAACCAACCATAAACAACACCCGAACATTTCAGGACACACTCAAATGTCAACTCCACACAATTGGCAAGAGATGGAAAAAGTGGCTCTTCGTGTAATTTAAGTGACATTTTCACAAGTGACAGCAGCCTGTGAAATGACACAACAATAGAGACAAAAGCGATAGTGTTCAAGTAGATATCAAATACTGTTTGTCCAAGTGGAGCCATGCTAATGTGGCAGACCAGGCACATGTAGAAAAGGTCTGAACATGCACATGGCACGTGGCAATTTGTGATGCATTTAGGGAAGTATCAGTGCTTTAAATGTCCATTTTTAAATAAATGAATGTTTTCACCAAATTTGAAGCAAAGTTGAAGTGAAATTTGGAAATGTCGCAAAAAAAAAGATAAATTAGCTACTTTCCATTAAACCTCCACTACCTGATTTTCTTTTCCTGTCCCTGTCTCAGATTCCTCTCTCCCCCATAAGCAGCCTAGGGACCTCTCCTACTTTGCTTTTATAAAGAAAGAAAAAAGGACCATTTTTTCCTCCACAAAACACTAATACAGTTCACCAAACTGAAGTCAGAAACTGAAATCTTAGTGTTAGCTCCGACTTCAGCATTAGCACTTCATGATTGAACAGACAGTATTTTTCTCTGATTTATGATTTACTTTTTTGAGTTGTTTCTCTGTGTTAAAAGACATATTCAGCTGAAAATACACTTTATCAGCAGCTGTTAAATTTCCTGGAAGGTCATATGAAGAGCCAGTGTCGGCCAATGGGAGTGCTCCTTTTTTGAGCATGTGATTGGCCAAGGTTTCCCGTTCCTGATTAGAAGTTCTCATCTGTTTTTTGTTTTTGTTTGTTTTCCACAAATGATTAGCCTACTTAGCCTATTTTCCCAAACTAGAAGAAAAAACATCAGGTACAGTCTGTTTAACTGTGGAGATACATTTTAAAATTGGATTTTGCAGAAGCCTGACAAAACTTATATAACCTTTCAGAAGGTTTATGTAGAGAACTTCAACTTGCTTCTTATGGCTCACAACTTACATTTTTTTCTGCTTTTCAGGCAGACAGTGAAGGTCACACCACAGTGACAAAACTCAAATATCTCTGTATGAAATAGATTTATATTCCAGTTTAACTATTTAACTTTAATTATTATTCAGTTTTGCCATCCTGTAATCCCCTAAACTAATATTTACAGCTGATGCATGAGTTTAATATTAAGTAGTCACTATGTCAAAGTGTATTCAACAGTTTCCATTCAACTTCATGAGCATTAACTCTATTTTAAATAAAGCAATATTTTAAAATGTGAATTCAGTTTGATTGGGGAAATGAATGTCAACCACAGTCCAAAAGGTCAAGTAGAATGGTCTGTCTTGATTCAGTAGCCTATTTAATTTTTTTCAATATCTATATGCTCCCATTGTAACCTGAACCTGCAGAGTTTCAGCGCCCACATCAGAGTGTGGTGCATCAAAGACGTGTGCAGCAGTGGAAAAAACAGACTTCCCTGCGCTTGCTGCCAGAGCCCTGTTCAAATTCAGTTGGCATTTCTTCCCAGTTTGTGAGACTTAATACTCTGAGGAGGACCGGCAAAGTGGATGACAGACAGAAAGGAAATGAGGTGTAACCCCGACACAAACTCAAAATGTCACAATCATATGTCATCTGCAAACTAAACCTGGGCTGAACCTATGCGCCCAGACCGCAGCCTTCAAATCTAATAGAAATCTGTGAAAAGAAAATAGTACAATTTAATTCATGTAAGGTCCACCAACTCCAGCTGCTGCTAATATTGAACTAACTACAACCACACTCTGAATCCTAATGCAGCTAAGAGTAGACTGCCCGACCCGACGGAGAGCAATATTAGGTTTGAAACGCTGCCTGTGTAAAGCTTCATTTTCCCGCTCAGTTTTAATAGGTGTACATACTTTTCAGTGTACGCTTATATATATATATGATTATAGATGTTCTAATGACAAAAAGTTTTACGTCAACCAGGTGAATTGGGTTCAAACTAAGGACAAAGTGAATCTAAACTGCACCTTTTAATTTCTGGTAAGATTGTGCTATAAATGCTGTAGCTGTATGATGTCTTATTCCAGCATTAACTAAACTTAAAGGGTGACTACGTATTTACATTAATTGCATGTGTCACAGTAGCTTTTATCCTGCATTAATCTATTAACCTGGCCCATCAAATGAACAGGAAGTGTTTGCAAAGGACACATACTGTATACTGGATTTATCATCTGCGAGTAACTATTTTTATCCAATCAGAGCGACGCCATGTTGTTAACATTAGTAAAGATAAACTGTTGATTCATCGTCAAACCTAAAGCACACCCAGAACTGTCAGTACTGCCACATCATTGGTCGAGCCACCAGCAGCGCAAGAACAAACACTTTGCTTGTAGCAGTTCAAGATGGATTTTCGTGAGTTTGTGAAATCACAAATCTTACGAGAGTCTAACTGCTGCACAAGGTCACGGTCAATCTAGTGGCACTATTCAGTATGAGGCCTATTGTACAAGTAGACATAGTTTGTTATATCAATAGTTACTGAAGCTTGTATCTACTCTATTTTGAATTTTACATTTTGTTAATCTACAGCTGACTAAATTGCCTACTGTACTTATCCTGTCTATTCTGCACTTAATGCTTAATAAACTTCTGGTTAGACAAATAACCAGAAGTTAAATACATTTCTTTGCTTTGTAATATGTTCAGTGATAATAAAATATAATCTAATATTATCCACAATTTTGTTTGTAATATTCTACTTTAGACTGTTGATTTATGTCCTAAAAGTAGAACTAAGTTTCATCTTCAGAAAACAACCATTAAACCCCCTTAGAAGTTTGTCATTGGTGGCAACACTGAGACTTAGTAGTGTCTTGTTTAGCTATTTTCACTCAGGTACTATCCTCCGGGTTTTATCTTGACATCTCTGTTTACTGGATTTTTTTTACACTGAGAATAACAGCCATTTAGTACAACCTTTGAAAGGACGTGATGTATGAACGACATCCACAAATACTGGTGGTGATGTTTGTATCGTGTGAACTTGTTTGTTTGAATTTTGATATTCAGTTTCATCTGTCAACTTACTGCCCTACTGAACACTGAATTTGCTGCAGAAGTTTGGAGTCTTTCTCCACTTTCACACACTCTGTCCACCCCCTGCCCCTCTGTAAAACCTCCTGATCATTATCCAGACATGTATGAATTGTGCCCACTCTCCTGATGTGTGCTGTATTTATGTGCACAAATATAAGGAGAAAGTCTGGCCATGTTTTTCAGGATACCCTTTTGGTGGACATACATGAAAAAGGCTCTTATCATGCACCGCTGAGGTCTGGTCTTGAATAAGTCTCAATTATGTCACAGTCTTAGCCAGTGTGGTCATTTCAGATATCACCTCTTGTGCCCACAATTCATCCAAACTGACTCCTTAAATGTAACTAACTGATCCACCAGTACATCCTGCCAAAGTCATCTCATCTAAATGTGCTGCAGGGGAGTCGCTGTCCAAAAGCTAATTGACTCTTGTACTCCTCTGACTGCTGTGTTAGTAATATTAACTAACCCTTTATGGCAGAGTGTCAAGTCTCTGACTGACAAACAGTGGTGTAACGACAACCATCTGGCGCAGTAATGAAGGCAGCAGTGGGAATGAGATGTTTTAATTAATGAAAGCCACTCCATTAGCTCTGATGAGTGGCTTATCAGCTCCGACTCATTATGCAAATGGAATTAAGATTGCTGAGAGGCCTGCGTCATTAATAACCCAGACTTTTGGGCGGGTTTTGTACGAAGTGACATCTTTTGACCAAAAAGTCACTGGCCCTGAAAATGACACCTACATTTTAAGCAACACATACATTTATACTGTACTCATAAACTCAATTAGTTGCACTATTCATTTGTCATTTGACTTTTTTTCCTACATTTATACAGTATCAAAGGTGAGTGTATGTAAAGACTTTAACTTATATTGCATGAATTAATATCAAATCAACTTTTAATTTGGGAAACAAAACACTATGAAATGTATCCAAACCTACCTGTATATCAACATTATGAACTGACTTCTCTATTATACTGTTCTGCTTTACCAATGGACTATTTTCCTCTATGTTATACTCACATTTTGAATCCCTCAACTTTCATATAGTTATAGTGATATAATGATTATTTCATCATTGAATATCTTTCATTCAGATTTCGAAGCGTACCACCAGTGGGACCCACACCACCATTTGAGAACCTCTGCTCCTTATTATTAATGTCAAAATTCAGATGTCAGTTTCCTTACATATAGCCTGAGTGAGAGGCAATACGTTAACAATTTTCAACTAAAATAAACGTAGCATATATGGTATTGCCATGACAGTAATTCAATTTAATAAAGCAGATGACTGACCAGGTGCTTGTAAAGGGAGAACGATCTGATCCAACAATGAGAAGATTAGGATTTAAATTAATTTATTTTAATGGTTAAAACAGATTTTAAAAGACAACGATGGCTTCGGCTTTAAATACCATTCATTTGTAACTTGCAGCGTAAAGCAGAGACTGATTGACTGTTATTGTCAAAGGTCATATGTTGTCCATCTTTTTAGCTAATAAAGTAACGGAGAATCATTGCATGTATCTAGAAACAATAGGTTACACATTGATTTTTTTTTTTTTGCCTTTTTAGCCTTTATTTAATAGAGTAAATATAGACACACAGGAATAGGTTGAGAGAGAGGGGAACGCAAATGACCCAAGCCACAGTTGAACTCAGGTTGCTGGAGCATGTGTGCTCCACCAGGTGAGCCACTGAGGTGCCCCCAGTCATGTCTGTCATGACTATTTAACTGCGTAACTCTTATTTTTTCAAAGGTACAGTATGTGGATTTGTAAACAAACCTTGCTCCATAGCTCATTCTCTTCTTGAACTGTATCTAACAAATAAAAGCCCATTTTTGATTGGCATTCGAATTAGGTTTATCCACATGATGAGTTGTTATTGGCTGAGAGTCAGACACCCAAAAACATCCATGCCATGTAAACAAAGTAGGATCACATTTAAATTCAGCCAAAAGGCAATGTGTTTGCATATACATTTATTTACATATATTTATTGGGTCAGTTAAATAAAGACGATTTTTTTTTTTTTTTTGCTACTTTAAAGGTAATTACATTTTTAATAATAATAAAATATGTTTGTTCATAGACAACACCATGTCAAGGCTACCGTAGGTCAAACGCTCTACCCAGGAGTATGTGGATTTGCAGTTACCACAAAAAAAGTGTACATTTTAGACTGCACATCTTATTTTCTGCTAACTCTGATACCATGTATTTTGTCTTTAAATAGACACCAATAACTTCTCTCTAATAACATAGCCGCTAACCAAAAGAAAGACATTTGGAGTTGTTCTAAATAGCCTTTTCAACGCCCATTCAGAGGTTTACATATTTACCTCTTGTGTATGTGTGCATGTGTTCTTCTCCGTGTGTCCCATGAGGGGGGCTGGGGTCCCTCTTTGACCCTGTGGCCATTAATCTCACTTGCTGTCAGAATAATGGACACTGATGGACAGGAGTGTGTTTGTTCACGCTCACAGCAGAGCCGCTGACAGCCTCACAATCACACACACACATACAGCACATTCAAAGATGCACAAAGATCTCAGTTACTCATTCACAGCTGACGACCTCTCACTCAATGATCAACGAGCTTTATGCTGATGAATCAACCGACTGTGGACATGTATTTTTGGATGCTGTCTCCCATTGGCTGCTGCTTTTGCTCTTTTTACTACTAACAGTTCCATTAGTCATTTTATTTACCAACACAAGGTGACAGTATTATGCACACTCTCCTGCAGAACTCTGAATAACAATGGAAACTTATACATGCTGTGAGGTAAGGAGCCTCATACATTGTTATAGGAAAATATGAATTGCTCGTCCATTGCTATAAATGATGGCATTTAAGCTCAACTGAGGGCGACTGGATCACACACAGCTGTAGCTCACAGCTCCATCTAGTGGTGTTAGTAGAGTACTTTAGAATCATACACAGATTGTGAGTAGCTGTAGAAAAGTTTAATCATGCATGCCTTGATTGTATTCATGCCTGTATTTTTGGCTTAACAGCAGCTAGTCACTTTTCAGAGTCTCCCTACTCCATCTAGTGGTGATAGCAAACCACAAGTCTTTTCATAAATCTTTGTTACATACTTGTTATCTCATACTCGTGCTGCTAAACAATGCAGTGTTACCAGAACATTACCATGTCACCTCTTTTCACACTTGACCCAGTAACTTGAGTTCCGTCTAAACTGCTTAAGTCAACATGAAGAAGAAAGTTTAATGTACAGCACCATTAAAAATTCCAGGGTTGCAACCTCAGCAACTTTGTCACTATATTTAGGGAATATTCAGACCCTTCTAGTACCTTCAAAAAAGTGACTAGCGACAAATCTACTGATTTTTTCTGGTGTTATTGAAGACTTTCAGCCTCTTAGTTGCAGTCAGAGCAGGACATGCTCACCCCTCGCTGAAGTTTTTTCCATTGTCTCTTTTTGGTCCATTTAGATTGTATGGTGTTGTCTGACGTAATCACATAAATACATGCCCTTTCTGGCAATTTTACTGCATTCGATCCCAACACAGCCTTCAGCATAAATTCCCTGCAATATTCCTAGGTCTTGATCCACCAAATTGCCAGTACACATTTACTGGGAAATCAGTTCTGGCTCTTTTGGCACATGAAACTGTTCTAGTAAAATGCATGTGTAAAAGGAGCTAATGACTCTAACTGACATTAACATTTATTTGCAGCAGCTGTTCCTAGTTTCAGATTGAGTCAACATCTTATGAGTTTCCCCTGTGAATTAAAAATTAGCATTTGTTGTCTAGCTTGCATTAACCTTGAGCATTACTTGTGACATTAAATAGAGTGCCCATAAAATGTAGAAAGTTTATCCAGTTTGGAATGCTTGGAATAAACCAGAAACAATCTTTTACTACAGTGTTTTTCTTTTATATATGGAAATGCAACCGTCAACCCATGGTACCAACCCATACCATACCAATAAATAGTCTATTTTTTCCTGCTACCATTGTGTATCCCCCTCTACTGGTCACTCAGCGCACTTTTGATGAGACTTGCTACCGGGCCTCTTTAATCTCCTATGAGTTTTCTCCCAGTCTCCCCAAACATCTGCATGTTACATTTCCAGAGTCATGGCGAGGTTAGCGGACCCCCCTCCCCCCCCAAACGCCGCTCAACCACAGCGCTTTGTCCAGCCCGCCGCTCGCTTCCTCCACATTTCAAAGCAATTACTCCATGTTGATTTAGCTGTCATTGGGGGCATGTGTTGGAGCGTGATTTATAGAGCGCCCGGCTGGTGCCAGTTGACTCGCGATAAATTGCACAATATTCAGAAAGGCTCATTTGCTTAGCGCTACATTAGGGGGTCGATGATTGCTACACAAAGCCATGTAAATGAGTTCTGAGAGGGGCCCCATCACTCAACATGTCATGTAGCCAATCCCATTATTATTTATGACTGGAGCGGGGCCGTGTTTCCTCACAGGCCGGGGCCGTGTGCAGCGGTGACAGCTTTGCCATGACACACGTGGTGATATAGGCCGTATCAGTGAGCTGACGAGGAAGGAGCCAGACTGTCTGTGCTGTATCTGCTGCAGGCTCGAGATGAAGAGATGGTGATGATTGTTCATATGGAGATAAAGAGATGAGCCAAAATCTTCAGACTTCTTTTTTCTACCTGGGACTTTTTGTGTGGCTTGTGTCTTCTTTCTATTTAAACACAGAAAATGATAACCCACCCAATCTCACAAAATGTATTTAGTAACATTTTTAGGAAATTAGATGTACAATAAGAGGTTGATATTAGCTGCTTACTAGTCACGTTTTATGAAAAGTTCATAGCCACTTACCATGGTCACAATTTAGCTAACTACACACTACACAGCTGTAACCTAAATTTAGAGCTTCCCTCAAACTTCTAGCTTTGAGTTCAGCAATAAACAATGCAATGCGACAAGTGGTGTAGACCAACAGCCAATGGGAGGGTCCCTAACTCAAGATCTCGCAGTATGTAAGCATATGATTGGCCAAAGCTTCCAGTTTGTGCTAAACATTCTCATCTATAGAATGCTTGTTGAGAAAGTCTAGATAACATCTTAAGGTCGGGTTTTCTGTCCTATAACAATATGCTAGTGGGTGATTGAACAGTTTTTTTTTTCTCAAATAAATAAATAATAAAAAAAAAAAACCAGACATACCCTTTGCATATGTTTGAGAGTAATCCATCCAGCCAAAGTAGCTGGTTGGAGTGAGTATGTGCCAAAACAGAAATCCACTCTTACTTGTCAGGTTGCTGAATGCTATCTGTACATGCTTACTCTGACCAGCCAGACCCACCAACATTCTTACCCAAGTCTAGTGGGTCTGGAACCCCACCAATAGAGCCTGTCTTCCACCTGAACAAAACACCATCAACAACATTGACCAATTATAATCATTTCTCGAAAATTATTTATGCCATGACTCATAAAGAAGTGAAACTAGTCTCATTTCACATTGCTTCATAAAGCACCACCAAGCTTTAAATTTTAAGCTCAGAGAATGCAAACTGAGCAAAGCTGGAGGGGAAGCACATTTATGAAAGAGTAGGACATTTATGAACTAATTTTGTTGTTATTTCAAATTGAAAAAAAAAAATTATCTAATTTTTATCTAATCTTTTTTTAAATGGGTTTGTTCTTATGCAACAGCATGTCCCTGCTAGGCTACCGTAGATACTTACAGGACGTGGAAATGCAACCTATAATTTTATTACGAAATGCTGCACGCACTACAAAAATTAAAAAATGTGTTGTATATAGTTATTATGTACACCACAATACTGGAGATGTACAATAGCAATAATAATCCTCAGTGCCTGGCCTGTATGTGCTCACTAAACAAGTCGGAGTCGTCCCTAAATAAAAGCCTCTCGGAGCACAGACAATGGAGCAGATCAGTGCAGTTCATCGTGTTGATTCGCTCTTATCTGGGTCGTGTCAGGGCCGGCGAGCAGCAGAGCCGCTCCGGGCCCACAGTATTTGGCCTTTTTCACGGTCGCTCAGACATGTCATAACAGCGCTACTTACATCCAGCGCTGTCAAACATGTCAGCTCTCCAAAGCATAACAAAGATAACAGAGGCCCTGCTCTCACAGCCATCGCTCAGCAGCTACATCTCTCTGTGTGGACGTGTTGACATTACCGCTGAGTGTTATTTGATCAAAACGTGGATCTAAGTGTCTGGGTGATTAGGTGTAATCTGCTTTTCCAACACAGAGATCAGTGCTGCACAGCTGGAGGAGGAGGGTCTATGAGACGTACAACACAGTAGGCTTTGTTTTATGGAGGGATCTTGTTTAAAACCCAAAGAATGAATCTGAAAAAATACTCTGAATATATTTGTGCTGATGCCATGAGTAAATCTATAGACCATCAGTGTTGACTTGTTCGGTGACACTTGAGCCATAACTCACATCTGGATGTTGGTATGACGTGATTGCATAATCTTGGCAGAGACTTGTGTGAGATCTTTGTCTCGTCTTTGTCTTCAGAAAACCTTTTAAAGGTCGCGGCCTCCCTTACCTTGTTACTTGGTCTTATCTCAGCCCCAGACAAAGAGCTCTCTGGATTTCATGGCAACAATTTCTTTTGAATAGATGAAAACTTTAATATTTTTTCCCCTTGTTTTCTTCTCATTTAAAAACAATCCATCTAATTCTGCAAACCTGCTAAAACTGAATTTTATAACAGTTCCTTTTATCTCTTTCAATGCATCATACACTGGTCTTGGTCTTGACTTGGTCTCAGTACATTCTGGTCTAGATTAGTGTGGTCTTGACTACAACAGTAGGTCCCATTTTGATATAAATTGCTGTGCCTACTTATTGGGACATACGAAACATAAGGCATCAATGATCTGTTTTCTGCTTTTATCTGTTATTTTTGTGCTTGAATTCTTATCTTAAGTAAGTTGCATGAACTTCTACACTCACCTGCTTTAATTTGATGAATTCAGACAAGAAGAAGTGCACAAACAGAACTCCTGCGGCTGATATTGTGACTCCTTAAACGCACCCCTTGACTGTAGGCCGACATGACCAGACACTCTTGAGGGGCATGGCCTTTCAATGCCCTAAGAACAAGCGGCGACCTAGCAGCATGTATCTACCCTGCGCTGTTAGCATGTCAGCTCAGTTCAGTTTAGGCCTCGGCCAAAGATGCATGTTGTTATGAAATAAGGTTTTATAAAAGTTAACTTCTGTGTTATGGTCAAGATTGGATCATGATGTAGACATAAAAATCTGTGCTGTTGTAACTCAATAGTCAGACATTTGATTGACTGTAAACTGTGATGCCAAATGGTCACAGACACAAAGGCAAATGCATAGCTGTAAAACTGTATCTGTCAACAGTGACATTAGCTTGATATTAACTTCAGAGGAAACTCAAGACGCAGTTCAGAGTTCCTGAAAATGAAAGAGAAGATCAGATTTGTGGCCCACACTGATGACTGACAACGGCTGTGGGATGGAAGGCCTGCTGCTGTTTATATGCTGAAAGGGATATTTTTTTAAGAGTGGTTCTACAAAGCCATGTTTCCACTGAGCTGTGCAGCAAACACATTTGACATTAAGCTTCATAAAACAAAGCAGCCCTGTACATGACCCTTTTGCAGAAATTAGAGAGGCCTTTGTCCAATAGTTACTAAATCCAAATGATGGAGAGCATATTGTCAGAGCTGTTTGTGGCTGTGAACCAGCTCTACTGTCATAAATACAGAGCAGAATGATTAAAGACATGTACTGTTCTCTCTTCTTGCACACATCATGTTATTGCTTAAATGGTAATGGTGTGAGGGTTTCTGCTCCTCCATCCCACCAAGAAAGTTGTGGGTTCAAACCCAGGGCTGGACGACACATGTCCTCATGTATACATGGAAAAGTGAGTTGTTCGATCTAACTGGCCCCTAGTGGATGAATGTGAGAGTGACTGGTTGTCTAAGTGTCAGCCCAGTGTCAGGCAGTGCTAAGCTTCGTGGATTGTAGAATGCCTGGCCTGGCACACCTGGGGGCCTCATGGTTGCCTGCGTCAGGTGCCTTTTTAGTCAGCGCCTCCGTTGTTAGCTTCTGCTGGTCTGAGGCTCTGCCAACTGCTCTGTTAAGTTTAGTTTTGGTTCTGGTGTAGCTTGGTTTGTCAGCTGTTTAGTTTAGATATGTTTCCTTAGGCCTTTTGCTTAGTTCTGCACTCACTGCTACTGTACTATGTATGCATCATTGTAAAGGGAAGATAAAACAGTTTTGTGTCATGTTGAAAAATTCCATTAAAATACATTTAAAAGACAGCCATTGAGATGTGGACTAGCCTGGATTTGGACTGGACGTAATTGGAATTGGCTAAAAAATTGGGATTAAGTTTGGAAAAAAAAAAGTATGACATCTTAACCTCTGCCAGGACAATGCACAGGTCGGCCTTAAATTCCCTGATATACCCCCAGCATCAGCCTCCTCCTCCTCCTCCTCCTCTTCGTCGTCGCCGGAGCCTGGCGTTAATGTGGGAGTGATTGAGGAGGCCTGTATGAGGAGGCTGACAGAGCTCATCTCTGGCCCATGATGCATTGCTTCCCCGGGCCTCCCCACTGCCCCATTACTCCCTGATTAATTGGCCCTGCTTAAGTCAATAACTCATCCGTTAAAAAACAAAAAGCTGCAGTGGAGAAGAGGAGGAGGAGGCAGCGAAGGACACAAGAGGAGAAAAGAGAAGAATGAATGGAGTGGAAATCTAAACAAAAGCATCAAAGCACTCAGAATTACACTTATCAATCATAGGTTGCACTAATGAATGTCATCTGCTTTAAAAGAACACCACCTCAGGGTCAAAGGTCACGATGTCTAACCATCCATAACCTTCCACTGATTACACCGCCTGATTTGAAAGGGGCATTTGAAAGTCTTCAACATTTTTTTCTGTTGGGAAAGTTTGTGTCTGTGATACAGTGTTGAAACAATGAGTTAGGAACAAAGTCATTATTGAGATTCAAAACACATTATTTTGAAGAGTGGAAGGGCTCCATAAAGCACCATTAAAAAGGAGGTTCTGATTATACTTCTCACATGAGTGCAAACAATGACATAAAGATTAGCTTGAGTGTACAGGCTTCACCATGTTGCTTTATTATATGAAGACAAGACATGAATGGAACAAGTGACTTAGTACTAGAGTTGTCTTGTGAGCGCAACACAGCACCAGCAACTTTAAGAAACCTCTTTGTCAGTTTCACAACAAATGCACTACATACACAATGCATTTAGTATATTAGTATATTATTACAGAATATTGTGTGTACACCCTGGACAATGGCCAGTTAGTCTGAAGGCTAATACTGACAGACAACACGTTCACTCTCATATTCATCCACTAGGGGCAATGCAGAGTCACCAATTTCCCCGTACATGCATGTCTTTGGGAAGAAGTCCCCAGAGAATTTTGATGTGTGTGCTATATTCTGTGCCACATGCTCTTAAATTTGCCTGTGCTTTGTTTAATCGCATGCTTTTTCTTCATTTCCAGTGCAGTGAGCTTTCTCAACCACAATACATACTTTTTACTCTTCCTCAAGAAACATTTAGTTTCCCTTCCCTTTAATAGTGACTTTATTTAATTTATGTTTAAGTTTATTTTAAAGTATTTGTAATTTTACTTACAAATTTTTTTTTACCAAACCTACCTATAATTTAATAGCAAATTGATCTCACTGATGGGTATCTTTTACACTCCATACCAACCACTCTTACTCTCTAACTTTGTTATTTCAGAAGTGCATATCAACATGGTAGGCCTTCGTATTAGCCTGAAGTAGCTGTCAGTTTCAAAAGGGTTGGTGACCCCTGCTCTACATTGACCAAAATTTGAAAAAGATAGTAATGATGAGACACTTTCACATTTGCATTGTTTTCCATTGTCTTCCTTTGCACTTTCACAGCTTTACAATCTGTTCAAATGTCTTAAATGTGTTACAAAAGAACTATTAAAAATGTAAGAAAGCATTTGATTACTATAGTGTTGATTTTTCATTTGTATATACTGCACATTGTTGTATTAGACCTCCTATTAAACTCAGTGCTTATATGACTGGAGGTTTTGTATTCGTGCACACTCACACGTAGCCTCGGCCCGTACAGCAGATACCACCCAGGATCCTCGACACCGGTCACGTCTGATGTGATCTGAGCTGAGGTGGCCTGGGCGGGAGGTGGGCTGTTTGTGTTGTGTCTGGGTCAGAGGAAATCAAACACTTCACTGCATTTCATACACAAATATGGCATACCAGGGATCAGAGCCTTATCTGGAGTCACACACAGACTCAGATATGTACTGATGGGACAAACGCACTCTTAAACCTGCACCTTGAAGTGCTGGTGAAAACATACAACTTGAAAATGCACAAAAATCAATGGCTGGATTTCAGTGTTATGGATTTTATTTTACTGTTTATGGGGTAATTACAACAGATTTCTTTCAAAAGCGAGTCTTGATTTACAGAGCTGATGTGAAAGTGCACTATTTACTAAAAGATAAACCAAACAAAACATTTCCGTAAGGCTTTATGTGTTGGTTTCATATGTGCTGCTATGACTATGAAACCAAGCTGTAGTACCTTTAAAGTGCACAAATACAGTCTGTTTAAAACCACTCAAAACCTCGTACAGTCCAAGTTAAAACGCTGAAAACCCATTTATATCCATCTATAATCAGTTTGAAACCACTTAAAACCAGTTAAGTCCAAATTAAACTCCTCCAAATCTGGTTATAACCTGTTTTAAACCATTCAAAACCACTTAATGTCCAACTTAAACCTGTCCAAATCTAGTTCTAATCAGGTTAACTTCAGTATAAACTGTTCAAAGTCTATGTTAAACCACTTAAAACCCGCCACATCACACAACCCATCTCGGTACAGTCTGTTTGAGTGCCTTTATAACTGGTTAAACTCTGCACCCATCTATAACCGGTTTAAAACCAGGTACAGACCAAGTTAAACCACTTAAAACCCATCCAAATCCATTTATAGCCCGTTTAAAGCCACTTAAAACCAGTTCAGGCCCAAGTTAAACCACTTTAAACCTGTCCAAATCCAGTTTAAGGCTGGTTACAACCATTTGAACTTTTTTAACAAGACATTATTTCCCAGCATTTGGTCATTTGCAAACTTCTGTGCAGGACAGTTAGTGTATCCCTCCACCACAGAAGCATTCAGAAGCATGTAGTTCTGTTTGTTGATAGGAAATAGTCCTACAATAAAGCCTATTTATCCAATTTATAATCCAGTATTGCTTTATTATTGCCTTGAAACCCAGGCATTATTACGAAGTAGCTAGGGCCAATCATATCATATTTATCTTTGACCTTTCCCCTCCAGACCTGCCTCTAGGCAAACACAGCTGCTGCACCGGCTTCATGTAAAATGTACATCCTCCTCCGTCAGAGTGACACTCATGTGGTCTCCCTCAGCCTGACTGACTTATCTGACTTCTATTGGGAGCACATTTACAAATATTGCCTTGACGTGTGTCAGTCAAGGGCTTTAGCAGCTGCGTGTCACATGGTAATCCTCCTTGTCACAACGCGGTTACACTGGAGTAAAATATCCACTTAACATGCCGTCCATCAGTTTTATCTCCTCCATAAGTCCTCTCTGTCTTTTCCTGTCTGTCTCTGTCTGTCACGACCAAAGTCAAAATACTCTCAGAGACTCGTTTTTCTCTTGAACCTCCTTTTAACTTCTGTATAACTCTTTCTTCTGTATATATTTGGAAACAAACTTGACCCTATGCCTCATTCTCTCATTGAGTATCAATCAAATCCAGATTTATTAGTGACCTTTTTTATAGCTGTGCAACTTGTTCTGTGAGCTGCACACCCAGAAACATCCCTCCCATGTAAACAATAGAGTAAAACAGTAAAATATAAGGTTTATGGAAACATTTAGATACACATTCTTCAACAAAGCCAAAGGTGTTTAAATGAATTTAATATTACATAAAAAACCCACATATTCTATCTTTGTTTCCTTAAAAAAGCAACAAAACAATAATGTGGTTACCCTACACAAAACTATAAAAGATAAAGACAGATTAAGTAATGCTGTGGAATGCAGTAAGTTTAGTCTTTCTCAATCCGTTAAACAGCAAAACACTGAGACACTCAAAAAGACGGAAAAGCCTTTGTTAAATTATGGCTATTTATTTGAAATTGCTAACACGTTTCAGCCCTTAGGCGTTTAATCCAAGATGGCTGCCAGAAACCAGTTTTAACCATAAGAACACAGTATTAAAACCTTGTACTTTAGTGTTGCAAACATCTCATATGAACAGACGTGTATTGCAGCCTTGACCTTTTCATTTTAAAACCAATGCATTTGTTTTTTTGTTGTTTTTTTGTTGTTTTTTTACCAATAGAGAAAATAAATTATATTAATTAACTGTTTATATCAGTTTTGAGGGCATTAAATATTATTTGGATCCCTGTGTTGGCTGCCAGCTGTATTTCTGCAGGTTCTCTTCGGCCCCTCCAGTTTCCTGTGGCAAATGAAGTGGTAAATGGTTGTCTGTCTGTTAGCCTTGTAAAAAACAAGCTATTATAGCAGCTGGGATAAGCTTAGTTCCATGTGACCTGTAAAGAATAAGTGGTGGAGTAGTTCCCATTATTATATGTATCCTTTGATAACTCAACTCAACTGACCTTTGTGGCAGACAATAGAGGCTCAATAAGGGAACTCAACCATCTTGTTTTTCATGGTAGAAACAGGACTTTACAGACAGAACCCATTCAGCAAGTTTGTCTTTAGAGCTATACAAAAATATAAAACCAGATCTATGACAGGCCTCCTCTGTGATTTATGTGATCACTGTAGTATGAGACATGGCGGTTGAGAGAAAATACTGATTCTGATCATAACTGCTGCAAAACCAAAACTGAAGTTCATCTGAGGAAAATGCAAAGAGCCTTCATCCTTCCTCTGAGAAATCTGTTTCTGTGTTTGCCTCTGGGGCCATGTACGAGTTGAAAAGTTGAAGCAAAGAGGGAAAAGACAAGACAGTACAAGAATTTATAACACTGTAAAGTTCACAGACCGGCATCACAGATCATGAAATGTCGTTTAAGCTCAACTATGTATTGGTATTCCAAGTGTACAGTGGCTCTACAGTGTTTCTCACAACAAGCGCAACCACCTTGACAAATGTTTTATGGTGTGAAAAATCGAATGTGGCTAATCTTAATACAAGATCTGACAGTCATGGGACAAGATTTTAAAATGTGAAAATGTCCAAGAGCCCAAATGCTGATGTTTTCTAACAAACAGGCACTGAACACAAATATAAATGCATTGTTTTATTGGACAAACAATTCAAATTGAAATGACAGTCGAACCAAATGTCTGTCTTTCATATTTGGACAGTTGGAAACATTAAGACCAATCGTTTGCTCAAGTTAATTTTAAGAAGCAATGACATGATACTAACAATTGAAAACATACAAACTTGCTCTAACCTTAACACCAGTGTTCATCATCCATGGGCACAAAAGTTAGAGGTTATTCTTACTCAACAGTTTAATAAGTCTAAATGCTTCTATTACAACTGTGTTTCCTCTTTTCAGTAGTGACAAATGTTATCTTACACTGGATTTTTCTGTCACAAATTCAGACTAGAATTTGTCTATCTATAAGAACAACCAAGCAGGTAACTTGCTGACACCAATGAGCAGCATGAGACAAAGTGACTGAGTGGTGCTGCAACTGTCAGATGACCACGCTGTTTGACAGTACTGCTGGGCCAAAAACGAGGAAGACGAGGGCGGTGTGAATGAGTAATTTATAGTGATAAATCAGAAGTAACCCTCTCACTGTGTATTTCAACAGGACCAGTGGCTCAGGTGGCTCTTACACCTGTTCTGTTTGGTGTGGACCAAGTTATCACATGTGGTGGTATCGGTCCAGACTTTTGAGGATAGTGGCTGACCTGCCCTATAGAGGTTAAGACACTTGGCTGCTGAAGTTCAGAGAATTCCATATATGTGCCCTCTACGAAGCAGTCCATAATCATGTTCCATTCTTAAATACACAGCAACAGACTCAAGGACAGCCTTAAGAAAGTGTTTACCTCAGTGTAGCTGTTTTCTTTAGCCTGAAATAATGGCAGAAACACAACAGTTTCCCTAACAAAGTACAAACTGTCATTTGGCTTCCTAGTTAGTGACTTTTGGTCCAAATGCAGGAAATTGGGAAATTGAGTCAAGTTCAATGAAGTTTAAAAATACACAAGACAGACATGTTTTTGTTTTGTTTTTGTATTGCACAATTAATTTAATTTAATTTAATTTAATTCATTTTTATTTTTTATTATTATTTTTTATTTTATTTTATTTTATCTTTTTTATTTATTTATTTATTTATTTATTTATTTATTTATTTATTTATTTATTTATTTATTTATTTATTTATTTATTTTATTTTATTTTATTTATTTTATTTTATTTTATTTTTTATTTTATTTTCATCCTTATGAAGTAATGGAGAAGTAATGTAAATACCAGATGTGAGTATAACTAGTCAAGCTTGCTATAGATTGAAAGGCCAGGTTCTGTTTTACACTCCATGCTCCTGACTCGAACAGGGTAAAAAATGTCGCTTGTACAAATGTAGCCACACTCCAGACTGATAGAGCCATAAAAGACAGCTGTAAAGATTATCTAAAGTGATTTACTGTATCTCCTCGGTGATTGTGCTGACACGGACAAATGCCGCACAAATGCCGTGATGCTAGTTTGTGCATGCTTTAAATGACTGTGCCTGTAAGTCCCGTCGCCTCTGTGTGTGTCGGAGTGTACATTGGCAGGAAGTGGAGCTGAGAGAGTTGATTGTGCCCTCGGATAACCACTGAGTGACACGGGCAGAATGGAGCTGGTTGGATATTGGAGGGATGGGGGCTTGTTGTTTTGGCGCCCCGAGCAGACTGAAAGACGTGTTTTGACATGTGGCCCTTAACTCTCCTAATCCGACTCGATCTGACGGCGTGACTCTGCCAAACACCTACTGGATGTGTCAATTTACCAGAACAAGCACAAACATGGGCCAAACAAAGCAAGGAAAGCTAGGATGATCGCATTTGTAAATCAAAACACTTGCACATACACGTCAGATTCATTTAATATTTCACTTTTGAGACTAATAGTATACTTTTCTCATTTTTTTACTTGTTTTCTTAGTTTGTTGTGTACATGTTTGTTTAACTCATGACGTCAGAGTGTTACAATTGACAGTTATAAATAAAGTCATCGTTACTGCATAATGTAGCCGAGCTTTTGCGCAATGAAAGAGTCAGGTTAAATGTTAGCTGATTTTCTCTTTTTAACAAAGGCTTCATGCTGTTAAATACTGATACCACATAAAAGCAGCTTTTTCCCGTGCATGTAAAGTCGGACAAGGTGTAAAATCCAGCAGAAAGGGCTTAATCGAGTTATGAGCATGTGTTCTTTCCGTCATATTGGCAGGAAAAAGTAAGTGAAAAATGAATGGCACCGGTGTAGACCATTAAGCACTTTTAATTCCACAGTTATTGAGCAGTAGATGACAAAACTGACTCTTATTATGCACCAGCCAAAACAGCTCACAGTTTTTTGGTTTGTCTCTATATTAACAAATAACAAAAATAGACGGCAGACCCACATTTTGAAGGAACAGTGTTAATTTTGACAGGAAATTTTAATGTAGTTTTACTCTTAGTTTTTGACTAAAATGCAATATAGTTATAGTCATAATTTAGTCATTTAATCGTTATTAATTTTAGTTGACTAAATATCATAAGAATTTAGTTGACTATATCTACAATAGATTTAGTTACTAATATAAAAAGTAATGCATCTTCAATTTTTTATAGTAATAATTTCTACCTGAACCACTAAAGTGTTACAGCTGGTATTGAGGTCTGCAATACACACAGATTTCACTCTAGTGTTATATTACAAACACAAAAATATCTTTTATTTTCCAATTAAAATTGTTTAAATAAAGAGCATCTCAATAACAATAAAATGAGTAGGAGATGTCTTCTTTTCCTGATGATAAACATTTTTAACAAACTGAATACTGTAAAATGACCTGTATCATAGGTTTAACAACATCAATCATCAACTGAGTATTCACCACAACTGAAATCTTTGTCTCCCTCTTTTCTTTCTGAGCAATGACGTTGTATGATATTTAAAAGCCATTATTTTTTTATCGTCTGCCGTCTTCCCGCGGCTCTAACAAATGTTTGTATCTGACATAAAAAATGTGAGTATAAAAAACTATCACGAAGTGTGCACCAAACACACTTACTATAAAAACTAAAAATTCACCATCATGACAATGCATTGTAAACTGTTATTTTGATCTACAGTATGTAAGTATTTTCAGCACTGAAAATGTCCCCCTTAAAACACGTCTGTCAGACAGTACTTTAATTTGCCGGAAAGACATTTTAGTTTAAGACGTGTTCAAATGTAGACAGATGAGCAGACTCTCCCTGCGTGTCCACATCAGGTAAGAAAATAGCGATGTTGATTTGAAACTGGGCCAGCATCTTTTGAAAGCCCAGTGGGACGTGTGACAGAGTAAATCTCAGTCTGTCAGGCCCGTTGAGTTAGGAACATTTATCATATCAGACTGGCTTGGATCCACTTTAAATAAAACGCCAACACTGGCTCTGCTTGTTGGCCAGCCTCTCTGTTAGTCCAACTCAAACCTTACCCACTGTGCCAACTGCAGCGCTGCCACCCAGTTTATAACTTTGACAGCTTTATTGTACACTTTGTACACAGTCTGAGCCGCGAGTCGGATTCCTGGCACGTGTGAATAGACATGCAAGTGATTTTGTGGGGTGTGAGTGAGACAGTCATGACGGATTTATAGGCAGAATGTCAAACACGAGCTGAAAAAAGCACTGCCCAAATAAAGATGAGACTGTGCTCTCAGGTAAAGTCAGCTGCAGCGTGGTGCTGGTGTTGACAGGTGCAGAGTGGGGCAGACAGGTGGGAGGAGGCGAGCGCTGAGTGACACCGGTTGGATCTGTCCATTGATTTAATAGACAGTAGAAATGAATAGACCAAAGGTTCAGGGGCTGACTGATCACTTATTTAGCAGAAATGAGGGTTAGCTTCAATCCAAAACACAGAAAAACTAGGATTTTGTTTACACCCCAATGGTGGTCTTTCTGAAAACAGCAAGCCTAGGTTGTATTTTGTTTGTTTACACCAGAAAGATTGTTTTTACAGATGATATTTTATTGCATCTTCTTCATTCCAAAAGTCCCTGCAGTGTGGGCCTACTCCTGGACGGACATGCCCTGGGCACCTCCTCAGACAGGCATGCAGGAGTCATCGATGAACTCTTCTTCTTGTAAAGGAGCATCGGCTTGTATTATTATTATGATATAGCGGACTAATTATATTAATACATATAATTAAGTTAATCGGGGTCTATTATTTGTATTGTGGTGTTCTTACATCATTTCTAAATCATTTGTGAAGGGTGGACCTGTATTGGTAGTTGTCACGTTACCACCGAAAACTACTACCTTCAAGAAAATGCAAACTGCGCTGTAAACTTAGTTGAATCCATCTGTTGGAAGTATTTTCAAAATTACAAGAGTACATTTGCAATATGAAACATATAAATCAATGTCTCCTGAAATGTCTAAATTATTCTTATGCCCATGTATTATTAAGAGCAATCACAGCAATGCACCTTCCTGAACCTGCGACAAGTTCAAGGTTTAACCCAGTTTCTGCTCTTCTGTCTAATCGCTACACTTTCTGTGTAAATCAACCACAATAGTGTCAGTGACATTACTTCAGTACATACTCCACCATTGAGACAATGCAGACTGCAATTTTAACTGTTCATTTTGTTCTATATTTTGGAAAATACATGAAAATATTCCTTTATCAGTCGGTATTTGTTGAAATTGCCCAAAGGAGATTTTAGTTAAAGACATGTTGGTAGCCACCAAAAACTACATACAGTTCCTTTAAAAGTCCATTACTTTATTTCTTTACTGTGGCATTTAGTTTGACAGTTTAATAACTAACAGCTAATTGTTACAGGAATCATCTGTGAAAAAAATGAGACCTTAAGATGTGATCTAGGCTTTATAATGAAGGATTTTAATAGATGAGAATGATCAGCTCAATGGAAGTTTGGCCAATCACAGCTCGCTTCCAGTAAAAAAGGAGCACTCCCATTGGTTGACACTGAAATAAACCAAGGAAATGGGTTATTCCATTGCAAATTATTCCATTGCAATGTCTTTTACAGCAAGACAGCTTTAAAAAGATGGATAAATGGATAAATGTTGGCAATGCTTTGAGAAAATGTTGCAGGTAAGCTCTAAACTTTGATTTAATGTAATGTATTAGTACTTTATGGTGAAAAATTGGTCTGGTTTTACTTTTTTTAAAATAAAAGCAGCAAAGGTTTCTATGTGGCCGTAGGGGGAAAGTGACGGGGCTGAGGGAGGGACGGCAAAAACAAAACAGATTCAATCAAGTCAAGTCAATCCATCTGTTTGAAGGTGTTTATTTTAAACCTGGTCTTGAACTCTGACATGTCCTGTTATGATGCTAGGTAACCGTTACTACTACCAGTTTGGGCTACTTCACAGTCCATTGGTCCACTACTTCACAGTCTCTTCCTGTGACGCTCAGTTCAAATCAAAGTCATCTTGGCGAAAGGCACGTGTAGGACGCAGCTAACCCCCCTCAACTTTGGCTCTGTCTGCAACACTCTCCCATCTGACTTAACTCTTCACTCGTCACCGCTGACACTAAAAGAGAGAGCTCCTCGGATCAAAGACGGCGTGTCACGTCCTCCTCCTTTTCCCCCCAAATCCATCCAAAAGCCAGACTGAGTGCTGTATATAACGCCTGCCAAGTTCCTCGACTCGAAGCCGGTGTTTATGTACTTTGTCACTCAGGAAAATGAGATGTGTAAATCCAAATGTCAGCAGAGAAGAGGAGATTTCTGACAGCGCCATGCATCATGCTCCAGTTTTTTTTTTTTTCTTCCTTCCGGACTTTTTTTCACTCAGGGTTGGGCTGTTGGGTGAAGTGCTGAGTGCATCATGGCGGACGGAGACAAGAAAAAGGATAGTACTAATAGGAACAAAACAGTGACAGAGGGAATAATTATAGTTGATACACAGCCATTTACTGTGTGACTGTTGGTTTTTCTGACCAGCTTTCTAGTGTAAACGACGATTCTGAACTTTTTTTTTTTTTTTACAAGGCACAAAAAGTATATGTTATCTGTTTATTGTGTGCATAAAGTATAAAAGCTTGCTTCTTGGTAAACTAACTTTGCTCTTTCAGCATTACTACAGTGCCTCATTTTACAAACTGCACTTTATCTTTGAAGAATGCGTTGCAGTCAAAAGATGAGGCAAAAAGTTATCAAGAGAAGTGGAAGAGACTCACTCAATCACAAAACTGATTGAATGGAAGATCTTCCATGCACTGCACTTCTTACTATATCATAGAAATATGAACAAGCTCACAGGGGCCATGCTTTGGTCGGTATGACAAGATGTTTTCACAATGCTGCATTTGTTCATATTAGTACAAATAACCTCTGCTGTAAATGTGGCATAGTATAATGAGTGGTTTTATAAACTCTATGTCAAAGGCCGCCCTGACTTTGCTTTGAATTACTTAACATTTAACACAAACAGCGTCACATATCAATCATCAGACATCAGATTTCTAATCGATACAGTCAATGGATACTATGCTGTAGGGAGATGGCAAAGCAATAAGCCCTGACTGACAATGTATTATTTTCAGTTGGCGGTTGTTGCTGCAGGTCCATTTCCTCATTGAACACAAATGCTGACACGCTGCCATTGATTTCCAGTCTCTAAATGGACGTTCAGATGTTTAGTCAGCAGACGAGCTCTAGGAAACCAACAGGAGTGTTCTCACTGCAGCAGTTTTGGGGCTTGTGCAAAAACAGTGTGAAGTCTGGGGATTTAAACAGTGGGAAATAGGACACCTACAAAAATGCACTGGTCACTTTATACAATGCAGCCAAAAAAAAATTAGATAATACGTTTCACTGTATTTCAATTGTAAACCTCAATGTGATTTTAGTGAATCTTGCAATGTTTTGATTATGACACTAGGAGGAGCACAGGAGCCCTAAAGGTGTAGCACTGGTCCCCATATCATAATGTGAATCATGACAAAACAACAACTTAAGACGTCATTGAGGTTTTTTTTTGTTTTTTGTTTTGTCAGTGATTTAAATCAATGAGAATTCAGCCCATACTGAAAGCTTTGACCAATCACATGCTGGTACAGAAGGGGGTCTAGGGTAAAGGGCATTCCTATTGGCTGTTTGTGTACACTGCTTGTCAACATTGTGTGATCTGATGGTTTGCCTAGAATATTTGTTACATTTTAAATCAACATAATTATCAAGTTTTTCCTACGAATCCTTTATTTGTACAATTACAAATATCATCTATTTCCTATAAGAAGCTCAGGTGTATCTAGGCTCATTTCTCCATCCTCCTCGCTCCTCGTTGCAGCAGCATAACTGGGACAGTGGTGAAGATGGCACACGGAGAATAACTTCCGATGCATGCGAGGAGTTTAGGATGCACACATTAGTCAAACGAGTTGTACCCAGGAAACACAGAGAACAAGACAAAAGAGAAAAAGATATATAGAGAAATTGGAAAGCAAAGTGAAATACAGTTAAATATGCGGTGGCCATTTTTTCTGATAGTGCAGCATTTATAAGTTGGTTTCAAATTGGTCAACATGCAGGTTTTAGTTTTCACGGTTTGAACTTAAGGATCTAAAGTAACAACTTATGCATTGACTGAAATATAACAGCAGTGGCTTATACAAAAAACGTAATATTTGAGGTCCTGAAAGGAGTTTAATCTTCATACGATTGTCATTCAATTAAATAATATCTTGATACATGCATAAAGGTTTACAGTGAAGAGAAAGCAGTGGCGGTGCTCGTCAGTATTATTCCAAACCAGTAATGATATTGGTCTCAGTCCCTAAAAGTCTTGTTAATGCGGTCTTCACTACAACACTATTTGTGAGTGGTTAAAAGTGTTATTACCCACTTGTTCCTGTAGTGTGCAAACATTTTGTATTTCACTGCGATGTTCACTGAAGGATGTGTGTGTCTTGTGCGTTTTGTGCGCTGTGACAGAATGCCTTAATTATGGATTAATTGTGTCATTAGCAGGTTTCTGCTGCTGGCACCACATTGGGCCTGTCAAGGTTAATTACTGGAACATGTTTATTTGCTGTCAGCCACCGCCGCAAGCTGTCACCGGCCCAGAAAACACAGACAAACACTCACCCAGGCCGCTCACTCAAACAATTCACAGGGCACCTCTGGCCCTCGCACACCAGAGACTTTCCTCAGCCATTTTGTTTCTACCGTCACTGGCTACGTTCACACAACAGGGAAAAGTACAGTTTTTATGATCATGAAAGTTTAGCTCTGATCTGAACTTCTGACCATGCCATTCCACAGCTATCTATGCTAACACTGCATAATTGCATTGCAAACATTTATTTCGGTTTCATTTCCCTTTTTTCTGTGTTTTTGGATTTGTTTGTTTTTTTGGCGGGCACTATTTTGCTGTGTTATTGCAGTAGCCAGTGCCAGCGCTAGAATAGGACTGAATAAGGGTTTCAACAAGGATGGAGGGTCTAACTTGTTTGTTACTGTGATCGGTTTCTTGTCAACTGTATATATAATATTTTACACCATGTTCACTAACATTCATTCATTGCTTGATTTAAACAATGCCACTGCTGCTAAATTAAAGCCAAGCTAAAAACGCAGAGGGGTGTTTGGTCAAGGACTCTCCCACTACATTTCTCCAAAAGACTGACGAGCATTTGATTAGCTGAGACATCACTCAGTGGGCAATGTGACAACATAAGCTCACGTTCCTATGAATTATGTTCACAGTAAAAACACAGACTTTGGCTCAAGAAAAAAGTTAGTGTGGTATATAAGTATTGTCTGTCTTTAAACTACACTCACACAATATTAAAAGAGGCTTTTAAAGGGTACAGAACTAGGTTTGTAACAACCAATCACAGAAGACCATCCGCCAGGACTATACTTTGGTTGATGGTGCCATGTTTTTCTTTTTTTTTTTTTAACAAAACCTTTGCATTTGAAGAGCCAGTTTTGTGCCTTGACATTATACAAGAGCACATTTTGCAGTCTGCTTTACTTTTGGGGGAAACAGAAATGTACACTGCTGTGAATGGAGTGCTCACTGAGCAGTGTGAAACCAGGCAAACTGTAGTCTGTCATCTTACCTTCATATTGTTTCTAGATATATTTCTTTGGTCCAGATGCAGACAGCGGTCATTTTGAATGTATAAACTGTCAGACTATCAACTTAAGACAGCCGCAGTGTAAGACTCAAAATAAGCCAGAACAGAGAACAAACAGAGCAGTCCAAATAAGAAAAAAAAAGAGGCAGGCTGTGATTGATTTCAGCTGTAATGTGCACTAACTCATCTCCTGACATCTCTCTCTACAACAGACTCGTCGTCCATTAAAGTCCAGTCGGGTCTTGGCTGAGCAGCTGCGAAGAGACAGGCCATTTATCAGGCTGTCCACTCCCTCTGCCTGTTATTTTAGCCGGTCAAAGGGCCGCGCTGTCAACGTCCTGCAACTCAGAAGAGAACAATGTACAATATTAAAAAAGGAAACACAGATGTGGATATTTAGCGTGTGATGTGAAAAGATGAGAAAGAGAAAGTGCCAAATGTGTAATTCAGGTTCAATAGAAGTGACAGCAAATAAATGTTTCATATGTGCTTTCAAACGCAGCTCCCTGTCATATTGACTGATAGGCTGCTTGACATTGAGCAAAATGACAGCAAAGGCAGACGCCGCTTCACTGAGCTGTGCACAAACACGGAGCAAGGGCGCCATCTAGTGTACAAACCGACAAACAACAGCTTGGGCATGTTAAAGTAAATAGGAAGTTATGTTTATGCCTATTGTGAACAATTTGTCAAACATTAGAAGCAGAAAAAAAGAAAAAAAGAAGAAGACAAGAGTTCAATTTGAACAGAGTGCCTTCTTTTATGTTTTAGTTGTTTCGTGTTTTTTCATGTTTCATATTCCCTTGCCAAAAAACACATCTTTTTATAACTAAGTTCTCAGAGTTTCCTAGAAGTGCACCTGAATATCATTTTTTGGAATTAGCCAGAACAGTTATGATATGGGTTAATAGTTTCGTATAATGGGATCAAAATAACAATTTTTGCTTTGGTAAAAATAGACACCACCACTCTAACACTCGCCCGTGGAAGGAGTCACAACTTCCATCCTATCTCATAAGTATAAAAAAGTTGTGCTAAGCTACCTAAACTAGCTGCTAACATCTAGCTGTGTTCAGCACATGGATGTATTAGCTGTAAAAAATAATTGAACTAATGCTTTTTTTTTTTTTTAAACAAAATCTTGCATAAGAGCTTAGGACATTTTGAAATAAATTGATTTGGCTGAATTTCCTGTGGGCGTGTTAGTAGATAATACATGTTAAATTGCTTAATTTAAACTAGGTACATAATAAAAATGAATGTGGATATGAATGCTTAGGGATAAAGAGCAAAGACCTATTCTAAGAGTGTATGTATTGTAGACAGTAAGACTTTGACCAACAATGAAGAAGATATATATGGTTAACAAAGTGACACCTGTTGGTTACATCACTTGATATGATTACAGATAATGACACACATATTTGTTTAAAGGATTGGAACAAAAGAAACCTGTGAAACTTGTCTGAAGGGTGAGGCGTGGGTAGGCCTTTATCAGGAAACAACTCTAACTGTTAAATTGCTTTAGCTCCAACTAAACTCAAGTACAGCTCATAAAGACAGCAGCAGTTTGGCTAGAGGCAATAGCTGCAGAAACAAAGGACATTAGCGAACAGCGTAGTTTGTAGTTTAATGTTGAAAGAAAAGTGGAATAGTTTGAAGTGTTTGCCCCAAACCATATTGAGAGTATTTGATTACCTGAAAGTACCTGAGGATTTGGAAACATGGTTAGGTTATTGCAGTGTGTGTGTGAAGAACTGCCTGTGCTCATGTGCTCCTCCGGGTATTTTAGGTGAAGAAAAGAAGGTAAATATTAATAATAAAGTCTGCTCTTTAGAATAAATAAACAGAAAACCTTACTGGAGGTCTGAATCTCCTGGACTATCAAAAACTGTGATGTAGCAAAATAGCAAAGTTAATAGATTCAAGAACAAATTGCCAATAGACAATGTATATATCAGACAAAAAAAAAGATGAATCCAACATGTTGTTTATGTGCATTAGCATTTTAATTGGACAAAGCAAGAAAACATTGATTACAGTAGCAGAGTCATCAGTTCTCAGGGCTAACACCTTTTTTCTAAACAAAAGGGTTTGAAAATTGTTTGTAGGCACTGCCTAATTAAAAAGAGTATCTTGTCAGCTAAAAGAAACCAGCTCTATAAGGCAACAGTTACATTGTAGGCCTCCCCATTTCTCCATCAAAAAGAGCAAGTGTACAGATTGAATCCATTCAGATTTCTGATATAAAATACTGGCGTGTCAATAGATATTTAAAAAACATCACAAGTGTCAAACAAGTTTGCCCTTTCACATCTGAATTGTGTTCAATTTTAAGTATGCACTGCATGGCAATGCTGTTTAATCCCTGCATGGAAGAATTGTGTTGTACTTTGCCAGTGTCACATGAATAGTGCCACCCTGCTATGTACAAGATCGTAGTTAACTGTTGAGTAATCAAAACAAAAAGAGAGCAAGCACCCACAGTTAACAGTAGCATTTACATACATTGTTTCAAATGAATGGTTATTTACATGTGGCAAAAGGTTTGAGGCTGTCCCGAAGATATGGAGGAGAAAAGGAATGCAAAAGGAAACACTCTTGGTTTTCAAATTTGTCCATGTACAAGAGAGAAAACTGTGCAATATTCACCTGCCCTTACAGAGAAACAGCAGTGGCAACAATCCCTGCAATTGGTTTAGATCCAAGAGAAAATGAGTAGAAATTAAGGATTTTCCATTTCTCCTACTAACTAAGGTGTATAAGTTAGT
This sequence comes from Rhyacichthys aspro, assembly GCA_036850595.1. Lineage (NCBI taxonomy): Eukaryota > Metazoa > Chordata > Actinopteri > Gobiiformes > Rhyacichthyidae > Rhyacichthys > Rhyacichthys aspro. The sequence goes on from CM072156.1 coordinate 20,113,275, forward strand.
GACTCAGTGTCTCAGAGTCAAAAAGATGTGAAAATGGAAGCAATTTGTAAAACCTGAAAAAAAAATTGTCTTTTACAGATAATTTACAGTTAACTTAAAATGGTAAGAGCCCTGGTTTGGGGCCACTCTTGCCTATACCACAAGGGGTGTGTAGATACCTGCGTGGGTAAAATCCAAGTCCCTCAAGCCCCATGAAATACCATTTACAAGTCTTACAGATGTCCCAAATCGGATCCACATCCCCGAAAAAGTCCTGCCACAAATGGAGGCGGTAGTAGTACACAACCCTGCGGGACACCTTACAGCCAATAAGAGGCCGACGGTTGACAAATCTCTCCCACCCTCGCCCGCTTTTATCAGTGAGTGGGGTATCCTGCGGCTCCCATACCGGGCTGGTTGGCTAGCATACTCCCATTCAGTCCCTGTGTAGGCTCCATAACCCCACCGTTACTGATGGCGCTCATGCCTGTCCACCCAGCATTGGCCGGTAAGTGACTGCAAAAAGTAAAAGAAAGACAAAAAGAGACAGAGAAAAAGCCAGCAAGTTAGAAAAGACAAGGCGATAGTGAGGTCGAGGGGATGCTTCATATTAGAGCTATAAAAAGTCTACAGACAGGGTTACAGTGAGAACGACAGGCAGATTAAGTGATGAGAGGAAGCATCAAGCGGGGGACTTTAAGTAGAGGTGCACAATAAATAAGACGCATGCATGTTTGGAGTTAAATCTTATGGAATTAAACTCTGGCTTGATAAAAGGTTTTAATTTGCTCCATAGGATTGGCCAATATCAAAGGTGTGAATGTTTGGCAAATTAATACCATTTAGGAATACATAGAATCAATCATTAATGAAATATGCGTCATTATGCTAACGTTTGGTAAAGGGATAGTCCTGTCTTTTACATTTCGTGGCATGAGTCTTATCTGTGAGGTAGTAACAGGTATGACAGTGGAGAGATGGAATGGGACAGCTGTGCTATGGTAAATGCATGATATAATGATAAAACCAAAGCTGCATTGGTGTTTCTTTATGCAAACGATATGCAAATGATATACTTTTTGGTCTTAATTCCCCCTGGTGCTTTTTTTGCATAATTTCTTTTGCCCCATTGTGTATATAATGGACGTCACACTAGAAGTTGGTCAGCTGTTTTACAGAATGCCAAAAGGGGACAGGTGGAGCAGAGAAATATCTTCCCAAAGAAAGGGCTAGGTTGTTTTTTGCTTTCAGGGTGAACCCTGATTACTGGCTAAAAATTCAACCTGGTTATGACAAATGTTGGATGGGATTTAAGGGGTTTTTAAACACAAAGTTTAACCAGATTAAAATGGATTTCTCGAAATAGAACTGGAATGGGACCGGGTTAATGTGGTTTAACTTGGAACTTAAGTTGTTATATTTCCAAACAAGTTCAGTATACCATGACTTACATGGACTGAATAAGACAGTTCAGACATGCAATGATGATCTCATTATATTATGCAGCCTTACTTTGAGGGGACCTAAGGTAATACATTTGATTAAACGTGGGTGGACAAGCAGACAAAGAGCATTCAGACTAAAGCGAGGCCAGCTAAATATTCAGATCCACCCCCCTCCCTCCCGCTCAACTGACGACTACTGTAACAGGACTACAGATGAACCACACTACTCACAATGTACAGCGTCTAAAATACTATAGCAACATACCAACATTTATCCACATCAACATCTGCTGGAATACTGGTGAATCTTACACAATTATGGGATTTAATAGTTTCTTTTATTGACTTAGCTGTCCACTTCAAAGCTTCTGATACCAACAAATTAAAGGGGGTCGCACTGATACAGCAACAAATCATATCTTTAGGCACATGTAAAAATAGAAAAAAGAATCAATGCAAATAATGTAAAGGGCCTGGACATTACAAAAAACACCCTTAAATAAAAGGGGACTTCACTCTCACCTCAGTTAGACTTGGCTTTGATCGTTAAACATTCATTTTGTTCAGTCAATTTGGTCAACTAAGTTTGAATTCGCACACAAAAAGTTTTTCAACAAATTTTTGTTACAAGGTTTATGCAGGAGTTTGTACTTCATCTTATTTGACACCTATGGTGTTGTTGAACAATGTAGTGAATATGTAAAGGGACATTTTTAAGTGTGTGGCTCTTAGCCAATCACAGCTCATAGAAGAAAAAAAAAACAGGACAAGAGGAAGTTAACTCAAAGCCCAGAGTGAACCTGGATTTGACTTTTATCCACTGATAAGGATTAACAGTGATGGCAGGACTCAAGGCCAGGTTCGTTTACACACATATTGGTCTAGACATCCTGCATATTATGTCTTAAAGCCTAGAGACTGAACTTTGTGCTGCGTTATAAGATGCTGTAATAAATCCTTCGCTTAAGGCTAATGCCTGTCCATAGAGAGTCAACAAAACAAACTGTGTGTCTTCTTAAAGATGAGCGAGGTTTGAAGGATGAGATGGTTTTGGTTTCAGTTGACAGGGCTGAGCTCGTTGCCCAGTCTTGAAGGGGGAGGGCTCTGGAGTTTGAGGCGGTGAATGGGAGCCCTGTGCACTTCGTGCTACTTACTTAAAGCTCTGCTGGTTCCAGGCCTGGCCGTAAACGCCATAGGTGGGGACCTGCCACCCGTTAGGGACGTACTGGCTGATCTGGGGGCCGTTGCCATACCACTGGCCCCACTGGCCGTAGGGCTGGGCCGCCGCGAAGCCCATCTTATTTTGCTGTAAGACACAAATAGAGACTAGTTCTGAATATAATCAAGACAGGTTTGTAAAGTATATCACAAAGGACTGCTTAAGCAAGGTTTGTACTGATTTTAAGAAATATTTTTTTCAGAACATTAGTATTTTCTCATTGACAATTATAATTTAAGCAGTTTTTAATATATTTTTTGGGTTATATATGTGGCTGAATCATTTTGACTAATACTATTTGCTTTTTTAAACTCCACTCCACTCCTACAGCAGCCTCAGGGAGTCAAAACTTAATATTACCAATGACTTTTCAAAAGGGCATAAAGGTAATGTTGGTTCATTTATCAAAAGCCAGTTGACTTCTAAACAAAATAAAATAGCAACGCTTCAAGCAACATAAACTTATAAGCAACATAGTCAAATCCCATAATATGTATCTTGTAATAGAATACAAATACTATATCTTTCAGATGTGATATTTCCAAGCCCTAGTTTGTATGCAGTTTGAACACTTGGGTCGGAGTTATATCCCTATATCCCTCAACAAATAGAGAATACGCTGCAGGTGTTGCTTATACCTGGGGCACGGGCACCTGTTGCATGGAGTTCATCATGTCTGGGGTCTCTTTACCCCAGTAGCATTTCACTATGTGACCCTCTATAGAAGTGCCATTGACTGACACAATGGCATGGGCTGCTGACTCATGGGAATTAAACCTGGACAAAAAACACAGAGAGAGCACAAGAAAATGCTGAATCACATTTGCAAAAACAAAAAATCCCTCAACGTATTTCTACACTGCAGGGCAAACAACCTTAAAATACTGAAGTAACATGGCTGCTCGTTATGGTGAAGGAAATTTCTTCATACCTGATAAATGAATAGCCTTTGTCTGGGAAAACTCTGATTTCCATGATTTGTCCAAAGGTTGCAAAGGTCTGTCTCATCAGTTGCTCTAAAGGCAAATGCGTAGATTATTATACACCATCTAATTTAAGTGGGGGTTGTGTATGTATGGTCACAAGCAATGCAATCAAAATTAATACCTTATCTTAGACCATCGAAATAAGCATTAATCTAAATTGCTGCTGACCTGTGAGTCCCGAGCTGACGCCACCGCAGTACACGGTGCAGTTACTGGGGCTGGACTGGCACACTACGTCGTCAAAGCTGAGGTGCTTGGAGTTATCTGAAAATGAGATTGTTTTACAGTTTATACAGAAAAATTCATTCATCAACATTCAAAGGCCAGCAAAACAGACACAATTATGACGACGCACTTTCATGGCTGCTCTTTGGCGCAGGGGGCTTCCTTGTGGCCCAGTTAGTCCGGATTGGTCTGCCTCCTAACCACTGCCCACCCATGTGCTGAATGGCGTTTTCAGCATCCTGGGGGGGAAAAAAGGCATGACATCAGTGTGGTGACATAAATAAATGATGAATATCAGAATTTATGCTTGTGTATGCTTATTTAACCTTACAATGATGGTAAAACATTACCATTAGATGTCTTTTCCAAATGTGAGTGGAAACTAAACAAAATAAATAGTATCCTACCCATTTGTTGAAGAATGACACAAAGCCATAGCCTTTAGATTTCCCTGTGGCCATGTCCTTCACAACACGAGCATCTCTGTAGACAAAAGAAGATGTAGTATTTAGTTTGCTACAATACAAGTTAAAGGGAGTGACTTTTAGTTGGTTTGTTTTCTTTTAGTGTGGATGTGATGTTTCAAGGTTATCTTTGTTATGTTAATGTTTTTCAGTCTAAAAGCAAACGGAACAAGAGAATTCACTCTTTTATAAAGGGCTGCATGACTTTCATAGCAATAATGTCATGTTATAATCCATATGAAGGGCATTTGCTTTTTGCCTCAAAATCTTTACTCAAACAGAGTATTATTCAAACTCTGATGCATTTAAATAATTAAAAAAGTCCTAGATTAGACCTGTTTCATTTCTACATTTAGTCCAAGTTCAGAGCTGTTTAGTCTCAATTCAGTCTGGTTCAGTCTTTAATATTGATTTGGCACATGCTATGACTGAAGTTAGTCCAGAACCTTGTATTTCATTAAGACAATTAATTGATTAAACATTTTTTACTCTGTCAAAGAGCATTCAAATATCAGATCACATACTGTTATTACAATATTCAAAATCATTATTGCATGTTTTCCTAGCTTTTGTTGTGATCAACATCTATCCTCTTTACTTGAACCAGTTGAATTTTATTTTATTTTTTTTCCTATTTTGTTATGAATTAAATGCACATGTCACAAATTGTAGCCAAATAAAAATAGTCCATTTGTTCCATTTGCACTTTAGCACCCAATCACTAAATATTAGTGCTTCTTAAGTTAGAGAAAAAAAGTCTTCCACTTACGATATCCTGCCGAAGGGGCCAAAGGCAGCTTTGACATCTTCTGTAGTTATTTCTGGGCTGAGGTCTCCAACAAAGACGTGAAAGTGATCTATAACAGGAAAAAAAGAATCAAACAAATGCTAATCTTATTCATAAGACCCAAGAAGGATTATCCAGGGGTGTGTTATTTTTTATTTACTAGCAAGAGTTAAAGACTCTCCATTACAAAGGGCTACCATTAAATGAGGTACAACAAGTACTTACTACTTGTGTCTTTCTTCTGGCTCGTTGGCGTTGTGGCCCAGTTCACTTTGACCTCCTGAAGAATAACAAAGAAAAACAACAAAAAGGTGGGGTATATTTACATTTTTGACTAGAACGTTATTGGGTTTATGCACTAAGAGCTGCAATGAATTATACTATATATACTATATTAAAGCTAGACTTCTGCACTGTAGAACTCACTTTGTAGAATGAAGAAGCGAAGAAAGGAGAGAGCATATGGATATTATGTGTCTTTGTAAACTTGATATAACTTTACCAGGAAATAAACCTTTCAAAAAATGTCCATTTAATGACCTTTTCTAAGTCTCCGGCATTAATAACATGTTCACAGACCAAAACTGTTTTCTGGTATTGGTTTGATTCTTGACCGATTGTGCAGGTAGGGTCATTGTAAAAAAACAAAAGCTAAAGCACATTAGTGCTAAATTTAATTCTATAGTTCATGTGAAGCTATGTTTCCCTTCACCAACTACAAAATATTATTAAATATGTTTTTGCAGCTCTTCCCATACCCAACACCCACCCGTCCCCACTCACCCTGTAGATACGATAGCTTACCTTACCCAATATTTTCCTCCCATTCATTGCTGCCAATGAGGCAGCAGCATGTCTGTGTTCGTAGAACTCAACAAAGCAGTATGGGTCATTTCCTGTGGGCTGTTAATGGGAAAACAAAATATTCAACACTGAAATTATAATTTACACTTAAGAACTGACAAGATATAGGCCACCACAATGCATAAAGATGTGCATGTTTGTCAGTGTATACAGTGTCTTCTATTACAGTGCAAGTGAGCAATTTTGAGAGATATGTAAAAGCAAGCAAAAAGCCATTCAAACAGTGAGAACATCAGAGCATCCCTCCCAGTTTCTAAGTCAAATCTATACAAGTGTTGATATGGAATCATCACTCATACTCACATCGACTATCATTTTACAGCTCTTGCAGGGTCCGATCTGTGTGAAGACTTGGAGAATGAGGGGCTCTGTGACATCCCTGGACAGATTCCCCACATACCTACAAACAAGGAAACAGAGGTATCTTAATGCGCCTTTGTCAAACAGGAAGTAGCAAGCAAACAAAGGCTAGTACACCCGGTTAGCTTTTACCCACAACAATTTTAATTCCCCATATATTTATAACATTAACCATGTAGATCAGTACAGCTGTGAACAATGACATTTAAGATCAATCCACTCTTGTGCGTGGTCACATCTAACAAGAGGGGTCCCGGGCCCGTCTACAGCGTTGACGTGGCTGGTCTGCGAGCTTGTTAGCAAGCTAATGGTAGTGCTAGCCGGTTTCACGGGCCTGATGCGTTGTAGAAGCAAAATGTATTTTTAGTGTTACAACACGTTAATGTGGCTACATGCTTTTATTTAAAAATAGCACCGCTTAGAAAAAAGCTGTAACCTGTCGTAAATAGTGTTTTTTGTTTATTAAATACAAATGGCCGCTTCCAAACTAGTGCTAACAATAGTTAGCATTAAGTAGTAGCGACTTCAATTTTATTTAACACCAAATACTATTACCTGTTTTTATGTAGATATAGCTCAGAGCAGTCACCGCGTGATTTAATACAAACTACTCTCATTGTAAAAGTAGATAAATGGCAGTGATGCTGTAAACTGTTTATTAAACGGAAATAGTAGATTCTAAAATTATGCTAACTAGAGCTAGCATTGATGAGCACTCGTTTCGTTTGCCAGTTCTATTTATACACATAGAGTTGATACCATTCGCGTGATTTTATTTTAATTTTTGAGGCAACCAAAATCCACAATTTTTAATTAACGTGGGTTTAAAAAGCAACGACAGTGTATCTACTGTTTGAAGTGTGCCCGGTTTTCCATTGAAACAACAACGTGGAAACATTAGCGCCGCGCCGTTCAACAACAATGTTCCCTTCGCGGAACACAGAAAGAGCCATTGATACTCACAAGGTTTTGGGCTGATCGTCCTCCATCGTCAAGCTTCAGTGGTTAGGTCCTGAGAGCTCTTTAATCCAAATACATAAAAATAGTTGGCAGGAAAAAACAGATGCTGTTTTACAGGTCGGAGTGTGGTCAGAGCTGCTCATACAGACAGAGACAGCCCCAGTCTGATGCAAACAATAGGAAGTTGAAGATGGCGGAGGAGCGGCGTCAGCAGCGTCAACCTGCGGCGAAATGTGGTCAAATCAAAGCGCCTTTTCCTCCCACACACAAAGATACACATCCAATAATGTGCTATTAATCCAGATTAGACTAGTAAATTTAAGTTAGTGAGTTGCGTTGAATTAAAACTGTATTGGCCATGTTTGTAAATGAAACTGCACACAACTGAGCGCCAGACACGAATTACGAGCAACTAGATAATGATACACAAGGTGTTTATTGAAGCTTTATTGCGCTACGTTAACTCTTCTTTATCTGATGCTACAATGTAAGAGAAATCTATATTACCGTAATGCTTGTTTAAGCGAGGATAAAACACGTGCGCCGCCCGGGAATCGAACCCGGGTCGCAAGAATGGGAATCTTGCATGATACCACTACACCAGCGGCGCCGTTGTCCAGTCAATTGGGCGATACCATTAAGACTCCTTTGATTTCACACATGCAGAAATCGATACATATAAATGTGTGAATGTAAAGGTTTTCAGGCAAGCAAGGTCTCATTACGTAAGTTTTACTTACATGCACATGCGTTTCGTTTGTAGTATTGCCTGTAAATCATAAAATTGCCCAACAACAATCTCCCCCCTTGTTTTTTCTTCTTTAGTTATTAGTGGGTATCATATGAGTGCGCATAATCATTTAAAACATTCAATTGAGTCTTACTTCCGTAATTTTACTTAAATTGGGATTGTAGGAAAAGAGGATGCTATACGATTCAACCTGTTACCTTTATTCTCTAAATGATCTGTTACGAATACAAGTGATTATGTTAAAACAGTTACAAGGGTTAAAGATTAAAATCAAATTAAAAATATAATATTGTATGATTTTAAAAGCAAATACTATAAGGTTATACTGGACTAAAAAAGTCTCACAAGTGTTTATCCTAGTAGCTATAATCTAGTCCTATATAGAATTCACATAATTTGACAGTAGAAGGATTCTTGCAGGATTTTGACTGAAGATACATGATGTTGGGAGAACTTCACTCCAGTCTGTAGAGGGCAGTAATCCTTTATATTCGTAGTTGGAGAGCGAAGAATTTTTTTATTTTTTTGCAGCGCCAGTATTGACAAATAGTTTGGTTTTCCGATAACACATGGAGTGAGCATATTTGTAAAAAATAACTACATTTTTCTACTAGTACATTTAAGAGATAAAGTAATGATCAGGACACATAAGTTGTCGATAGTCCGCTAGCTACCAGTTACTCTTTTGTTGCTAAGTTGTTAAATTTCAGTTTTTCCCAGGCCGGGAAACTGTAACTGTGATCTGGCAACCGTGTCTGCAGCTGAAGTAGGGAAGAAGCACCAGTGCTTTAGCCACAGCAGCTACATGCAATAATGGCTTCATCTTCAGGGTGTGAACATTATGTGCGTAGTTGTTTGTTGAAAGTAAGTCAACTCTTCTAAAGGTTCTTTTTTTTTAAAGATATTTAATTTCCTCTTGTCTCTAAATGGAAAGCTTAAATCTTGTTATTAGCCATTGTTGCAACCACTGTAGCTACTACTAAGCTAAGCAGGTTAATAGTGGGCAATATTGCTGTCATTTATTAGCGCCGCAGCCTGGTTTTATGTCAGTTAATTAGTGACAAGAATATTGTATTGTAATAATTTTGCTGTTTGCATCTGTAAAAAAATATTTCCAGAGCATCATCTAGTAAACACTCATGTATTTTAATGTTCTGTAGGCACCTTGCTGTGGCAAACTGTATGTCTGCAGACTGTGCCACGACGCGGAGGAAAACCACCAAATGGACAGGTTTAAAGTCACAGAAGTGCAGTGCTCTGAGTGTCACACGATACAGAAAGTAACTATGAAACATCACCACAGAAGCTGCAACTCTATTAACAAAAATGGCATTGTTTAGTGCTGACAGTTCTCTGTTTTCAGGCTCAACAGACTTGTGAGCAGTGCAGCATACAGTTTGGGGAATATTACTGTGATATCTGCCATTTGTTTGACAAAGATAAGAAGCAGTATCACTGTCAGCCATGTGGGATATGCAGGTAAACAGTGATGAATATGTAATATCAATGTAAAGACATACAATACGATGTGAGTCAAACATGTATAGGTTATTTTGCTGCACAGTTAATAAGAATTTCAGCATGGGTCTGTGCAGATATTCAACTTAAACGGTCTTTAAAAGTCTGAACTAGTTAAAACCAAACCTTTTTTTTTTTTTTTTTTTTACAAATATCATGGGGTTTAGTTCTGCAAAATTGTCACAAAAAGCCTTCATACACATGCTTTTGTGGCATCTACATTGACACTCCATAGGAAGATTACTAAAAGTCAACACACTAACCTTTTTTTTCATTCATACCGACTTTAACAAAACAAAACGGATTACAGTATTGTTGCAATTCATACAGGATGAGGGAGATCATATTCACATACTTCACTGGAGAATTTTTTGGTCGACAATACAATTCGTTGCTAATGGTTTTGTTGATGCACAAAGTCTTGTAGATTTTTTCTCTTTATTTGTATCCTATCATTAATTTGTATCACACCAGTTTTTCTGAAGACTATTTTTAGTCATACTGGCTTTTGTCCACTACAGGATTGGTCCCAGGGATCAGTATTTTCACTGTGAAAAGTGCAATTTGTGTTTAGCCCAAACTCTTCAAGGAAAGCACAAGGTCACTATCATCAATTTGAACCAAAATCGCTCTGTTTGAAAAGTTACATTTGTGACACATGTATCTTCGTTTTTTCAGTGTGTTGAAAATGTCTCAAGGCAGAACTGTCCGGTTTGTATGGAGGTAATAACTTGGCAATAACAATGGAAAAATTGACAGCTAAATGTCTTTTTAAAGCAAAAGTTGTATTAACATTTGTTTTAAATCACAGGATATTCACACTTCAAGAATAGGAGCTCATGTTCTTCCATGTGGTCACCTTCTACATAAGTAAGATTCAGATTTTATTTTACTGTTTTATTACACGGCCAGGATTTTTATTTTTTTTTAACTGTTCATGACATTTTGTTTCTGCAGGACCTGCTTTGACGACATGATCAGAACTGGGTATGGCAAAGGTTTTCCTCTAAACGCTAATTTAATCAACAACAGTATAAATTTACAAAAATATAATGAAATATTAATGACACATCTATACTTTCCTAATTCATGGAACAGCACATAGCCACATTTAACATGAGGCAACATTAAGCATCCCACATTTTATTATTGTTTTGAATAAATCTCTAATATTGTAGCATTTTGTTTTATAGTGCCTATCGCTGCCCCTTATGCATGCACTCTGCTTGGGACATGCAGGACCACTGGGAACAGATAGACCAAGAGATTGCCCAGTCGCCGATGCCCTCTGAGTACAGGGGTGCAACTGTTAAAGTGAGTTGAATAATGCCATCCTCTTTTGGAGTTATGTTTTCTGATCCTCATGAACATATGTAGAGTCATTGTTATTCTGTTCACGTCTGGTGTTAACGTGTCGGATCTTCATTCTCCTAATTGTCTACAACTATTACTATTACTTCAGTATTATCTTCCTCACTTATGGCATAAATATAATGATTAAGTTAGTGTTTCTACATTACTGGATGTACAGTATACACATGAGTAGAGCATAACGTCAGCTCTGCGTCACATCTCAGTCCCTGAAGCCCTGATGTTCTCTGGAAGTGTCTGTGGAGCAGCACATCTCTGACAAGACCTCCAAACTACTGCATTTCGTGCAATTGATGTGATTAGTTACAATATAAACGCCTTTATTAAGACTGAAAACCGACATAATTGTTCTAAATGTAATCAAAAGGTTTCGATTTTGACAGGGTTCTGATAGAAGTAGGGAACTGTGCTGCCCACTCTTTATATTGTGCTTTAAAAAAAATAGTTTTAGAGCAGAGGAAGTCTTCAGAGAGAAAACATTCAAGATAAATTAAGGTCTAGACCAGGGGTGGCCACTTGGGGGGGGGGGGGGGGGGGGGGGGAAAAAAAGGGGAGGGGGGCCAACAAAAAAAAAAAAAAAAAAAGAAAAAAAAAGGGGGAAAAAAAGCCTTTTTTTGGCAAGAGGGGGGGGGGGGGTGTTGGGGGGGGGGGGGGGGGGGGGTTTTTTTTTTTAAAAAAAAAAACAAAATTTAAAAAAAAAAAAAAAGAGGGGGGGGGGGGGGCTCAAAAAAAAAAAACTCAAAAAAATTTTTTCCCCAAAAAAAAATGGGGGGGGGGGGGGTTTTTTGTGGGGGGGGGGGGGGGGGGTTTTAAAAAAAAAAAGGGAATTAAAGGAAAAGGGAAAAAAATTTGTTTTTTTAAAAAAAAAAAAAAAAATTTTTAAAATTTTGGGGGGGGGGCATGTGGCCTTAGTTTGCCCACCACTGGTCTAGACATAAGATCTACATAAAAGGTACTGTTTTGTTTTTTTTGTCTATAGATAATGTGTAACGACTGTCAGGCCCACTGCACGGTGTCTTTCCATGTGCTGGGGATGAAGTGCAGTAGCTGCGGTTCATACAACACGGCACAGGACGGAGGTCTTAATCAACAAAATGATCAAGAACAGCCAGACGTTAACAGCGACACGGAGCCCGAGACCGACGCAGAATCAGACCAACCTGAGCAGGGAGACCATCAGGGGGCGCCGACAGCACAATAGAAACGCTCACCAAGAGAACTAGGACATTTTAACATTGTAGGTTGTCTGCTGATGCACTTATGGTACATCCATACTAATACGTTTTTAATTTAAACGGGCAGTGTGTAACCCCTTTGACATCTCCATAACCAGTGGCGGTCTACAGTAGCCCTGGTGGGATATGTTGTGTATGAACAAATTCTGTAGAAATGGATCAAAGGAGTTTACTTTGGCATTTAGAAACAAAATTCATTCACAATGGTTCTAATCCTCCATGCAAGGTTATGTGGTCAAAAAAGAAACATCCATGCGTTTCCTCTCCATCATTGCTCACTTTATTCCCTCGGGGCTCAGTTTGTCTGATAACAAAAGTTCACACACAGCAGCTTTAAATGTTGTATAATGGGACATTCTCAAAACATTCTCCGTCCACAGAAGGATTTTAGAAAATTCTGTACATTTTAATAAGGCTGAGACTCATAGTGCATCGTAATATGAGCAGCTGACAAAGGTTGGTTTCTTTCAGCACCCAATCAGACAAAGTTTAGTAATACAAGAGTCTGTAAAGTATTTGTAAAAGGTCTGTCCACACTAAAGCACAACAGCTAAAACTGGGTCCATATTCTTTTGTCTTTTCTCAGATCTCCTAAGGTGGCAAACATGAGTCAGATAAATTAAAATGTATTAGTATGGGCAATGCCTTATAGTTTAAACCAACATTTCTAGTATCTGCTTGAACATATAGGGCATTAAGTCAAAATGTGTTCAAGATACAAGCTGCCAACTTAAGCACTAGGATTTATACCAAGGACAGTGTATTGTGAACAGTTAACCACAGGGCTGCAGTGTGGCTTCAAGGAAGTGGTGGCACTTTTACGCTAGATCAACTGTGGTTCCATTGTTTTTACATGTTTATAGTTTAAGATCTCCCTGCACACTTGTCTGCCTTCACTTCAATGGTTAATGTAATATTTCAGCGGCCCGCTTGAAGTCATATACTGATGTACTGTTGGAAACAGCTGCAACAAGCTTTTGATAAGATTACTACAAAAGTCAAGAAGTGCTGAAACAATTCAACATCCACACTTACATGAATGATTTGTGTGTAGGTTTGAAGAAGTGTGATTTCAAGCCATTTGAATAAACAGCACAGTTATAAAATGTGTGGTTGACCATGGCCAAGCGACTTAATTTAAGACATCAGATAGACGTAAATACAATAACTGGTATTTTCTAATGATTGGTTTTATTCTTAAACAACTTGTTAAATACAGTTATTTTAACAGCTTCGCAATGAGAGAAAAAAGGCATTGCATAAAGCCTGCTCATTATATGTAAGGATCAGACTGGCACCATGTCCACCTAAGTGCATCCAGAGGCAGTTTATTGTGCGTCTGTGTACTGGAAATCCAACTCAAATCAAGAAAGACCAGACTAATGCCTCATGTATAATTAGGATGACTGACAAGGCTATGAGCACATATCAATGCAATCCTGTCGTCAAATATATAAGAACTACTAACAGTACTTCAAATTTAAAGGGAAAGGGAAATTTAGTCTGTTACAAACCTGAAAATAATGACATAATATAACAGTTACAATTACAGACAGCATGCACTTTGATATATGTCCATAATGAACTATTTTTTGGTTTAATAGCTGTCTCCTCTGGGTGGGTTAGGGTCCAGGGAAGCATACTGAAACGTGAAGCAAACCGGGACACCAGGACCGACGGGGACTGGCACCGTGTTGACCACAGAGAAGTGTGTAGGACCCCCCTTGATGTACAGGGGGAAAGGAGCACCAGCCGGGAGGGAGTCTTGGTGCACGTTGACGTCATTGGTTTGAGCTGTGTCTGCCACGGCGACATCAACTCCAACACCGGCGTCTGCATCAGGAGGAAGCTGCTGGGCGTCAAGACTGACCGTGTCGTGCGCCGGGTCAGTCTCGGGCATATCCTGAGACACATCCACACCCAGGGAAGTTTGTGAGGGCTCGTCCGGAAGCAGTTGGAAGCCGTCGGTCTGAGGGTCTGCAGAGGTCTGAGGGTCGAGAGGTTCGGATGGCAACACGGAAGGGTCAGGAGAGGCGGGGAGGTCAAAGGTGGCAGGTGGTTCGGTCTGAGCTATAACGTTAGGCACGTCTGTCGCGGTTTCTGTTTCGGTCACCTCTGGCTGCTCGAGTTCTTCGACTTCTTCATTGGCAGCTTCTTCGTTGGCTCCCTCTTCAGATGAGATGGATTCAACAGAGTCGGACTCCTCTGCAGCTTCATTCAAAGAGACCTGCGGAAGAAAAATTGAATTGCATTAATTTGTAAATGTAGTTTTACTCAACACTTTTAGATGCCAGTTTACTCCCTACAGTAGATAGTTGTCAACACAATCCCAGTCTGAAGAAGAAAACAAAAGCAACTCCAGAGACTAAATATAAGTCTATATAGAAAATTTCCACTAAGAAAAGTTTAGTTCAGAAGACCACATTTAGGTGTTTCTATTGTGAGAGTGCCACGTTCTGGGGTTGTATAAATGAGAAACAGAATAAAAAGCAGTCATGAGATGGAAGAAACATATAAATAAATTCTACACACACACACACACACTTGTAATGTGTGTGTAGATGTGTTTTCACTGGCACCATTAACAGCCTCACATAACACAAATGGCACTGCCACCATCTGCTTTACCAAACAGACGGTGTTTACACTCACCTACTCTAGGAAATAAGTTACTCGAGTATTTCATAGACCTCCTTTTACAAACTACAAAGTCACATTTTGGCTAGATCTATGGTTAAATAGCTAACTATACAAACAGTAGTTAGTGCCATAATATTTGCAGTCCTTTCAAGATTCTTTCGTCGTTCTATGTGAAATCAACAAGGAAAATCACCCCACTCTCAAACTTTGTGTAGTCCATTAGCACAAATCCATTGCAAAAATATTGAGTTGGTATCTTTTTTTGTTTCCGAGATATTAAAGTTTGAAAAAGTGACCTCTGAAATTAGAATACAAATAGTTTGAGCCAGTTGTTCGTGAATAATCTTATGTCAACTCCTTTTTAGAAAACACTCCACTAGTACATTTATGTATCAAGAAAAAATTCCTGGTATCCCATGCCCTTCTTACCCAATCAGCTTAAAAAAATAAGTTGAATTAAGAAAAATAAAAGTCATACCCTGACTGTATATTCAATCAGTTGTAAACCATTGGCAGACTTTACAGGACATACAGTAAAATGCAATGCTGTCTGCTTAAAATTACCACTTTTTTTAAGCTACTCACTGGTATAGACATCACAGCAGTCACAAACAACAAGGCACAAATCCCCATCCAGAGAAGAGTCACCGTTTTCTCTCCCATTTTGTTGCTGCAAGAAAATACATTTGTCAATTGGCCATTTAGCAACTAGCAAATACAAAAGATAATTAAGATAGATGTTTGACTTACCTCAGTACAACAAGCCCAATTTTACAGTATGTATCAACTACAAGAGTGATGCACGTCTGGAATCCAACTTGGAAGCAGCATGTCTTTTATACAGTGTGGGTGTGTGGGTACTGGCTGCCAGTAATTCATTCACTAACAAAGCCATATCATTTAAATGGTTCAGACACTCTGAAATTAGACAGTGCTAAAAATTGTTAGAGGATAATAGAATAAAACAGTAGTGCCTATTCAAAAGCAATGTAAACATGCTTTTTGTGGGTTTAGGGGGAACAATAGGAGGCATCTGGATGACTCTCTAAATACATCTCATTTAACCTCAGTCTCACGCAATTCAAAAGAGAAGACATTGTTGCCCTTGTCACGGAATGAATTTAAGTTTACTTTGGTATGCTCGACTTAGCCCACAAGATGCTGGTGCTGACAAGAATGAATCTAGCAATGCACTGAAAATGCTATCAAGTGATTAGTTTTGATCAAATAAATGATTTTACAAGTTTCGAATGTAGACACTGGTGTGGCACCAAAGACAAAAATATCTCTCTGACTTACTCTTTACTCATCTTTATCCAGTACACAGAGGCCTCTGAATTTTAACATGATTTGGTAAGAGCACAACTAGTCGATTTGAATGAAAACTTCTACTAGATATCCTTCAAACTCTGCCTCTTTCACCACTTTGCCCTTAATGTGTTTGGATTTGGTTTGAGACTGGACTTTTAGAAGTTTGGATAACTGCTCCCTGCAGTGTCGTCCATTGTGTCATACACTGCTCTTGACTGTTTCAGTCCCTAAAAGTCTCAAAACAACACCCTAATCTTAGAGTGTAGCATTTTGGGGTTTTTTTTGTTTTGTTTTTTTGCGCATTGGTACAATTCGATTTTGAAATGACATTCACTACATGCAGGTAGAAAAATTAAGAGTTACTGCCTTTGTCCAGTAATAGCCAAAGATTATGTATTTTTACGCTTGGTGTGGTAAGTGAATTTACCCATTGTGGGATCAATAAAAGGGTTCTTAATCTTTTTAACTCGTAAAGTCTAAATTATACTGTTGATATCTATTTAATGAAATTATGATTGCGTGCAAATTAGCTGTGTTTAATGTCAGGTCCAATTTTAGCTTCTTTTCTCTTTTTAACAAAGGCTGCTTTCTGTTAAATACCACAACCTCATGAATGCTTCATTAGTCTGAGAGGAGAGCTTGGGAAAAACAGTAGTTAAATTTTCTTGTGTGCATGTAAACTCTGTCACAAGTGTGAAATCCAGGTGCGAGGACTTTATCGAGCTATGAGCATATTCGGAGGAAGCTCTGCATGTAAACCCTTCTTTAATGGGGTAAATGCCATCTACTGGTTCAGTAGAGACATGTGCTTACGATTACGCAAAGCCAAAAATGCGACCATCATTTTCACAGTAAATTCTCTAAACTGTTTATTTAAAATGTGCCTTCCCTTAAATCACCGTCAGTCTACAGAAGACACCACTTCCTAAAAGAGGGGGGAAAAATGCAGGCTGTTATCCCACAAGTGCAATCAGATGTATTATGATTTAGTGCTTTTACTTGAAGTATTTGTGAGATCCACCTCTGGTTTGTCTGTCTCTGTTGGTGCCGTCTGTGCACTGGGGGTGGTCTCTGCTTTGGTCTCAATTTCGGTCAGACTCGTCTCTTTTACAGCTGGTGGATCATCTCCTCTGCAGGAAGGAAGCAGAAAAGTATGTTTAGATAATGGTATGGAATGATATGGTATGTCAACTACTGCTGTCACATTTGATTTACTAGAGTTTAAAACAACACTATATAACTATGTGCCACTAATTCTGTGACAAAACCCAAATGAGACTTTACAAATATTGTAGCTGTAATAAAAAATTTGCATTGATGTGATGCATTTTTGCTAGATTTGTGTTCTTAGGAGATTATAACGTGCCCTTTAACTGACAATTATATATTCATATGTACACCAAGCGCACTTTAATTAAAAGAGGAGCAAGTCCTTTAGTTTCACGTCGACAAATCAAAATGATTGTAAATGTGAAGATTTAGAGGCTGTTGACAGTATAGTTTTCAATTATTATTTTTTTCAAACTTTTTATTTTTATACAGTTACTAGGTTTGTTGCCATTATTAAAAGTTATAAAAAATGAATAACAATAATCATTATTATTAAAGGCAGTGTTTATGGAGTTGTTTTTATCTGAATGCATATTAATGTTTTGTCTTTTAGAGTTGTATTACATAGTATTAGTTCTGTTTTTATTTGTACCATATGCTTTAATAATGTATGCACTCTTTTGTTTTATTCTTTTAGCATATTTGTTTCCCTCAATACTAATCTTTAGCCTTTTTTCCAATTCTTTTTAAAAGGCCTTTGCAGTCTCAAAGGGCAGAAATCATTAAATAAAAAGGTAGCATTTTGAATAATGTCTTTCCATTTTAGATGAACTGTTACAATTGGCCTTACAGGACTGAGTGGCTATAATTGTGAAGGGCAGCCATACGCATTTCATATACACATATTTACTTTAAGCTTTTTGCAATAGGGAATTGGTTCACCTGCTTTGGTTATGGTTATGCTTCCTTCTAAAAATCACTGTCAGCACGACGACTGCCACCAGTGTAACCAGGACCACTGCCCCGTAGACGAGGGGCTCCTGCAGAGACTTCAGGGGGTGGTCCTGACAGTATTCACCGCTGTAGAGCAGTGAGCAAACGCACGCCCACTCTCCGTTGACCTCCGTGCAGCGCCCCCTGCCGCTGCAGCGCGTCGCACTGCACTGCTCCATGTCCAGGGTCCAGAGTTCCCCGCTGGTGTTCAGGGTGGTGTTCAGGTTTTTGGACAGAGCTGGGAGAGACGGGATGGCTGGAGGAGCGCTTTGGAGCTGAGTGGGACCTGGGACTTTATCTGAGGACTTCTGCATCACACTGACACCTAAAACAGAATCATATTAACAGTTTTGTTAAAGAAAATAGCCTTTATTCCTTATTGTCATCATTATTATAATAAACTACTAATTGTTTTTAAATCTCTAAATATTGTGGCCAAGTACTTTTACATTTTCTTAAAGGTTGTGCCAGTTTCTCTCAGGTAAACTTATGTAACATCCAATTCTTGGCTCTAATTGGCTGAGAGCAACACAAACAAAAGAATATTTTTCTAGATGCACATAAAATAAAAGCGATCTCCACTGTGTGAGGATAAACTCATTTAAAAATATGTATTTTTAAATTAGGCTCATGACATACAGTTTTCGTCAGAATGGTCGGAGCAGTCCACGTGTCCGTTACAGAACTTCTCCATGGGTTGACATGAGAGCTGGTCCAGACACAGCCTGCTGCCGACAGGACAGTGCTGTTCAGGGACACAGTGCGTGGCGTTCACTGGGATGTGGTCGTGAGCGCATTTACACGTCCGTCCCTCTGGAGTGGCCAGGCACAGGTGCTGACAGTCCCCGTTGTTTATTGAGCATCTGTTTGAGCCTGTCAAAAAGAAAACATGGTCAACTTAATCAGTATCCCTTTGGTGGTGGCTCTCTAAGCTATCACTTAAATCATGGGCAGGAGTCAGGTTGGAAGAATGTCATTCAGTCTCTGATCTTTCCTACACACAACACTATCTGGTCTATGAGAGTTTTAATCATGAATTAAGACGTAATCACTTCTCTTTTTATAAAATGTCCCAATAGTTTATAGCAGTGGTTCTACTACCTTTATGCCAATTCTATGCCATTAAGTTTTAACTTAACTAATGAATGTTATAAAAAGAATTTTCTTTCCTGTGCTTTATAATCACATTTGAATCCCTCAGCTTTTTAAGAGTCCAAAGATTTAGTGGTATAGTAAAGTGTATCATAGAAAAATTGTAGCAGAAATCAAAAGTCCTATATTTTGATTCTCAAGTACCACCACAGAGAACCAGAGTACTACCAGTGGTACCTGTACCACAGTTTGAGAACCACTGGTTTATAGTATTTTTTAGTACAATACTGTGTCATCAATCATGAAAAGTGCAATTCATGACATGGAGCTGACATACCTTTCTGGCTGGACTTGCTGAACACCTTTAAGCTGACCACTTTTGTTGAAACTTCAAACCACAACTTGTTTTGCTGCTGTTCATCTCTGTACCACAGTCTGGTTTTATCTGACGGTGAACACAAGACAGAGCAGTTATAATCAAAATTCAAATGATAAAAATACACACAGTAAAATATTCTTTAACAATAAGTTATAATTATTTGGTGACTGATGCAGATGTCCTTTTGTCAGGTTTCAAGCTTCAAAATGTTTTTGTTTTTTTTAAGTATGACTCTATATTGTCACTAGTGCAGCTAATGTAGCAAGAACTAACAAAAGCATAGCCCTAGAACTGGACAAGGTATGCTCATTTGATTACATGATGTACAGTGAAATAATGCACTTCTAAACACAGCATCTACACTTAGACTTCTCAACTAGAGCTAAAAACAAACAAAACAATCTACAACTACAGTTCATAAAAACAAATTGCTTTTATGTCATTACCACCAAGGGTCATCCACAGCAGCATGTCATCATTTAAAGCCACGGCAACCAGTCCATCTCCAATCTTCAACTCTTTGTATTTGAGTTCATCCAACTGGAAAGAGCTGATGGTCCCCAAACCTGATCATAAAAACAAAGAAAAGTGGTCTTTAGACATTTCAGCTCTTTGTACATTTGACACATACATTGCTACTTATTTTCACATATATATTTAGGTGTTAATTCAAACAAGCGATCACCGGTATCAGCCCAGTAAATGGATTTCCCATTACTGGAGAAGACTAGTGAGGTGGGTCTTGCTGCATCCTTCCACACCGCTCTCTGCTCAGTTCCGTCCATGTTGGAGCACTCTACAGTAGTCGCAGTGTCACTGTCCTGCAAGACCAGGTTGGTAAAACAAACACACCCGGTTGGAGGGTGCAGGGCGATGGACTTCACTCTGCCGATGCCTTCTTTTAAAACAACAGCGGTGTGCGCCTCCGTTGTGGAGGTGACCTGCAGTCTCTGCTGATTGCTGCTGCTCCAAAAGATGTTTAAAGTGACCCAGTCCAATGCCATGGCAGTAATGGTGTCATCCAAGACTTTGAGGAGCTGGCTGTCGGAGTTCATGTCACCGTCTTCCAGTTTGAAGTAGCTGAGGGAGGTTGTGCCGTCGTCGGTTACAAATAAAGTGTTGTCTCGCAGGCTGTAGTCCATGATGGCCGCCTCGTTGATGCTGGGCAGCTGCAGGGCCATGTGCTCGGGCCAGTCCTTAAGCCCTGACGTGGTGTGTCTGGACTGTAGGTAGATCTGCACACAACATTCAAGCTTAGATAAACATTTTCTGCATTTACTACATGTGATGGGATAGCTATGGAGACATATTATAGCAATATGAGCTTCTAATAGAGATGTGGTATTTTCTGAAACGAGAATGCTTGATGTGGGCCTGACACACCTCCTTTTAAATAGCCCCCTGCCTACTCTGAACTATTCAAGGTTACAAACTCCATATAGCTTTGAGACCTATGCAATTCATGTTTATCTCTGAAAAAGAGAGAGAAACACTGGTTTTTACATTAACAGTTAAGAATCAATAAGTTGCTGAGTTTGATGAGTTTACTTCTCATCAGTTTGTCATTGTTTTGAAACTAGACTTTAATAGGATATTGAATATATGAACTGGTTCAAGTCAACGAATCCAATATCAATATCTCTAGATACACTTTATTTAAAAAGCCTCATTAAGATTTCTCATCTCTTTTTAAAGTGAGTCCTGACCACACTTCGGGAAGCAGCATAACAGTCACATACGAAAACATTACGATTAATGGCCTGACATTGTGCTTTGCATTTGTGTCATGATTATACCTGAGTGACAGCTGAAGGTGAGAGCATCAGGAGGAAAGCTGAGTTGACCTGACTGGAGCAGGTCAGCCCATCCTCAGACAGTAAGAGACCAGAGGGACATTTGCACACAGCTTTGGGGCCTGGAGCCAACACACACAAGTGAGAACAGCCCTTTGTCTCACAGGGCCGCTCAGTCGACATCTGCAGCAGCGGGTGGATTATCTGCCAGAGCATTTGAGACTCAGAGATTCAGATAAACAAGTACTATACAAACAAAACACACACATTTTATTCACCTTCACGCCAAAAGGTTGCCTTGGTCGTTTCAGGAGGACTTGGCGGTTTTTACCAGTGAGTTTATGGGCTGCCTGCACCACTCTCCTCTTGGTATCAGACCAGTACAGCATGTTGTTGAACACTGCCAGGGAGAAGGGGTTGGTGGTTTCTTTCATCTGTAGGATCTGAACACAAAGACAGCATTTTACAAGCTACTCCTTAGAAAATTAATGAAATAGAATGTTATTTCAACACTAATTTTACATAAATTGACTGAAGACATGCCTGAATGTCTTCACCATCCAGGGTTGCAGATCCTATTGCTCTCAGCCTTTGGTCCGTCCAGTAGACTCTGTTTGAGATGGTGTCTAGGGTCACCCCCACGGGCCAGCCCAGACTGGAGGTAACCACAGCCTTCCTCTCAGACCCGTCCATCCCGGCACGCTCGATCTTCACTACATTACCGATTTCGGTCCAGAACATCAACCTGGTTATTAAAAGTAAGACTTAAGATTGTCCTTTGTAACAGTATTTAAAAATGTTATTTAACCTCTACACACCCCTTTTGGGGGAGCAGAGCCAGGGAGCGGGGCTGGTCAAGGTCTTCATCCAGAATAACAGTGAAGTCTGGTGACGTCGCAGAGGCAGTGGGGAGCATAATTGCAAATATTTGACTATTCACTCCATCTATCCAATACAGGTTCCTCCCGAGCCAGTCCACTGCCACAGAATCAGCTCGGACACCTGCCAAAAGGATTACGTAAAGGTGAGGTTTTGCACCACTGTTATATCTACAGTTGATAATATATTATACATATAAATTTTACTACCAATGCATTCGGTATGCCTCCTTGTAATGACTGACACTAGTGCTTGTTACCGTAATTCCTTTTGTTGCAATACATTATCTGTTTTATCCGTCTCATTTCACCAACATTCAAACCCCAATTCAAATAGGCTACAAATGTCAAATTAAAATCTTTGTTCAATGTAGAAATGCCAACGATGCATTCAATGTTCATCATCATGCTGAGACTAATAGAACATGTTTTAAAATACAAATTAAGTTCTCTATTCAAATAGTAGAAATGAAAAAATATATAATGGAGGGGATTTATTTAAAAAAAAAGTTGAGTTATTATTATAGTATTAAGGGACTCAAAACATATGTCATTGGTAGCACCATCCTAATTTACTTTTGGTCATCTGTGTACACTTGTTATAGACTTTTTGGAAAAATAAATCACATGAAAAATACAGGGGCCAATGTGATGGAAAGTGCTATGGGAAAGTGGATACACTAAATACAATTAAACATTTTGTTCTGATTTATATTGGATCCACCTTTAATAAGAGTCCCTGTGGTCTTCTGGTCCAGTGAAGACCACTTGATGCTCTCAGTGTCCAGGCTGTCCCAGTAGACCCTCTGATCCCTCCAGTCGTAGTCCAGAGACAGGATGGCCTTCTTGGCCGAGGAGGGCAGCACATCCACACTACTGCTGCGCAGGCCGAGCAAGAAGAGCTCATTCAGGATGGATGACAACAGGAATGGTTCACCTGAGAAAAATCAAAGATTGCATTTGAAGTTTCTAGTGTTGGTGGAGTACATAAACAGTACAGCCTAATCAGACTAAAGAGGATTTGTAATAAAGAAAAAAAGTGTGCAAAACCAGAGCCATCAGCATGTGGATCAACTCTCTCAGGGATCCTAGCCTATTTTTTCCAATCAAAAGCAAGAACTCAACAATAACTAATTCAAACAATGGATTCCACCTCTAAACCAAGTGTTCAAGTATTAAAAAGACATTACGAGTAATCTTGCAGTGCTGTCCGTCAGACTCAATGATGTATCCAGGATGGCAGTCACATTTGTAGGAGCCAGGACTGTTTCTGCAGAGCTGACTGCACACACCTGGACTCTGCTCTTCACATTCATCAATATCTGCACAGGTAGCACCGTCCTCCACGAGCCTGTACCCTCTCGCACAGCCACAACGCTACACAGACGAGTTTGATATGTTTATTCCAAAATGGTCAATCACCTTCATTCATTTTCAAAAACATCACATGCAAGACTGCTTCTCAAAACTAGGAGATTTCGAAAATGAGATTTCCAAAAAAAGACTCACTGCTCCTTGTGGGGTACTGAAACAGATCTGGGAACAGCGGCGGAGGTCTTCATCAGTACATTTGACCTGGCAGCTCCCTCCTTCGTCCGAGCCATCAGCGCAGTCCTTAACACTGTTACAAACCAGGCCAGGGTCGAGGCACTCCAGACTGCTGCACTGAAACTCATGTGGCGAGCATTGTGCCATGTCACCTGTAAACAAACACCATATAAAGTTCCACCGAAATGAGTGCAGTAACTAAATAAATGCAGTATTCTTCTCACAAAGTCCCACAATGCTTTTGTCCAGGTTCATATGGTATTGCTTTCTGCACCCACTAATAATTGCAGTAGAACTGGCGCGTGGCTCTTTATTTGAAAATTCCCTCACATGCAAGCATTTGAATTTAAGTTTTTCAGAACAAGTGAGTCACCAATCAAACTAAAGCCTCCAGATCTGAAAGATATAAATGAGCCACGTGAAACAAAAACTATACTTTATATATTCAGCCTTTCAATCCAATGTAAAGCTACTCACATTCCGTCTCGTCAGTGCCATCGTCGCAGTCTTTCATGCCGTCACACCTCCAGGCTGCAGGGATGCACTTGGTCTTGGATTTACATGGCCACTGAAACTCTCCACAGAACACTTGAGTCACTGGACAGTCCTGAGAAAGAGAATAATAAATGTCATTCAGTCATTTTGTTCCTGGTAAAAACTTAAATTGTTTCACTTCCGTTTAAAATGATAAATTATTTAAATTAGAAATAACAGACTAGCCCATATTGTGTCATGTCCTGAAATGTAAAAATACTGGGCGATTGGGATGTAATGATATTGTCAATAATGTAATGCAATGCAATAGAAAGTGACAATAATTATTGACAATTCTCATTGAGTACCATCTCAAAAAATATTTCTCAAAGTACCAGCTATTCCACCGTGTTATATTACTTGTCATACACAGCAGGATATAGAGATGTGTAAGAGAAGTGCAAAACTAAATCTACTAGTTTAAACTGGGCCACTATGATTATTACTAATCAGCACTCAATTTAAATGGTCTAAACAAAGACTAAACTAGGACTAAACCAGGATTAAATAATTAACTAATTAATAACGGTTAAGATAATGGTCTGAAAAACTATAGGTCTAAAGTGATTTTAGTTGGATTTAAATAAAGTTTAGGTCATTTTAACGTGATATTAGACGTTCCAAAGTGGTTTCAGTTATTACTTGGACAAAATAATTCATTTCCTGGTGATTTTTTAATTCTGGTCTAAAAAACAAATCTCTAAATACTACTCAAAGAACCAAAGTACCACCAGTGGTCCTCATTCCTTGGTTTCAGCAGCAGCATGAGATTTGTTATATCCCTAAAGTGTAGAAATTAGTAATAGTTCATCTGTTTGAAAATGTAATGTTAAACCTAGCCCTCTTCAATGTATATTAGGTTTGCATCCTGTATATTCATGTCACCATTCAGCATTCTCCTGGCACATTGTTTTATGTACAAACTGATACTAAACTGATTGAATAAAAACTTTACAGCAAACTCCCACCTTCTCATCAGTGCCATCCTTGCAGTCTTTGTCTCCGTCACAGATCCACTCCTGCACCAGGCACTCTTTGCTCTGGGGACAGCGCTGCTTGGTTGTGCAGACGGGAGGCTTGGTGCATTTCTCCTCGTCTGATTGGTCTGGACAGTCGGGATGACCGTCACAGTGCATGGAGGCCGCTATGCACTGACCGCTGGTGCATTTGAACTCACTGGTGCTGCAGGCCTCGTCAGCTGTAACGACAATAGCCAAGGACAATAACTACAACAGTAAATACAATAAATACAAGTAAAAAGTTATTTTAGATGTAAAATTAGCAATTGCTTGTTGTTTCCTAATAAAGTATTGGTCACTGAAATATATTTTTTTCTTTATATTCTACATATAATTAAGATCAAGTTCAACAGTTCAACATAAAAAGTAGGCTTCTAAAAGTAATGAACATTGGTAAAACAGGTTAACATTGCTAACAGCTATGTTCAAATATTGTATCTGCCAAAATTGTATTAACTTTCATCCTCATTTCATTGACAATGTCGTTTGTCAAGGTACCTCTGGCACTGTGTTTTGACGGGCAACCAAAAAGAACCAAGATAGCAAAGTAGATTTTATCAAATGTCAAATCCTAAATTTTAAATCTCAAGGTCTACAAGATCTACATTTATGTACAATAAACTTTCAGAGTTAAATGAACCTAACGTACCACAGTTGGCCTCGTCGCTGCCATCCTGACAGTCTCTCTCCCCGTCACACAGGAAGCTGTTGGGAACACAGCGGCTGCGACCGTCACACTGATGGGAGCACCCTTCTACAAACTGCGAACAGTCCCGTTCGTCTGATCGGTCCTGACAGTGGGGCACTCCGTCACACACCTGGCTCTGCTCAATGCACTTCTTCCCATGAGCACACTGGAACTGGCCTGCAGAACACATAACATTACATGAAATTAATGTTGTATCAGGTGCAGCAGTTATTTCATAACACCAATTCATCTGGCTAAAGCTAGGGTTTAATTTGTGAGGGACATGTTCCTCCACCTTCCAAATCTTGGTCTCAAAAACTAAACTATTTACCAACTTATTTATTTTTTACTCATTTTGTTCTGTAGATTCAAATCAAAAATAAAAAAGTAAATATATCAGAAAGTTAAATGGTACAATAGAACCCATGCCTCTCCATCCAAAACTGTTTGACCCGATATTACTGTGAGACACAAGAAGGCAGTAACTTGAGTCCATTTTTTACGAAAGGATTTACAATAGTTACCTGTTGGACACTCTGAGGAGCAGTCTTCCTCATCTGAGCCGTCTCTGCAGTCTGCTTCTCCGTCACAAATGTGGCTGTAGAGGACGCACTCAGAGTTGTCTTTACATGGCTTGGACGTCAAAGAACATTTGAGCGGAACAGAAGAGGGAGAGTTGGGAAATGAAACGGTAATCACATCATTTTCGTCTTTGTCTTCTTCCTGGTCCTCTGTA
Organism: Rhyacichthys aspro; assembly: GCA_036850595.1. NCBI lineage: Eukaryota > Metazoa > Chordata > Actinopteri > Gobiiformes > Rhyacichthyidae > Rhyacichthys > Rhyacichthys aspro. Next base: position 20,140,100 of record CM072156.1, read on the forward strand.
TAAGATACCAAATAAAATGTACACACATGAAATAAATTAAGAGATAACATGTTTATACTTAAAATAACTGGCATTATTACCGCAGCTGGCCTCATCGGTTCCGTCTAAGCAGTCCCTCTCCCCATCGCAAAGGAAGTTTGCAGGTAAGCAGCGGCTCTTGTTGTCACAGTGGTGAACGCAGCCGTCGCTCATCATCGTGCAGTGAAGCTCATCGGAGCGATCCTGGCACTGAGATTCACCATCGCAAACCTGCTCCTTTTCAATGCATTTCTTCCCGTGGGCACACTGGAACTGATCTGTGCATAAGGGTTTTTAATGAAGTCATTAAAGAGCAAAACTGGACAATTCAAATGACTAAGATTAAACACTGCAATTGCCTCAGACATAGATTTGTAGATACTTCCACAGCAACCAATTTAACTGAGTTCTAGCTGCAAGTCCTTCATCTTGTAAGTAACTTTTTGAATATAATACATTTGTAAATGTAGATCTACTGTTTTTTATTGTAAATGTGGTGAATCAACAGCAGTTTAAATGAGGGCTGACTTCAGCAATCTTTGAATTAAGGATGACTACTTGGATAACTTGAGTAAAGATTTTGTCTCCTCTCATTTACCTCTCATCAGTGATGCCTTGCATAGTAGCTAACAGTAGCAGTCATAATGGTACTCTGGAATACAGTTGCATTTCAATTCAACTTTATTAATCCCGAAGGGTAAATTGTCAATTGTAAGGTCTTTTCAAATTAATGAAAAAGCAACAGTCTTATGGCAATTCCCCCTCCACTGCTTCATCTAGTTGAACTAGCTCTCTCCATAAGTTTTTCTTTTTCCGAGGCTGCCCCTCTAACAGACTGCAGCATAAAAAACAGAGTTAGCCATTGTTGCTAATGAAACATTAAAGACCTTCTTAGAAAATATAGCTGGCTTTGGCCTTTGCTATAAAGTATATCGGTATTTATGGATCAGTCCAGATTGTTGTTTAGATGCACTCCCAGGTATTTATAGTTGGAAACTACTACAATATTTTCTCCATTGATGATCACAGAATTGGGGGTATATCGCACCTAAAGTCAATGGAAGTGATAAATTCAGACAGTTTTCTTGGCTCCATCTATTAAAGCTCTCTATGAGGCTCCTGTATTCCACCTCCAGCCCAGGTTATGATTTGTAGTACTGAATACACCGGTCTGGAAACCATTAGTAACACTACTTTTTATTATATAGTTTTTAAATGACTTGGTCACATGTCATTGTAAGTTTTGAACAGTTCCCTGTTATCTTTTCCCATGTATCACATATCACGTCTTTTTCATTTGTGTACTCTTTTTACTTTGGGCTGATTCATTGCCTGTTAGGGTGGTTATAAAACATGTAAAAACTTCACCATGGCATGGTTTGAACTACAACAGCACTCAGTTCAGGACAATTTTCTTACCCTCAGTGCAGTACGAGGCACAATTTTCTTCATCGGACCCATCTCTGCAGTCTGGCTCTCCATCACACACATGGCTGTAAAGGACACACTCTGAGCCATCGGTGCAAGCCTTAGATCCCCGGCCACACTTCAAAGGGGTGATCCCAGATGAAACAACTGCATGAACAGAGGGGGAAAAACTGTGTATATAGAGTTAAACTAGTAATGTTGAGTACATAATTAAATTGTTGGTGAAAAAAACAATTACAACACTCGAGGGAGAACTTTTAATTCACCTGTCGCACCTTGTAACAGCCCTGAGAGATGTAATAAGACTAAAGAAAGTAAATAAACTATACCCATTGCTACAAATAAAAATAAAACGAACCAAAAGCTGCCAACCTGGTTCTACAGAGTTTTTATACAGCAAACAGGTGAGTCTAATGCACGCTGATTGATTGACACACGAGTGGGAGGGGCTAAAGTAAAGATTCAAGTTTTTTACAAAAGAGGAATATTTCCAGGTTTTCCAGGACATTTTTGAAGACAAATATCTGTAGTTATATAAAACTAAATATTATTGTGACGGTGTTAACTAACAGGAAGCTTAAATGTGATTTGTCAGCTATTTTAATGTGGTTTTGCATAATTTTGCCTTGTCTAAGCAACCACTAAAACAAAAAGAGGTTCGACTTACCTTTCTCTTCCCTAAGCTAATGTAACGCTGATACCTCTATGAAACTGTAAAATAAACGACAAGGATTGTGGATGGCATTGACCAGCGGTAAAATGTAAATTTGTCCAATAGTTTGAAGGGGAGGGATTAAGAAGTCATACGTAGCCAGCAGCAGGTTTGTTATGCTGTTCCGGTCAACCAAACCTAGCTAACTAGGCTAGCTCCTGCAGCAACTTGAAGAGAGCCTTGTCAAAATTAGCTGTGATTCAAAACAGTTCTGACACTTTTATGGGATTCACAGGCATGTTCACATCTTTTCTGTAAAAAGGTGGAGTTTTGGACTGTACAACTGGGGTAACTATTAAAACGCCTCTGGCTTTACGTATGACTTTTAATGATGTTGTTATGTATGTAGCCTCGTTAGCCAGCGGGAGCCAGTTTAGAAGTCCGAGATGCTAACTCATTTCTGCACCCAAAACTCACATACCCGTGAAAATAAAACGCTACCATTTACAGGTTCGTTAAGGCTTCATCTGAATTTAAAGTTTATTCGCGTCCTGGTGTGAATAGGCAAGCTGACGATGGGTATCAAAGTAGCGCGACTTCACTGTTGCGCATTGGAGGGTTTTCGTGGATCACAACAAAAGGATTTTGATAACAAGCTGGAGCTAACACAGTGAAGCTAATGGCGTTAGCTGGACTAGCCACTTGATGACCCCTCCTTAAATTGCCTCCAATGCACTTAAAATTGTCAAACTCAAGTCTTGTTTGGATTTGGTATGGTTCTGTATCTTGTTTTTTAGCTGCCAGAGCTACCACTAGGCCAACATTACTGAAGTTAAATGTTGTGAATTGGCTCAAAATGCCTCCCTCAGGCAGCTAGCAGCCGGTGTTGTTCGAAGAGCAATCGACTGTCAAAAACTTTGTTTTAACATGTAAGAAGAAAGTGGTTACATAATAGCATGTTAAATGTAACAGCTAATAATAAAATTTGTCGTTTTTTGGTCCTTTAAACATTTTTGAGAGGTGAAAAATTGCATTTAGGGGGTTATTGGCTCTTGAGACATATTTCCAGAGGTTACTATAGGCTCTAGCAATTTAAACATTTCAAATCATTATAACCTACAAGACACACCAAAATGATGTCTGCCTCCAAATTACTTCCTTGTGATTCTTGACTGTTACATTTATCAGAATATAATCCAACATATACTTTTATATATCTTCTCCTGTGATGGCAGTTGCTTTTTGGCACAACAGGGGCCTCTTAACCAAGTCAGTGTTATCCCTGAAGAGACTGTCACTACATAATAATGCCTTTTAGAAATGTCTGACAGCTCTATCTGCACTATGGTCCCTTCTGTTATTTTGTCAGTGTTGATTGCCACTGTATAAGTTACCCCACTATGTTAATGAGCTGACTAGAACATGTTGTTGACTTCCCCAATAAAACCTTATGTGATATTTTAATTTGGCTATGTTGCCCAATATTAATTTAAGATATGTGCTTGAAATTAACTTAACATGTGTATGACTCTCCCTAAGGTGTCTGTCGAGTTCATCCAGCTAACACTGGCTTCCACACTGTGACCCACTGAGCAGCAGAGGGGGCCCCTCAAAGCAAGGGCCCAAAACTGTAGCTCCACATCCGCTCTGAGTGTGCAAGAGCTTGTTTACGGCTCAAGACCTGGCCAGCAGCTAAAGACGAGATGTCCTCCATCTTGCCGTTCACCCCTCCTGTCGTCAAGAGGCTTTTGGGCTGGAAAAAGTCGACAAGCGGCCCTGGAGGCGCAGGTGGCGGGGAGCAGAACGGCCAGGAGGAGAAATGGTGTGAGAAGGCTGTGAAGAGCTTAGTGAAGAAGCTAAAGAAGACAGGACAGCTGGATGAACTGGAGAAAGCTATCACCACACAGAACTGCAACACTAAGTGTGTCACCATTCCAAGGTAAAACACCTAACTTTTGACTTGAGAAAAAAGTAGTAGAAAGAAATTGCTGACATCTTCATTAATTTACTGGGTTTGTAATATTGTAAGATAGGAAGGGCATGTTTTCAAGGGTGAGAAAAGATGTTCGGCTTATCAGTTTTCAGCCTGGATTGGATAGATTTATTCTGAGTGGGAACATTGTGTTACAGACTAATTTCTGTACTGTCTGCAGATAACTGATTGCTTGTTATCGCCTGAGAATTGGCACTCAGCTTTATTATGGCTGTAGAGATACCAAAGGGTGGTTCAATCAGTTTTAATTATTGTTTTTAATTATTTATTAATTGCATCCTACTCTAACTTGAAATCAGAGGCTTTAATTATGTGGAAAAGATTAAATGGTAACTGAGTTTCCACTTAAATAATTAGAAGCAACAACTGATATCTCCTGATTTCTTAATTTACCATTTAGATGTTTTACTTCCATTGTAAGCTTTCTAAAATGCCTACAAATTTATCACAGTAGAAAGTTATTTGCATTGATGTATACTTGAGGTGCAAATTCTAGTTTTGTGAATTTTGATTCCAAAATGATATATTAATTTTGCCTTGGCAATAATGAAACATTTCGTTTCATATAGAAAATACAATGCAAAACAAGCACATCTGGTATTTATTGTCTTTATCAGTATGTATACGGTATGGTGACATTCCAATGGAAACACACGTTGGACGTGGGATATTGTACACTTGCTCTGTGCTTAATCTTGCGAGTTAGCAGAAAAAGGCACCATTTTTCCTTTATCTGACACTTGTTTTAAGTCACCCATAACCCATAACAGTATCTCTGAATGTCCCGTGATTATTGTTGGGGTTTTTTCTGTGTACAGCAATTGCTCTGAAATATGGGGACTGAGTACACCAAATACGATAGAACAGTGGGATACATCAGGACTTTACAGCTACCCCGACCAAACCAGGTGACTGTCTTTCACTATTGTATGTCTGCAGATGAATTTTGTTGTGTTGAATTAAAGAGAATTATAATATGTTTGTTTTTTTTGTTCTCGTAACCACTTCCTTTAAACCTCTATCTTATTTACCCATTTTCCATTTTCTGCCTGATGTCCGAGCAGATCTTTGGATGGACGCCTTCAGGTTTCCCATCGAAAGACACTTCCCCATGTAATCTACTGCCGTTTGTGGCGATGGCCGGATCTCCACAGCCACCACGAGCTGCGCGCCATCGAGGCCTGCGAGTATGCCTTCCACCTTAAGAAGGATGAGGTCTGCATCAACCCCTACCACTACCAGAGGGTGGAGACCCCAGGTAAGAGGACAAACCCCCTGAGCAAAAACTAAAACTAAACTGGCAAGCAAGAGACTTCTTTTTAGAGAGATTTCTTTTTAAAATAAATGCACTAGTGGGCCTACTTATAGAGGCTTTGTTTGAAAGTAAGCGTCTTAGTCACTCATCTTTTTGACTTTTTGTGCTGTAGTGCTGCCTGCTGTCCTCGTGCCAAGACACTCAGAAATCCTGACTGAGCTGCCGCCTCTGGACGACTACACTCATTCCATACCCGAGAACACAAACTTTCCCGCAGGAATCGAACCTCCAAACAACTATATACCAGGTTTGTTTATCTAAACGCACGGCAAACACAATGGACTAAATGTAATGCTAAATCTTACGTATACAACATTTGTGCAGAAACGCCTCCACCAGGATACATCAGTGAGGATGGAGAGGCCAGTGATCAACAGATGAATCAAAGTATGGACACAGGTATCCTAGACTAGCACCTCCCTGTTTCCAATCCAGGGTTGAGTGAAATATCTGCATGATCTCTTGCTTTTGGCTTCAAATTGGGTACAGAATACAGAAAAATGACTTAAATTACCATAATTACACATATTATAAATTACATATTGTAAGGAGAAGGTCTATAATATTGTACAGTCTACTCTTTTTTTTATTTACTACACACTGTGAATCCTCTGTCTACTTGTAGTGTGTAATAAAACAGTGGTCTGTTTTCTTTTTGTCAGGTTCTCCAGCAGAACTGTCCCCAAGCACTCTTTCTCCTGTCAATCATAGCATGGGTAAGAAAACTGTAAACACCAGACTTATAAGCATTTCCAATCACAACATTTAAATGGCCGTACCTTCTCTCTGCCGCAGACCTACAGCCGGTCACTTACTCTGAGCCGGCATTCTGGTGCTCGATAGCTTATTACGAGCTAAACCAGCGCGTGGGCGAAACCTTTCATGCGTCTCAACCATCGCTGACGGTGGACGGCTTCACGGATCCCTCAAACTCTGAGCGGTTCTGCCTCGGTCTGTTGTCCAACGTCAACAGGAACGCCACTGTGGAGATGACTCGGAGACACATAGGTACGGGATTAATTTTTACTGTGCTTTTTAAGACAATGATGCACACATGAAACATTTTGTGTGAATTATTGTTTTCCAGGAAGAGGAGTTAGGCTTTACTACATTGGAGGGGAGGTATTTGCAGAGTGCCTGAGTGATAGCGCCATCTTTGTCCAAAGTCCAAACTGCAACCAGCGGTATGGTTGGCATCCAGCAACAGTCTGTAAAATCCCTCCAGGTAACATCTCATCTTTCACGAACTAGTTGCCATCAAACCAAAGCAAATATGTTTGAGGACACATGACATGACACTTTTTGGCCACTTTTTTTCAGGTTGCAATTTGAAAATCTTCAACAACCAGGAGTTCGCAGCCCTGTTGGCTCAGTCTGTTAATCAAGGCTTTGAGGCTGTCTACCAGCTCACCAGGATGTGCACCATCCGCATGAGCTTTGTCAAAGGCTGGGGAGCTGAGTACAGGTAAAAATCTGACAAAAAAAAAAGATAAAGTTGGTTTACACTTTTATATTTACTAGCCTTGTAAAAACTATGTTGAAACCCAGTCCCGCAACTCATGTGTGACTTATACGCACATAATGGTAGATATTATCTGAAAAGTGACCTTTAGTTGTTCACGGTAATTCATAATGCATTCTGGAAGAAGAAGAAGAATTGCTATATTTACGTCCACTAGACTTTCAGATGCTTTTAAAAAAAAATAGACAAATAGGCCTCTGTTTAAGGACTGGGTGTGGGATGTAAGCTTTTAAGCTACAAAAACCACAAATACATGGTATACTTAGGTGATGGAGGACAGACCAGAAAGACACATTTACAAACAGTCTCACTGGAAGACAACTCTTCAAGCATTTGTATTGTAAAAGTTGGAATCAAATTTCATACTGGGTGTTGTAATGTCTTTGGGTGAGGTTTGGGAGAAGACTGAGTAAGACTCAGGCTAAGGCTGTATATTCAAAACACTAAAAGCCCTTTCTCTTAAAGCCCGTGTTGATGTGGCCAAATGAATAGATCAGTAGCACTATTACAACTGTTTGAAAAGTGACTTTAAAGCCCTATTTGGAGATAATTATTATAAAACCCTTACATTTTCATTTGTTCCATTTACCTGGGACCTAAAGGGTTTAAAGTAATTAATGAGATATCTAACGTTCAGTGTGTTCAGACACAGGTGATCGTCTCAATCTTCTCAGTGTTTTCATGGCTTCAGCTTTTGGTGCTGAAGTCACCTTTCCATATTTTCCCTGCTATTTTTACTTCACTGTTTTAACGGGAAACCTACAAACCACTGTCGGGTGAACCACGTCAAAGAAACAGGTGGTTTTGACACTAATATTTACCCTTTTGCTCCACAGGCGGCAGACCGTCACAAGCACTCCATGCTGGATCGAGCTGCACTTAAACGGTCCTCTGCAGTGGCTGGACAAGGTTTTGACCCAGATGGGTTCGCCGTCTGCGCGCTGCTCCAGTATGTCCTAAACAGCTAGGGAACCACCCAAAGCCCAAAAACGCAGCCCGTTACAAAGATGATTGAATACTAGTCCTTTCATTGAGAATCACATAAACCCCACAGAGTGAAACTTCTGTACCATACGACGATAGTATTTGTGGCTCAGCTCCACATCCCTCTTTTAACAATTTTAGAAACACAAAATGATAAACACGCGTACACTTTTGCACTCACTCAAACACACACACACACACAGACAATTTGGCACTTTGTTACCCATTTATGTCATGCACCTTGTTAAATTGCTTCCCCCCGAACTCCTTAATATTAGATCTATTTGTGGTACAGATAAAATGTATATTCGTTTTTAGTCCAGGAAGTAGGGGGAATACCAAAAATATCTGTGAATAGTTTCTCAGTATTGAAGATTGCTTGTGTGAGTAAAACAAGCTTGAACATAATGATTAGTTCCGACCATTGTCCTATATTTAGTTTGATTTTCTTGGAATCTTGGCCCCATCTTTTTGTGTGAGGGATTTAGTTTGATGAAGAAACGATTGCCTTGGTGGCTGTGTTCTCCTTTAAGGGAAACGCCACAATGAGTTTATATAAAATTTGGGTGTGGAAAAGGATTTCACTCTTCGCCAGTACGGCTCCTTTTTAACGAAACCCTCGTAAAGTGTGTCGTTATAGGACATACAGCTTAATGGACAAATAGGAATGTTAGTTTAAGTAATCAAAAAATAAACTGCAAACTCAGCCTGGCTGTAGTTAATTTCTCTCTGTCATTATATGGCACTCGTCGAGACCTTAGTTTAGTTGATTTGCATCCCCCACTGAGAAGCCTGATTCAGAAGCTAAAGACACGTTCGTCAGGCTTTGGGATGCACTGGGCAGGGACCAGAGATATCAGCTGTTGGTAGGAGTATTTTTTTTTTCTCTTTTGACACGACACTGGGGGCCCTGGGGCTCTCCACGGTGAAGTCTCACCGGGAGAAATTGAAGGTATCAATGAATTCATCTTGTTTCTTAGCCTATATCCCCATTGTTTTGCTACTTTTTGTATTCTCATGTATTTTTATATATAAATATACTTAAAAATTTTCTGTCGTTCACTTTTTATTATTAGAAGTACTATTTTAAAGACCACAGCTGTTTTTTGAAAGTGGAGGGGCATGGAGCATTCCCTTGTTTCACCCCAACGGGTTCAGTTCCATTTCTTTTCCGATCACACTTCTTTGACCTTGGTTTAAGACGATATCACTGCCCTATATCTGTAGCCTCCCTCTGCTTTGTTTTCCCAAAGAAATCGGGTGCAGTTTAAAGGAGAAGTATCTGATAGTATTTTATTTTGATATCTTTTGCAGGTGGCATTGCATTTTTGCTGTTAACTTATGCTGTAATGAAAAGTATTCGCTCATTTACCTCAAGCAAGTATGAACAGTAAAATCAAACACTGACAGATAACCAAATCTACTGAGCCAATAAACATCCTTATGGCTATTGTCTAGTCAAATATAGCTGACCTGATGCTAGTTTTTCACATTGCCTACTTTAGTTTAAAGGTGGTATATGCCTTTTTAACCTTTTTGACGACAACTGACAGCAAAAGTGAAAAAATTGCAATTCCACACCTCACACAGCTATGGTGCCCTGACTGGACATGCTGTTGTCTATGAACAAACCCATCAGAAAAAATGTTTTTCCAACACAAAGAATTTAGTTCATAAAGCTTTATGTAACAATTTGTGTTCAAAAGGAAACCTTTGCTTCGTCTCCAGCTGTACTCTGTTTGTCTGCTATGGGCCTGTTTCACTGAATTCTATGAGACATTACCCTATTTATCCAACATAAAAAACATGCAAGGTGTTATTTTGAGGTAATTAAACACTCTTTAAAACACATTTTTTACTAATGTATACAATTTAGTTCAGCTGTATCCCACAACATTTTAGACTACGCACCTGTAAAACCTCACATATGCACACAATTTTGATTGGATAAAAGGCAACAGGATACTAGAAAATGCATTCTCTGACAGCCATGTTCCATACTAAACACTACCTAACTTTAGGAAGCATCATTTACTTCTCCTTTAAAGTGCACAAAATGAGCAATTTGCCCAAAACTCAAGCAGAATATATTATCCTTCAGTGCTTTTAAGGATCCTGTAGGCATGTACAAGATGGTTTTGACAATGATTACATTCATCTCTTTCTGATTATTTTGAAGAACTTGTGACCTCGTATAAAGCATTTTGGTGCTTGAACTTAAGCGGGTTAAGGTCAGCTCAAAGAAATTGGCTTTTTTATTGTTACACAAACATGGGAGTATACCACTTATCTTCCATGAGAAATAAGAAAAGGTGAATGTGCCTGGCCTGCACACTGGGACATTCAGTGTTAATGTGTGTATTGTATTTGTTCTGTCTATAAAAAATACAGTATGTACAACAAAGACTTATTAGCTTAAACTCTGCCATTCTCGTCATTATGTGGCTGTTGCGAGTTTAACATGTCCCCGCGCTCCTCTTTTTGATGTAAATGTGTTTACCCTTATGGCACTAGTGATTGTACTCTGAGTGCACCTAGTGAGTTTGGATCTCGGGGGGTGGGGTGGGGGGACTCAACCGTGTGCGTGGGGTCCAGTGTTACATTGTTTTTGATCTTTGGCCTACAACATATGAATGTGAAGAAAAAAAAAATGCATTACAAAAACTGACGTGGACCAGACGTACATATACATAACAGTAGTACAGTATGTGTGTATTTAATAGTAATCTTTTGCAAAGCAGTCCAGTACAGTAGATGTCGCAGTTGTTTTACCAGTAGAGGGCGGTATTGATAGAGCAGTTCCTTTTTTTTTTTTCTGACTATAAGCTTCTCAGGCGTGTGGCATATTATGCAGACTTCATAAAACACTAATAAAGATTTTTATTCTCATGATTTTGTGTTTGTTGTTTATTTATGGTGCAAAGAGGGAAAAATCCTTTTAATAGTGACTTCAACAATGAATATAGTGCAATGGAAATGAGCTTGAAAATGTTCCCCAAAACAAATATCTGTTCCCAGTAAAAAATGAATATTTTCCCAAGATTCTAAGAGTCCTTGTCCCCAGAATCCATGTTTAGCAATTAAAAATATTAAAGCAATACATTTTATTATTAATGTGGTAACACCCTACTAAGGGACCTAAGGGACTGAGGGGCTTTCTAACAGTTCCTCCTTCTCATCTCAAAACTAAAGAAGATTGTGTATTTTCGGTCATTGCCCCTAAAATCTGAAACCCATAAAGATGCTCAATGTTAAATTAACTTGCTTTTCTCAGTGTAATTGTTATTCATTTCCGTGCTTCACTTACATTTCTGTGAAGCACTTTGTTGTTGGCTTGGCTTGACATAATTTACGCACTAACTTAAGTTGAGGTTCACTGTAGCTACTCCTACAAGTCAAAGCAAAAAATGGCACTGAACTGTTAAGCGTACTTTTTATGCTGTACACTCCCTCAAGGACTTATTTTGATTTTAAACATTCATTTATTACTATACTATACTATACAAGTTTTGATGTTCATTGTGCAAACATGCAAATTTCATTTAATAGCAGTTACTTGTGTGTCAGCCGCCGTACTGTCGCAGAAATTATTTATGTCCTTTGACGGCCTCCGTAAGCTACGTCAGACGTAAACAGTGAAAGCTAATTCAGAGCTAACCACTGTGCACTTGGTGTGAACATAAAGAAAAATGGCCTTTACGCTGTACTCTCTCATTCAGGCAGCAATTCTGTGCGTGAATGCCATTGCTGTACTTCACGAAGAGAGGTTTTTAAGTAAAAGTAAGTCACTTGCATGTTTATTGTATTAACAACCCCAATGTAATTAACTCGCTAATGGCTACTTCAGCTGCTACTGAATGAGTGGTCAAATAAGTAATCATAGGACTAGCCTTTAGAAACAATAACTTGTGATAAATCAACAAAAATGGACCTTCTATTAGTTAATTCCAATAACACTGATATAACATGGATTAAAAGTTAGCTTTACTATGTGCGCAGTTGGATGGGGAGTGGACCAAGGGGTCGGGGGCTTTGGGGATGAACCAGGCATCAAAACACAGCTGATGAACCTCGTCCGCTCCGTGAGGACAGTCATGAGAGGTGAGTGGTGCACGTCGCTGTATTTTAGCTTGACTTGAAGAATGCCAATAACACTTAATTAACATGATGGATTCCCTGTTATGTCTTGGTAGCAGTTCATGCAGAAATGTTCAAGTATGATCTCTTAAGTTTAGTTTGAGCATTTAGGTTATTGCAGAGTGCTTCAATAGGAAGACAAAAGTGCTTTCATTAGGGTATAATAATGTCAAAGAAGTAACACTCTTAGCATTTGTGTTTCTTAAAAAACTTTTTACTTCCTGCTCCATCTGTTGCCCACGGAGGACAAACGCTGAAGATGCACACTTAGGATTCAATCTGTAATATAATAGCATGAAGGCTTTATATGATCTAAATTGATTTTGTTTGAAAATGTATTACGCAAACTCATAAAAAGTACAGCCTAAATAAAAAACACTTTGTATGGACTTGATGGAAATAATTTTACTTACTGGTGATATTGTGTCTTTCTGCGTCAGTGCCACTGATTGCTGTGAATTCAGTCTGCATTGTGCTGCTGCTGCTGTTTGGATGAAGTGGAGAAGACAGAGGAGCTGTTTGGATCTGGAGAATATTTCCATTACCTCAGGAAAACAAGAATATACACCTTTTCTACATTAAAATGAATGTCATTTTGGACTTTGTCTACACATAATTTTAATATGTAGTGTGACAAAATCTCTTCCTGTATGGGGTAGAACAATGGTAAACAGTACAATTAATAATATAGTGTTTACACCTTGGACAATCCCAAACCAGAATGTACTGTGGTCTGTTGTAACATACACTGAAGGTGTTAAATTAAGTTAACAAGAGGTTGATTATTAAAGATTTTAAAAATAAAGTGTTCTTAATTTTGACCAGGTGTGTTTTTTACATTAAGTCCTATATTTTGATAGTAAGATGAAAACTCTTCAGACATATATTACAAAATGCCTCAACAAAAAGGCCTCGTTCATTTGACCACAGCTTTATCCTACTCTGTATAGTACATACTTTAATACACTAACACTCTATTTTTTACTATAATATACTTACTGATTGGAGTGATATAAAGCTGAGGTAGGTGGATATTTTACTGCCATAGAAATAATCATTGATGAGATAAATATATTATAAATGTCAAAGGTTTGAGGACCACTGGTTTAGACCAATTATGCCCCCAGAGATCTTTCAATAAATCTGACATGCAATACTCTTAATTAGTAGGCCTTGCTGTATATTACAAATGTTACTTTAATATTTCCATAAGGAAGTTAATTCTAATTAGGGCTGCATTGTAAATTCCAATATCCATCGTGCAAAGAACTGATTCAACCGCAAACCTTTTGTTTTATGTGACATACTTTCACAATTTACATAACTTATCCAATTAATAGTCAAAGCTTTAAATTAAAAGTTTTTACATTTAATGGTCTTCATTTTTCTGCATTTAACCCATCCATTTAAGTTGTGATCCAATATAAAAAGTAAGCAACAGCAGAAAATCTAGTGAAGCCAGCATTTCTTTTTGTTAGAAACACATTCAACTTTATTAATCCCCAGGGGGAAATTCAGTTGTTAGGGCTTTTGAACTGAATTGATTCAGACTTTATCTACCATAGACTGATTAAAGGAGTTCTTGTGTCGCTAATCTCAGACATCCATGTTGTTCAGTGTAGAATCCCTCCTGGTGTTTCTGTAGCGCCACTACTTCAACTAGAGTCTAATACCTATAATTGAACCAGTCCTTTCTTTTACTTTTTCAAGGCGCCTGTGATCTCTTCTCTCACATCACATTAAATCTCGCAACATTCAAATACAGATATGTTACAAAGACTGATGGTAAGTGGAAATATAATTAATGTACACTGTGGTCTTTAACATAAATGTATTTATTTTCACAAAAAAATCTGAAGCAGAGAGATTGGACATCTTATTTACAGTGCCAGAAGTAGTAAGTATCCCGAAGTATGGGTCTGGAGCTCAAAGTCTTTATTATTCCCTAACGCACATAGTTCTTGGGATATAATTTGAAAAGTTTTCCCTCTTGCGTTGGTTCAAATCCATATTTCTCCAGCTGCTCTTTACTGAAAGTGCCCTTTTCAAAGTCTGTCTTAATCTGAGAAGCAACAGCCTCACTAAACAAACCCTGTGCAGTGAGTGGGGCCTCCGTTCCTCTGGGCGCGCGGTAGGACACATAGGGTCGCAGTTTAAATCCCTCCAAGTTTGGGACCACAAACTCGGGAATCATAGCTCTCACAGACACAAACTTGTTGCTGGAAAGTTTAATTCCAGTGGGTCGGGCTCCTCTGCCTTTATTGTGAGTTCTTGAACCGCGTTTGCTGGTGAACTCTGAAATCCGGTCTGCTCCCCTGACTAGACCTCTCATCAGTGTGGATAATACGCCCATGGTTTTTCCTTAAAAGACAAATCAAAGCATCAGGAATCACACATCTGTCTTAACATTTCTAACTAAACGTTTCAGTATCAAAATAACAGAAGCTAATGATTATGATTTCGAGGTAATGTATTTGATGTTAAAAAGTAGTTACATACTGTTCCTTTAAGTGAACGACAGTGTGAAATTTTTTACATTTAGACATAAATACAACCAATTCTGTTTTACAGATATTTTCTTTCACTAAAGCAATACAATTTAGCCAGGTTAAGGCATGAACAGAAGCTAATAAACACACAGACACACACGCCAATTTAACAAATTAAATTCACAATGTTTAGTTAGTTTAGCTGCTCTGCTATTTCAGTTAGAATGTAGGAAATTAATAATTGTACTCGCTGCAAAATTAGTTTGTTACTTCTTTATTTATACAAAAGGCTACGACGTGGTTGCAGCTCCATAGAGTAGCTTCCTAACTAGCTAAATAGGATAGCGTTCGCTTTTTCAAAAGTTTAGCAACAGGGCCAGCAGTTTTAACAATATCACATATAAGGTGGTCCACAGCAACTTTATACGACTGGTTTATTTAATATTCTTAAGAAAACACTGCTCTCACCTTGAGCAACCCGTGGTGCTAGTAGTGTGACTGACTTCCCAAAGAAGTGGACAATGATTGGCCAAAATCCGTCAACACCCACCAATCAAAATTCGGTATACTCCCAGCGACCTGTCACTGATTTGGAAGCGTAAAAAAAGCCATAACTACCGGAAACTGTAGCATTTACTTTTCAAAATAAGGACACAAGACACAATAAACTACATATTTGGTGCTATATTACTCATATAAGTATAAAGTATGGAGGTTAATACTACTTTTGTAGATAAATAGTATATTTAATCAAGTAAAAATTACAAGTGGGCCACTAAATAACGATCCTCATGCGTTCATGTTGTCAACAATAGTTTTACTTTGACACGAGTGATGTAAAGGTTAGCTTGTTGGTTCCGTGGACTTTACGCTACTACGCGGCATGTATACACAAAAAGTTTGACAAATAGAGGTACGTATTAAAGGCATTCGCTCGATAAAGTCGAAAGAGCTTAGGTAGAATGACACTTTTCAGTTTCTGTCATCATTTGCAGGTGCTAATGAAGAAAATGTTGTGTTTTTGCTCGCTTTAGTTTGAATGTTGTGATGTGTAGCGGAATGAAAGCGGAGACCCCTCGGTCGGTGCATAAGGTCACAAAATCGACGTTATGTTTTAGTTCACATTTTTCGTCCATAAGTTTAACCTTGTCCGCCAGATGCAACTGTTCTACTTGTCATTTTATTGAGTATGTCAGAAGATTTCATTTTAAAAGACGAGAGTGTCCTTGCAATTTGTTTACTAGATTGCTTAAAGGTAGGTTAGGCAATTTTGGGGTATAGTCCACAGCAACCCCTAAAAGGGAGTATTAGTTTGTCTCTGATTCTGCTTATTGCAGCTTTAAATCTCTACTTGACAGCACTGATAGACTTATGATTCAGGTTCAGCTGCCTTTATGTTAATAGTAATTGACAAATAAAAGGAAACTCAGGATTAAATGCATGATGGTTTCCCCTAAGCTACATTTGCAGAGTTTTGATTTCTTTAGAACATAACCACAAACCAAAACCGTGAGACATGTGATTTTCAAGTCACAAATTATAAAGCACATGATTAGTGAACAACAAACACCTAGTCGTGTGTGGTTTATATTCAGTCTATGCTGTTTGTGGGAGAGCCCTATAGTGGCAGAGTGTCTGGTTACAAATATTAAGCTCTTGACCTCTTTTTCCTTCTTGTCAGTGATCTTTAACCCAGATTTTTTTTCTCTCTGGGTGAGTTGTTGATTGTTTTTGTTCAGTTCTGAGCTGATTAAACCAGTGGCAGGCAACTGAAACTTTATTGATTCTTCCAAAACATTATCCCTTAGGCTAACATTACATAAAAGGTCACTTGGGGTAATGAATAGTAGTTGTTTGGCAGGTTTCACATTTTAAAGTTTATCATTCAAAAGCTCTGAAAGGTAAATGTCATGAAAGAGCAAGGACTTTCATCTTAAAACCACATTCACTTGTCAACATAGTATACTTGCTTACTATAGATATAGTTCAGAAAATAGGATATTAGGGGGAAAACATTTTGAAATGTCATTGTAGTTAAATCATGTTGTTTTTCAGGTATGGACAACAGTGAAGATGAGAGCAGCTGCAGTGTATATCCGGTATGTTATTCCGCAGCACTTTCATTATTGTTACGATAAATTTAGACAGGATTTTCAAGGATTTTCAAGGATTTGTAAATGCTACGTGCAGTTTTTTTTGAATGCCATTGTAACTAAATTGACATTACCTTTTTTTTTTTTTTACTTCTTCTCACATTTAAGGAGAACTGTTTTATTGCCTAAAACATATCTGATCTTTGAAAAACAAGACCTTAAGATATTTTCCAGTCTTTACTATCAAGAATTTCAATAGATTAGAATGTACAGTCCATTCCCCCATACATTCAGGTCCCCATTCAGATTAAGGGATGCTCACCACAACACGGACTGTTAACACTGGATTCAATGTTGTCCAAAAATCCCACTTGAAAAGTGTCTGTTCCACTGATTATGTCTGCTTACACAGCGATATATGATAATTATTTGACTATTCCATATTAATATATGATATGAGCTGCGTTATTTGTAAAAAATGTTGGTAACACTTCATAATAACTTCACACTATTGAGCACTAGTAGTAAATATGTCATTAATGATGAATTAATAAAGATTTATAGATGTTGAAATGTCATGTATATCTAGACTTATATATGAGCTTATCATTCAAGACTAATAACACTGTTTATAACTTAATGGTGCTTATTAATGTAGGAGTAATGCTTTGTAAATAAATTAAGTAAACACCAATACTACAAACACTTAACTAATGTTTAAAAGTGTTACCAAAATGTTTAATAAAATTTGACTTCAAGTTCAAGGCTCTGGACTAATACTAAAGACTGAACCAGGATTAAATCAAGACTAAACAGTTATAGGACTTGGACTATATGTAGGAATCAAGCACGTCTACTACTACTACTTTTTTATTTAAACATACCACATTTTGATATAACGTATTCTTTGGACGATCGTTTTGTTACGAAAAAAGTAGTTATAAAGTAGTTTCTTGCGATATGGATCTTGTGATAGATAATTTTGCAATAAAGATACATGTCCAATATACTGAGCAGCCCTAATGTGAAGAATAAAAATAATAAAGGAAAAAGTCACATAGATATACTATCAAGGTTTTAAAGTCCAATTGTCCAATATTTTGTTTCTCAAATTATTGTCAGCGCTGTCCCAGTACGGAGAAGCAGACAGGAGCAATGACTTAGGCTTTGTCTAATGTATAGCTGCTTATGGGGTCAGGGAAAACACCCTTTTATAGTGACTAAAAAGGTTTCTACAACTTTTGAAACTACAGGTAGTGCTTTTTACCGACATTTTCTTTCGTTACACAACGGATTTTCTTCTGTTATTGAATTGTACAACCCCAGAAGTTACCTGTTCAAGCAATTTTGGCACCATTTCCTAGCAATATTTTCAGCAGACAACACATTTAAAAGGACAAAATGAAGTAGTTTGAATAACTTTTCATATTATTATTATTTTTATTTTTTTTTTACTATTTTTTTACTTTTGCTTTTTTAGCAGTAGTCTCTGTATCATTGATTTTGTCTGCTTCTCCACACTCCAAATGAGCATTAATGTTGGTTGACCTACAATATAGAATTGTAGCGCGTATTTCTAAAAAAGAATAATAAATAAAAAAATAAGGGTCACTTAAGGATCATAAAAGATTTGCTGTGCCAGGTTCAGAGCATTTGAGAACCACCGATTTACAGTAATGTCTTAACACTAATGACACATTTACACAAATGCCACAGTGCATTTTCTTCATGCTTTGTTGTGATAGCTGTTGTCTACAGCAGCCTGTCTTTCCCCCTCCTGATGACCTTCTGACCCTTGGATCTTCTTGGCTTTTTGCTCCAGAGCCTTTTCAGAGTTCCCCTCGGCAGTGAGCTCACAACCAAGATGCAGGAGTTTGTGGAGGAAAGGACGGAAGTTAATATGGTAATTACTGTCTCATACCTGAACTGTGTATAGTAGTTTTTCACTTCTGCTGATGCTACCCTTTCAGGCCAATATGTCAGTAAAATTCACTTTTTAAAACTGGCCTTGTATATTTAGTTTTATACCCATTTTGACAGAGTTTATTCACGTGCACTTGCGAAATAGTGCCACAACTTGGATAAGTTTTACAGAAACACATGAGGGCATAGTTCAGTCATGGAAAGATTAAATAAATGTTAGTGTAAAGCACAAAAATAGGTCATGTGGAAGTAAAAATGACATGGTTTTATGTTTTTATTGCCAATAGTAAAAGAGTTGTAAATGCCGTTTGGTTTGTCTGTTTTTCAAGTGGACGGCTGTGCTTATCGCGGCTGTGACGGTCGTCTCTGTTGTCGGGACCGTTGTGTTTCTCCTTTACAGAAGATACAAGAAGTCTAGTCAGTGACCTGCACACTCCACACTATGCGTTTCAGAATTCATCAACACTTTTGTATTCACACAAACCGTTGCCTAAATGTAAATTGTTACATTTCTGTTGCATTACTTTTATCACATTACTCCTCATTAACAATATACTTTTTAATTTTCTTCTTGTAAATGAAGTGTTGGCTTGTGTGTTTTAGAGTTAGAGGCTGGAATTCCTCACTATCGCTTCAGAAAAAGAGACAAAGTGATGTTTTACGGCCGAAAGATCATGAGAAAGGTCAGTGTTTGGGATTTATTGGTGGGACTTAGCTTCAACAAAAAGGAATCACTAATGCAAACATCTACAAAGTAGAATGCATTGTACAAGTTTGCTTCATAACATATCTCGCCAAATTTTACAGTGTCATGTATTTATTAACCAAACTTAATATGTGTTCTTCCAGTGGACACAATTCATTTTATGCTGACATGTTTTGCTTAAAGTTCTTAAACATCAAGACATAAAACACATAGCAGCGATTGCGATTAAGGCTTTGTGATTTTAAGTGAATTATCCATTTCATACAATGTTAAAATCATTTGGTTTGCTTTGACTTTGCAGGTTCAAACTCTGTCCTCGCCGCCGTCCTCCAACTCAAACTCCACAGCTCGCCAAAGAGCCAGGAAAAGGCCCAAAGTCCTGACTATAGCTCGCAAGTTAGTCTCTCATGAGCCAGTATGCTTTGTTGAATATTTACGTTAACAATTGCAATCTTATCTGAAGGGTCACCCACAGGACATGAGTAAAGATTGTATAGTGGAATAAGATAAGATATAACTTCAACACGATTATAGTAAAGAACAAAGGCAAAACTGAATTTTCAAATTGCGGTATTATATCTCTCTCAATGTAACATACAATGGTTTTAATCCCAAAAAGTCTTGGTCCAGTTCATTACAATATAAGAAATTAAAAGTCAAGTTACAAATAGCCTCTGAAAAAAGGTAGTGTAGCTTAGAGTTTATATATTGTGTGTTTGTAAGGATCCTGCGAATTCGAAGGGAGCCCACCACCCTGCAGCCCAAGGAGCCCCCTCCCTCTTTGCTGGAGGCTGACCTGACTGAGTTTGACGTACAAAACTCCCATCTGCCCTCTGAGGTCCTCTACATGCTGAAAAATGTCAGGTCAGTGCCCAGACATACAATATGTGGGATAACAATGTAGAAGTGTCTTTTAACAAAACAGGCCCCATCCAAGAAGGTTACAATTCTCTTTTCACACTCCATCAGATTCATCAAATAAAAAAAAACACATTACACACTAACCTATACAGCTGAGATTCAAGTATGAGTATGTTCATTAAATTGATGTTCGGACTTACCAGGAGCTCATTGATTAAGCAGCATTATAAAATGTCTTTTTTTTATTTCTAATGGCTTCTTTCAGGGTGCTTGGCCACTTCGAAAAGCCTCTCTTCCTAGAGTTGTGTCGTCATATGGTGCTGATCCAACTGCACCAAGGAGAAGCCCTGTTTCGGCCAGGAGACACCGACGACAGTATTTACGTGGTGCAAGATGGCCGCCTGGAGCTGTGTATCCACGAGAGTGTAAGACTGTTAAGAATTTACAGAAATAATACAGAATTATGTGCTGGTGTCAAACATTGTGTTTTGTTGATTCCAGGACGGTACAGAAGCAGTCGTGAAGGATGTTTTACCCGGAGACAGTGTCCACAGCCTGCTCAGTATACTGGACATTATCACTGTATGTGTGCAGTCCAAAGGATAACCTGTACAGTTATGAGGTGGACATAATGTTAAGACAGCTCAGAGAAAGATCTGTAGGGTTCCTATGCAGTATGGAAAAATATAGTTGACAAGATTAGTATTGGAAAAAAGGGGACAGGATAATATTGTCCTATTGTCCACACTGTTGACTGTTTGCACCTCAAGAAATACATTTATAATGGTGAATGTTTTTAAAAAGTACATGGATAAGAATTTTAAAATATTATATCTAAAGGAATCTTGAATTGCCTGAAGATTTTTGCTTGTTTATTTTATATTTCTGCCTTGTGGGTAGAGATATTGTGTAAACTGTGCATTTAGTTTGGAATTCAAGTGGCTCAAGATAAACTACCTCACAGTATGACTTTTGTAAACCCATTGCTGCATTTAAGCTGCGGTAGTTTGTGAAGTGAAGTATTATTGCACCTGATGGCCACACATGAAACCTGTGTACTGAAAAATAAGGAATGGAACTGGCTCTGTTGTAAATCATATGGCCACTGATGACTGATGACTAATACCCTTGCATCACTTATATGACAGGTCACATTATTAGTACCATATTACATTTGTATCTTTACCCTAGGGTTACCCAGCTCCTTATAAGACAGTGTCTGCTCGGGCTGCTGCTCCCACCTCTATCCTTCGCCTTCCAGCCGCTGCCTTTGAGTCCGTCTTTGAAAAATATCCGGAAACCCTGGTCCGAGTCATTCAGGTAAAGTGTCCTGAAATAAACAAGTATCCTTATATTTATTTTAAACTCAGAGAAGCTTCCCCATTGTCTTGTCATCTTTTTGCAGATTATAATGGTGCGCCTTCAAAGAGTTACGTTTCTCGCCTTACACAACTACCTCGGCCTGACCACGGAGCTGTTTAACCCGGTACGATAAATATACTTCAAGGATTTGTTTTGTTGCCATAATGCTCTGCTTCCTTCTGTTTTTTTCCTTTAGACATAACATAAATTTTAACCCCATATGTTTTTACTATAATGGAAGTTTAAGGTCTGGAGTTGTAATTTCATGCTACACTTTTGTAGTCTAAACAAAAACAAAAAAAAAGAAAAAAAAACAGTATATCTACCCTGTAATTTGATCATGCTTGTGTTACAGGAAAGTCAAGCTATATCGTTGGTGTCGGTGGCCCATGTCCTCGGTGAGACCCATCCACACAGGGTGATGCGCCGGCAGCCGTCACATCCCGACGACCTCGGCAGTGAGAAAGCTGATGCAGGTCAATGAACAGCTCCATCGCTAGGTTACAGTAATTTATGTGGAAGTGTTTGGCTAAGATGTATTGTTTTGTTCAAACAGAAAAGACCGGCAATTCTGATGCAACTGCGTCAAAATATAAGAAATCACGATCTCTTTCCACACCAATGGCCGTCACAGGTATGTTTACGGAACATGCAGTATGAAATTATGTTGTTTAGTTCTGTATGTTTGGAGCCACCTTAAGTTATTATGCTACTAGCGATCCACAAAACACAGCTTACAACATGATATGAAACATTTTTCACTCTTAACAAAAAAACAAACCAAGATCAACAGCATTGCTTATATGAAACAGCACTAATTGGGAAGTTTACAATAAGTTCAGAAATGATGTACAATTTATATGAATTTGTGTCATTGTTAGAAAACCATATTTTAAATTTGATGGCTCTATTCAAAAACATTGTTTTAAAAATCTTTTAAATGCTGTTATGTTTTCTCATACTAGATAATATGATGGTAAAACACTATACATCTCATAGAAAATCTTTCCCTGCAGATATTGTACAGTGGCCATATGTGTCTGAGCTAAAAAAAAATAAATTGGTCATATAATAATATTGGTGATTTTGTTGTAATTAGATTTCTAGCAAACATTGGTAATAAACACAATAGCATTCCTAACAATTCAATTTGATTATTAAGAATTCTCTTAACATTTGTTCTATGTGTTTCAAATTATACAAAAACATTTTTTTGGAGTGAAACCTCTGAATAGCCAAAACAAGACTGCAAATTTCCATTAACTGCTGGTTTGTTATTACTACTGAACAAAATGCAGAGATTTTTTTGTAAGTAACACTCAAAACAGACATGAAAACTTTGACTATTAAAGATTTTACCATTTATGAAAAAATGTCTAATGCAACAACTCAAAATTAGAAGCTTAATTTTGTTGCAAAAAATGTAATCACTATGATGGTAGTGAGCTGTTTGTGTTTGCAGGTGAAATGTCAGCCAACCTCAACACTGTTTATGAGAGATCTCGACTCTCTAGAGAAGAGGCGGCACCTCAAAGTTCTGTAAAGGTCTGTTAAGTGTGTGTGGCTGTTATTATTAGGAAAATATCTGGCACAACTTTTAATATTTTATGGCAGGCACCATAAGGATTTACTTGAAACTTAGTCTAAAATGTGAGAGAAGTAAAAAAAAAAAAAGGCCAAGGCATGGGCTGTGTTTTAAATATTATAGAGGACCTTGTGGAACTTCTTTGGTGCCATTTTTGTTTTGATAGAGATGACTGAAGTTTTTCTGAACAGTTCTTCAGATGCTTAATGCGTAGCCTTTTAAAATTACATCTTTGTGTTGCTGTTGCAGACTACTAGTTGTATTTGTGTTTTTGGATAGAAAAAAGAAAGAAAAAAGAAGAAACTGAAATATCTCTGCACTTTTCATTTCTCAGTCAATTCTGAAAAAGAGTGTGACGATGCTGCACACCCCTTCTGCTGTTTACCACTACAGTGAAACTGCAGGTGGACACAGCCATCACAATAAAGTCAGTGCCATTTTCCAGGCTGCTAAAAAGGATCTGCTGCAGGTGATCCAGATACAGGTAACTCACAATTCTGCTCCTGCAGTCTGTTTGTTGTGAAAGGACAGCGGGTAACGTTATGCAACTGTCACAGCAACAGATGACTTCTCAAACCTAGTAAATATTAATTAGAATCAATTTTTTTCCCTTATAATTGATTTTGTTTCGTTAAAAATCTAAATCAGCATTCACAAGCTCTACATATATTTGCCTATAAACCATATTGATGATTTTTTAAGGTGGAAGGAAGAATGTGGGTCTCGTAGCTACAGTATTTTGTTCAATATATTCAACATATTAAAAAAAAAAAATGTTGTACCACAAAGATATATGCATTTTCAACAAAAACAATATCTCAGTTTTAGTTGCTTATTATGCATAATTATTATGCATATTATGTCACTGAGCCATTCAAAATATTCGGTTAATATTGAGGTCATGACATGATGGTAAATACTGTGTAAGAACATTTTCATAAACTTTTTGTTATAAACTTGTATTTGTGGCTGAATATAATGTTTGTGTCCTTTGATGTAACCAGAATGCCAGCTTGTTGGAGGGAAGAGTGAATCTACGTCAGGTCAAAGCTGGCACGGTCGTGGCTCATCAGGGAGACCAGGTTTGTTCCAATGACACTTAGGCTGGCCAGCCAAACCCATTCACTTTGTGCTTGGAATTCCTTCTTTTCATAGCTATTTCCACTTGGTTAGTGATAACTGTTTATCTAAAATGGCTTTCTCTGATTATCTGATGGTTGTATGTCTACTCAATTGTATCCAGAGCCAGTTTATTCTGTGTCCGTTGGAAATCCCAATCAATTCCATTCAATCCCTCTGCAGACATCAGACTAATTCATTTTATTGACTAGAAGTAAAATTTGAAAATTAACTGAAAATTAACCTGAAATTAACTTTGAAATAAACTCTGCATGTAGTTATAAACTAATAGCTTGGAGGAAAGTATTGATTTGGTTAAGTTCTGTTGTCATAGCCGACCATAAACCACAGACAGAAGCATGAAACAAGTCAGCTTATTTTTATTTATTAATTTAATTACATTTATTCCTTTTTCAGAATACGATTATGACTGTTTACAGTTTGTAAGAAAGCAGCTATAGACATTTTAGCTTCTTTCTGACACAAATTTCTTCATCCTCACAACGTCTTTTTTTATGTACAGGATGTAAGTGTGGCATTTGTCATCTCCGGGTCGCTCCACGTCTATCAGCGAATGATCGATCGTGAGGAGGAGTCCCTTCTGTTCCTGACCCATCCCGGAGAGATGGTGGGTCACCTGGCCGTTCTCACCGGAGAGCCTCTCATCTTCAGCGTCAAAGCCCATCGAGACTGCACCTTTCTGTCCATTTCCAAGGCCCACTTCTATGAGTAAGAATGAATTATTTCACTGGAGTTTGACCTATTGGATTGTGTGCTGTGAATTCACTTAAGAGTTTTCTTGAATCTTCCAGGATTATGCGGGAGGAGCCGAGGGTGGTGTTGAACGTAGCTCACACTGTGGTAAAAAGAGTGTCACCGTTTGTCAGACAAATTGACTTTGCTTTGGACTGGATGGCAGTGGAGGCAGGACGAGCTGTTTACAGGTACCAAACAAAACAAAGAGAAGCTTCACACCTGCACTGGTCCTTTCTTATTTCATCTGAACTAATTTTTTTCATGGTTTTGTGCTGACTCTGAAGGTCTATGTTGTCAAACAGTGTAAAAGTGTTTTTTGGTGGAATTATTAAAACAGGGAATTGGCATTGAAACAAGCAAAGAGGATCAAATTAAAAAGGAAAAGGGAAAACAGATATCAATGTATAAGACATCCCTCAGGTTTTCATGGCTATGGTATACTAAAGGGCATAGAAAGTATGGTGAAAGTACGTATGTAAAAAGTGGAAAAAAAATCAGTGGTCAGTGAAACAAACATTTTTCTACATTGATGACAACATTAGAGTACACACACAAACTGCGTACAGGTCTGGAGAAACTATTTTTTTGTCTCTTCAAAGTCACATAATAATTCATGTGTTCTTCGGAAACTCGGATTATCCGAATTTAGAAAGTCGTTCTTCTGACTTTGGTGTGTTCACATGATTTCAGCTCAGAAAGTCATAACATTCTAACCCGTAACAATAAGGAAGATAGACGCAGAGTCTAAAATGTGCTAGCCTATTACTAGCGGTTCAAGAAAAGGTAGCCTATTCAAAATATAAGAAGATAACATAATGTATGTTGAAACCTCTAAATACCAATGTAAATATATAAATAATTTAGTATGTAGTCTAAATAAGCCTGTATGGACAAAAAAGTAGTCTACTGTCAAATTATCTAGTAATTTAAGTGCAAAACATTTGGTATAAAATATTATTAAATTACTTATTTCGCTAAAATATCTTAAACGTTTGTTTTCCTCTTCCATCATTTTGATGATCAAAATAACGTCAACAATAATTGACTTGAGCAGACATTCATGTGCATTTTTCAACTCAGAAAAACGTTTTCCCAAGTTCCTGAGGACCACATGAATGCACCATAATACACAATTTAAAAGATGCTGATATTATGATCTTTTTTAGACAAAGGGACAAGTCAGACAGTACCTTCATTGTCCTCAGCGGTCGACTGCGCTCTGTCATTGCCAAGGACGATGGGAAGAAGGAACTGGCCGGAGAGTACGGTCGTGGAGATCTTATTGGCGTGGTGAGTGACTTGTATTGACATAAAGACTATAGGCAGGACACGGAAAACATCACATTTAAACGTCAAACCCAGGAAGTATTGCAGCTCAATGGGGATCCAAAAGATTACATTTATGAACTAAAGTTTGTTTTGTTATTTTAGGTTGAGGCTCTGACCCACATGAACCGAGCCACTACGGTCCACGCGGTCCGTGACTCGGAGCTGGCCAAGCTTCCCGAAGGAGCTCTGAACTCCATCAAAAGAAGGTACCCCCAGGTGGTCACCAGACTGATCCATCTGCTCGGCCAGAAGATCCTGGGCAACATGCAGCAGGTCAACGGACCCCTGGCTGGTAATAATACTGCCCTCGGTATATATTTATGTAGTAAGGGAAAACATTCAGCATCGATTAACATAGGTAGGATTTAAAATGCTAAGGCAAAAAGCACATCCAGGCTTTACCTACATTTAGCTTATTGTATGTATGTGTATTGTAATTGTAATTAGTTTGGGAGAATATCAGATGTGTTCTACGCTCTGATAGTGTCTCTAGTGTTCCATTTTCTTTTAGCTGTTGTATTGTTACTAAGGCCAATTGTGATTTACATAAACAGTTTTTACAGGCTTGATTTGTGGAAATGGCTGAAAAAGTGCTTGAATTTTAGTTCTTGTGTGTGCGTCTTAATGTGTTTGTCCCTGCAGCTCGTGGTCTGGGCCTCCACACTCCCACCAGTAAATGGGACGCTGGTAATCCTGTCTCGAACCTGTCCACTGTGGCTATCCTGCCTGTGTCCGACGAGGTTCCTCTCACTGCGTTCAGTCTGGAGCTGTACCACGCACTCAGTGGCATTGGTACACATCCACCCATGTGATTGAATTAGCCTCTAGCTTTTAACATGAAGTTCTTAGATATAATCAAACTCTAAAACAGCCTAAAAACAAACAATGAGAAGAAGGGATTATGGAGTATTTTTCCATAAACATTTCAAATGTAATAATTGCTCAAGTTTTTTATAAGAAAATGACATTGCTTGCTTATTAGAACGATCATATAGCAACACATACTATCCCAATTTGCTGCAGCTACAGTAAATGCTGTACTATGACATATTTAAATAAATAATACTTATGCCTCTAAAATAAACATTAAAAACATAAATATTATAAGAAGTTTGATGTTTTAAAAGTAAGCTGGAACAAACAGATGTTCACTATTTGTCTACACTTACTGTGTTTTGCCATTCGATCTTTTTTACCTTTAATTTGAATCTTTTTTCAACAATTCTGTCTTTCTGCAGGACCCACTCTTCTTCTGACAAGTGACATCATCAAACAGCGACTGGGCTCTGCTGCTTTGGACAGGTGTTCTACTAGATTTTACTAAGAAGTACCAACAGGGCTATGTTTAATGCTAATAGAGAAAATTTAAGATAGAATCCTATTTTTTCCTTTATTAGTGTCCATGAGTACCGTCTGTCCAGCTGGCTCGGGCAGCAGGAGGACATCCACCGTATCGTCCTGTACCAGTCCGACCAGGGACTCACCCCCTGGACGCAGCGCTGTATACGTCAGGCCGACTGCATCGTCATCGTGGGACTGGGAGAGCAGGAGCCTACTGTGGGCGAGGTTAGTACTGAAAAGACTTCCTCCTCTGCATCTAAGCTTTACAAGCCTTTGTATCTGCATTCTTGGTCTGACAGTATTTTTAAATATGTTTTTAAAGTGTTCTTAAAGCTAGAATATATTAATCCCTTACAAAATTGAAAAGTCTTTTATTCCACACCTATTGCTCTCTAGAACAATATGGTAAATGTGTCTGTAAATGTGTTAATTTCCCTTTTTCTGGTTTGTTTATGTGGGACATTTTGACTTGTTTCTCAGTCAATCACAGTGCACCTTTACTCTATGAAGAGCACTAAAAGAAAGAATAGGGAAGAGGACCAGGTTTATTCCGAAACATTTGCCTGGAAATGTTGTGTATTATTGCTTTAGGTTATTGAAAAACTAATGTGTTTGTTTTGCAGTTGGAGCGGATGCTGGAGGGCAGCGCTATCCGAGCTCAGAAGCAGTTGGTGTTGCTGCACAGAGAGGACGGGCCTCCGCCCAAAGACACGGCTGAGTGGCTCAACATGAGGAGCTGGATCTCCAGGCACCATCACCTGTCCTGCCCCCGGAGGGTGTTCTCCAAACGCAGCCTCCCCAAACTGGTACTGCACTGTAATTAACATGTCTTGAACCCAACCCACCTCTTTGCTGTGTTCCAATACAACAATATGACATCTAAAAGAATTGGGATACAACTAAATTACTAAAAATAGCTATTGTGATCCTAAATTTAAAAAAACACAAACAAAAAACCACCAGGCTAGGAAATAAGTGCAAAGTTTGTTTGTGTGTTTGTTTTTTGTTTGTATTTTTTAGAGAGAGTTGTATCAGCGTGTTTTTGAAAAGTGTCCGGACCGTCACTCTGACTTTTCCCGACTGGCCAGGATCCTCACCGGGAACAGCATCGCCATTGTGCTCGGAGGAGGAGGCGCCAGGTACTGCTTCTGATAAAAACCTCTTGTTCATCAGCACACATCTAGTACAGGGGATATATATGTTTACATTTTACAAAGCAGTACCCACTTGAGACCTGATTCTGACACTAAAAACATCTTCATTTTTCTACATACATTATAATAAAAACTCATAACAATAAAATGGTACACTTAACATTGTTCAAGGCAAACTATGCTACAAATAGGGCATCTGGATGTCATGATGCATTCTTTTTTAACTTATATAATCACCTGGATTACTGAGAATCTCTGCATTACACGTACAAGCTTTTAAATTATACATATAAGTAATAGTAAGAGTGTTGTGTACTCTAATCTAATTTGTGTTTTTCTTTACTGTTTGTCCTGGAGCAGTGGCAAAGGTAGGGGTTATAGATGTAATGAGTCACTTTGTACAAATCTACATTGCAGCTCTGGAAAGAAGATAATGCATTGAATTATATTTTGGAGTTTGTAGTCAGATTGTAGAAAATATATATATTTTCAACCCAACTGACACACTTCCAGAGCTGTATGGCCCTGTAGATTTCATCCTAGTCTCAGTGTCAGAGTTATGACTGTGTGCTTTGTGCTCAGTGTGCTCTTAACGATGGATTCATTAATGCACATTCTGCTCATTCAACACAGCTTAAATGTTTTCTCACTGGTGTGATGTTTCTTTTTAGCATATGCCAACCAGCCATAAGGTTATGACAAGGGCAATGAATTGTAGAGGGTAGGACGAAGTACAAGTGACAATTTTTAGTAGAAAAGCTGCTTGAATAAAAAGTTAATTTCATTTGATTGCACAAAATAATCTGAACAAAATAACCATATAGATAATACTTAATTGATGACATACATCTTAGATGATACTTTGCGCAAAAACATTTTAAATTAAAGAAGTCATGGAGAGTAGAAGCTGCACAAGCCACAGTTTAATGGATAAATAGTAGGATACATCTGAATTAATTTATACTGAGTGAACGTCATTTACTTAGTTAAGTTAATAAAAAGTAGATTTTGTAAATATAGACTATAAACGTAATTTAATAGTGAAATTGTTCTAATATAGTCAAATTGTTTAACATTCTCTTAATTTGCACTAAATTACTTGTGCTTCTTGAAACAGGGCCTTTGTTGTCATAATGTTATGACTGAATGATGAATTAAAGCTTTGCACTAATAATGAACAATCTCCCTCATGTTGTTGAATGTGTTTCTCGTCAGGGGTTGTTCCCAGGTGGGTATTCTGCGAGCCCTAAATGAGGCAGGCATCCCCATCGACATGGTGGGGGGCACCTCCATCGGCTCCCTCATGGGGGCGCTGTACGCTGAGGAGAAGAGCAGCAGCCGCATGAGGGTCCGGGCTCGAGAGTGGGCCATGGTACGCTAAAGGCCTAGAAACCAATTGAAATGATATGAATGAAATAAAGTCCCTAATTACTCCAGATGTTTCTCTCTCTCTCTCTGACAGGACATGACATCTTTGTTTAAAAAGATCGTAGACCTGACCTATCCTATTACATCTATGTTTTCTGGAGCGTCCTTTAACTCGGGCATAAGCTCTGTCTTCAAGGGCAAACAAATAGAGGTAAGGTCAAAAACACTGAGATCTTCTTTGTCTCTATCTAAACCGTATGCAGCTTTTTAGTTCAATACCTCACAATAATACAGCACTAAACAAACTTGATGACAAATGTTACAGCATCTTCTATTGCTTGCATGCTGTAAGCCATTTTTCCCTCTTTACGTAATATGATTGAGATAAACCTTTTTAAATCCAACTCAAAGAACACATTTAGTTAATCTGGATAGATCCACGATTAAAATTTAAGTGGTGTGGTCAATCACTTAAACCTCATTTAGAACTGTTTAAGGTCTGCATCCGTATATAACCAGAAACTAGGTATTTATTATTAGTAAACCACACAAATTCATCTATAACCACCTGAAGTTAGTTAAACTCCAAGTTGAACCACTTTAAACCTGCACATATCCAGTTGAAAACAGGTTAAAACTATTTTAAACTGGTTAAAGATTGAGTTAATCCACAAAACCCATCCAAATCCATCTATAACCAGTTTAAAGTTAAACCATTTTAAATAATTTAACTACCACTATGAAATTTGATTGAAAAATATGTTATGTCAATGTTTACAGTGTTTTAAGAAAGCAATGAATACATGCATGAATACAATTCGTGCAGGATTTTCAGGGGGACATTAAACCTGATCATTTTTTTCCTGTAGGACTTGTGGCTGCCTTACTTTAACATCACAACTGATATCACCGCTTCTGCCATGAGAGTTCACACTGACGGTTCGTCAAATACAATCCACTACTTACCAATCAAATTTAAAGTAACACAAAAAGCCACTGAGCCTGCTTTAGTTTGAAATATTCACTGATTTTCTTCCCCTCCAGGTTCACTTTGGAGGTATGTTCGGGCCAGTATGTCTCTGTCAGGATACCTACCTCCACTATGTGACCCCAAAGACGGACACTTACTCATGGACGGCGGCTACATCAACAACCTGCCTGGTGAGAATTCGTTAAATTAGTTTGTGTTTGGACCTTAAGCCTAGTTTCCACTGGAGCTGTACAGGCCAGTATCCATTTTTCAAAAAGGCTACAAAGAGTCCCATAAGTACCACTCTGAGAACCATGTGACTTTTAGTTCCAACAGTGTGGTCAACTCACCAAAAAGTGGAGCTGTCTGTTAATTGAGTGATTAAGTATCTTGACTTGGGTGAGATTGAGAATCAAAGGAAAAAAGACAAAACAATGTTTACTTAAATTAAGCATGTCTTGTTCTTGTCATAACCAGGAAAATTTCATGAAGAAATAATAAATAATAAATACTACTTTTTAACAAAGCTGGCATTAAATAGTGAGCAGCTTTCTTTTAAAGTTGAGAAAGCTGGGAATAAACTGGAAATAATCTTCTACATCTGTTTATGGCAGCAGTACACAGCCGTCCCTCCAGCCTTTCGCACTTTTACAGGATTTATTCTCTTCTTTATTTGACTTACTAGCAACATATCTGGAAGTTGCTTTTGCAGCATCTGTATAATGTCACTGATTATGTAGCAGACACAGTGGAAATGCAAGTCTATTCAGGGGTTGCCCGACCCAAATTGTGCCGTACCACTCAGGGGAAATGTGCCTTTAATTTAATGGGTTTTTTTTGTTGTTGTAGCTGACGTGGCTCGAACAATGGGAGCCAAGGTCGTCATCGCTATTGATGTGGGAAGCCGAGACGAAACGGACTTGACCAACTATGGAGACTCACTGAATGGGTGGTGGCTGCTCTGGAAGAGATTTAACCCACTGGCCGAGAGAGTCAAGGTCTAAGAGCCTTTTAAAAGATTCACAAATACAATTTAAACCTTTGTAAAAATTTGGTAGTGAGTTATTAACTATAGTGTTCAGAGTGTGTTCAGAAATAAAATTGTTTCCCACATAGGAACACTGAGCCTTTGGGGGTATTCAGGTAGTTGTTAGATATTTTTACTTTACCATTATATTCATTCTTTATTTATTTTCTTGTTACTGATTTTTTCACACCAGTTAATAGTTAATGGTAACTTTTCCTTGATATCGGGCTGGCCTAATGAGCACACAGTGGAGTAAATGCACCCACTCATCTCAGAGCCGACAGCTAATTGTATGCTTTCGACTTTAGCCGCTAATGCTGTTAACCTCTACGTGATATCAGGCCTCAACCCTTACCACTACTCAAGTAGACTGTAAGTGTAACAGTGCCATAGGCGGGGCACAAAATATATATTAGGACTCAGCCCCTTAGCAAAGACACAAAGTCACAATTTGCAAACACTGGCACTGGCTTCCAAAGATGAATAGAAGTTTACCAGTTTGGTAATTAATTAATACATTGTGTACCACTATATGGAATGTTGAGCCACTGGTGTGGTGGCAAAAACTGAACACAAAGATGTAAAATGGAGCTGAGCTGCTTATCAGTTTAAACTGGTGAGCGACTGTATGTACAATAAAGGAAAAAGACATTCACACTGTAAAAGCAAAGATAGCTATTTTTTATTACATTGTGTGATAGCAGATAGTTGAGTGTTGATTGTCCTATCAGGTCTTGAACATGGCAGAGATCCAGACTCGACTGGCTTACGTATGCTGTGTCCGTCAACTGGAACTGGTCAGAGACAGCAACTACTGCGAGTACATCCGTCCACCCATCGACCACTACGGGACACTGGACTTTGGAAAGTTTGACGAGATCGCAGTGAGTGTCTCATGTCTCTTCCTTCCTTTTTTTCTTTTATTGAATTTAACTCAAAGCCTACTTTGCTGCGGTTGTAGGAGGTTGGATACCAGCACGGAAAGACACTATTCGACGTCTGGCATCGCAGCGGTGTGATCGACAGCATGCTCAAAGACAGACATCAGGAGGAATTTCACAAAACTAAAACTGGACATGTGAGTGTTAAATACCAGATATACTGAAAGGCTGTATAATTACCTTAACGTTACTTTTAACTTTGATTAAAACCTTCTCATGTTTTCCTGCATATCACAAGTCTGACAAACTTGGAAAATATGTAATATAGTTTAGAGATAAGTTTTCCAGTGATGAAAATTACTATGAAAGAGGGAAAAAACTATTTATTATGTATATCATTTGTTTATTTGTGGCATATCTCAGACTCAGCTGCATCAGATTTGTAAATGAAAAGCCTTTTCATTCATATAAAAAGTTCTATTTTTGAACTGATACTTAAATCAGAAGTTTAAAAAACAAATTTGTTTTTAGTTTTTTAAAAGATTTTTCTTAAGGGCTTTTTGGCCTATTGATAGTGTAGCAGTTGCTGGACAGGAAATGGGATGAGAGAGTGTGGAGAATGACATTGGGCAAATGACCCGACCAAGACTTGAACCCAGGTCTCCCTTGTGCTCTGCCTGAGCTGCCAGGAGTGCCCCCTGTTTTAGTTTTTTTTTTAACATTTATTAATTAAATGTAAAATCATATCAACTACTAAAATGGAATCTGGAATACAGTAGTTTGGGGTTGTTCTGTTCCTATATGTATTTGTACATTAAATGCCTGATTAGAAATATTAAAGTGAAATGAAATGTTGTCTACAATGTGTTGTGCATTTCAGATTGTCACATGTCCAAATGCTTCCTTCACTGACCTGGCAGAGATTGTGTCCAGAATCGAACCTGTAAAAAATGCTTTTATTGATGGTAAGTCTAAAACGGATTTGCTACTGTCCTAACTGTGATCATTTTAGCAAATTTCCACATGGCGTATAATAGTAATAAAATGTTTTGACTTCATGTTTCCCCTAAAGATATATTTTCCAAAAATATAACATTTTTTAAGTATTGTTAAGTCCCTTTTTACCATTGTTTTAGTCATATTATAGCTTTTACAACAAGAAGATAACCCATTGATAATGTTCTGCAAAAGACCTGAAAAAATACCTCCAGAAAATAATTTTTCATAAATGTCTTCAAAGTGAGATGTGTTATCGTTGATTTAGGTGAGCTGTCAGATGAATACCAGACGGACTATGATGAGGAAATAGTGGACAGCGCTTTGTCTGACTTTACACCGGGCAGTGAACACACCGAGGAAGAGGAGACGGCTGAGACCGTAAGTAGAAATGCTACATTCACACTGCATGTGACCCTTCCAAAAAAAAAAATATATATATATATATATACAAAAAAAAAAAAAAAAATATATATATTATATATATTATATATATATATATATATATATATATATATATATATATATATATATATATATATATATATATATATATATATATATATATATATATATGTGTGTGTGTGTGTGTGTGTGTGTGTGTGTGTGTATTGAAGGCAATAATAGGCAATAATACAACATCTTAATGAAAAGTGATAAAAATTGAATAAGACATTTTTTGCCATATTGCCCACTCCTAATAGAAGTGGTTATAGTAGTTTTTGCTAGATTGGTATTTGAGTAGTATTTTTGCTACATCTGACTCTAGTAATAATTTTGTTGTGTACTCTCACTCAAGTAACTAGTTTTCCATCTCTATGTTATATTTGGACAAGGTCAGTAGATCAGTGAAACCGGCTTGATTGAGCTCTTAGTGTAGCTCGTCTTATACTGACAACATGAACAAATGTGATCTGATCTGGGCCATGTTTGAGACCAGTTTAAATGCTGCCTGATTCATTTGCCCTCTATCTATGTACACTTTTGAAATCTAACATTTTCTTTGTCTCGTTTTCAGGATGAAGAGATTCACATCCGACACAGATTACCGAAGAGCGGCCTCTGAAGTCTGTCATACCCTTTGTCTTTTTCAGTTGTTTTAGTTATGTTTGTGCTGCTTACTGTCGGACAATTTAGGTGTGAAAATCTACAAAAAGGGAATTTGAATTATGTCGATATCTGACAGTGTCTGGATATTTGTCTTCATGTACCTCGCATAGAAAAGCAAAAAGCACCTACAGCCTTTAACTTAATCCACAGTGCCACTTTGATAACAGTTTACAATCAGCCTTTGTATCATCATATCAAGCTTAATTGTTACATCCACAGAGTTGGTGATATTTGTTTTTTGGTGGAGTTATTTCTTTGTTTCTCTTTTTACAGCCGGGAAGTTTGCACACCTTTCACTGTGAACACTAATATGAGACTCATCTCTTTCGAACAGAACAGTATTTTCTATCACACTATTACCTGAAATGTATTGAACACATTAAGTTTTTCATATATGTTTCAACATTGTAAAAACAGATAACAATATGACATGGTTTTACAAGACTGGAAATGTTGTGCCTAGAACTTTTATAATGCCAAACAGTGGAAGGAAATTTGAACAAATGTTATTATGGCATTTCTCTAAGCTCTAACTTGAAAATAATGTGTGTTTTAAATCATTGTGGTTAATAATCCACATGGTATGGACTGAATTGTGTTTTTATGACTGGAGGATAAATGAATTGAGTTGCATGTTTAGTGGCTTTTATGTAATGGCTCTATTTCAAGAAAAGTTTCCGGGTTTAACAAACTCAAGAGAATCATCATCAGCGAGAGCACAACTCTGACTTTTCAGTTTCACCTAGAGTGTATCTGAGTTCCTACAATACATATTCATACAAAAGCCTATGTAGCTACTACTACTTCTCAGTATTACATAGGCTCTCATGACTCTCCTCTAACATGGCAGCCTTGCTTTGATAATCATTGCTGTGGTAAACACTCTTTCCTTGTTTTCTCTATTAATGGGTTTCTTCTGAACAGACTCAGAGTTGACTGAGCTCACTTCAAACCTGAAACTGGATCCTCTGAGTCGGACTGACACGACGAGCCTGAGCTGACTCTGAGTTTGTTGAACTTGTTTGTGAAATAGGGCCAGTGTCAATGCGTGTCATGAGTTAGTGTTGAATAGTGTTAAGAAAATGTAGCTGTTTCTTCAGTTATTATTGTATATTGTCGGATTGTCAAATTTTCATTTTTTTTATTCAAAATGTATAACATGGTTTAACTGTGTAAATGTGACGTGTTTGTTCAACCGTCTTAAGGTTAAAAAACTGTTGTTGCTGTGTTCAAATGAACAGCACTATACGTTTTCAGTTATTTATTTTTAATTCACAAACATTTTTGGTTGTTGCTGAGGACTTGGACAAGAGATTTCAGGATTAGTATTGAAACTAATGACTACTTCCACTGGGTTCTATGGAGGCCTACAGTACATGTCTGTTTTCTCTTAAATAGCCACGTGTAAAATGTTATTTTGAGTACTCTTGGTTTACCTACAAATTAGAAACCAGGCTAGACCAAAGACTAACTACAGATATCTTGGATTGCCTGTTAGCCCTCAGTAATGAACCCTTTATATTTTTGGATCCTGGAAATCTCCCAAACAATGACAAGGACTAGACAAATTCCATGTATAGAATTAAAAAACAAAAGAATGAGATGGATGGCTGATCAAGCTTCTTCATGAAACAGACCCAGTGTGTATTATGACTTGGGAAAGCAGCAAACAAGATTTTATAAAGATGTAAGATATTAGAATCAGGGCACAGACTCCGCCTGTGCTTGTGACAGCTGAATTGGAGGGAGTCTGAACCTGTTCCACAGTGTGCCAATAGAAAAACCACAGTTGATTTCATGTAAAAGCGCCACCACCACTTCTGTAGTTTAAGTAGCACTTTGTAATTTTCAACAAAAAATCTAAAATAATTACACCTTTCAACACCAGATTGCAGTGTTTGCAGTGCAGTTCTCTATATCACCACCAGGGGCACTGTTTAAAAAAAAAAAGTTAACTTTGTTTGTTTTGACCATAGAATGTATAAATAATGGAAGCAATGTCTCCATTTGGTCTAATCAAGCGGCTCAGACACTCCCTCATAAATAGGCCTCACGTAAGGACCTCCATCCACCAAAGGGCAGGCTCCAAAAGAAGAATTATATTGTAAAATCCAATTGCGACTTTACAAGTATAAAAAACCCTTTTACAGCCTGGTACAAAAGATGATTCTGGTCTCTAGAGCTGAGTTCTTGTTACGTGACAACTCTGGGGGGAGTGAATTTTTTATTTATTTTTTGGTTTGTCCTCAGTTTAACTTTAGAGTTATGCATAATTAAGGGAGTGGCTACTTTGATTGAACTTCACTGAAGAGCAAAAAATGACACAGCTAACACCTAGCAGCTAGCGTTAGCACCGTACAGGCTAGCGGCCGCCAAGGCCCAAGCAAAATGACACCCTGTCAATCAAAGTAGCCAGCAGTGTATGGAATTGCACAGTGTCTACAAACGCAATTTTGCACTTGTATAGAGCTACAATATTTGTTAGCCTTTTTTCCAATTAGAAAACGCCAAACATTAAACATAAATAGACAACAATAATTATTCTTCAAAACCAAAGCAGACAGATACGCTATTCAGCATAAAAAAAATAATAGTATAACTGCTCTTCAGTTTTGTTTTTTTGAGCCAAAAATATACATGTACAAAAAAAGAATCTGCTATATTTTGAGGAACCTTGTATATTGAGCAAACTGACCTAAGTTCCATTCAAACCACTCAGGCCATGATTTTGATGCTTTTTTAGTAGTTCAATAGTTCTGCTGTTTACTGACTTCAGTGCCTAGACTAGGAATCACAACATGGTGCCTTTGCCTCTTTGGAGCCCTCTGTGAAGCTCTGGACATAGTTGTTGTAGTTCTTTATCTATATTTGAGTAGAAATCCTGAATCAAATCAACACATTTATATTCAATTTTATAACGTTCAAGCTCATGTCCACTCACGCAATGAGCAACATCCAGACTGGTCTCACAGGCCAAAATACAGCTGGGCAAAATTCTGTTCCATGTCATGGGAAAATGTCATTGCAGGGAAACAGCTCCTCCAAGAGGAACAAATAGGGCTAGAATTATTGTTGGATACTTCCTGTAAAGCTTTTAAGATTCGATTTACAGTTCCAGTTATGTTTAAAAGGGCTGTGTTTCTGTTTCTCTGTAACAGACTCCACCTCATGTGATTACACAGTGAGAGGGAGGGACTCAAAGGCAAATCCACTCTGATTACTCATACTTTGTGAATATTTTCCACAAAAACAGCTGAACACTTTTAGACTGGACAAAACTTAAGAACAAGTACTCTTCTAGGACTTCTAGGTCTGAAAATATATTAAAATCCAAAGGAAGACAGTTGGAACTCTAGACTGTGCCATCTGTGAGGTAGGCTGAGGAGTGTTGCTTTGTTCAGTCTAACTGGTTCATTTTGAGTTTTTCAGACTTTCATTCCTACACTATTTTACTTTTGATAGCTACATCTGTTAAACCTTATTCTGCCAAAGGTCAAGCTGCATGTTTATCCAAGTGCTGCAAGTTACGCCGACTGCGATACATTTTTACACAGTGACTAATGTGTTCAATGTTGATGCCTCTGGAGAAAGCAGTAAATAAAAAGAGAAACTTGTTATTCTGTCGTCACATTGGCGTTTCTTATCTAAATCTAGACAGACAGCCAACATCAGAGTTCAACAAGGCTGTGTTCTTGAAGACGTGTAGCTTTACTGCATGTTTCTGTAAAACTTCAAACAAAACACAAACATGTATCAGTAACTTGTTTGCCTATGACGCTTACACATACAAAAATGTGCACAAATGTCACTATACAATATAAACAGTGCAGCTTGAATTAAAATAACTGTATTCCTCCTACAAGGATAATAAACAGGTAAGTGGAAAATGAAAATAAATTGCTAGTTTAACACACTGACACACTCTGAACTAGAACTAGCAAACAAGTGGCACATGGGGCTTGTTAAATTGATTTAATTTATTTAGTATATATATATTATAAATGTGTACATACAGTGCTCTTTTTATTTTATCTTATTATATTGTTAATTTAACTTGACCTGGTTTCACCTTTTACAGTATCTCTGTGTTTTATATTTTGTACTTAATGTCTCTATGTATATTTTTACTGCATGCTATCTCTTTATATATTCCCACACTATTTTTGCACTATATTGCTCTGAGTAATTACTTAACCCATCCACTAGGGGGTAGTAAATAAACAACATTTCCAGCACACTTTTTATTTACTTTTTAAGGGTCTATTGGGAGCAGAGTCAATACAGAATAAAAAAAATATAAATGCCGTTTTTGAACTGTGTTTCCAGATAAACTCCACTTGCTTCATTTGCTGACTCAGTTGGGTTGGAGCTAACGGAATGAAGTAAAGCCAGATAAATATAGAGCTGATTCAACAGCCACAGACCAGAATCAGAAGAAATGACCAGGTTTACTTCAGAGGGACGAGCAGTGTCCATGAAACAACTCAATGCAAATGCGGCATCTTTCATCAAGCTTTTTGATCACTGTGAAGAAAACATGCATCAGACTGTGTTGAGTTGCCAAAGGATGTCTAATGAAGTCAAACAGCTAAAAAAGACTATGTTATTTGGAATATTTGCTGGTGTCTTTTTTGGATTATTGGCTATTTTTGTCGCTGTAGCTCTACTTTTTCATCAAGGTGCTTTTGCTGTAAGGATAATATTATATTTAGCCGTTGCCTTGCCTTTTGTCTTTATTTGTGTAAAATGGGAAAATGAGCAAAAATGTGTTGCAAGAGCAAAGTCATCGATTAAAGAATTCAGGACAACTGTTTCATCCCTGAACACTGAGTTGGAAAAAGTAAAGCGATTGTGTGAAGACCTACGCGGACGCTTGTGTGGATCTGAAAGAGCCAACCTGATGAGACTGGAGGTGAGCGTCCTGCAGCTGTTCCTGCTCACGGAGAGCCTCAGAGAAACAGTGACTGCAGACTCTATCGGACACATCTCCGAAGAGTATCTCAAAACTTTTTACGAATTTGAAAAGATGAAAATTTGTCTGTCTTTCTACAGAGGTGACCAGTGACAATACAATCAGTGACACCTGTGATTGGTCAACTCATCGGGCTGCATTCATAAAGAAATCTTAATGTAGCAGTATCAAGGGCAATTTTTAATCTACTGAGTAAAACCTTAATTCACAAGCGAATAAAACAAGTTAGCAAGTATAAAAGGGTTTCTTGTTCCCTGTTTATTCCATCTGGGTTTTGTGATGCTACTGCTTTGGGTTGACAACTTTTGGCTCCAAACAATGTTTTGCTTAATGGCACATTGCTATACTTAAAGTAATTATGGTGATTATAGCAAAATGAAAGAGAATGAAAGGAATCTGCCCTGCCTTTTAATAAAATGTTTGTGTCAAATAAATTAATTATACTACTCCATTCTATTCTTCTCTCCATCTAGCCCTCACCTCTGCATCTTCTTACTACTACCTTCATGTTCTCCTTCACTACATCCATACACCTCCTCTTTGGTCTACCTCCAGGCCTCCTTCCTCCTTTGAGCGATATATTCCCTCGCTAACTTTCTCCTCCATCCTCGTGACTCCCAAAGAGAACCTCAACATCTTCAGCCCTGCTACCTCCAGTTCTTCCTCATGTGTTTTCCTCAGAGCTACTGTTAGAGCCTATGGTTAGGAGACGTCGTATAAATTGCCTTGAGTTTAGTTTATAGCTCCAGATGTAAAGGCTGTGTTTCTATTTCCAGATAACAGACTCCACCTGCGCTCATGTGATGAGTTCATGGAAGGGAGCCAATCAAATGCAAAAACTAGTCTGTGAACCTGTTCAACCAAAACTAATGTGTGCTTTCAGTTTGAACAAAACTTGAGGAAAAAGTTTCAGCTCCCATTGACTTCTTAGCCTGAAAATATATTCAAAATCCAAAAAGAAGACACATGGGACCCCAGATTGACCTGGCTGTCTGCAAGATATGGTGAGGAAATATGTCTAATGACCTAGTTTTATTCCTTAAACTAGTTTACTTGTTATAGCTGCTTCTGCTAAACCTTCTTCTGCCAAAGGTCAGACCTCATATTTATTGCTGAAATATGTTTATGTTTATGTTTATATTGGTGACTGTACATGAAAGCTGCACAAGACTTTTGTAAGTTTATTTTGTATTATTCGATAGCTTCTTTATAAATCTATTTGTATTTTAACGCCTTCAAGTGAGGCTTGTGAAATACATTGTGGTGGACTTTTAAAAGAAGTGTGGGCAAAGTCAAGTTAACAGAAAGATCTGACCAAAGTGTAGAGATAGACAAAAGTGGTGCGAGTGGTTGGTAGTATTCTACTTCCTGGTTTAAATAAGTATTTCCTGCATGAAGCCTCTCTAAATTCAAGTATAGTTGTGTAAATATGTAAATAGTGCAAAACTGGGAATAGTCCCCTTAGGAACTCCATTTAAATGAACAAACAAGAAGGCTTCTAAACCTACTCTTACTGCATTTGTGAGTTAGGTATTCACATATGTTCATATGAATGCTTTTTATTCTGTTACTGATTTTTACAACCCCATTACTTAACTCTCTCCTGAACAAAAACCTCACTGTGGCCTGTGTCTGAACCAAAATATGGACAATTTCTCACCAACATATGAACAAAATATGTAGTGGACATTAAACATTTGTTTTGTTGTTTGTTAATAGTAATTTTGACAAAGTAGACCTAACATTAAGTTATCCATATTTGACTTCTTTATTACATTTCTCTGCATTTAAATTATACGTGTTATTAATTAATATTAACTGCTTCAACACTTGACACTCATGAAATTGGATTTGTCTGGATTATCTTCAGCATGCCAAACAATGAAAAGAACTTTGTCAAAGCCTTTACAGTTGCTGGATTGGTGATTTTACGCAGGGATAACGGCACAAGACGTACAAAAATCAAGATAATTTTGAGCGAGTATATCTGGGCTGTGGTTGACAAAAGGGACAGGTGTCACCTCTGGTGTAACTAGCACTGCCTCCCGCTAAATCATTCACCAGTAGAATAGAATAGAATAACTTTATTGTCGTTGTACATTGTACATAAATAATTAAAAAAGTAAAAAGATTAAGTTAAATATAAAGATTAAGTTAATGTAAGTTAAAAACACACAGATCCATTACATTCAGCTA
This sequence comes from Rhyacichthys aspro, assembly GCA_036850595.1. Lineage (NCBI taxonomy): Eukaryota > Metazoa > Chordata > Actinopteri > Gobiiformes > Rhyacichthyidae > Rhyacichthys > Rhyacichthys aspro. The sequence continues at coordinate 20,182,387 of CM072156.1, forward strand.
TTGCACGGCTCCCTAAAATTGCACAAGAAAGTAAAAGATATTGCACTTAAAAAGACAAAGCAGCATTTAAGGTGATAATGGCTCTTGGGTAAAAACTGTTTGTTAATCTGTCTGTCCTTGTTTTAATTGTCCTGTATCTTCTTCCCGAAGGCAGCAGTTCAAATAGAGAATGTCCGGGGTGGGATGAGTCCTGTATAATGTTTTTGCCTTATTGAGGCAGAGGGAACTGTATAGTTCTTCCAGGGATGAGAGAGGGCGGCCGATGATCTTCTGGGCTGTGGTGGTGACCCTCTGGAGCGCTTTTCTGTCTGCTGCTGTGCAGCTGAAAAACCAAACACAGAAACAGTACGTTAAGATGCTCTCTATGGAGCAGCGGTAGAAGGACACCAGCAGTTTCTCCCTCAGGTTGTTTTTCTTCAAAGGTCTGAGGAAGTACAGTCTCTGCTGGGCCTTCTTCACCAGAGCAGTGGTGTTGGCTCCAGGTCAGGTCCTCCTCGATGGTAACGCCCAGGAACTTGAAGGCAGCCACCCTCTCCACACAGTCCCCACCGATGCACAGGGGCTGAATGTCTGTTTTTTTCCTCCTGTAGTCTACAATCAGCTCCTTGGTCTTGGAGGTGTTGAGGACCAGACACAGAGCCGCTCCACCTCATCCCAGTAGGTACCACAGACACTTTGTTCATTTGGAAACCAGGACGCACACCATCAACAGCGTCACCAGACCCCAGGTCCAACTGGAGTACAGTTTAATGCAGAGGAACACCACTGTCTTGCAGGTTAAACCCACACCCTTTTAGAACCAACACTGGTTCTGTTAGTTAGCGGCAATGTTCCCTCAAGGATAAAAGACTGAGAGGCTGCAGTATCCCTCGATATTTTCACAGGGATCTTAGTGCTATGACCAGGCAGTGAAACTAAACCATCCATTACTAAAGGCTTAAAGTCAATTAAAGATTTATCAGGTACAAGTGACTCATTAACCTGGCTCACAGTCTTTATCAAAGCCTCTGGTTTAATGTTCTTTTTCTCCAACACCTGACAGTTAGTGATGACATGGCCCTTCTTTCTTTAGTAGAAACATGTGACATTATCATTAGCTTTTGGTTCAGCTTTTTAAAAAAGTTTTTAAAAAGACATTTTTTACAAGGTAACCTATAGCCATAAAAGGAGTAGTGTTTGTTAGCTGTGAACCCACTATTGTATTATGTAAAGAGAATATGGTACAGCTGTATGTTACCAACTAATTATATTTTTTCCCTTGCATCAGTATCTGAAAATGCTGCCCTCAAACTCCAAACATTTATAAATATAATTGGAGACCTGGAAGAATTGGAGGCATCTCAAGAGGATCCCACAGACTGGGCTTTAACAATCTCTGCTGCGTCACAAAAATGGAGGGAGGCCAAATCCACACTGGTAGGAAACATGTTGAACTGCCTCATTGCTTCTGTTCCCAAGTGCCAGTGTCCTTCCTTATTTATTTGAGAGTTGTGTTTTTGGACACCAGGTTTTCAAGGTTCAAGGTTTCATAGGTTTAGTCCTGGATAACTTGGGTAGTCCAAGATTCAGTTCTGGGTTTAATCCAGAATTCTCATGCACAGATCTGGCTTCACATTCCTAAATTAAATTGTATATTAAGTTTAAGCCTTATTTCCACTGGAGCAGTGTCTTAAGAGTCACATTAGATGTGTTAGTCTTTTGATTGGACGACAGGAAATGGTTACTTAGGCAAAAAAATAAAGTGAAAGGAAAAACAATTGTTAGCATCGGCTATTGTTTATTAGAAACAACAGTTTCTGGTTTTATTTATCTATCTGCATTGTATAGCTCTTGCTTTATGAATTAAAAACATAGTTTATTAAAGCTGCAGAGGTCCAGAGTTTTATTGTGACGTGTTGGACAGGTGACATAGAGATAAAAACTGTGTTTTTTTTTATCTTTGACCTCTGTTTGGGTGAGCCAGGATGTTCATTTTCACATCACCAGACTTGTGGAAGATATACTTTGAGCAGCAGAAAATATGACTTGAAAATGTATAGATTTATTTGGAATACTTTATTGATAATGTTACAGTTTTACACATAAGAATAATAGGACACATCCAGGTCTGGGCCGGAGTCATCTTCAGAAAAACCAGGAGGGACCAAACGTCTTCACCTTCAAACTTTCGTCCAGATGCCTTCTTTGAAACCTCTTCTTGAATATGTCCTGGATGAGTGAGAACCTCCACAGACACAAAGAGGGAAAGACAAGAAAACAGACAGAGAACAGGTTAGTCACAGTCAAATCAGATAGAATCCTAGTTCTAAAGACTTAAAACCTAAACAGTAACATTAGAAAAGCAAAAGACACCACATCATTGTCTGAAATCTGCAGAGAAATATATTGATAGTTCCCGTTTTTATGCTCAGGGTGAATTTTCATGTTAATATTTTATTCTGGTAGCCTAATTTAGGATGAAAGTTGAGTGGATTTTAATTTTTTTATTTAAATTTTATTTTGCCAATAAAGATGGTATAAATATTCCTGGCTGATGGGAACTACTCCTTCTGCCTGTCACAGCCACATGGAGGTAGCTCGTGGTATTGTGCATCACTGAGCCATAAAACCCACTGCTCTCCACTGATTTAATATTTAGGGAAATGTCATCAATGCTCATCTTTTTGGTCTTCTAGTAAAAGATAAGAGTGATAATGGTGAACTGCCGAGACAAAGAGCTACAGCTAAGTTCTTATCCGCTTCCAAACTGTCAAACCCAGTCCAAGAGAAGGAGGAGTGGATACAAAAGCAAGACGTGAGGATGAAGCACATGAGAAAGTGTGGAAGCAGACTCTCTGTATGTATGCTGCGTAACATTAATAGAGCTTGTGAGCTCTGTTCATGCCATGCAGCTCACAGAGAGTCTGATCCTACAGGTTTTCATGGCGCCTCCTGATGTTTCCTCAGGTCTTGCTTCATGTGTCCACTTTCTCTTCTTTTGGACTAGGTTTTACAGTAAGGAAGCTTATGGGAAACTTAGCTGTAGCTTTGTGTCTTATTGGCAGCTGTCCTTTACTAGAAGACCAAAGAGATAAGCAGACACTGTCTCCCAACAGAAAATCAATGGACAGCAGTGGATTGTTTCCCCCCGATGAGTGTGGCTTTGTTAATGTGTGGTGTCTTTTAACAATAAATTTTGTGTGAGGATCTTTTTCAGTGGGCGCCTGTCTTGTGTTGGGACGTTGTCGTTCCACAACTGAAGGAAGTCTTGATGTTGTGCCAGCTCCTTCAGGATCCTTTGTCCCTCGTGTCTGCGAAGAAACATAAAACATTTTACCATCAGCTCAATCTTGGAACAGAAAGCTAACAAAAACTCATGACTTCTTCAGTCCCTTACCTGACTTCTGGGGCAGCGTCCAGGGCCATCTGAGACACAGCAACGACCACCCGTTCAACGAAGTATCTCCCGGTGCCAAAGAGGTCGTCTGTTCCCATGCTGTCCACCACCTGGCCCAGGTGTTCGGCAGTGCTGGCCCTCACCGAAATGGAACAGTGTCTGAAGAGGCACAGAGTGAGGTCAAAAACTGATCCAATACCAACATCTTCACATCCTACAGTACAGTCTGAATGTGGGATGTAAAGGGATGTAGCTTCTTACTTGTGTCCCGAGTTGAGCAGCGCGGTGATAACCCGTCCATGGTTGCAGTTCTGGACCAGGGCATCCAGGGCAACGCTGACTCTCTCCTTGATAAATACCTCCCTGCCCTGGGCCAGCCGCAGCAGTAAGGCACGTGCCGTCCTCTCCACCTCATTGTCCATAATGAGCTGGAAGTGGAGGTAGAGCATGGCCATGGCGTCTATAGCTGCACATGCCACAGACGAGCGCAAGTTCTTCACCTGAGATGGACAAACAAACAGTCACTTTTACACTGGACACTCTTTAAATGTGCTCTGAAAGAAGCTCAGAGGAAGAGCTTACCTCGTCTATCAGCACCAGACAGACCTCATGCAGTTTGGGCAGGACTGTCTCCTGGTGCTGCACAATGAGCGTCTGCAGTGTGTCCAAAGCAGACATTTTCTTTTGCCTGTTTGTCAGAAAAACACAGTCTTAATACACAGCCACAAAGAGTTGACATCTGACATTCTGTTTAATCCATATCTACAGTTAAAAGAGCATTACCAGTCATCTGACGCCAGCAGATCAAAACACTGTGACAGACGCCTGGACGGGTTTCCATAAGGCTCTGCATCAGCCTTGTTGTTGAGCAGGGCGGACAGGGCCTCCTCTCTGTTCACACTTGGTTTGGCTGTTACAGATACACAATAAATCAGCTGTTTTAGTGTCATACAGTGAGTAATAATAATAATATATTACATACAAGTTTTCAACTCTTTTATAGGTACACAGTAAACTGTGGATTTATATTAAATAATATAGCACCGACTACAGTAAAGCAACAGTTAAACAAATGAGTAGATGATAAAAACAAGTGAACAAACCAGGTTGAAAAGTAGGCCTCAGGCGTAGCCCTGGATGAGGTCTTTGTTTCTTGGGTGGGGGTCCTTTTGGAGGAGTGGGCACAAGAGGGACCTCAGTCTGCTTCTCAATACCACTCCTTACATTAGCAGGGGCCCGACGGACAGAGGGTCGAACTGGCTGGACAGGGGCCAGAGACACAGGTTTTCGATGGGCCCAAGGATCAGAGGAGGTCATGAGCCAAACCAGTGGTTCAGAGTCCTCAGACTCTGGTTGATCACAGTGAGGGCAGCCACATTGAAGGTCCTGGGCTTTCTTCCGCACAGCATCAATCTGGTTAGAGACTGTGAGCAGCCTGTATCCAGACACCATCTTCACTGTGAACATCAACAGACACAATCACATTATAAAGTGTCAAAGAGTGGTAACTTCTGATATAGTTTATTGGTATAAGGCTTGATGTCTAATATATTTATTATATATTTGCTGTGACAGGTTAACTGACCTTCTCCTCTTGTTCTTAAAGTGGGAAGGCGGGATGCCTTCCTCTGGGGCAGGGGCCGTGGTGGGACAGTTGGACTGGGCAGTCTCCTCAGCTCCTGAGTCGTCCGACTGTCTCCTCTGAGACTGTCAGTCCAGCTCCAGTCTCTATCACAGAAGGAGCTGCTCCCAGGGCTCCTCCTGTCAGCTGAAGGTGGAGGTGAGGGCAGGGGCTGCTCCTGGCTCCTCAGCCCCATCCTCTCCAGGACAGCCTCTGAGCGAGCACTCTGCGACTCCAACAGACCAAAAGCCTGTCGGCTGAGCGCAGTCATGCGCTCGCTCTGCTGCCTCTGGATCTCCTCCATTCTCTCCTCTGTGGACTGTGGACAAAAACATCAGAGGGTCACCACAAAGTTCCACTCAAAAAGCATCATGTGGCACTTCATGTTCATCTAATGAGCAACAAATTTCTATTTTCCACTAATTTTCCAGTTCTAGATAGTGTGCTTTGATGTGATATGTTCTAGGCCTCTTCTTTTCGGAGTCATACCTTCAGTGAAAAACTTGCATTGACATTTAAAATCCTCTACAGCAGGCATCTACAACTGGCTGACTCCAGTCATTTCACTTTCATCATATTAATCAAATATTTTGTAGCTGTAGGGACATTTATGACTTTGAGAATTAAATTCTATTGGAATAAGTCAGGCCTAAACCATCACCAAAGAACAACTAAGGCAGGTCTAAAACCAGTATTAAACCAAGGTCTAAAACCTGGGCTGAACCACAACTAAACCTAGACAAACACAGGACCAAACAAAAGCACATTTATAACCAAGTCTGAACCAGGACTACACCTAGATTAAAGCCCCCACTAAACCCTAAACGTAGGCCTCTTTACACTATTCACTATGTATCTATTATAAACTTACTGATAATTACAAATATGTGTCAAGGAAAGGTTTACAGGTTTATTTTTGCTTCAACACCTGTTTTTTGTGTTTTTTAGAAGTAACAATAAAAGTGTAACACTGTTCAAAGGTCAAAGCTACTCAAATATCACTGTTACAGTGTTAATATAAGGTTATGTATGATTTTTCATGAAAGGTTTTCTGAACACATCCACTAGATCTCTGAAGTGTGTGAGAAGTCAGACAGTTCTTACCAGGTTGTCTCTACAACTGACTCCGTCCCATCTCCTTCTGGTGTTTGGGTTGAAAAACCGTTGATTCTCTCCGTACTCCATGAAGAAAGTTAAATGTAAATGTTTGTTCTTCAGAGTGACCTTCTTTCTCTAAGCTTTGTTTTAAACTGAACTCAAGTTAGTTTGTCTCTCAACATTCCATGACATCAGTAATAGAATCTCCATCACAAGATTTTAGTTTCTATGGAGACAGACTATGCCCATATTTGGATGTATGATGGTTCCTGTGTTTTTATTCAGTGTTGACAGTACAGTGTTGACAAGACTATCTCTATATAAGTATAAAATAAAGATTATTCTCCTATTTATTTGTATTATATATATGAAACTGAAGACACACAAAAAACAAAGTAAAGTGTACCAAACTGATCGAATGGAAAACAATGTGATATGTCACACCAGAATTATAAAACTACAGACATTTGCGTTTGGCTGTGTTTAAGTTTCTACTGGGGCCTTTGTTTGAGTTATGACGTCTCCAGGGACAGACACAGTCTCCATGCATTGTAACAGTCCTAAAGAAGTGTGTAAGACTGTGACTCTCCTGGTCCCCGTTCTGGGTTGTCACTCTGAACTATTTGCCAGATTTAGAGAAAGAGCTGCTCCATCCAAAGTAGGATGGATGTCGTCTCTAGGTTTTCTCCAGGATGCCTGCAATGACTTATGTAAAGGTGGTGAGGCTCCTTTTCTTTAATTGAGCACTCACTTATTCTAATGAATCACAAGGCTCCTTGATCACTTATTTGAATGTTCTCATCCTTAGTTCACCAACTCATTTGTCAGTAGTTTTCAGGTCACGCATACCCAATAAAGACTGGCACAATGAAATAACTTGATGTTGCTGTTGCTGATCTCATACGAACCAAGTACGATCAGACAGTAGAAGTTCATTGGTAGGTCCATCAGGGTGGACCATCACACCGAATACATTCTCACACAGGGGTCACCACTATGTTCCCCCATTTTTTTTATTTTTATTTTTTTGTCTGTGTACACAGTGCTCTGATTTGCGGGTTAGGGTTGGGTTGTGGAACATAGAGACGCTCTGGCACTGCTGCAAATGGCCACAGTTGATTTTCTGCTTTGCTCATTGGCGGGTTCATTTCTGCATCATGAACTGAACAGATGCACTTTGACCCTTACTGTGACATCTTAGTTTTTAGGTGATTTGAGGATTTATAATAGGAAAAAAAGTGTATGATATGAAAAAAAACAACAATATTCACCCAGAAAACCCAAATATTTAAGAGTTGGAGGTGCATCTCTTTTTACACCGTGTTCATTGGGGAAAATCTTTTCTGGATGTGGGATTTATCACTTGCATGGCCTAGACTTCTCCTTGAAATTGACTTGAACTGCAGTAGGATTCGGGGACTGGAAATTGATTTTAAAAACAGCCATAGTCTGCCTCGTGTATTTGTGACACAGGAAAGTGTCCCTTCAGGACTTCTATAGTGGTTTTAGTAGTGTTTTGGAGTCACCTCTGACCAAAACCTGTATTGTTTGTGTTCAAATTGGAGGAATTAGCAGAAAACAAAACAGAACAGTTTATTGTGGAAAAAATGGCCCACTCCACATCAATCAAACCTGATAGATTTAAACTATGTGAGAAAGGTTGTCACGTCGGGGGGGAATTAGCAGGTACACTAAATCCGGAGGGAGGTGTTAATCACGGCCGAGCTGTGAAATAAAACAGGATTTATTCATTTCTTGTGCCAGCTGCCCAGGCAAACACAAACAAGTGCTAATTTGTATTGTTTATCAAAAAGAGTCAATATCAAAATGGGAATAATACACCTGAGTCTTAATGCCGTAAAGAGCCACAGCAGATGGTTGTCTAATCAAATGTAGTAAATATCACATTTGATTCAATAGCCAATAAACCCAGATGAATATATACAGAACACAGATTTTGAAAATAACGGCAATTGTTCATTTCAGTGTTGTATTAAATAATATATATTTTCCCCACATGCTCCTAATATAATAACTAGGATTGTTGATATAACAATTGATTTGCATAGACACAGAAAATCAAATACTAGTTTGCATATATATATACACATATACACATACCATATATATATATATATATATATATATATATATATATATATATATATATATATATATATATATATATATATATATATATATATATATATATATATATATAGAATATCATATATATAGAATATATATATATAGAATATCAAGAATATATATATATAGAATATCAAGAATATCAATATATATAGAATATCAAGAATTGTGAAATTAACTCATATTATTGTTTTGTGATATGAGTTGAGATTTGACTTATTTTTTATTTTTATTTTTTTGTATTCCAACATCAATAATCATCAGTCTAAGTTCAGGGTAAACCCAATATAGGCAATAAAATGAAGGGGTAAAGGGTTTCCCCAAAATGGCAGCCATCCTTACTCCCTTGTTACTTGTTTTTTTTTTTATCTGTGGAGTTGGACTAGTTTGTGTGTGGCCTAAAAAAAAAGAGGTACTCCAGAACTGTGGAGTGGTGATGGCTGCAAACACTGTGGGAGCTGTTCCTGTCTTCATTACAGTGAACAATGACAACATGATAAAGGAGACCTAAAGATAAAAGCCACAACACTGGCTGGTGCTGCCTGATGTTGCGAGAGACTCTTTGAAGCCTTGTAGTTCTAGTAGGTCACCTTTGTACAGGTCAACTGTGCCTTATCCTCTCATAACTCATTTACTCCCATTAATCAAAATTTAAACACAAAAACTGCAGTTGCTGTTTAGCCTCCTAACTTTTTCCTGTAAGTCTTTTCTGAACACATTACTGATTCAACACAGTCTGTTCATTTTGGCTCAATCAAGTGGTCTAATAAAATCATCAAGCATAAAAGCATTTTATAATACTAATACGATGATAATATGTTGTTTATTCTTTACTAAATAACAATGTTCACATATTTTCATGATGCTGGAAAGCAGTATTCCGTGGTGCGTAGCTCTCCAAGATCTCATGCAGCCGTCTCAGCTTTTGGGGGTCCATCTGTGGCTCCTAAAGACAACAGAGACAACAAACAAGGCTATATGAAATAATATTTACTGGTTTATTAGCATCCTTTTTTTTGTTACAATAACAATAAGAGTTTTTACAAAACACTGCTTGTTCCTGATTGTGTTAAAGACCTTAAGGATGTCTTTAAAAATGATGTCAGCCTCCTTCATGGCCATCTTCAGCTCTGTATGCCTGCTGCTTTCGGTCTGTACTGTTGCCTTCAGTCGACTTATCTCCTCGTTTTGTTTTTGACTCGATGCAGACACTCTGGCTAGTTTTTGGCTAAAATCAAAAAACTCTTTGTGACCTAATGGTGTATACATGTTTTCATTTGTGGGTGGAATCTGTAACAGTTCGTACCTGAGATGGTTTCTCATAGACTCGATTTTGCGACAGTGGTCTTCGACAGCCAACTTTTGCTTCTCCACCTGCGACTCCAGAAGCTTCTTCTTATTCCTGAGTTTATGGGCTTCCTGTAAAAGAGAAGAATGGTTTCAGTTTTATTCATTCATTCATTTTCTGCTGCTTAATCCCGTTGGGGATTGCGGGTGGCTAGACCATAGACCAAGTTATCTTTTGCCTGTTGTCTTCTTACCTTTTTTAATAAGATGTTGTCGGTGCCAGCTCCTAATAGACTTTGCTCCATGTTCAATGTACTTTCCTTAACCTCCTCCTCTTGCATCACCAGCAGGTCACATTCCTGTTTTACTCTCGGGTTGTTGGACACCAGAAACGCCAGGTTCTCTTGCCACATTTTGTGGTAGGTTCTCTCGTCCCTCACAAGGCTTGAAAACTCTGTTTTAATCCTGTTCTCCACCCTTAGCTCAGTTTCTTTAAGATTTCTTTAAGGATTTGGGAAGAAAAGATACATGATAGTAAATGGTTGACATTTACATTCTCCTAGATGAAGTAATATTAAAGGAAATGTAAAGCTAACATGCGTGTGACAATGTAACATACAACACTGACAAATTATATGAGCAGTAATGATCGATTACCTGTCCACATCTTCCGGGTCTAGCTGCTCCTCTTTCAGCGCCAACACAGCAGCATCGTGAGTCTTCTGATTAAGTGCCAGCTCATCCTGCAGAGACTTTATTTTCTGTTGTAGTGGCTTACTGGAGTTTGCAAACTTTGCCTCTGATGATAAAAGATGAGATGAGAAAACAGTGATCATATACACTTACCTTAGTAATGTAAACACGGTGCTTCAAACTGTTATGCTTAGCAATAGCAACTCTTTAATTTATTATTTATATTCTAATATATTTGGTACAATGGAGTCATTTAAATATATGAAGGTAGCTTATCATTAACTTCTAAAGGATGCTTTCATTAGAGCAAATATTAGATGGCAGTCTCTTCTTTGTACAAACAATATGAAGATTTTTTAGTTAGGCTTAATTAAAGAACAACCGCAATGTGTTGGTGGAAGATATATTGTTGCCATTGAAATATTTAAGTGGTACTACTTGATAAAACTTCTCTTAGATAGAAACAAGTTATAAATTGGAGCAGAACTTCTCTGACTTGACGTCATATTTATCATCATTGAGGCAGCAGCTGTATTTAAATTTGCACATGAAGTTGTGAATATGGTTTCTTGAATGAGATTCCATTTTTTCACCCACAGAGTGACTCATTTCTGTTACTGTGTATTAAACCTGTAACAGTGGTGTTTGTTAGCTAAAGTCATAGAATGTTGAATATTTAATAGCATTTAGCTTTTAATAAAAAAATAATGGTCATGTGAAATCTTACATACTAATAATTGTATTGATTAATCATTTTGAAGTTGAAAGCACGTGAAGACAAAGACAACATTAGTATTTAGCAAATAATTAATTAAATAAATGAACATTATACTCGGTATAAACTTATTTTGTAAATCTGGCCTGAGATCTGATCCTGCTGTTGTTCTTTTACAGTTAGCACTCTTACCAAGTTCTGGGACCTTTTCATTGAGACCATGGAGTTGGTCTTGGAGTTTCTGTAGTGTTTTGCTTTTTTCCTGTTCAGTCTTCTCAAACACCTGTTTGGCATCCGCCTTTTGCTTTTCGAACAGCTCTCGAACCTCGGCCAACCTCTTCCCCTTCTGGACCAACTCAAAATCAAGGTACTCCTTGACGTCTCTGGACTCTTCCTCAATGTTAATGCACTTGGCCGTGTAGAGTTTGATGTTTTTCTCATGCTCCTCACAGCTCAGCTCACACCTGCAAAACAAAGAGCAGTACACAGGCACAAGTTTGTACTATACATTTTTCTATTACACACTAGAGCATTAACTGCATCTATTTTTATATATATGTTTTTTTTTATATAATAGGTGAAACTATTGAAACTGCTTTGATGGTAATATTATTGTTCCCCTGCTTAAGGATAGTAAATCTGACATTCTGAAAGTCAACAAACATGTGACATTGCAAAGAGGGGGAGCCTTGAAAAGTGAAAGTACACTGCCAGGCATTTGGTTGTAGAATTTACCACAGAATCTGGTATACACTTTGTCAGATCAAGACAAACCAAAACATTATGGGCAATGATACCCTTTATCATTACTATTAAAATAAGTCAACAACGTCGCTTCCATAAGAGTGAAAATATGTGCTACTATGGGACTGCCAAAAATTGTTAGATTTAGACAAAATTGAGCAAACCAATTTTTTTTATTAGACCCCATGCAAAAAAGAAAAAAGAAAAAAAAGCCTATTGCATTCAAATTTGCCAGGATCCTTGAGTGTCTACACATACGTGCAACTACAGAAGAAGCCATAATGTCTGCACAAAAAATATAACTAATTCGATTCATTTTGATTTTAAAGTTTGATTGCGCTACTAAACCATTATTAGCCTATTATAAGTAATGGCATTAAAGTTACACCTGTTTTGAGGGTCAAATGTAATGTAAACTTTGTGTAGAATGAAGTAGTGCATTGCCCTTTATGTGATTTTAAAAAATATATATATACATATTTGCTTTTTTTTAATTTGAGGTCTATCTTGTTTGTAAAAATAAATAATTGAATGTTAATATTGCATTAGTTTCACAAAATTATGACTTTGCTAGCTAGCTTGTAGCAAAACACTTTAGCTTGGCTGCAAAAAAGACATCTAACTAGCTAAATAGACCTAATAGTTGTTAAAAAAAACAAACAAACAAAAAAAGATTCCCATAGATAAATATGTAAGTATAAAAAACCATAAATTAGGAATAAAAAGTGGGGTTTGATCTGGTAACTGAAAACTGTCTTGAAGGGTTTTATATGAAGCTATTAGAAATCCTAGGCTAAGCTAATGATGCTAAGATACTAACTGAGAACAACAGATGGCGTATTTGCTTCAAATACGGAGCCTCTTCTTTGGCGGTTTTGGACATTTTCCTTTAGTTTGGAAATTTAAAATCAGTTATTTTTAAATGTTTAAACAAAGTTGACAACTTTGTTTAAACAACTACGAAGTGCTGCCATGGAAACCTCGAAAGAAATAATAAAAGCCTAACATTCATACTAAAATATATAAAATATATTTTAAATGAGTTTAAAAACATTTACTGAAGGCTATTTTGCTGCCCATTGATTGTCCCAATTGACTTGGCCATACCATTTTCATTAAACATTTGCTATAATTACACTTACAATTACACTCATATTTTGGTAATAGAATTATTTGTATACACCTCAAACGTACAAAAACTGCCATCTCAGCAAACACTTTTTCTTTAATCAAAATTATTTCAAGCCTAAAAAGTATTTGGGCAAAAATTATTAGTAAAAGGCTATATATATAGTATGAAGGCACACGTATGACAATAGGTTTATCATACGCACGTAGAAGATTAGTGTACTTTTTGGTCTGATATCATTTGAAAATTTTTGTGCAACAGTTCACATGAAAAACTGCACCTGCTATACCCTCGAACCTATCTAAAATGTCTACTCTTTAAATTAGATGTGTTATTTCTTAATATTAACTGCTTCAACACTTGACACTCATGAAATTGGATCTGTCTGGATTACCTTCAGCATGCCAAACAATGAAAAGAACTTTGTCAAAGCCTTTACAGTTGCTGGATTGGTGATTTTACGCAGGGATAACGGCACAAGACGTAAAAAAATCAAGATAATTTTGAGCGACTATATCTGGGCTGTGGTTGACAAAAGGGACAGGTGTCACCTCTGGTGTAACTAGCACTGCCTCCCGCTAAATCATTCACCAGTAGAATAGAATAGAATAACTTTATTGTCGTTGTACATTGTACATAAATAATTAAAAAAGTAAAAAGATTAAGTTAAATATAAAGATTAAGTTAATGTAAGTTAAAAACACACAGATCCATTACATTCAGCTATTGCACGGCTCCCTAAAATTGCACAAGAAAGTAAAAGATATTGCACTTAAAAAGACAAAGCAGCATTTAAGGTGATAATGGCTCTTGGGTAAAAACAGTTTTTAAATCTGTTTGTCCTTGTTTTAATTGTCCTGTATCTTCTTCCCGAAGGCAGCAGTTCAAACAGAGAATGTCCGGGGTGGGATGAGTCCTGTATAATGTTTTTTGCTTTATTGAGGCAGAGGGAACTGTATAGTTCTTCCAGAGATGAGAGAGGGCGGCCGATGATCTTCTGGGCTGTGGTGGTGACCCTCTGGAGCGCCAGCAGTTTCTCCCTCAGGTTGTTTTTCTTCAAAGGTCTGAGGAAGTACAGTCTCTGCTGGGCCTTCTTGACCAGAGCAGTGGTGTTGGCTCCAGGTCAGGTCCTCCTCGATGGTAACGCCCAGGAACTTGAAGGCAGCCACCCTCTCCACACAGTCCCCACGGATGTACAGGGGCTGAATGTCCATTTTTTTCCTCCTGTAGTCTACAATCAGCTCCTTGGTCTTGGAGGTGTTGAGGACCAGACACAGAGCCGCTCCACCTCATCCCAGTAGGTACCACAGACACTTTGTTCATTTGGAAACCAGGACGCACACCATCAACAGCGTCACCAGACCCCAGGTCCAACTGGAGTACAGTTTTATGCAGAGGAACACCACTGTCTTGCAGGTTAAACCCACACACTTTTAGAACCAACACTGGTTTTTGTGGCAATGTTCCCTCAAGGATAAAAGACTGAGCAGCTGCAGTATCCCTCGATATTTTCGAAACTAAACCATCCATTACTAAAGGCTTAAAGTCAAGATAATCACAAGATTTATCAGGTACAAGTGACTCTTTAACCTGGCTCACAGTCTTAATCAAAGCCTCTGGTTTAATGTTCTTTTTCTCCAACACCTGACAGTTAGTGATAACATGGCCCTTCTTTCTTTAGTAGAAACATGTGACATTATCATTAGCTTTTGGTTCAGCTTTTTAAAAAAGTTTTAAAAAAGACATTTTTTACAAGGTAACCTATAGCCATAAAAGGAGTAGTGTTTGTTAGCTGTGAACCCACTATTGTATTACGTAAAGAGAATATGGTACAGCTGTATGTTACCAACTAATTATGTTTTTTCCTTTGCATCAGTATCTGAAAATGCAGCCCTCAAACTCCAAACATTTATAAATATAATTGGAGACCTGGAAGAATTGGAGGCATCTCAAGAGGATCCCACAGACTGGGCTTTAACAATCTCTGCTGCGTCACAAAAATGGAGGGAGGCCAAATCCACACTGGTAGGAAACATGTTGAACTGCCTCATTGCTTCTGTTCCCAAGTGCCAGTGTCCTTCCTTATTTATTTGAGAGTTGTGTTTTTGGACACCAGGTTTTCAAGGTTCAAGGTTTCATAGGTTTAGTCCTGGATAACTTGGGTAGTCCAAGATTCAGTTCTGGGTTTAATCCAGAATTCTCATGCACAGATCTGGCTTCACATTCCTAAATTAAATTGTATATTAAGTTTAAGCCTTATTTCCACTGGAGCAGTGTCTTAAGAGTCACATTAGGTGTTTTAGTCTTTTGATTGGACGACAGGAAATGCTTACTTAGGCAAAAATATAAAGTGAAAGGAAAAACAATTCTTAGCATCAGCTATTGTTTATTAGAAACAACAGTTTCTGGTTTTATTTATCTATCTGCATTGTATAGCTCTCGCTTTATGAATTAAAAACATAGTTTATTAAAGCTGCAGAGGTCCAGAGTTTTATTGTGACGTGTTGGACAGGTGACATGGAGATAAAAACTGTGGGTTAAATCACTGAGTAAGTCCTGTTATTGACCGTAAGTTAGCACTTACCCTTTTGTGTTTTGTGTTGTCTTAGAAGACATTTGAAACAGTGGATGTAATCAAATCAAATATGTGACCACTTTTAACTTGTCTTTTATTGTTGTATCTCCTGTTTGTTTTGTTTTTTGTATTTTTGTCTACTAACTGTGTGTTATTTTATGTTGAGACATTCTGCTACAATTCATTTTTATCTTTGACCTCTGCTTTGGTGAGCCACGATGTTCATTTTCACATCACCAGATTTGTGGAAAATATACTTTGAGCAGCAGAAAATATGACTTGAAAATGTATAGATTTATTTGGAATACTTTATTGATAATGTTACAGTTTTACACATAAGAATAATAGGACACATCCAGGTCTGGGCCGGAGTCATCTTCAGAAAAACCAGGAGGGACCAAACGTCTTCATCTTCAAACCTACGTCCAGATGCCTTCTTTGAAACCTCTTCTTGAATATGTCCTGGATGAGTGAGAACCTCCACAGACACAAAGAGGGAAAGACAAGAAAACAGACAGAGAACAGGTTAGTCACAGTCAAATCAGATAGAATCCTAGTTCTTAAGACTTAAAACCTAAACAGTAACATTAGAAAAGCAAAAGACACCACATCATTGTCTGAAATCTGCAGAGAAATATATTGATAGTTCCCGTTTTTATGCTCAGGGTGAATTTTCATGTTAATATTTTATTCTGGTAGCCTAATTTAGGATGAAAGTTGAGTGGATTTTAATTTTTTTAAATTTAAATTTTATTTTGCCAATAACTGATGGTGTAAATATTCCTGGCTGATGGGAACTACTCCTTCTGTCTGTCACAGCCACATGGAGGTAGCTCGTGGTATTGTGCATCACTGAGCCATAAAACCCACTGCTCTCCATTGATTTAATATTTAGGGAAATGTCATCAATGCTCATCTTTTTGGTCTTCTAGTAAAAGAGTGATAATGGTGAACTGCCGAGACAAAGAGCTACAGCTAAGTTCTTATCAGCTTCCAAACTGTCAAACCCAGTCCAAGAGAAGGAGGAGTGGATACAAAAGCAAGACGTGAGGATGAAGCACATGAGAAAGTGTGGAAGCAGACTCTCTGTATGTATGCTGCGTAACATTAATAGAGCTTGTGAGCTCTGTTCATGCCATGCAGCTCACAGAGAGTCTGATTCTACAGGTTTTCATGGCGCCTCCTGATGTTTCCTCAGGTCTTGCTTCATGTGTCCACTTTCTCTTCTTTTGGACTAGGTTTTACAGTAAGGAAGCTTATGGGAAACTTAGCTGTAGCTTTGTGTCTTTGGTAGCTGTCCTTTACTAGAAGACCAAAGAGATAAGCTGGCACTGTCTCCCAACAGAAAATCAATGGACAGCAGTGGATTGTTTCCCCCCGATGAGTGTGGCTTTGCTAATGTGTGGTGTCTTTTAACTACAAATTTTGTTTCAGGATCTTTTTGAGTGGACGCCTGTCTTGTGTTGGGACGTTGTCGTTCCACAACTGAAGGAAGTCTTGATGTTGTGCCAGCTCCTTCAGGATCCTTTGTCCCTCGTGCCTGCGAAGAAACATAAAACATTTTACCATCAGCTCAATCTTGGAACAGAAAGCTAACAAAAACTCATGACTTCTTCAGTCCCTTACCTGACTTCTGGGGCAGCGTCCAGGGCCATCTGAGACACAGCAACGACCACCCGTTCAACGAAGTATCTCCCGGTGCCAAAGAGGTCGTCTGTTCCCATGCTGTCCACCACCTGACCCAGATGTTCGGCAGTGCTGGCCCTCACCGAAATGGAACAGTGTCTGAAGAGGCACAGAGTGAGGTCAAAAACTGATCCATTACATACATCTTCACATCCTACAGTACAGTCTGAATGTGGGATGTAAAGGGATGTAGCTTCTTACTTGTGTCCCGAGTTGAGCAGCGCGGTGACAACCCGTCCATGGTTGCAGTTTTGGACCAGGGCATCCAGGGCCACGCTGACTCTCTCCTTGATAAATACCTCCCTGCCCTGGGCCAGCCGCAGCAGTAAGGCACGTGCCGTCCTCTCCACCTCATTGTCCATAATGAGCTGGAAGTGGAGGTAGAGCATGGCCATGGCGTCTATAGCTGCACATGCCACAGACGAGCGCAAGTTCTTCACCTGAGATGGACAAACAAACAGTCACTTTTACACTGGACACTCTTTAAATGTGCTCTGAAAGAAGCTCAGAGGAAGAGCTTACCTCGTCTATCAGCACCAGACAGACCTCATGCAGCTTGGGCAGGACTGTCTCCTGGTGCTGCACAATGAGCGTCTGCAGTGTGTCCAAAGCAGACATTTTCTTTTGCCTGTTTGTCAGAAAAACACAGTCTTAATACACAGCCACAAAGAGTTGACATCTGACATTCTGTTTAATCCATATCTACAGTTAAAAGAGCATTACCAGTCATCTGACGCCAGCAGATCAAAACACTGTGACAGACGCGTGGACGGGTTCCCATAAGGCTCAGCATCAGCCTTGTTATTGAGCAGGGCGGACAGGGCCTCCTCTCTGTTCACACTTGGTTTGGCTGTTACAGATACACAATAAATCAGCTGTTTTAGTGTCATACAGTGAGTAATAATAATAATATATTACATACAAGTTTTCAAATATTAAATAATATAGCACCGACTACAGTAAAGCAACAGTTAAACAAATGAGTAGATGATAAAAACAAGTGAACAAACCAGGTTGAAAGGTAGGCCTCAGGCGTAGCCCTGGATGAGGTCTTTGTTTCTTGGGTGGGGGTCCTTTTGGAGGAGTGGGCACAAGAGGGACCTCAGTCTGCTTCTCAATGCCACTCCTTACATTAGCAGGGGCCCGACGGACAGAGGGTCGAACTGGCTGGACAGGGGCCAGAGACACAGGTTTTCGATGGGCCCAAGGATCAGAGGAGGTCATGAGCCAAACCAGTGGTTCAGAGTCCTCAGACTCTGGTTGATCACAGTGAGGGCAGCCACATTGAAGGTCCTGGGCTTTCTTCCGCACAGCATCAATCTGGTTAGAGACTGTGAGCAGCCTGTATCCAGACACCATCTTCACTGTGAACATCAACAGACACAATCACATTATAAAGTGTCAAAGAGTGGTAACTTCTGATATAGTTTATTGGTATAAGGCTTGATGTCTAATATATTTATTATATATTTGCTGTGACAGGTTAACTGACCTTCTCCTCTTGTTCTTAAAGTAGGAAGGCGGGATGCCTTCCTCTGGGGCAGAGGCTGTGGTGGGACAGTTGGACTGGGCAGTCTCCTCAGCTCCTGAGTCGTCCGACTGTCTCCTCTGAGACTGTCAGTCCAGCTCCAGTCTCTATCACAGAAGGAGCTGCTCCCAGAGCTCCTCCTGTCAGCTGAAGGTGGAGGTGAGGGCAGGGGCTGGTCCTGGCTCCTCAGCCCCATCCTCTCCAGGACAGCCTCTGAGCGAGCACTCTGCGACTCCAACAGACCAAAAGCCTGTCGGCTGAGCGCAGTCATGCGCTCGCTCTGCTGCCTCTGGATCTCCTCCATTCTCTCCTCTGTGGACTGTGGACAAAAACATCAGAGGGTCACCACAAAGTTCCACTCAAAAAGCATCATGTGGCACTTCATGTTCATCTAATGAGCAACAAATTTCTATTTTCCACTAATTTTCCAGTTCTAGATAGTGTGCTTTGATGTGATATGTTCTAGGCCTCTTCTTTTCGGAGTCATACCTTCAGTGAAAAACTTGCATTGACATTTAAAATCCTCTACAGCAGGCTGACTCCAGTCATTTCACTTTCATCATATTAATCAAATATTTTGTAGCTGTAGGGACATTTATGACTTTGAGAATTAAATTCTATTGGAATAAGTCAGGCCTAAACCATCACCAAAGAACAACTAAGGCAGGTCTAAAACCAGTATTAAACCAAGGTCTAAAACCTGGGCTGAACCACAACTAAACCTAGACAAACACAGGACCAAACAAAAGCATGTTTATAACCAAGTCTGAACCAGGACTACACCTAGATTAAAGCCCCCACTAAACCCTAAATGTAGGCCTCTTTACACTATTCACTATGTATTTATTATAAGCTTTCTGATAATTACAAATATGTGTCAAGGAAAGGTTTACAGGTTTATTTTTGCTTCAACACCTGTTTTTTTGTGTGTTTTTGAAGTAACAATAAAAGTGTAACACTGTTCAAAGGTCAAAGCTACTCAAATATCACTGTTACAGTGTTAATATAAGGTTATGTATGATTTTTCATGAAAGGTTTTCTGAACACATCCACTAGATCTCTGAAGTGTGTGAGAAGTCAGACAGTTCTTACCAGGTTGTCTCTACAACTGACGCCATCCCGTCTCCTTCTGGTGTTTGGGTTGAAAAACCCCTGATTCTCTCCGTACTCCATGAAGAAAGTTAAATGTAAATGTTTGTTCTTCAGAGTGACCTTCTTTCTCTAAGCTTTGTTTTAAACTGAACTCAAGTTAGTTTGTCTCTCAACATTCCATGACATCAGTAATAGAATCTCCATCACAAGATTTTAGTTTCTATGGAGACAGACTATGCCCATATTTGGATGTATGATGGTTCCTGTGTTTTTATTCAGTGTTGACAGTACAGTGTTGACAAGACTATCTCTATATAAGTATAAAATAAAGATTATTCTCCTATTTATTTGTATTATATATATGAAACTGAAGACACACAAAAAACAAAGTAAAGTGTACCAAACTGATCGAATGGAAAACAATGTGATATGTCACACCAGAATTATAAAACTACAGACATTTGCGTTTGGCTGTGTTTAAGTTTCTACTGGGGCCTTTGTTTGAGTTATTTAGAGATTTAGAGAAAGAGCTGCTCCATCCAAAGTAGGATGGATGTCGTCTCTAGGTTTTCTCCAGGATGCCTGCAATGACTTATGTGAAGGTGGTGAGGCTCCTTTTCTTTAATTGAGCACTCACTTATTCTAATGAATCACAAGGCTCCTTGATCACTTATTTTAATGTTCTCATCCTTAGTTCACCAACTCATTTGTCAGTAGTTTTCAGGTCACGCATACCCAATAAAGACTGGCACAATGAAATAACTTGATGTTGCTGTTGCTGATCTCATACTAACCAAGTACGATCAGACAGTAGAAGTTCATTGGTAGGTCCATCGTTTTATCCAGTTCCAGGGTGGACCATCACACCGAATACATTCTCACACAGGGGTCACCACTATGTTCCCCCATTTTTTTTATTTTTATTTTTTTGTCTGTGTACACACTGCTCTGATTTGCGGGTTAGGGTTGGGTTGTGGAACATAGAGACGCTCTGGCACTGCTGCAAATGGCCACAGTTGATTTTCTGCTTTGCTCATTGGCGGGTTCATTTCTGCATCATGGATTGAACAGATGCACTTTGACCCTTACTGTGACATCTTAGTTTGTAGGTGATTTGAGGATTTATAATAGGAAAAAAAGTGTATGATATGAAAAAAAAAAAAACAATATTCACCCAGAAAACCCAAATATTTAAGAGTTGGAGGTGCATCTCTTTTTACACTGTGTTCATTGGGGAAAATCTTTTCTGGATGTGGGATTTATCACTTGCATGGCCTAGACTTCTCCTTGAAATTGACTTGAACTGCAGTAGGATTCGGGGACTGGAAATTGATTTTAAAAACAGCCATAGTCTGCCTCGTGTATTTGTGACACAGGAAAGTGTCCCTTCAGGACTTCTATAGTGGTTTTAGTAGTGTTTTGGAGTCACCTCTGACCAAAACCTGTATTGTTTGTGTTCAAATTGGAGGAATTAGCAGAAAACAAAACAGAACAGTTTATTGTGGAAAAAATGGCCCACTCCACATCAATCAAACCTGATAGATTTAAACTATGTGAGAAAGGTTGTCACGTCGGGGGGGAATTAGCAGGTACACTAAATCCGGAGGGAGGTGTTAATCACGGGCGAGCTGTGAAATAAAACAGGATTTATTCATTTCTTGTGCCAGCTGCCCAGGCAAACACAAACAAGTGCTAATTTGTATTGTTTATCAAAAAGAGTCAATATCAAAATGGGAATAATACACCTGAGTCTTAATGCTGTAAAGAGCCACAGCAGATGGTTGTCTAATCAAATGTAGTAAATATCACATTTGATTCAATAGCCAATAAACCCAGATGAATATATACAGAACACAGATTTTGAAAATAACGGCAATTGTTCATTTCAATGTTGTATAAAATAATATATATTTTCCCTACATGCTCCTAATATAATAACTAGGATTGTTGATATAACAATCGATTTGCATAAAGACACAGAAAAGGATTTTTGCAAGAACTGTGAAATTAACTCATATTATTGTTTTGTGATATGAGTTGAGATTTGACTTATTTTTTTATTTTTATTTTTTTGTATTCCAACATCAATAATCATCAGTCTAAGTTCAGGGTAAACCCAATATAGGCAATAAAATGAAAGGGTAAAGGGTTTCCCCAAAATGGCAGCCATCCTTACTCCCTTGTTACTTGTTTTTTTTTAATCTGTGGAGTTGGACTAGTTTGTGTGTGGCCTAAAAAAAAAGAGGTACTCCAGAACTGTGGAGTGGTGATGGCTGCAAACACTGTGGGAGCTGTTCCTGTCTTCATTACAGTGAACAATGACAACATGATAAAGGAGACCTAAAGATAAACGCCACAACACTGGCTGGTGCTGCCTGATGTTGCGAGAGACTCTTTGAAGCCTTGTAGTTCTAGTAGGTCACCTTTGTACAGGTCAACTGTGCCTTATCCTCTCATAACTCATTTACTCCCATTAATCAAAATTTAAACACAAAAACTGCAGTTGCTGTTTAGCCTCCTAACTTTTTCCTGTAAGTCTTTTCTGAACACATTACTGATTCAACACAGTCTGTTCATTTTGGCTCAATCAAGTGGTCTAATAAAATCATCAAGCATAAAAGCATTTCATAATACAAATACGATGATAATATGTAGTTTATTCTTTACTAAATAACAATGTTGTGAATATGGTTTCTTGAATGAGATTCCATTTTTTCACCCACAGAGTGACTCATTTCTGTTACTGTGTATTAAACCTGTAACAGTGGTGTTTGTTAGCTAAAGTCATAGAATGTTGAATATTTAATAGCATTTAGCTTTTAATAAAAAAAATAATGGTCATGTGAAATCTTACATACTAATAATTGTATTGATTAATCATTTTGAAGTTGAAAGCGTGTGAAGACAAAGACAACATTAGTATTTAGCAAATAAGTAATTAAATAAATGAACATTATACTTGGTATAAACTAATTTTGTAAATCTGGCCTGAGATCTGATCCTGCTGTTGTTCTTTTACGGTTAGCACTCTTACCAAGTTCTGGGACCTTTTCATTGAGACCATGGAGTTGGTCTTGGAGTTTCTGTAGTGTTTTGCTTTTTTCCTGTTCAGTCTTCTCAAACACCTGTTTGGCATCCGCCTTTTGCTTTTCGAACAGCTCTCGAACCTCGGCCAACCTCTTCCCCTTCTGGACCAACTCAAAATCAAGGTACTCCTTGATGTCTCTGGACTCTTCCTCAATGTTAATGCACTTGGCCGTGTTGATTTTGATGTTTTTCTCATGCTCCTCACAGCTCAGCTCACACCTGCAAAACAAAGAGCAGTACACAGGCACAAGTTTGTACTATACATTTTTCTATTACACACTAGAGCATTAACTAACATCTATTTTTATATATATGTTTTTTTTATATAATAGGTGAAACTATTGAAACTGCTTTGATGGTAATATTATTGTTCCCCTGCTTAAGGATAGTAAATCTGACATTCTGAAAGTCAACAAACATGTGACATTGCAAAGAGGGGGAGCCTTGAAAAGTGAAAGTACACTGCCAGGCATTTGGTTGTAGAATTTACCACAGAATCTGGTATACACTTTGTCAGATCAAGACAAACCAAAACATTATGGGCAATGATACCCTTTATCATTACTATTAAAATAAGTCAACAATGTCGCTTCGATAAGAGTGAAAATATGTGCCAAAAATTGTTAGATTTAGACAAAATTTAGCAAACCAATTTGCAAAACCCCATGCAAAAAAAAAAAAAAAAAAAAAAGGATCCTTGAGTGTCTACACATACGTGCAATTACAGAAGAAGGCATAATGTCTGCACAAAAAATATAACTAATTCGATTCATTTTGATTTTAAAGTTTGATTGGGCTACTAAACCATTATTAGCCTATTATAAGTAATGGCATTAAAGTTACACCTGTTTTAGGGTCAAATGTAATGTAAACTTTGTGTAGAATGAAGTAGTACATTGCCCTTTATGTGATTTTTTTTTTTTTTTAATATATATATTTGCTTTTTTTTAATTTGAGGTCTATCTTGTTTGTAAAAATAAATAATTGAATGTTAATATTGCATTAGTTTCACAAAATTATGACTTCGCTAGCTAGCTTGTAGCAAAACACTTTAGCTTGGCTGAAAAAAGACATCTAACTAGCTAAATAGACCTAATAGTTGTTAAAAAAAAAAAAAAAAGATTCCCATAGATAAATATGTAAGTATAATAAACCATAAATTAGGAATAAAAAGTGGGGTTTGATCTGGTAACTGAAAAATGTCTTGAAGGGTTTTACATGAAGCTATTAGAAATCCTAGGCTAAGCTAATGATGCTAAGATACTAACTGAGAACAACAGATGGCGTATTTGCTTCAAATACGGAGCCTCTTCTTTGGCGGTTTGGCACATTTTCCTTTAGTTTGGATTTTCAAAATCAGTTATTTCAAAATGTTTAAACAAAGTTGACAACTTTGTTTAAACAACTACAAAGTGCTGCCATGGAAACATCGAAAGAAATAATAAAAGCCTAACATTTATACTAAAATATATAAAATATATTTTAAATGAGTTTAAAAACATTTACTGAAGGCTATTTTGCTGCCCATTGATTGTCCCAATTGACTTGGCCATACCATTTTCATTAAACATTTGCTATAATTACACTTACAATTACACTCATATTTTGGTAATAGAATTATTTGTATACACCTCAAACGTACAAAAACTGCCATCTCAGCAAACACTTTTTCTTTAATCAAAATTATTTCAAGCCTAAAAAGTATTTGGGCAAAAATTATTAGTAAAAGGCTATATATATAGTATGAAGGCACACGTATGACAATAGGTTTATCATACGCACGTAGAAGATTAGTGTACTTTTTGGTCTGATATCATTTGAAAATTTTGTGCAACAGTTCACATGAAAAACTGCACCTGCTATACCCTCGAACCTATCTAAAATGTCTACTCTTTAAATTAGATGTGTTATTTCTTAATATTAACTGCTTCAACACTTGACACTCATGAAATTGGATCTGTCTGGATTATCTTCAGCATGCCAAACAATGAAAAGAACTTTGTCAAAGCCTTTACAGTTGCTGGATTGGTGATTTTACGCAGGGATAACGGCACAAGACGTACAAAAATCAAAATAGTTATGAGCGAGTATATCTGGGCTGTGGTTGACAAAAGGGACAGGTGTCACCTCTGGTGTAACTAGCACTGCCTCCCGCTAAATCATTCACCAGTAGAATAGAATAGAATAACTTTATTGTCGTTGTACATTGTACATAAATAATTAAAAAAGTAAAAAGATTAAGTTAAATATAAAGATTAAGTTAATGTAAGTTAAAAACACACAGATCCATTACATTCAGCTATTGCACGGCTCCCTAAAATTGCACAAGAAAGTAAAAGATATTGCACTTAAAAAGACAAAGCAGCATTTAAGGTGATAATGGCTCTTGGGTAAAAACTGTTTTTTAATCTGTTTGTCCTTGTTTTAATTGTCCTGTTTCTTCTGCCCGAAGGCAGCAGTTCAAATAGAGAATGTCCGGGGTGGGATGAGTCCTGTATAATGTTTTTGCTTTATTGAGGCAGAGGGAACTGTATAGTTCTTCCAGGGATGAGAGAGGGCGGCCGATGATCTTCTGGGCTGTGGTGGTGACCCTCTGGGGGGTTTTTTGTTTGGGGGGGGGGGGGGGAAAAACAAAACAAAGACACAATACGTTAAGATGCTCTCTATGGAGCAGCGGTAGAAGGACACCAGCAGTTTCTCCCTCAGGTTGTTTTTCTTCAAAGGTCTGAGGAAGTACAGTCTCTGCTGGGCCTTCTTGACCAGAGCAGTGGTGTTGGCTCCAGGTCAGGTCCTCCTCAATGGTAACGCCCAGGAACTTGAAGGCAGCCACCCTCTCCACACAGTCCCCACCGATGCACAGGGGCTGAATGTCTGTTTTTTTCCTCCTGTAGTCTAAGAATCAGCTCCTTGGTCTTGGAGGTGTTGAGGACCAGACACAGAGCCGTTCCACCTCATCCCAGTAGGTACCACAGACACTTTGTTCATTTGGAAACCAGGACGCACACCATCAACAGCGTCACCAGACCCCAGGTCCAACTGGAGTACAGTTTTATGCAGAGGAACACCACTGTCTTGCAGGTTAAACCCACACACTTTTAGAACCAACACTGGTTCTGTTAGTGGCAATGTTCCCTCAAGGATAAAAGACTGAGAGGCTGCAGTATCCCTCGATATTTTCACAGGGATCTTAGTGCTATGACCAGGCAGTGAAACTAAACCATCCATTACTAAAGGCTTAAAGTCAATTAAAGATTTATCAGGTACAAGTGACTCATTAACCTGGCTCACAGTCTTTATCAAAGCCTCTGGTTTAATGTTCTTTTTCTCCAACACCTGACAGTTAGTGATGACATGGCCCTTCTTTCTTTAGTAGAAACATGTGACATTATCATTAGCTTTTGGTTCAGCTTTTTAAAAAGTTTTAAAAAGACATTTTTACAAGGTAACCTATAGCCATAAAAGGAGTAGTGTTTGTTAGCTGTGAACCCACTATTGTATTATGTAAAGAGAATATGGTACAGCTGTATGTTACCAACTAATTATATTTTTTCCTTTGCATCAGTATCTGAAAATGCAGCCCTCAAACTCCAAACATTTATAAATATAATTGGAGACCTGGAAGAATTGGAGGCATCTCAAGAGGATCCCACAGACTGGGCTTTAACAATCTCTGCTGCGTCACAAAAATGGAGGGAGGCCAAATCCACACTGGTAGGAAACATGTTGAACTGGCTCATTGCTTCTGTTCCCAAGTGCCAGTGTCCTTCCTTATTTATTTGAGAGTTGTGTTTTTGGACACCAGGTTTTCAAGGTTCAAGGTTTCATAGGTTTAGTCCTGGATAACTTGGGTAGTCCAAGATTCAGTTCTGGGTTTAATCCAGAATTCTCATGCACAGATCTGGCTTCACATTCCTAAATTCAATTGTATATTAAGTTTAAGCCTTATTTCCACTGGAGCAGTGTCTTAAGAGTCACATTAGGTGTTTTAGTCTTTTGATTGGACGACAGGAAATGCTTACTTAGGCAAAAATATAAAGTGAAAGGAAAAACAATTGTTAGCATCAGCTATTGTTTATTAGAAACAACAGTTTCTGGTTTTATTTATCTATCTGCATTGTATAGCTCTCGCTTTATGAATTAAAAACACAGTTTATTAAAGCTGCAGAGGTCCAGAGTTTTATTGTGACGTGTTGGACAGGTGACATAGTGATAAAAACTGTGGGTTAAATCACTGAGTAAGTCCTGTTATTGACCGTAAGTTAGCACTTACCCTTTTGTGTTTTGTGTTGTCTTAGAAGACATTTGAAACGGTGGATGTAATCAAATCAAATATGTGACCACTTTTAACTTGTCTTTTATTGTTGTATCTCCTGTTTGTTTTGTTTTTTGTATTTTTGTCTACTAACTGTGTGTTATTTTATGTTGAGACATTCTGCTACAATTCATTTTGATCTTTGACCTCTGCTTTGGTGAGCCACGATGTTCATTTTCACATCACCAGATTTGTGGAAAATATACTTTGAGCAGCAGAAAATACGACTTGAAAATGTATGGATTTATTTTGAATACTTTATTGATAATGTTACAGTTTTACACATAAGAATAATAGGACACATCCAGGTCTGGGCCGGAGTCATCTTCAGAAAAACCAGGAGGGACCAAACGTCTTCATCTTCAAACCTACGTCCAGATGCCTTCTTTGAAACCTCTTCTTGAATATGTCCTGGATGAGTGAGAACCTCCACAGACACAAAGAGGGAAAGACAAGAAAACAGACAGAGAACAGGTTAGTCACAGTCAAATCAGATAGAATCCTAGTTCTAAAGACTTAAAACCTAAACAGTAACATTAGAAAAGCAAAAGACACCACATCATTGTCTGAAATCTGCAGAGAAATATATTGATAGTTCCCGTTTTTATGCTCAGGGTGAATTTTCATGTTAATATTTTATTCTGGTAGCCTAATTTAGGATGAAAGTTGAGTGGATTTTAATTTTTTTAAATTTAAATTTTATTTTGCCAATAACTGATGGTGTAAATATTCCTGGCTGATGGGAACTACTCCTTCTGCCTGTCACAGCCACATGGAGGTAGCTCGTGGTATTGTGCATCACTGAGCCATAAAACCCACTGCTCTCCATTGATTTAATATTTAGGGAAATGTCATCAATGCTCATCTTTTTGGTCTTCTAGTAAAAGATAAGAGTGATAATGGTGAACTGCCGAGACAAAGAGCTACAGCTAAGTTCTTATCAGCTTCCAAACTGTCAAACCCAGCCCAAGAGAAGGAGGAGTGGATACAAAAGCAAGACGTGAGGATGAAGCACATGAGAAAGTGTGGAAGCAGACTCTCTGTATGTATGCTGCGTAACATTAATAGAGCTTGTGAGCTCTGTTCATGCCATGCAGCTCACAGAGAGTCTGATTCTACAGGTTTTCATGGCGCCTCCTGATGTTTCCTCAGGTCTTGCTTCATGTGTCCACTTTCTCTTCTTTTGGACTAGGTTTTACAGTAAGGAAGCTTATGGGAAACTTAGCTGTAGCTTTGTGTCTTATTGGCAGCTGTCCTTTACTAGAAGACCAAAGAGATAAGCAGACACTGTCTCCCAACAGAAAATCAATGGACAGCAGTGGATTGTTTCCCCCCGATGAGTGTGGCTTTGTTAATGTGTGGTGTCTTCTATCTATAAATTTTGTGTGAGGATCTTTTTGAGTGGACGCCTGTCTTGTGTTGGGACGTTGTCGTTCCACAACTGAAGGAAGTCTTGATGTTGTGCCAGCTCCTTCAGGATCCTTTGTCCCTCGTGTCTGCGAAGAAACATAAAACATTTTACCATCAGCTCAATCTTGGAACAGAAAGCTAACAAAAACTCATGACTTCTTCAGTCCCTTACCTGACTTCTGGGGCAGCGTCCAGGGCCATCTGAGACACAGCAACGACCACCCGTTCAACGAAGTATCTCCCGGTGCCAAAGAGGTCGTCTGTTCCCATGCTGTCCACCACCTGACCCAGGTGTTCGGCAGTGCTGGCCCTCACCGAAATGGAACAGTGTCTGAAGAGGCACAGAGTGAGGTCAAAAACTGATCCATTACCTACATCTTCACATCCTACAGTACAGTCTGAATGTGGGATGTAAAAGGATGTAGCTTCTTACTTGTGTCCCGAGTTGAGCAGCGCGGTGACAACCCGTCCATGGTTGCAGTTCTGGACCAGGGCATCCAGGGCCACGCTGACTCTCTCCTTGATAAATACCTCCCTGCCCTGGGCCAGCCGCAGCAGTAAGGCACGTGCCGTCCTCTCCACCTCATTGTCCATAATGAGCTGGAAGTGGAGGTAGAGCATGGCCATGGCGTCTATAGCTGCACATGCCACAGACGAGCGCAAGTTCTTCACCTGAGATGGACAAACAAACAGTCACTTTTACACTGGACACTCTTTAAATGTGCTCTGAAAGAAGCTCAGAGGAAGAGCTTACCTCGTCTATCAGCACCAGACAGACCTCATGCAGTTTGGGCAGGACTGTCTCCTGGTGCTGCACAATGAGCGTCTGCAGTGTGTCCAAAGCAGACATTTTCTTTTGCCTGTTTGTCAGAAAAACACAGTCTTAATACACAGCCACAAAGAGTTGACATCTGACATTCTGTTTAATCCATATCTACAGTTAAAAGAGCATTACCAGTCATCTGACGCCAGCAGATCAAAACACTGTGACAGACGCGTGGACGGGTTCCCATAAGGCTCTGCATCAGCCTTGTTGTTGAGCAGGGCGGACAGGGCCTCCTCTCTGTTCACACTTGGTTTGGCTGTTACAGATACACAATAAATCAGCTGTTTTAGTGTCATACAGTGAGTAATAATAATAAATTACATACAAGTTTTCAAATATTAAATAATATAGCACCAACTACAGTAAAGCAACCGTTAAACAAATGAGTAGATGATAAAAACAAGTGAACAAACCAGGTTGAAAGGTAGGCCTCAGGCGTAGCCCTGGATGAGGTCTTTGTTTCTTGGGTGGGGGTCCTTTTGGAGGAGTGGGCACAAGAGGGACCTCAGTCTGCTTCTCAATGCCACTCCTTACAGTAGCAGGGGCCCGACGGACAGAGGGTCGAACTGGCTGGACAGGGGCCAGAGACACAGGTTTTCGATGGGCCCAAGGATCAGAGGAGGTCATGAGCCAAACCAGTGGTTCAGAGTCCTCAGACTCTGGTTGATCACAGTGAGGGCAGCCTGGAAGGTCCTGGGCTTTCTTCCGCACAGCATCAATCTGGTTAGAGACTGTGAGCAGCCTGTATCCAGACACCATCTTCACTGTGAACATCAACAGACACAATCACATTATAAAGTGTCAAAGAGTGGTAACTTCTGATATAGTTTATTGGTATAAGGCTTGATGTCTAATATATTTATTATATATTTGCTGTGACAGGTTAACTGACCTTCTCCTCTTGTTTTTAGAGTAGGAAGGCGGGATGCCTTCCTCCGGGGCAGGGGCCGTGGTGGAACAGTTGGACTGGGCAGTCTCCTCAGCTCCTGAGTCGTCCGACTGTCTCCTCTGAGACTGTCAGTCCAGCTCCAGTCTCTATCACAGAAGGAGCTGCTCCCAGAGCTCCTCCTGTCAGCTGAAGGTGGAGGTGAGGGCAGGGGCTGCTCCTGGCTCCTCAGCCCCATCCTCTCCAGGACAGCCTCTGAGCGAGCACTCTGCGACTCCAACAGACCAAAAGCCTGTCGGCTGAGCGCAGTCATGCGCTCGCTCTGCTGCCTCTGGATCTCCTCCATTCTCTCCTCTGTGGACTGTGGACAAAAACATCAGAGGGTCACCACAAAGTTCCACTCAAAAAGCATCATGTGGCACTTCATGTTCATCTAATGAGCAACAAATTTCTATTTTCCACTAATTTTCCAGTTCTAGATAGTGTGCTTTGATGTGATATGTTCTACGCCTCTTCTTTTCGGAGTCATACCTTCAGTGAAAAACTTGCTTTGACATTTAAAATCCTCTACAGCAGGCATCTACAACTGGCTGACTCCAGTCATTTCACTTTCATCATATTAATCAAATATTTTGTAGCTGTAGGGACATTTATGACTTTGAGAATTAAATTCTATTGGAATAAGTCAGGCCTAAACCATCACCAAAGAACAACTAAGGCAGGTCTAAACCAGTATTAAACCAAGGTCTAAAACCTGGGCTGAACCACAACTAAACCTAGACAAACACAGGACCAAACAAAAGCACATTTATAACCAAGTCTGAACCAGGACTACACCTAGATTAAAGCCCCCACTAAACCCTAAACGTAGGCCTCTTTACACTATTCACTATGTATCTATTATAAACTTACTGATAATTACAAATATGTGTCAAGGAAAGGTTTACAGGTTTATTTTTGCTTCCACGCCTGTTTTTTGTGTGTTTTTGAAGTAACAATAAAAGTGTAACACTGTTCAAAGGTCAAAGCTACTCAAATATCACTGTTACAGTGTTAATATAAGGTTATGTATGATTTTTCATGAAAGGTTTTCTGAACACATCCACTAGATCTCTGAAGTGTGTGAGAAGTCAGACAGTTCTTACCAGGTTGTCTCTACAACTGACTCCGTCCCATCTCCTGGTGTTTGGGTTGAAAAACCCCTGATTCTCTCCGTACTCCATGAAGAAAGTTAAATATAGTGACCTTCTGTCTCTAAGCTTTGTTTGAAACTGAACTCAAGTTAGTTTGTCTCTCAACATTCCATGACATCAGTAATAGAATCTCCATCACATGATTTTAGTTTCTATGGAGACAGACTATGCCCATATTTGGATATATGATGGTTCCTGTGTTTTTATTCAGTGTCGACAGTACAGTGTTGACAAGACTATCTATATATAAGTATAAAATACAGATTATTCTCCTATTTATTTGTATTATATATATGAAACTGAAGACACACAAAAAACAAAGTAAAGTGTACCAAACTGATCGAATGGAAAACAATGTGATATGTCACACCAGAATTATAAAACTACAGACATCTATTACATTTGCGTTTGGTCATGTTTAAGTTTCTACTGGGGCCTTTGTTTGAGTTATGACGTCTCCGGGGACAGACACAGTCTCTATGCATTGTAACAGTCCTAAAGAAGTGTGTAAGACTGTGACTCTCCTGGTCCCCGTTCTGGGTTGTCACTCTGAACTATTTGCCAGATTTAGAGAAAGAGCTGCTCCATCCAAAGTAGGATGGATGTCGTCTCTAGGTTTTCTCCAGGCAATGACTTATGTGAAGTTGGTGAGGCTCGTTTTCTTTAATTGACCACTCACTTATTCTTATGAATCACAAGGCTCTTTGATCACTTATTTGAATGTTCTCATACTTAGTTCACCAACTCATTTGTCAGTAGTTTCAGCGTCAGCCATGACTCAAAGAAGTTTACCGTATTTTCCGGACTATAGAGCGCACCTAAATATAAGCCGCACCCACTAAAATTTAAAAGAAATATATATTTTGTCACATATAAGACGCACCGGACTATAAGCCGCCGATATCCAGGCTGAGAAATAAGATATTTACCTAGAAAGATTTTGTACCATAAGTGTTTATTCATATACCTGAACTGATTGTTTCTGAAAAGTGCCTGTAACAAAAAACAAACAAAACAGAAAAGTCATTGATGGTTTTATTCATCTTCCTCCTGTGCACTAAAACCAAGTTGCTTTATTTTTCTTCCTCCTGCGTACTGAAACCACTGAACACCAAACCACTGTCACTTTTTCTTCCTGCGCACTGTTAAAGCGCAACTGCGCAACTATTAAAGTCGCTTCATTCTCCCGTGCACTGAAACCACAAGTCACTATTCATCTTCCTCCTGAGCATTGAAACTACTGAACACCAAACCACTGTCACTTCATTTGTTTTCCATTATGAGGGGGTGAAAATATTACCGTATTTTGCTGTTGTGCGTCTTGGGTTGCATATGCTAAGAATAAAAACTTGCGTTTTCTTGTTTTGTACTGATTACCGCTGCCTGTCTCGTTTTTGCACTTCCTGCTAGAGCGCCCCCCTGAGGGCTGAAGAAAAATTCATAGAAAAGCCGCATCTCTGTATAAGCTGCATGGTTCAAAGCGTGGGGAAAAAGTAGCGGCTTATAGTCCGGAAAATACGTTATTCATCAGCATGTTAATGGACGAAGCATTCAGAACCAACTCTAATTATGAGGTAAAGACAGATTGCAGTTAATTATGCAACAACAATATGTAAAATAAATAAATGTCTTCAGGATCAACTCATCAACTTCTTAAAACGAAATGATACAACAACAATATTTCTATTATTTTCTTTCACCACTGTAAACTGTGAAGCTAGACTATCTTAATTAAAACTGGTTTTAGCAGAAAAATTATTCTTTTTTTACATTATGACCACTAATTAAAGCAAATCTGTTCAAAGTGCAATGGCCAAACTCCATAATTAACTTCTACAAGTAAGGTACGCAATTAAATAATTAATTAATAATTAAGTATTTGTTTGTGCTTTGTATTAATGTGTTTTTGCATATCTCTTGAGACACTTGGTTTAAAAAAGTAAACAGTAATATCATAATAATGTTTACAAATAAAAAAAACAAAAAAACACTGAGCATGCAACTGCTGAGAAATTGCGTTTTTGTCAAGCCTCATTTGTTTTATCAACAAACAGGAGGTTTGCCACTTAACATTTGGAAACTTGAGCCCATGTCTCAGCAGAGTTTTTTGTTACTCTCAGTGTAATTGCTAGAATTTCTTCCACCAATATTGTTGAGGGATGTTGAGCTATCTTAGAGCTGGGAACATCATACTAAAAGACAGTCTTAGACTTTCTGGATGATCTTAGGCAGGAGAAGTTTATTAACCATCAGTACATGACCCAGACACAGTCAGACACAGTGCAACAGCATTGACCATTCAAGTCAGGCTATGCTGCCAGAGGAACTGGATTATAAAGCCTTGTACATGTCAGTATGGAGCCATAACAAAGGGAGATCAAGTGTTGTGTTGGTACAACCTTGATGTAGAGGGAAGGAGCTGACCTGATAAGTCTATGTGGCAGCTTTACATTTAGGCCATAGTGAAGGTAAGCACACTGAGGTAGAAGACGAACATTTCTCCGTCAAATATCCCCTCACAGACAGCCTTGTTTTCTATGCTCCATGGCAACACACAGTGAGTAAAAGGGCAAAATACTTAAAGGGTTTTGTGCTTCAAAAGTAAGTAAGTATAGATCCACTCTGAGGCTCAAAGTGCTCCAGAAAATGGCAGGTTGAAATAGTTCTATAACTTTGGAGCAGACCTCTGCCAATGCTTCTTTGGTGTAACGACTGAAGGGCTCCAACTAATGATTAATTTCTATTACAGATTATTCTGATGATTTCATTTTTTCAAATAATCGATAAATAAACAAATAGTGAAATGCGTGTAAATGCTTGGGGACCTGGTGGACTAACAAAGACAAGTGTTTTATTATTCCTGTTTAAACAACAACAAATACAACAAAAAAATCACATACATTTTTACAAAATCACAGATTAAGCTGTAAGTAGGCCGCAAGACTTGTGGAAATAACATATACACCTAAAGATGTATTTTTTATCAAAAACATAAAATATCTCTTTTACCGTTTTCTTTGGATTTACTGCTCTGTCTTAGTAATAAAACTTCCTCTCTTTCAGATTCTATGAGAGACCCCTGTGACTACCTCCTTATAGGAAGATGAAAAATGTTTAAAATGTTTAAAAAAAGAGACCCACAACAAACCAATGCTGGGACAAACCATAGGCAAAATAAATATTCTCTACTATAGGTCTGCTTCAAAAATGATTTAGATCTCATACAGAACCACAACATGAGAAGAAGGGATTATGTTTTTTTCCATAAACATTTCTAATTTAATAATTGCTCAAGTAACTAAGTTTTTTTTAAAAGAAAATGACATTGCTTGCTTATTAGATCGATCATATAACACAAACTATGCCAATTTGCTGCAGCTACAGTAAATGCTGTACTATGACATATTTAAAGAAATAATACTTATGCCTGCAAAATAAACATTAGAAAATGAAAATATTATAAGAAGTTTGATGTTTTGAAAGTAAGCTGGAACAAACTGATGTTCACTATTTGTCTACACTTACTGTGTTTTGCCATTTGATCTTTTTTACCATTTATTTGAATCTTTTTTCAACAATTCTGTCTTTCTGCAGGCCCCACTCTTCTTCTGACAAGTGACATCATCAAACAGCGACTGGGCTCTGCTGCTTTGGACAGGTGTTCTACTGTATTTTACTAAAAAGTATCAACAGGGCTATGTTTAATGCTAATAGAGAAAATTTAAAATAGAATCCTATTTTTTTCCTTTTATAGTGTCCATGAGTACCGTCTGTCCAGTTAATTGCACTTTTTACAGTACATAACTGGACAGCTAATTTTTTATTTCACAATCAAGTCCTTTGAGAACAACGTGGAGGGGAATGTATCTGCAAACCAACTCATTTCAGTCTGTCTTTCCCTATTTCCGTCTAAAGTTGGAGATAGAAAGATGGAAATAGAGTATAAGTCATGGGTCAAGGTTTGTTCATAGATAGTCGCCTGGAAATCCTGCATATTGTGCCTTTAGGAATGGTTCAGCATCTCTATTATGTGTCCACTTTAGCATTTTAATACGGAATACAATAATGAGGTGTATGTTACATTTTACAAAAGAGATTCATTTCCATACACGTATGCATACACGCCAAACAAGATAAACAGAACTAATGTAAAAAACAAACAAAAAAACAACAAACTAAAAAGCATTGTGTGGCTTATTAGCATGAATTAACACAGCAAATACAACATGTTTTACTTTACTGCTGGTATTTTTGTACAGTGGACTCAAGAATTAGAACAGAAAAGTAAATAAACACTATTTTCTCATATTGCTAAACAGTTAAATCCTATACTTTACTCAGCTGTAGTGACAACTTCAGATCAGGTCACATTAACAGTGAGTGGTAGTCATCAATGATCTCATTCACAATTCAAGTTTATAATAACACACCCTTGCAACAGATAAATCCAAATTCACACATACTATCTCCTGTTTGACGCTCCTTGTAATTCACTGTATGATTCTGTTTCCTTTTTTCCATAGTGTGGACACTACTGTGACAAAGCAGTTTCCCTTGTGGATCAATCAGGGTTTTTACGGGTGCTTGAAATCGTTGAATTTTGGATAAAGTGCTTGAAAATGGTTAAATTTATGATGTTGCAGTGTTGCTTTAATAATAATGCACTCTTACTAATACAATCTTACTAATTTTCTTCTAGAAAAAATTTTTTTTTTTGTATTTTGCACGTGTCTGCACATGAGGCTATAGACTATCTGCCAGTATTTTTGGATGTGCGCCCCCTGGTGGAGCAGATAGGAGCTAAAACATGACAGGAGGTTGCTATTTTAATGATCGCTGTCTTGAAGAGGAAAAGTACAAATTATGGCTAAAATGTGTAACAGAGCGGACATTCATCCATTAAATTTACATCTTTTTAATCACTCAGGTTTCATTTTTGACTGAACCATCCCTTGTTTGTGCTCCAAAGTATTCAACAATTTTAACAATTTAAGTTGGAAATGTCATATTGGGCTCTTTTTTTATGCCACAGTGGATTTGAATGAGAAAAACTACGTACGGTATAGTATGTCAAAATGTAATTTACCGCAGTTGTAAGCAGCTTGAAAAACATGAAAACACACCTTGAAAGTGCTTGAAAGGTGCTGGAATTTGAACTTAGAAAAGATGTAAGAACCCTGCTTGCTTCATACTGTACCTTTAAAGTTCATCCAGACTTTTTTTTTTAGTCTAAAACTACAGAGTTGTGAGTATATTAGTCAAACTATTTTGAAATGAAATGGTATTACCAAAACTGTAGTGTGTAAATGTTGTATCCACACAGTAACAGCTGTACACTGAACGGCTTACAAGTCATTTTAAGACATGCGTGTTTCCCCCCATGTTTATTTTGGGTTTGGCTTTTGTTCCCCGCTGTACTTTCTCACTCATGCATATTTTCATTTAATGCTGAGAAAAAGGAAGTGAGAAGGGGCAGCTGTGAACGCACCACAGAGCACATGAGAAGGGGAAGTCTGAGCAGCAACGACGACGGACACTAAAACCGGGGCAGGAGACAAAAGAAGACAGATCATTCTAGCAAAGAGGTATGATTTTATCTTTTATACCACTATGCATCACTTTTTTAAACTTCAAAGTGAGGCACGAAGCACTGTTTTCTGTTTTAGAGATCATTTTTAGTGTAGTTTCTTTATTGTCTTCAAAGATGTGCTTAAATTTTATCCGAGGTTCAGCATTTCATTGGTTTACTTTTGCCAAATTTATATTTTACTGGACTACAATAAATGTTATGTTGAACTGGCTGGCGGAAAACATTAAAATATTATGTTTTTTCATAAAGTTAAATTTAGTGACCACTGAAAATAGCTGGGTTTGTTTAAAAGACGTTTGTGAAGGTTTTGTGTGACATTTTGGGGAACTGGTGGTGTTTCCGCTGTAAACCAAACCCCAGTGATGTCATATGAGCACGAACACTTTAGGCACTGTGCAAAAAATGTATTGTGAGCACAGGAAGTATGGAAGTGTCACTGTTAACTTCCTGACTGTTGTAGTAGTCTAGTCTTTTTGAATTGAGATAATATTATGTATATGTAAAATAAACTCTGATGTGTTGAGTGTCCTTGTCTCGTTGCAGGTTTCTTCCGAGGAGACACAATGGCTCAAGCCTGCCTCAAATGTCTGAAGTACACCATGTGTGCTGCCAACTTCCTGTGTTTTGTACGTATGCTTTGCCAATCATTTAACACAGGTCAGAAAATGTGTCAAATATAGTTCAATTGGGACCTTTAAGTGGCAGGAGATTTTATTTTAGGCACCCTCTACAAAATTTAGAAAAACATTTGCAAAAATCATTGATGATTTAATTAAAAAAAAACCCAAATTCTTCTGAAAACTGGTGTCAGGAGCATTAAACATTAAAAAGAATGACACTACAGTGTGGGTTAAGAGGCTTTATGTGGTGATGGTGGTCAAAGGTCAAGTGACCTCATATAAAAGTGTGAGCTTTACGTGCATGCAAATGAAAAGAGAGGAAATAATTTAAAGTGCTTCAATATTTGCTGTATAGTCACATTATTAAGCTAAGTACAGACCTTCAATATCAGCAGAGTAAAGGACTCAATCCAATATTTGTGATGCTTCTAACACTTACCTTTATTTAACAAACCAGGGTTTAGGAACTACATTTTTAATTAAAATTAATCAAAACTCTACAGTAGCATTTTAAAACAGCACCCCATATCAAACCTCACCTTATATAAAGTCTATATTTGAGTAAAGATACTAATCTGTCCTGGGCTCCATGGTAACACTCAGAGGGAGGGTCCTGTGAAAGCCCAATGCACTCCAAACTACATGAAGTTAGCTTCCCTTAGCTCACTTCAAACAACAAACTACTTTCTGAGCATCAGTTAAACAGGGCAAACACCTGAATCTATCCCTTCATTTGACCTGAACCTGCTTCTCACTGACAGTGGTCACAGAGCAAAGAGCGCAGCGCGTGTGATGCTTTCTACTCAGTACCAAAGGCAATCTAAATGTAGTGAAATAAACCACATCACAAAATGCATCTGTTAATCCACATTAGATTAACCATGTCTGAATGGAGCACTGTGCTAAAAACAGGAAAGTCTAAACAAGGAGAAAATAACACAAATCCTCATATAGAAAATGACGACAACTCTGTTAAAACTGACCAGGAAAATTAGTCACAGTTGACTGCTCACAACAGTACGGGTCAGTTTCCATTGTCAAAAGAGGCACGAAGTGTTCCAAAAAAAGCATGGCAGCAAAATATGGAATGACCCCTGATCTATTTGTTCCATCAGTGTGTTCTGCTTTTCAAAGGTCGGAGCAAAGCACTGCTGTCTGTTGATTAGTGAACAAGAAAGCCTACTCAGGCGAAAACGAGAAGTGAAACACAAATACACTAAATATTATCTTACAAATGAAGCATGTCTTCTTCTGAAACAGCCATGTTCCAAGAATAAATAATGCAAATGTTTGTGCTTAATGCTAAATATTATTACTGTTTATTGATTATTCATTTCACAAATAAGCTTAAGTGGCATGATACAGACTTATACTGTATAAATGTTTAACAGTCTTTGATGAGGAAGCTCCTTCATGTTGTGTTGTTTATCGCTCTCTACGAGTCTAACATGACATAGTCGAGAGCATCCAGTGATATGTAGCTTATAGCCTTGAGCTGGTGTGGCCTAAATGCTTGTGTATTGAGCAGCTAAATTTCAAGCCACTTGCTAATGTTCTTTACCCACTCACTGACAACACACATATGAAGAGATTCGGTTGCCATTTGCAAAAAATATCTTGTTTATGCAGATTTGAAATTTTTTAACCCAGAAATAAGCATTATATCAAGGGCTAGACATATTGTTACATCAAACAGTTTAAATGGGTTGCTGCCTATTTTTAGTGAAACACGCAAACATTTTAACATCCCAAATGTAAGAAATTAAGAAAAGTATTTTTTGGCCTCTTTTCAGATCTGTGGTGTGTCCGTCCTGGGTTTGGGCATCTACATGGCAGTGAACTTCAAATTAGCCGCTCTGACTCCAACGTTGGCCAGTTTCAACTTGGCCAACATGCTGCTGATCACCGGCATCATCATCACCTGTGTGTCCTTCCTGGGATTTCTGGGAGCCATGAAGGAGAACCGCTGTCTTCTGCTGACGGTATAACTGCAGATTAGACCATAAACTGTTTTGACTCATTTTACTGATGCATTTTAGGTCAGTTGTGTAGTTTTTGTTTTTTGTTTTCCTGTGGTAAAGCATGACCGGTTGAGTTAACATAGAGTTTTTAAGTGGAAAAAAAGCAATTATTCAATCCAGCATTTGGGTATAATAATGAATGTGTTGACTTTTGCAGTTTGCTTCATTTTCAATATCTTTACTATTTTAAATGGTTTTCAAACAGGATTCAGAAATCTTTTATTTAAGGTAATCCTCTGAATAATAGTCGAGACTTACTGGGGATTTTCTGATAAATTTAAATTTCCCAACCAACGTAAAAGCAGTAAAAATGCAATAATTTTTGAGGAAAAACAGAAGCCTTGTTTTAGCATGAGAACATATACAGTACAAAAAATAAAGATTATCACTATTTTATGGAAGCATTTTCACTTGAGAAAAAAATTATCTCTGTTTTAAAGAGTAAAAGTTCTGTTTTTATGACTTTATTATTTTGTTCTGTGAATGAACGCAATACTTAAGCCATCTGAGATCCTGGTGAAACAATATTCCTGCAGATCAGAATATTTTTCACCACAAAGTCCTAGTGTGCCTGCTCAGCGTTGACACTAATAAAAACAACTAATAATGATACCATTGATTTTAGTTAAAGACTCAAATATCTCCTAATAAAACTAGCCCAAAATAAAATCAGATTTCTTTGTCATAAACAGATCAAATTTTTTACTCATAAAAACGGAATTTATTTTTCTAGTAAAAACATAAGTTTTCATAAAAAAAACATTTTTTTCCTCATAAAAACTGAACTTACTTGTAAAAACAGAGATACATTTTTCCTCCTTTGAATGCAATACACTTCCATATTATTTTGCGCTATACACACAGATATTTGTTTATTGTTCTGTTCAACACATTACTTTTCATTCTCGTTTCAGTGTGAAGTTACTTTAGGCCAATAGCAATGACACAGGAAATCAAAATAAAGACATCTAGTATAAAACCCGGACACTGACCATTCTCAACTCAAAAAAGGCAATATGACAAAACAAAAGCCCTGCGTCTTTTAGCAAAAAGTATCTATAACCTGGT
This sequence comes from Rhyacichthys aspro, assembly GCA_036850595.1. Taxonomy (NCBI): domain Eukaryota; kingdom Metazoa; phylum Chordata; class Actinopteri; order Gobiiformes; family Rhyacichthyidae; genus Rhyacichthys; species Rhyacichthys aspro. The sequence continues at coordinate 20,223,092 of CM072156.1, forward strand.
TTATTTACATATAGTCTACGGAATATTCAGTCTGTACCTGCTTACAAAAACCTGTTGCACTTATGTGATTACTCTTGGCTATACAATGTTTATTATTAAAACAGATATATGTAAAGGTCAGTGGTCATATCATTTTAAAACCAGACGGTTAAAAACGTACAAAGCAGAACAGAAAGTAACACTTTCCGGGAAATCTTTTTAAAAGTAACAGCAACAATGACAACAACCCACATTATGCTCCATTTGCACAGAACTCAACAAATATAGTCATAGGTAAACCAGACGTCTGAGGCATAAAACTGTTATGAACTGTTATAAAACTGATATGAAAATGTGTTGCTCAGATCCAAAAAAAAAGGCTTTGGGAAAAGTTCTTCATCTTCATCTTTGGGAATGAACTGTGTTTAAGCGTCATTGTTAAACATCATTTCCCATTTTCTTCCCCAGTTTTTCCTGCTGTTGTTCATCCTGATGCTGGTGGAGCTGGCTGCGGCCTGCCTGCTTCTGTTGTACGAAGCACAGGTACCCCAAACTCCACTCTTTCTCCCTTATTATTGTACCTGCTCTGCCTGTCATTTCTAACCCCACTCTTTGTAAAAATCTCCTCACGCTCGATAGATTTCTACATGGCTCGAGAAGGACCTTAACGATGGTTTGAAGAAGGCAAAAGAAAATATGAAAAACTCGACAAGTTCCTCCGACTGGGACACGGTTCAGAGCACCGTGAGTATGGTGGTGATTTTGGAGTCGAGTGACTTTGATTTCCCAGTTTTCCCTCGTTTGGCTTTAAGAGGAGCTATTATAGTGAGAAGGAGTAAAAAGCATCCCAAATACGCGTTCCAAACCATATGATAAATATTAAAAGCATGTTCAAATGCATTACCCAATTTAAGAAAAGCTAGTCTATTGTCTTTGACCCTCAGTATGATTCTTGTTTAGTGCAGCTGCTTTATTGTGGTCCATATCTGACCTTCTGCACTAATTAAATTGAACGGCCTATTTATACAATCATTTTAATATAGTGTCTGAATTCAAGTATTATTGAAGTGACTTATATCACAAATTTAATTTCTCAGTATTCTATGGCAAAAGTCCCACATTTAGTCCAATACTAAGGGGTTCATGACTCTTTGTGTGTCTGTAGCTGCACTGCTGTGGTGTGAACAACTCCTCAGACTGGGGAAACAACGTGCCCACCTCCTGCTGCGATGGCCCCTGTCAATTCAATCCAAATAAATACTATAAAGAGGTACAAACAGTTAAATTCCTAAGAAGCCTGTTTGTAACAATGTTGTCCATTAACAGCTTTTTTTCACCTGTTCACTTTCAGGGCTGTTTGGAGAAGATGAAGGTGTTTTTCGAGGAGAACTTCCTCTACACCGGGATCGCTGTGATTCTTCTCTGCTTCATTGAGGTAATGTTATGTTTTCAAAAACAAAGTTTACCAGCTAAAATGGGTGTTCAGCTGTTTCTATTGCACCAATATGTCTGAAAACATTTACAACAGCCATAATATCGCGACTGACAATCAAAGTGAATGGGATGTATGTAATACAAGTGGAGATTTTCAACTCAGCAGGTTAAAAGCAGGAAAAAGGATCAAGCATAAAAATGTGTTTTGTTTTATTCTGGTGGAAATACCATCAATCAATCAAACTTTATTTATATAGCACTTTTCATACAGCTTAATGCAAATCAATGTGCTTCACAACATGAAATCTTTAAACACAATATTCACAACAGTTTACAAACAATTGTGGCTTTGTTTCATTGCATTTTACTCAAAGTCAAACAAATGTATAGAATAAATAAGTAAACAAATAAATTGATAAAAATAAGTAAGATAAAACAAACCATTTATAAAACACAACATAAAAGCCAGACTAAATAAGTTTTGAGTTCACATTTAAAAATATCAATGCTTTTGGCCCTTCTCAGATCCTCTGGAGGCTGTTCCAGAGTCTCGGTGCATAATGGCTGAAAGTCACCAAAGGTTTTAGTTCTAGTTTGTACAACAGCCCAGAGGATCAGAGGAGACTTCCTGGTTTGTAAATTAAAAGAATGTCTCTTCATGCAGTGCTTTATAAAGTAATAAAAGAAAGACATTCAAAACCAACCCTATCACTAACAGACAGCCAGTGTAGAGACAAGGGGAGATGAATTGTGCTGACCAGTCTTTCACACACCAGCACTGACTGGATTATTTATGCCAATGTTGAGATTATACTCTTTTAATTGTTGAGTAAGATATGTAACGATTATACATTCATACATTTTGAGTTTAATATGTGTTCTCCATGAGTGATAATCAGTTTTCACCAGATTGTAGTGTTGTCTAGAGAATAAAATGAAAAAAGAGGTGGGTGTAAAGGAAAGGAGCTCAGGCATTAAAAGTTTGTAATATCTGTATTGTTGTTTGTCGGCAGGTTTTGGGGATGTGTTTCGCCATGACGCTCTTCTGCCACATCAGTCGAACTGGACTCGGATACAAATTATAGACCACATTATGGTACACCTGATTTCTATAACAAATCACGTTCAAGTTCATTTAAATATTAACCTGAACAAAGCAGCTAAAAGAAATGATGTAAACATTGGTCTAACATTTGTTCCATTTTGAAATATCCCAATACAAACAGATTTTAACTGTGTACATATGAGAATAATGCATTGTGAGGTGTTTTGTATGTTGCTTGGTTTAATTACTGCAATTGAATGTACATTTACTGCAGACTCTCTATAGATGTTTGTTATAATACTTTTGTCTTGTGACATTTTCCTCAAATCTTTACTGACACACTTTTCTGGAAAAAATCAAATATAACCATATTGTTTGTTGTAAATCGAAAGCACCGTTGTCTTTATTGTAAATGGTGGCAGAAAAAAAGTGCATTTCCGGTTTGCAGCCCACACTTCAGTTGCAGCTCGGCGCAGTCATCTGTGGTAAAGTTCCAAACACACTCACTTCCCTTTTTTGACACGAGTACCCTTGTTAAATGTAACAAAACTTCAGTTAGAAGTTTTCAGAAAGAGTTTTTGTTAGCAATATTCTGTAAGAGGCAGCTAGTCGAAAACATACATTGTAGTAATATCATTTATGGACCCCACATTCATCATGACATCAAAGCGGTATCTAAAAGAACCACGTTTATAAAATACTGAACTAGCACTTCCTTTAACTCACCAGAACAATCTGGCAAATCTATTTAGTCTTGAAGGGGAAGTTCCTGCATGTAGTAAAAGTTTTCGCTTTATCTGCCACAAACAAAAGTGATAAAGAGATAATTTGTTGATGTTTTGTTTGTATTTTGTGAAAAGGTTGTTGTAAGGATGTGGAGCTGCTGGCAGTGGAACTGAGACCATACAATCAAAGAAAGTTCTCCCGTGTCCATCATATCAGGTATTAGTATAGAGATTTTGGACGAATACTATACTAAACAACACAACAAAAACTGAATTTCTACTGGCAATGAATAATTTAAAGGTAGAACAGGATTTAGATGTCTTTTTCACAAAGTGTACTGCCATGTACAGTAATGTGCACAAGGTGTGGATATAAAAAGTAAAGCAAACAATAAAGTATGATGAAATATTAGTTTACAAAATGTAAAGGAGAAAAAACTGGAGGTTATTCCAAATCAATATTTGGTGTGACTTTTCCTCAAAACACCAACAGTTCCATCAGTTTCACTGTTGCAGTTTTTGAAGGAACTGGGGCGATTCGGTTCAAACGTGGAGAATCCCAGAAAAAAATAGGCCAAACATGACTAAACCAGACTATCAAATCTTAGAAGGAAATTTAAATTGTATATTGCTGACAGCATTCTTACATTCCTGCATATTTTTACATCTGTCTAAAATTTTTGCATAGCACTGTATCTTTAAAGCCTTCGTGATGTTTGGATTCTTTATTTTTTTTCATATGAATCTACTCATTCAACTGCTGAACTTCAGTGCTACTCAAATGTGCTGGCTGCTGTGATGTTTACCATTAGCTGTAGCATTGTGTGTATTACTTAAGCTAATATGCATTTTGTGTAATATTTGTGTCTTTAATGGAGACAAATCATGTGGCTTCAGTGATGCATATGCTTATCTCCTCAGTTTAACAGTCTTCGATGCGTATAACTCTGCGTCCTCCATGTGATATTAATTGTCCTTCTATTCTAAGTGTACCAGAATCTAGTCCTCGGCCTCAGTGACTTAAAGCTTGTAACTTTACAGGTGGTGTGGCCAAAATGCTTGAATTAAATATCTACCCATTAGCTAATGTACCCACTGACACGTAGCAGTTGCCAGAATTTGTTTAGGTGGCTATTGCCCTTTTATACTTTGCCAAAATAAAAGTACCAAAGAGAAACTTTATGAATGAATAAATCATAGGAGTCTATACCAATTATGATGCCGCTCAATTGATTATGAAATAAAGGCTTAACCCCAGCCAATCTGCACAAAAAGAGAAACAAAAGCTTGGTTAACACAGATGGATTTCTTTATTTATGAATAAATCCTGCATCAATATTTTAAGACAAAAACAAAACAAAAAAACAAAAAAAACTAAAAAAATACTAAGATTTCCTTTACATTTTAAAATAATTTTGTTCTTTTTGAATCCATCACACAAAAAATAGAAACAAGTACAATTTTTGCAATAAAAAAAAACAAAAAACTGTACACAGCAGAATATACCTTTTATTGCAAACTCAACACCCCTGACACCTCAGAAACAATTATTGCAATTCACCTATAGATATGAAAAAGACGAAAAAAAAAAACCCTATTCACTGCCGTCCATTGAAACAAACTGTCCCCTACTGCTCGGCCCGAAGTTTATTTGAGTCCCTCTTCCTGCAAATAAACAGACCTCTTTGGGACAAAAACCATAAACGGAACCAGCGTTATGTTGAAAAAAACTCTTTGAGTAATGGGGACTTTTACCAAAGGTCGTCCACACAGCGAGCCCCTCTGAGTGGAAATGCACTCGGACTTGAATCACAGGAAGTCTAGGCCTACGACTACGTAAAGCGCTGCCGATCACGCGTCTGCCCTGGCTTTTGCCGAGAAGTTAGAAAAAATCCTTTAGAAATATAAGGGTTGTTTTTTTCCATTCTGCAGTCTTGAGACATTCATTAAAGTCTACTTTCCAAAGGGATAGTCCAGTATTTTGTAAAAGGTGGTCTAAATTTTAGCACACTCCCAGTCTGGAGAAGCAGACAGGAGCACTGACAGGCTTTTTGTTCAGTATGGCTGGAGAATGGGGCCAAGAAAAACACTTTTATAACAGTAAACACGCTCCTAAAACTATTAGTGCAAGTGTCTTACACAAAAGGTATTTACACACATTTCTTTTGGCATTTGTCCGCTTTTTATTATGTTTCTCATTAGTACAACCCCTGAACTTACGATTAATATGTACAAGGACTTAGTGTATCCAAAAGTATTGGCTGTTTGTCTGCAAAATGCTGTGGAAATATCCTCATTTAAATGGATACTGAAGTAGTTTGATGTTTCAGATGGTAAATTTTAAAATGCATTTTCCACAGGCTCCAATTACAGCAGTACATGGCTTAGTCTCTGTGATGCTGCTCTTGTCTGCTTCGCCAAAACGTTACACTGTGGTGACTTGAAGTCGCAACGTGTGGCACAAAGTGATTCCCACACCTTAAAATGACTACTGTCTACTGGCTTGAGGTGGTATATTATTATCTGATTGTTTTCCTATTGTGATACATTGTCGTGATACAGATGACAATATATTGCGGAGAACTGATTCACAAAATCCACATTTTGTCAAATTTACAGCTAGTATTCCACTACATTTTCACAGATAGAGAATTACTGTAAATGTATGGCTGCAAAAATGCTGTAACTATTGTTATTGCATATTGATATTTTTATTGTAGACAGTCTATTGTTATTGTGGACATCGTATTGCATCATGTGGCAACGTTTGATACCCAACTCTAATGCTGACTTGAGGTGGGACAATATAACATATGTATAATGTCATATGTCTATTGTATGTATGTATGTATGTATATTTTAGTAAATTTTACTGTGTTTGAATATAAGGTTTAACCTTCACTTCAGTCTTTATCACGAGTTTGTTTTTGACATTAGTTTTTCTCCTTTTGTGCCTAATTTTCATGCATCATTTTGTGAATTCACTTCAATTGCCATTCAGCCCTTGTTTTCAGCATTATTTTGGCCTCTTTAAACTGGCTACCCATTAAGGTTCATTTTGTAGTGTGGCATTCTTCCGTATGAATCACCTACCGAATCTACTTGAGGGCCAAATTAAAAAAAGGGATGCATTTGGTCCCCCGGGAACTTAAGTTTGATATGTGAGTGCTATCAGATCATTTCCTGGTGTGATAAATGATCTTGATACAGATGACATTATATTGCAGAGAAACAATGCACAAAATCCACTTTTTTGTCAATCTATGGCTATTATTTCACTACAAAGCATCATGAAATCATATCGTGTGGCACCATGTGACTGCCACCCTTAAAGCTGACAACTGTCTACTGTAAGGAATAATTTGGTTTCTAACAGAAGTAACAGAAATGTACAAAATACTGAACGATCCCTTTAAAGACCATGATGAACATTCAGTGGCCTTTTACGAATGGAATAAGTGACATCCTGTTATTACAATCGTGTCATTATCTAGTTTCTACTCTGTTATAAAAAAAAAAAAGAAGCTCCAACAGACAACATTATTGGTTGGAGCGGACCGTACCTTTAATATTGCCATGTTATCTCTGTCTGTAGTAAACAATTAACAGTCCAAAAAAAAAAAAAAGCTGCGTTTTATTAAAAAAAACCAAAACTCCACCCCATTTGATTAAACCATGTTCCGCATAAACTACAGGAATGACAAATAGAAAAGTTAGGGTACCCAGCCCCTTTTTCAAAACAATTTGTAAAAATCTCTCTGCTCATTGGTTGCTTCAGTAACGATTGCTGCCTTTACATCATGGCCAGTTTAAAGAATCCTGGTTTGATTAGAGCACATTATAAATCACTACAAACATCAGGAGCATATAACTGAACAAAAAGCCCAGCCTGCCTCACAGAGCATTAAATTCATCAATCAACTGTTTGTTATAAGATTAGCAGATATCAACATATTTTGCCCTAATACATGTAGCCTAAAGTCTGTAACATTACAAAGTTCACTTTTAACAAACAGGAAGTGGAAAAAGACCAGTTCTGGCAAAGTTTTGCAACAGGGACAAAGGACTAAATTTAGTTTGGGGCTATTTTGTTATTTTTAGTAGAAACTCTCTAAATGAGAAACTATGGGAAATTACAAAAAGATGCCAAGCTTCAACAGACTACATCCACTGAGGTTAACAATGTCCAACTATTTGCTTAGAAGTATTAAAGTGTAAAAACGTTTTCACACAGCTCAGGTTTAGTCATTAATGTGTCAGACGAACCACTTATGATGCATTTTTGTTTTAAATGCAGCTTAAAGTTGGCGATCCTTATTGATGAAGAAACTGGCAGAGAATTTGAAGAAAAAGTTAACTGACCAAATTTGAGGTGTCATGACTTGTCTTGTGCTTATATTCCTTAACAAATTGCAGCACTAACCATTTAAAAAAAAAACCTAAACTCAATTCTTAATGGAATCTAGGAGCATCCATGGTCATTGTCATTTAAAGGTGCAGTTGAGTAAAATGGCTAAATAAACTTAACTTAATCAATATATTTTTTATGATTTCTTAATACACAACAGAATGTCCATGCAGGGCTACCGTAGAATTGATGTAAGAAAAGGAATAAGTGAATGTGGAATTACAATCTGCAATGTCACCACCAGATGCCACCAAAGGGCTACACACTGCACCTTTAAATGAAAAGCTGTTACCAATTGGCCAACAACATAGAGCCCTATGAAGACTCATTATTGGTTTCAGTGCAGGTACGCTCCTATTTTAGACCTGTTTGTTTGTAGTTTTTAAGGCAGCTTGTAGGAAGTGTCTTAATCACCTACAATTAACCGTGAAACCACACCACAGTGAAATGTAAAAAATTGTAGCATCCAAACAAGTGATGACCGCATACGTCATGTTCTGGGGGCAAAATGCAAATAGAAAGAAAAAAATTATAGCAGAGTCAGTGAAAGTTTCAAGTCCATGCTACTGTCAAACATTTAGTCCATTTAGTGCAGAGGGGGAGAAGTGAGACAAATTAAAAGTGATCCACCCAATCCACCTTTCCTCAACGACAATGAACTCCTGATGACTACAGTACTAAGTCGTGATTTATATAAAGTGTATAGTTTTAAGACTAACCTGCAGAGACACTTGAAGCTGAGCGGTAACAAAAGTCACTCTCAAATAGCAGCAATACAACTAACCGTTTATATTAAGACTGTACAGTTACTGATAGAAAAGCCCACCAAGTAAATTAACCAAAGTACTACATCAATAAATGTCTTTTCTTGAATATGAGAAACACCGACCAAAATTATCTCGCTGTTGTGATGTCTAAAAGGTGGACTGATACTGGCCCATTCACTGCTGGTGGTACTATTAATCAACTATAAGCTTCTGATTAATGCAAGGTGCCCATTCATTTGCAAATAGTTCACCACGAAATGATGGAGGAGCAGAGTTTTCTGTCTATAAAGTCTAGGATCTGGTGAGTTGAACTAGGACAGTTTCTACACTTAAAATGTGTAATATCATTTAATTAAAGTTAAGGTTAGCTACACACTAGAGGTTTTCTACCTTAGTTTTGGATAGGACTTGGCCAAAAGTGTGACTGGTCAAATATAGTTTGGCTTTTTATATTCCTATTAATAAATACAGATGTAATTGAAAGCTTAAACACAACTGCTGCTATGAGTTGTAGTTTGGCTCAAAAACACAACATAGGAACAATGTGACCCATTCAGAGCAACCCAGGCCACCCCAAAACGTGCTCAGATCCAATTTAAAAGCATCCTTGCCTCATACCATTGGATTAAGGCTGATTACTGGATCATCAATGTAAGGGTCGAAAGAGGGCCTGGATATAGAAGAGCAGCTACAGTTTGTCTGATGCCATCACCTAGCAGCTTCACTATTGGACTAACTTGTGTTTTCAGGCAGCTTCAGAGCCTCCTCATAAATTCAAAAAGAGATTTTACAGTTTATACGTTTTAGGTCAAAGTTGTCATTTCAATCCATTTGATTCAATGTAAGTAAACCTACATTTATATAAACAAAATTACTTTGCAGTTTGTTACAGAGTTTTTGTGCCCGGTGCTCTAGCTCCAGGACTCTGCAGGGGTGAGGGGTGTCTAATAGGTCACCGTGTGTCAGGACGTCCCGCCGTGGCCCCTCTGAGGCCTGCGGTGTGGACAGAGTGGCGGCCTGTACGTCGTCCCCAGCGCTGTGGGAGAGGGGGGGGGGGATTAGAGTGCCAAGAACCTGGTGGTATTTAACAACAGGGGGTTCAGGTCCTCTGCGTGGACGGCTCGGTGCAGAGACGGCTCCGAACGACTGCGCTCGATTTTTGGCAGCATGTCCTGAACCTGTTCGATGGCGACCAGAATCTGAAAGGGGAAAGACGGTACATTTGAACTGCACTATATTCAAAACTGGGGCTGTACAGTGCATCAAAAATGTATCCTTGTGGCAATGACAAAAACATCCGCAAGGTCTGTATTGCAAAGGCGGCTTCAACTGTCTGTATTGTTTGAGTCAGCCATTCTCACTTTACAAGAATTACTCTAGAACTCTACATTTCTACAATATAAAACTTCAACCTCATTTTCAAATGAATTCAACACACATTTTCTTATTATTTAGCTCATTATACACATAAAATCCCTCTTCTTTGGGTTAAGGTTCTGTCTGTAAATTTTTGTTACTGTTTTTAAGCACATTGCAAAAGTGTTATGTAAATAAAGATGATTTTAATTTCTTATTGCCCCTTCTGACATCAAAATAAGACTACATTTTCAATACAGTGTGTGCATCCCTGGTGCCTATCTACAGCTCCAGTTGAGTAACAGCACATTTATAAAATTACATTAATTGCCCTCTGTTTATCATATTACAAAAAAGTAATACAGCAAATGTAATGTACATCATTTAGAGAAAACATTTCTCACACCATTAAACAAGTCTGAGTGCAATAAAGAGAGCATTGTCTTTTTTTTAAAATAAACAAACCAGTCTTATGCTTCTATTATTTACTTGAGCTGCACAAAAGAGAAAAGCATTCCCTTTCTCCTATAGTCATATAACACACATTGCTGCCAAGTTATTACTTGTATTACTTAAGAAGACAAGCAAATTATATATTTTTTGCTTGTTTTCTAAAGTTATCAGCAATTATAATTATAAACTGTGGATGTGTGTGCATATGAATGTGCGCACGTGCGTATATATCTATATATCTATATATTCCATTTGTGCCGTTTGGTTTTTGGACATTTTTTGTTTTTTTATTGTATTCACTGCTCACTTTTACTATCTATTTAGTGTAATATAAACTGTAAAAAGCCCATCTAGGGACAGGTGCTGCGAATTAGCCTTGGCTATAAACACTATGATACTGACAATGGATTACTTTAAAAAGATAATCTGTGTTTACTGTATCTGTCCCCATTAAAAAAAACCCATAAATATATAAAAAATAAAATGCGTACATTATGGCACATAAACAATTACTTATTAGTGTCTATAAATGCCTTCTGCTGAGTGGCCAAGAGAACATTTAATTTACTTTGCCTCCCTCTAGTGGCAAGGTACTAAAAACAAGAGAAAGGTGGATTACAGTACAGACCTGTGGAAACAGTGGCCTCTCGTCACGTTTGAACTTCAGACAATCAGCAATGAGCCTTTTCATCGACTTGGGTGAGGTACTATATAGTTTACTAAGGTCTGGAGACAAGTATCCGCGTCCAACCATGAAGATTATCTACAAAACACAAACAAAGTGAAAATTCACTCACTCTGCATGAATTGTTTATTCCCACGTACGACTTCATTGGCATTAAACACAAATGAGAAACAGTCGTCACTGGTGGTAATATAGAGGATTAGTGTCAGATGCTGTGTTGTAAAAAGAGAGTGGTGAAACCTGGTCTCTGTTGTTGATATTGGAGTAAGGCAATGTCCCTGACATCAGCTCGAACAACACCACGCCGTAGCCGTAAACATCCGACTGGAACGTATAAGGGTTGCTGTCCTGCATTCGGATTACCTCAGGAGCCTTAAATAAGAAAAGTTGACATCCTTTAGAGTATAGAAACAAAAATTTACGAAATGAAGCACTATTTCTATAGTCTTTGTTAAAAATGAACCATGCAATCTGGAGACAAGTATTTCCAAAAAGCTAACTTTTTAATTCCCAAATTACTAAAGCAAAGTCAACAACAAAACAATGTAATTGTAGAAGGTACAGTCAGGTGAAACAGTGACTGCCCTCATTTTGTTCCTTTTTACTTAAAAAGCATACAAAATAATATGACTATAGTGAATATTTGTATGCAGTAAAAAAAGAAACCTCAGACAAACAATAACATATAACTGTAACAGAATTTAAGTGAAACTAGGAAAAAAAAGTGGGTCAAGTACCCTTTACTATTTTTATGGGATTTAAAAAAGATAGTTTCAGCCAGGTGCTGCTAATCACCAGGGCTTGTTCTTCAGCAGAAGACCATAGACCTCTATAAAAGCAGACATTTGCTGGTCTGGTGCAAAAAAGTGTGTGTTGGCACAATGTTCCATGGCAGACGTAAGCAGTGGCTCAAATGAAACAATTGTTACAGCAATTTGTCCCAGCAAGGGTTGAAAATCCATTTTACCTCATACTAGGACCTGCAATTATAACATACATTCCATTTTAGGTTGAAATTTGACCCTCATTTTTGTACTTATTCATCATAACTTTGGAATGAAAATGCCTTCATACTTCTTACTGTAAAACACAATGAGAAGACAAGAATACACATGCTAAAAAGCCCTGGGTTCCCAAAGGCATTTTTCTGGGAAACCAAACTTTGAATCTCACTTCACAGGAATCATACCTGAGTTATTGTTAAGTAGAATCATAAATATAAATGCTGCGGGCATACCATCCACAAAATGGATCCACTGGGCTGCTCTACTTGTTGGGAGCCGCTCCATCGGGACTTGACCGTGGCCAAACCGAAGTCACCGATCTTCACAGTCCAGCCTTCATGGAGGAAAATGTCTAGCAACATGGCTTAGGAAATGGTTACAAATGAAAAGGGGTTTTGAGGACATTTTCACACACCAAGGTCTATAATACACACATTATAGTATTTATTATTATATACGCTGTTTCATTTGGTTCAGTAACTTTTGGCATGATTTGAATCACTCTAACGTTGGCTGCACAGGAGGCATTAATAAAATTAAATACATACAACACAGTCCCAGAGTCCCAGTTTCCCTTCTCCTTTCTCTCCCATTTGTGTCTTCCATTGTCTATTGATGTCAGACTATGGCTCACTTGGTCTGGACCGAGAACAGCTCTTTTTTGCAGGACCAAAGAGCAGATTTTGGGGAAAGTCCAGACCAAACAGTGCAGATGTGAAAGCCCCCTCAAATTCATTTATCTATTATTTAACGTTTTCCAGAGACATGCATGTATTGGTATTAAATTGTTGAATCTAAATGACTGTTTTTGATGATTTGTTTTTCTACTTGGGATCTGCTCTATGTGACTGCACTAATGCACTGACGGGAAAATTGTAAATGCCTGGGACTTGGAGTAGCATTGTCAGCATTGTAAGCAGTCACAGTTTCCATTATGTTTATTGAAATTGCAAAAAAAAAAAGCCTCCAGTTGTCCATGAAGCATCCATCACTGCACAGAGAAAGGATACTGTTTGATTTGAGATCCCGATGGATTATGTTCTTTGCATGAAGGTAACTAAAAGAGGAAAAAAACAGACAATAAATCATGTCAGCCGTTCACTATCATGAATTCTTAGGAAAACTCTTACAAAATAATTTTTCCAAGACTTTTACAGGACTTTTTCTGGACAATTTAGGGCAGCATAGTTCCATTCATTATATAATTTACAACAGGCCTTGTTTTGTTCCTTTTTTTGTGAGCAGTTAACACTGACAGTTCTTTTTTGCTTTACTCCACAAACTACAGGAGCCTCAGAGGGTCAAGAGTTAAAACTTAATTTCCAAGGTCATTTCCATGTAAAAGTACTTTCTAATTTTTGATATTCCAGTACATGTAAGAACCCTGGTTTAACCTTTACTTGCTGCCCTTTATTTATCAATGAACTTTATTGATAATAATTGATCTAACTTGATATTTATTGTTTAATTTGAGTGATGAGTACTAAATTATGGTTGAAAATTGTCCGTGGCTCTTACTCCATGCCCTGTGCCGTCTGCCGGGCCACGTCGATGCGCCGCATGGTGTCGAACTTGGTTTCGGTGACATGCAGATGGCGGTACAAGCTGCTGCCTTCACACCACTGTGTGATGATGGCAAAGTTGGGCTTAGTCATGAAGCCCATGAAGAGTAGGATGTTGACATGGCGGGTTTTTCTACAGAGAGACAAAAGAGACAACAATGATTACAATGAAACAATGAAACGTGAAAAATAAAGTGGGGTATTAGAATGATGGGCTGCAAGATGTTAGAAAAACTTGATAACTATTTTGTGATGAGGATGTGAGCTGTGAATTCTCATTGCCAGAGTAAGAAAATATGTTAAAATAATTCAATCTGATTTAAAAAATATAAAAGAATAAAAGGCTCTGGACTAACTTTTACTCATCAAGGCTGGAGCTGAATCAATATTGAAGACCAGGACTAAATCAAGACTAAACAGGTCTAATGTTGGGTTAAATGTAGAAACGAACCAGGTCTAAACCAAGACTTTATTTATCTATTTAGTTGCACCACATTTTAATTTCATGGTCTGTTTGGATGATGATTTTGAGGCAAAAGGTAAATGTAAATGACATGGAAGACCATAATGTTATGAAAATACAAGTCTGGATATTGCAAAAAAAATTATTAAATATTGTAAAAACAATAACTTTGCGATATATAGTGCAGCCCTAGTAGAAGCCTTGTCTTGCTCTTGTGACACACTGAGGCTGTTTACATAACCAGAATAAACCGATAACTGTGAGTAATCAGATAATAGTAAAAAATCAGATTTGACGTGTTTACATGCACTACAGAAATGAGATAATCTAAATACCCTGTTTTACATGTTTCTGTCCATTTTGGATTTCTTTCAGAGGACATACATACTTAGTGACGTAAGACACCTTCCCATTCCCAATTCCTTCCCATTATTTTCAAAACATTAGTCTTGTCTTGTTGAAAATGGTGACGCCAGCCATCTTAGCGTTAGCGCCCTAATGTGGAAGTTTATAGATCCCCAAAAAGAGCTACATGCTGCTGCTGTCCTTCGTTTATACACCATGTTTGTTGTGTTTTGTTCTTTGCTAACGTTGTGACTAAAAAAAGTCACTTCCATTTCCTGCCTTTTTTTGGTTCTACACATGCGCAGATGTAAAAGAACAAAATAAATCAGATTAATGGGTTTCCATGCACAAAGATATTGGACTATTAGGAAGAAAACTAGGTGTGTTAATCTGATTTCTCATAATCAGATAACTGCCGTTATCAGATAAAGGTTGTTTACATGATCACTTCAATAATCTGAAAACTCTAGAAATTTGATAATGATCGTATTTTTAGTGTGCATGTAAACGGCCTCACTGAGACTCTGATTGTAGCAGTGGAGCAACAGACACACAGCAGGACGGATGCTACACAGAACAATATGGACTATCCCCTGCATTGGGCTTTTGAACAACAGAGAGCAGCCAGTGGATGTCTGAGATCAGTGAGCTGCAGGACAGAATTGTCAGTCTGTGGAAGATGAAGTGTGAAATGACTTATTTAAAGAGACCTAACACCTTTAATACAAACTTGTAAAATAGATAATAAATAGAGGCTCCCTAAAAAGAAGTACAATAGTGCAGTTCTCTGAATATCAAGTTTAGAAAGCTGCAAATACACTACTGTTTATTGCCGCAGTATACACCTACACATAAAAAAAAGATTTATTTGCATCATTATTCTAGTAAAGGGCAATACGCCTATATTTCATTTGCTTTAAATATCTTTCTCATATAGAAACAACGTGAGCGGTATAACATGTATGATATCACAGTTCTCACCTCATCCTCAAGACAGCGCGCTACATTTAGTTTGCAGATTCTCAACCACACCAGAGGACTTTCCCTGATGTTAAAGGTCAAGTATTCATCAGCTACGTGAGTCATGTCCCGTGCTTCCCCAGATTTCAAAATGCTAAATGATTCTTCACCTGACCAAATTCAGATGACATTCTTTGAGCACGCTGTAATTTTTGGGTGCGAATATCTCACAGAAATATTGCGCTGCAGATATGTATTTTATGGTGTTACAACCTGGACTACAACAATTCTTTTAGCATTTTACTTTTTTTAATGGTGAAAGTGGCTTGTTAAGTTTTGTTAAGATTCTGGATGAGAAAAAATAAAACAAAAGAATCCTACTTTAAATCCTACCAGTGTTTTGATCTTTTACTGTATATCTTTCGCTGTATAACTTTTGATACTACTCACCTTAAGACCTGCATTTCGTTCTTGAAAGCCTGCAGCTGCTCGGGCGTGGGCTCCGTCACTTTGAGGATCTTAATTGCGACGTCTCCGTGCCACTTTCCTTTAAAGACCGTCCCGAATGAGCCAGACCCTATCCTCTTCTGGATGTTGACCTCTCGAGAGTGGACTTCCCAGTAGTAACTAGAGTCTCTGTAGCCTCCTCGGTGCTGGGACAGATGCCATTTGACAATAATGATTCAATTGCAAATAGCACTTGACTCTTACCGCCCGACCAATCAGAGTACGTCACAAGGAGTAAGATATTAAAGGTTGTGCCAAAAAGACATCTCATTCCCATAACACAATGTAAAATATAGTTTATGGCGTATTTGTTGGTGTCATTTCAAAAAGGGTCTATAAATGCCCATGTTTGTAAAAAGAAATCTAACAAATAATTTACGTCTGCACGTTAAATCGTAGCTATTTTTTTTCCATGGAAACAGGTGGAAAAATATACATTGAAGACTTCGTACCACTTTCTTTTTGTCGTCAGATGAGGATGGCTTGCGCTCCTTGTGCTCTGAGGGCGATTTGGGGGGCTTCCTCCCCGGAGAGCCGAGAGAAGAGGGCGGACTGGTCGAGAGCTTCGGCGACGGCTCGGGACCTGCGAATAATTACAGACGAGCTCATTACAGAAAAACAACACACTAAGACAGAAAAGAAGAAAGAAAACAGCTACATACCTATTGTGTTGTTGTATCTTAGGGTTTCCTTAAAAAAAAAAAAAATGAAATCAGCAAATGGCAATGGTAAGAAGTGAACATCTTTAAAGGTACAACTAAATACTGCAATAAAATGACAAATAAAATCCTTGCAAATGCACTGCTGTAACTACGAACCTCTCTGATGGGGCCAACGGGGCCAACTGTGCTGACCATGTGAACGTTGGGCGTGGAGGTGGAGCGGTGCCTTTGTAAAGACTGACCCTCTGCACCAGGCATCGGGAAGTGAAAGGCCGAGGTCGGGGAAAGCAGGTCCATCCTGAAGGAGAAATAAAACACAAATGTGTATAGTGTAGCTGTACAGTGTTGATCTTTATCATCAAATTACAAAACAGGAGTTTCTTTGTCTTCTTTTAAAATCCTATAACCTCTGAGTCCGAGACCTTTAAAAATAGGTCTTAATTTGCCCTAAAACACCATTTTCCATATTTTCCTAATTATAACAGACACTTACCCAGAGGGCTCTGGGGTTAAGGCAGGGTTGCACTGTGACGGGGAATGTTCTGGCAGCAGGATCTGAGGGTACACGTCTACACAGGGGTGGGGATCATTCCTGGATGAACAGAACAGAGCAAGACGTTTCTGGCTTGATCAGATAAGCAAGACACAATATTTAAATAAAAAAAACAGTTTAGAGTTAGTAGTGGAGGATAAAAATAGTGAACAGAATGAACTGAAGGGATGTGTGATGCTAGGAAAACATACTACAGAAACAAAGAAAAAAAATAGTAGTAAAAGTTGTTTTTTTTTAATCTACATGACTGTGCACAAAAATGTGGCGAAGATCCTGAAATGTAAGATTTTGAATTTTTTGTAACTTTAATATCTTGTTAAAGGTTTTTTGATGAATAGCACAGTGAAATGGATTAGACATTGAGGTTGTATTTAATAACTAAGATCATTTAAATTGAGATAATACTATTTGTATAGCATAGAGTAAATATAGTATAGTATATATAGTAAATATAGACCAGGACTTAACTCACCGTTTGGTCACTGTATCCATATCTACACACACAGTGGGAACCTTGCTACTGCAGTGTTGGTGAAACTTATAGCCACATGTCTGACATCGAAAGCCATTAAAAAGAAACTTGTGACAAAAATCACAGAAAGCCAGCTTGAAAAAGGTTTTACGTACCTGGAAAAAATAGAAAAATAAATTAAAAAAAACAAATGAATAATGTCTTTTTCTTTGTATGGGGAAAAAAGTAGAAGTAGAAATACTGATAAGTTACTTACAAAATTGTGCATTGAAAGGGGAACATCATCTAGGACCTCAACTAAAAGCTCCTCTCCGACCAGAGGAGTGATGTTTGTGTCCCAGTCTGTTAGTCTTTTACGCCTAGAAAAAAAAAAAAAGAGATACATTTACAATATGACTTTCCACGGAGTAGCTTAAGCCCCAACTCAATGTTATGCTTTAATATAATAAAATAAGTGCCTTTCGGATTATCCATGTCCAGGGGTCACCGCAGCAAAGTAGTTTGCATGAGTGGCTTAGCAATGTTTTTACGCCAGACGCTCTTCCTGACACAACCCTCTCCATTTTACCCGGGCTTGGGACCGGCACAGAATGGGAATGTGGCTGGAGTTGCTCCCCGGGGATTCGAACCCCCAATTGCCCACACCAGGTGCACTTTTTTTTGTTTTGTTTTTTTAAAGGGAACCCCGACTTGTAGGACACAAAAAGCTACAAAAACATGATCTTAAAAATACTGTACACTGTTTAGTTTTTTTTAAATATTATTCATATTCTAATATTGACTAGATTATTGTGTTACACAAACTAAACACAATAAATCACACAAACGAGTTAACGTTTGTTTTATTATATTACCTCCCAGCAGAAGAGCGTTTAGCATCACCTCTCTCTCACGTTTTTTTTTTCATGGTTTACACTCGTCATACTGAGGCGTTTAGGGACCTTATGTGAGAAAATTGTTTGCATGGCTTTTTATTTTAGTCCATGTTTATAATCGCCCGCACATGTTAGCTCCTTTAGCAGTTGTGGTTGACAAAATGACTCAAAAGCATCAGGAGAGAAGTGTCGAGAACACAACGTTCTCGTCCACAGGCTTTGTCTCATTCAACTCTTTTTTTGGTACATTTTTCCTGGAAATTGCAACCAAAAGCAGCACAGAGCGGCATTGTTTCCACTTTATAAGGCTAACTAAGAGAACTTTTCCTTACAGTCCGTCTCGGGTGCAACCAAATTACATCATCGTCCCAGAATGCATTGCGTAGGTAAAATAATGGCGACTTCCATAGGTCAAAAAAAGTAGTAAACATATACAATTTTTAAAAAGTTTTCATGTGCCACTAACATTGAATTTTAGTAGAATAGGACAATAATAACATATTAAGGCCAACAAGTGCTAATAGACGAGGTTCCTTTTAAATACGTAACTTTTACATTCGACCTAAAGACACATAAAATAAAGTGCTTAATTCTAGCAAAGAAGCAATTTTTTTCATGATTTTCGTGTTCACCCAATCCTGGAAACTGTGAGAAAATATACGTTGGGCAGGAATATGATTTTTTTATTATTATTATTAGTAGTAGTAGTCATCAAATTGTGGTTTTCAATTTGTTTTTGGGTAAGACAAGTTTCCAGTTAAGTGTGTACATTTGTTTTGAATCAACCTTGCCTGTTTTAGTGGAACTTCAGTAATGCTTTTATCGAACTGCAGCAACTGAAGTAGATCCAGACTTTGTTTCACCATTTGGGGATCCCAGCTTTACATAGTGAGAGAATAAACACCAGGCGATATTGCAATCTTACCCTTCTAGTAGGCGAAATACAGCACAGCATTCTTGGGTTAGGCCTCTGACTTTGAGCGCTTTATCTAGACTCTCGTGCACAGTCTGCCCTTGACGAACATTAACCTGCAAAGAAAACATATGACTTGTAATAACATCCATTTGTGCCAATCATTCATGTAACCAACGGCATACTCAGAGTGCTGACAAGACAAAACAGAAGCAGGAGTTATTGTTGACATTACATGTTTTAACAGAGATGGTGCCGGGCAAGATACAATAGAGATTACAGCTCTAAATTCAGTCAAAAATGCACTGTTACAAACTGGAAACTATCACAAGCCAGCATTTTGTAATATTCTGAAGTAAAGCAACTTTTTATGCATTGTACAGGGATGATCAAGCTTGTTAACTGCATACCTACATGTACTATTGTAATGTTTTTTTTTCCTAAGGTCTAAAAAGGCTTCAGACTATAGAAAAAAATGTCAGATTGCTCTACAATTCACACAACTCTATAACTTGTGATCAGGAGTCTTGTAGTCACACTGCAAGAAGAAGGTTTTCAGATGATCTGCAAAATGAATGAGTCACCAAAACAATGTGACGAAAATACAGAGAAGTGACATGGAAAAAGATGCAACCTCCACCTTGTTCTAAAGGGAGAATGATTTTCTTAATCTTTATTTTGGCTAATTCATCTCTATGCTGTGTCAGACCTAGACAACTGGGGGAAGTTTACATTTCTACTTAAATAGAAACTACTTCTACTAGTTCTGTTTTAATCTCCCACTGGGGGAGTGGGTATTCTTGCTGATGTCTGGCCCCGACAAACCCCCTTTGACCCATGGACACCCCATGACCACAGCTACTCTACGTTGGATGGAATGGTTCATCTTCTGCTGATATTACATAGACTTTAATTCATTTTCCTTTATTTGTGTACAGCTTGGAGTAAATGTGAAACTGTCCTGGACACATCTATTGCACGCTCTGTTTGTCTATAGCAGCAAAACCTTTTGTGGTGATACTGGTCTATATGAGTATAACTGATGTGATCTCAGTGCCGTCATGCTGCACAAATATGCAAACAGGACATTATGCAGGAAGATATCTAAAGGCACCATCTGTGAAACTGACACCAACTGTTGTCGGGTTTACTCAGAGCCACGCTGTGAACGCAGACAGATTTTGTGCTAGTACTAACACTGGTGCTTTCTTACACATTTTCATGAGTAGTTGCCTTACCACTGTCCTCTGTTTGTTGGGGAGGTAGACTCGGATGGTGCCCCCACCGCGGGGAACATCCTCTGGACTGGTTTCCCCCGAAGAGGAGTAGGACGAGGAGGTGGAGGACATGGTGACCGGCAGGTGGGGCACAGCGCTTAAGACACCACAACCTCAGCGAAGCACAAGGAAGTCCAAAGAGATGCCCTTTACCTCGAACCTGCCAAACACAAAAACATTAATTACTACGCTTTAATAGATTTAGACTTAACTTTATTAATCCACAAGGGAAACTGCTTTGTCACACTAGCTCAGTTACAAACACTCATGAACACAAACAATGAAATAAAGAAGAAAATATAAACATATACAATAAGCCCAATAAGTGAAAGCGAATTTGTGATTTACATATGTTCAGATTACATATTACTATGGAATGAAATGGAATGTAAAGTAAATACATAAAAGTGAATAAAAAATAAGGTGCATAAAACAAAAGTTGACAAGTGAGAATTGGGAACTGTCTATTGCACAAAGGTGAGTTATTGTGAAAGTGAACTGCAAACGGAATAAATGAATACAGGTAGATATATGAAAAATTAAACTCAAGATACAGTATGAGTGAGCTTCTAGTAAGTTAATGAGTTCATTATTGAACTGATCTTCCACAGCAGATTTGCTGTTTTGTAAGGAGAGCAGGAGGCTTGAGAAAAAGACATGGGCTAAACAAAATGCCATGAATGGGAACACAGAGAAAATTAGTGTTATGCACAAGCACCTCTGTGTACCACTCTCTGCATATCTATTGATATATGCATTGAAATCTTTGTGTAACAAGCAACTAAACTAATGGTCTCAGTGTCTAAAATTGAAGTTAACCATGAGCAGAATAATTTACTGGTCTTGTATACAAGACAAGTAAACTAAGATCATGAACAACTTATAATCTGGATGTAATAGGCCTCCTGTGGCTAATAAGTTTGCTATTCTTTATTTGTTTATTTCTTTATTTTTTGTTGTTGTGTGGGCTGTTTTTTTAATACTGTGAAAAATATAAATAAAATGAATTAATAAAAAAAACAAGTAACTGAACTGAAAATAAACTAACAGCAGTTAAATAGTTTATATCCAGTAAAGGGCATCACACACATTGCATTTGACATGTGTGACAATGACACATACGTTACATTCTACGCATTGTTATATTATCACACTGAGTAGAATATGCTCACATCTACTTTGTTAAGCACAAAACTCAAGGGAAAATCATGACGATATTACAACTATTTACTGAACCTGTTGTCGGCTCAAAGCATATATTATTCTCCTATTAACAGTAAATTTAAAACCTAATTGAACTCCTCGCATTGTTGTGGGAATTTGTCGGCTCAGTATGTAAAGTAACATTTAGGGGAGACCATGTTTACCTTGTTGGACCAGTTTTAACAATATTTGTCAAACGTCCAACTTTTAGTAACTGTAGTGTAGAGGAGTAGTAGGGGAGTGTGACAATAGAATGTCAACGAGCAAAGATAATAAATGTATTGATTATTAATTGTAGCGACCACGGTTAGCGTCAAGTTACTCAGGGACACTACCCGATTTGCTTAAAAAACTGCTATGTGAATGCGTGGTTCGTTCTGTCACGTAGGGTACGGCAACACCACCTGGACACAAAACAATGCATTGAGCTTGTAACTGACGGATCTTGCTTTAGCTAACAATATTTTCTCCCATAAATTATTTTTAGCGTAATTTTCATGGAAGCTATGTTTTACACCGGTAAAACAACTGTACACCATATCACAGGTAGTTACCGCTGCAACATAATTAAGAAGGTAAAAAAAAGGCGTAGAAGTTAGAATTTATCCCGTAAATGTTTTTCAACTAATACTGGTTCAGCTACATAGCTTTAATGTTTAACTAAATGCGTTACATTAAAATGATCTAATTTCAACAGCTCCGTGTGGATACTCAATGGATATGGTGATTTTAAACTAGTTAATAGTGTTTAGAACAACATCGATGTGGTTTATTTATTTACATATTTATAGATATATCCAATCATATCCAAACAGATCACAAACTAAAGTAACATAAAACAAAATAACACTGAGGGGCAAAGGAGAATTTTCCCATAGATTCACGGCAAAATGGAGAGAATGTGCTGCTGGAGCCCTTTATACAAATACACATTGATATGTAACCAAAACTTAGCAAAGATAAGCTATCAAGATGAATTAAGTATAAATACACCATACAAACATTTCTCTTTCAACCATTGTTCAAACTATTTATCCAAGACAGCATCACGCCTGACAGAGATTATGTAGCTAACTCGGTTGCTAGCTCACTGTACAGCCTGAAGCTTTGGAGTTAGCAGCTAATGTTAGCCAACTCGGGGTTTACCAGCGCGTCAGCTCCTTCTGCTGTCTTCCTGAAATCCACAACAGCGATCTATTTAATTCACATGGGCATTACAGCACGACACAATCACCGCCACAATCTTGCCTCAATAACGGCGGAATTTAAACACAGGCAAACTGTTTTAGTGCAGTTAGGATTTTTGGAAACTCTTACCTGTGACAGCCATCTTGAATTCTCTCAATCTGAAGTCGGATCTGTCAAGAACTTCAGGGAAAGCGGAAAAGCTCAGGAACGCTGCGTTCTCATTGGCTGGTTGTCTTGGAGTTGCTTTGTGATTGGATAACAGGGAACACTCAGAGGGGGTGAGACTTTACTGAAGGGTTTAATCGTGTAACTGAATTTACTACACATTTTGCAACACTTCTTAAATAAAATTCTTAAAAAAGGCATATTAAAGTGAAATTAAATAAAAATAAAAATTTTAAATTATTCTGGAGTGTCATACTTATTACATATAGTTTTTAAGTACTGACTAAACCGCCAAATGCAAAAGATATTTTTAAAAGATTAAAAAAAAAAAATTATATATATACATATATATATATATATATATATATATATATATATATATATATATATATATATATATATATATATATATATATATATATATACATACATACATATATATATACATACATATATATATATATATATATACATACATATATACATATACATATATACAAAGGTGAAAGGTAAAGAAAAGACACCAGATGACATAAAATGGATTTTCTTTTCAACATTTTATTCTAAAAAACACTTGGATAGCAGTACTGTACAGCAAAGCAAACGCCTGTTTAAGGTTTTTTTTATACAACGATATTTTACCATTTTCTGTAATTTCAAGAAAACGCTCACTTAAAATATATATGCTTAAAAATAGTACAAACTGTGTTTAAAATGTGCACAATTTCGCCAAAAAGCACATAACAAACAACTTATAGAATATGAGTTTATTATTCCACACTGAGAAACCTCTTTTTCTTAGATGTGTGTGTATATGCATGGTGTCGCCACTCCACATCCGCTGTACTTTCATTCTCCAGAGTTCCCAGTTTAATCATGTACACTAAAAGAAGCACAAAATGATTTACTTACTTACAAACTATTTACCTCAACTTCAGCCTTGGTATTTTATACTTACATTTCATTTCAAACCTTGGTCCAACTTCTGTTAACTCTATATTCTTGTGATCTGTTTTCTTGTATGTGTGATGCCTGGAATACCAACAACAACTTACATTAATACCAATATCCTTTGTTTAATTGAAGTTTTCTGTACAGTGAGAATGGCATTACTTTACATCTGACCTGAAAGAGATGTAGTCCTCCTGGTTAGCAAATGTAATTACACGCCTGCTGTCCTCTTTGGGAACTGGAAACAGATACTTGAGGATATTCGATACCTACAAGTAGAATTAATGATTAGTATGGTACGACAAAACAAGCGGTAAAAGAGAATATGAGTGGAGTGTGCACTGTGTCCGCTCTAGTACTCACCCTTTTCCCGAGCCGAGAGGAGAAGTTGTGAAAGATTAGGTGAGGATAGGCCTCCGACATGGTGCCTATGTCTGGAACATCGTGCCTCATTACCACATTGTACAGCGTGAAATAAGCCGTGGGGCCAAATGGCAAGTGGCACACAACCAGCCCATCTGTGAGTGGCAAGGGAAAAAGAAAGATGCTTAAAATGAAACTTTGCATTTGCATTAGTATGAAGCAACAACCCTTGAAGATATGATTATAAAACAGGTAGTAGACTACAGAGGGGCTTAGTTGTCAGTTTAAGCTCTATTCAACACCATGCTTTTGAAGGTAGGCTTGTAATATGCAGGATTTTTTATGTAGTTAAACTGGAAATCTCCTATATTTCACTCCATAACCCACAAGAACAACATGGAGGTGACTGTATCTTTAAACCTCTTCCCTCTGCCTGTATTATACCACTACTCTGTGTGCGTAGCTTTCAGTCAGTCTTTCAGTTCATATATTTTATAAACATTTAGACCGGTATGTTTTTATATTGTTTCATTAATATTATAAATTGCTGCGTAACTAATTATGTTCCGTTTTGCATATGTGCAAATAGTGACTAGAGAAACTTGGTTTGTCTGTTAAGCATTAGATTTGCACAAAAATAAATGTGTCCTGGTCTCATATGTGATTTCCCATTATTTCTAATGCTTTGACTATTGCAGATCGTTTAGGTTTTTAAACTCTGACCACTACTGCTGGCATTATGCTAGCCAATTTTAGTGGTGACAATTGTAGAAAGTATATTAATGGCTGTTTTGGTGCAGCAGAATAAATGAAAGTGAAAAAGCACAAGTATTCTTTTAAATTAATGAATAAATATAGTTAAATAGACCTAAACGGTATTTTACTGCTATAAAGTCTGAACAAGGAGAGCCAAAAATTTCTGAGGTGGGACTTAGTGTAAAATGTTTCAGAACTTCTGGTCTAATCTGTCCAAAAATCAAAGCCTAATATCTATTACTGTAGTCAGAGACTTGGATAATATTTAAATTGGATAGGTTTATGATTTGAACCCAAGAATGCCTGGATGATAATACTTTCTGCTGACCTTACGATTATCATAAAGCACTTATCTCTACAAGTGTAGTTTGTCAAACAGTATGGGCAGCTTACCTGGCTGTCCTCTCGTTTCATGGACAATGACGAGGTCTGTGACGTTGTTGGCTTTACAGGCTCTGACCAGAGCATTGATCTCGTGATTTCCCCTGTTCATTCGCTGGGCTCCGGGAAACATCAGCTTTACCTCCTGTGACATAAAAATACAACAGAACACACTTAATTCCCCTTACATTATGATGAATTCCCTTCAAATGTTTTTCCTTTATTTAGGTACAACAACCTATATATTACTAACTATATAAGTACTTGCATGATTCAGTGACACAGTCTTTAATAACCAAGCATTGGGCAATATCATGATGCGATTATCTGCATTACCAGTATAATTAATCATTTTGAAAGGGCACAAGCTGCATTCTCTGAAAAACATGACTTGAAAAGCCACCCATGTCTTTTAATAAAAAACAGTGTCTTAATATAAGGAGTCTGACCTTGGCAAACATTTTCAGTCGGGAGCTGGGGTCTCTGGATGTAGTGACCATGACTTTGGGGTCTTCAACTCCTGCCCATTTGTACTCATCGTCCATGTGAGAGCTAACTCCTGCACAAAGGAAAAAGGAAATAAGACAGATTAGACAATCAATCAGCAGTAGAAGGTAGATAAACACTACTAAAGAATAAAGTGAAATTAGGTCTTTACATATATTTATATCTCCTATTAGGTATAATAAAAGTTTTTTGAGTATGTAAAAAACAAACAAACACAGGACTATTGACTAACTCTCATCTCATAACAGCCACTTGCTTTTCAATTGTTGCACTAAAATCTGATTAAAAGCCCTTATTGTGACATGCACTGTTACATAGAATACTATCATATCATTGGAGTTCAAGCTGGATATTGCAATTGCTTAAACCTTCTCCTTTTTAAAATACATGTTATTATTATTATTTTTCTATGATAAAATAGTGGTCAAAAATAAACACCTTCTGCCCCTTCGTCGTCATACTCCAGGAGTTTCTGTAGCTGCAGAGCATCTTTGCGCACCTCAGTGGGAAGGAGACGATTCTCTACAGAAACAAGGAAGTTGTTATATATTGCAATTAATGGCACAGGGTTAACACTGCAACAACAGTGACTCTGCCCTACCATCGAGTGCTCCCTTCAGCTTCTGCTTCTTCTCCTCGATTGTCCGGAGCCTGTCTTCCTGGGCTTTCCGGTAGAGATATTCTCGCCTCAACCTCACCTCGCGACGAAGCTAGAGAAACAAAAACTCTTAAATATTTCACATAAGCAATAAGTGATTAATAAGTCATTGTGAAAGCAATGGTTCAACCAGGTAAGGCTACACAAATTTTGTTGTTTTATTTTTTCAAACAAACAAATAAATAAACAAATACACACACACACACACACACACACACTCTGAACCGAATTCCACTGGTCTATCAATAAATTTAACATTTGAAGGCACCACAATAATGTTTAAAGCTCTGACTGGCTTAGTGTTTGGATAAGTGTGAATATAATTCATTAAATTCTATAATTTTATTGTAGTTGAAACAATGATTTGAGTGGCTTTTATTTAATTATTCTTTAAATAAGCACTATAACGTAGTTTTTCTTCTGCTAGGTTAACATGCCCAAGAAGGAAGCACATATTTAAAACATACAAGAGATAAAAGACCACCAACTTCAGCTATACAACAAAAAATAGCAAGAATATTACAACTACACTACATTTTACGACAAGATAAAAGGGTGTGAATTATTAACAAATTATTTTATATGTATGCTTTATAAAAGATACTCATCATGCTACATGATATTTCCCCTCAACTCAACATTAGCAGCACAACAGCTATGGCTCGGAGCATTTTCTTTGCAAACACAACGATGGCTTCGTAAATAAACCGCAAAAAACAAACATTTGTAGTATAACAACACATTTAAACTCATAAACCAAGGCAACATTTCTATAAACTACTTTTAACTTACCATGTTTTCTCTGTAGATAGGAGTAGCAGCTTCAGCGAGATTCTCACATGGACACAGGAAGAGTCGAACAAGGCCTTCTTGGATTGGCTGCAGCAGAGCCAATCACAGAGCGTTTTACTGACACCGGCGATTTCTCTATTGTACTCCAAAGTAAAAGCATCAAAAACGAGAGAAGTAATAAAATATAAAGAGCTAGTAAAACAATATACAACAGACTATATACAGATAATGTGCTAGATGTTGCTTTTGAGTTGGGGTCATGTATCTATAGTAAAATACAGTGTTTTCAAGAAAGGCTAATAAAAGGAGAGTTCACAATCTGAATCTATTAGGTACTTTGGAAGGCTAATTTATTCCATACAGCAAATATGTTTTGAAAATACATTTTATCCTTGATTTAAAGTACCTTACACATCTGTGGCACAAAGAACTAGTTGGTTGTAATAATTTATTACTCCACAAATTAACAGAACAGGATCCCAGAAAAAATATGGCTACCATTTTTTAACCAAAGGCAGGCAATATGGTCTGAGATTACCTGATATATTCTTATAATTTCATCTGTCATTTTGAATGAATAACATTATAGACAAAATAAAAGACACAGTAAACTGAATCTATGAAGAAATAAGTTTGTTTTTATTGGACAAACCAAACAAGAGGCAAACTCACACATAGTGTAAAGATGAAACATGTCATGGGGTGAAAAATAAATGAAGAGTTTTCATCCAAAATGTCATTGAAGCCTGTGTTAACAATGCACACAGTAAATTTATCTTTCCTTATTGGTAAACATAATTTAACCTTTACTAAAAACCATCTGAACTGAATTTGTTGACATTTTCCTACATGCTGACATTCTGGAGCAAAACTCTTCAAACATATTTTTTATTTATATACTCTATACATTCTTTTCTCACTGTACATTTAAGTCTCATGCTTTGCTTGAAACTGTGCTTTCAGCATTTATCCTCAATCACATGACAAAGACACACACAAAAATACAGTATTTAGGACCAATGCTGCATAGTTTCAACTTTGGAGTATTAAACACACCTTCTGTAAACTGTTAAAAGAGTGTATTGGGTTTATTAATGGGAATGAAAACAGTATGAAATGTCCTTTTTTCCCCCTAAACAGGTCTAAAAATACAGTTTCCTACAATGCAAGAAATCTTCATTGGTGTAAAATATTTTGGTGATTCCATGGAAGATACTGTCCCTCTATTTATTCATTTCAATTTGTGAACCAAGGGCATAACACATTGGCATCTGCGTGCACACTTACAGAGACGGATGTAACCATAGACACCTTATTACTGATAGACACAGTAACAGCGCCACCTACCATTCAGTCAAAATAAAGCATGTTTCCCACCATCATTTTTGAGACGCAAAATCATTCAGAAAACTTTGGTGACTTTCACTGTCATAGCTGGTTGAAAAGCAGCTTATAATCTATCCTGTTCATAAAATATTAAGCAAACCTGACATTAGTAAGAAATGTTGAAAAAAAGTAATACACAAAAAATAGTGACTTTACATGAACTGATGAGAAGTGAATAAACTTTGTGGGACATCAGACTCAATGTTTTGGTTGGATTTTTGCATAAGACAAAAAAAAAAAAAAAAGTGGTATGGCTTTTCAAGAAAATGTGGGAACTCAATGAATATATGCTCTTTCTTATTGGTTTGAACCTTTTTTAATGCCTCCCAGCAATGTAGACAGACATCGGCTGGACACATTGGTGAATTTGCCTGCTGCTTTCAAACAATATTGTTATCATACCTATGTCATATTTAGATGAATAGTTTTCTCTTATCATTAGCCAATACAAATAGGTGTTGCCATGTAGCTGCCGGTATGAGTCTGATGTTGGCTTTGCTCAACTTTATTTGAAAAAAAACATTTCACTTTATGCACATTAGCTGGCCCTTTGTGCAATATTTCAAATGCCAGTTAAATCTGTTCATGACTATTATTATACATATTATTAAAAACATACCCTTTGAGACAAATAGGGATTTTAAAACAGTGAGATGAAGTCATGGTTGGATTTTAAAACAACAGGATACAAACATGGCTTTCCATTATTTTTCAGTAGCAAGCAATACAGTCTCATTATTTTTTCAATTCTGAAAAAATGTAAACATAAAATGTGAGCGGGTATGAATAGTCATAGGAGTTGTGTCAGTATAACATGATGGTCGTTTTGAAAAATCTTTTTGGGGCTTATTTGGGCTTTTTGCTGCAGTGTTCACAAGGGTTTACCAATACATTAAGAAAAAGTCATGGAAAATTTCTTAATTTTGGCATGACCCATGCTGTGGCCGTGCAGTGTCTTTCAATAATATACAGTCTATGGATGTAACAGAAACAAAAACACATGTAGGACAATTTTAAACATAACGGACAATTTACAACAAATGAAGCAATAAATAACACAAGGGTAGGTCAAAGAGACACGTGGCTCTTACTTGATCAGACGACGTCAGTGAGAAACCGTCCGATGAGCTTTAAACCAAAACTAAATAGATTCACGGCACTCGACCCAACAGTTTGTAAGGAGCGTCACAGGTAAAAACCGAGTTTGCAAACCGTTTACAGTAAGAACACTTAGAATGGTTCACGAGACAGCGGCGTGCGATACATCCCCTCGGGTTAACCTCCTTTAAGGCATTTGCTGAAAACAGGAAGATACTGGGTTTTTAGTGTAAAACGTGATGCTAGAAGTACATCCATACAAAGCAGGGTACAACTTAAAAATCACACTAACTTTTGGTTTATTACATTTATATGTATTAGTGTTCAACTGTTATCCAAGATATGGTGGTATTTCAATTTTGAAATCATACTTTATGCTAGATTCACATGAAAATCCTTATGAGTGACAAAGGTGATGGAGTTTTATCTTATCTATTTCTTTCCAATGCACAATAGTGTCATATAAAGCAAAGGGAATAATCTGAGTGGTGACAAAAGATTTTTATAATTTTTGCTGAACATTACATAAAGTAAATATGCATATTGGGCCTGGAATAAACATATATTACAATTATTACAATTTCAGACAAATTCCTTTGTTTGGCTACATGTCTGCTTAATTCACAATATAAATCCAACAGAGGTACTAAAAACTTCACTTCTACACAGTTTTTTTTAGCCATATTACCCAGCCCTACTTTTTAACACTTTTAACACTAGTAGAATGGTTTCGCTCTGTAATGTTTTATATCATATATAACATAATTTAAATAGAGTCCAGTATTTTATAAAAGAGAGGCTATGAGATACACAAAGTAGCAGTAATAACAGTATTATGTTCTTGTAAGTTACTATACAAGTATGTTTCACTGGTCTCATTCGCAGCCATACATAAACCAATGTGTAGTTTGTAAATGATGATAAATACTGTCAGCCTTATTATCAGTATTGTGCCAACATAAATCAAATTCAACATTGAGCCTGCTTAGTTTGGATGTACTTTTAGTTGGAAAAAACTGTTATTTCATCATTTATGATGGGAAACATTTTTAAATAATGCTCAAGTGAATATTCATCAACACAAAACTAAAATCAGACAAACGTCTGCCATCAACCATTTAAAGAAAAGAACCAACACAACGGAGTCAGTCGTCACTTTTGAGCATGCACTCAATTAATACACTCACCGCACAACATTCAGACAAAATGTAACCGTATTTACAGCAGGTCACTGGGAGTGGATCAAATTCAAACAAGACGCACCGAGCCAAACTCTAGCCCCTTTTATAGAGCTTTCTTAGACCCTATATTCACTTTAAAGGTACCTTAAATAGAGGGTTATTATGCGGTTTATCCTTTTCCTGCACAGGGAGGTAATAATGAAGGTGAGAGATGGGGCAAGATGGTACAAGGCGGTGCCATCTGGTGTTAAGTTTTTATCCGGCTTTATGAAGCTCTTATGTGGCATGTTCCTTATAAGACACTGACACTAATATGAATTCACTCTGGGCCATGTTTTTACTTTTTAGAGCTAAGATCATGCAATTTACTGTTCGACCTTTGGGCTGAACTTGTAAGTATTGGACTTCTAGGGAACAACATGCCATCAGGTGTGCAGGTAGGCAGGAGAAAATCATTTGTGATCTAAATAAAGCTCATTTTAAGCAAAGGTAAACAAAATTGTTGACAGTGGCACGTCAGTTGTAGAAAAAGGATAGCACATCTCAGTAGCTCAAAGTTCAGACCTCAACTGTGGAGCAGGCATGACCCAATATCAAAGGAGTATGACTACGTACGATTGTGTACTCACTGATACCAAGGAATGGTATGGATTCTAGTAGCATGTTGATTTTTCACAGATTTTTTATGTCGGTTTTGTTCTTAACAAGACAGTTTTTGAGGGATGGATAATAAATCAAAATAGTGCCAATTTATGCAAATGAGCCATGTGCATCATGGTCTTTTAACAAGACTTTGTGTGGTGTTTAAATCATATCATACTTGGTCTATGAAGACACAGAGGGCTACAGTAATCTTTAGATCAGAAGCAAGAGAGCAGAGAAAAAAAAACATAAATTGTTTTTGTATTTTTAACTATATTACCCAGCCCAGCCACACTTGGGGACTGGGAAAAAAACAGACACTCACGTAGCAGTGAGAGGAATATTCTCAACACTAGAGCTGGTTAAAACGATCACAGTTACAATTAAAAGGGGCCCCGATATGTCTGATGTAGAGTAGTGATATTGGGAAAATCCTACTGAAAAGCAGCTTAAAAGGGGCTTGTGGCTTCTCCAATCATCAGATTCTCCACCTGAACTCGCTACAGTACATTTGAACCTCCCTGTTGTCTCTTATTGGTTGGAATGGAAGTGATAGCTGTAGTGCAGATGGGAAAGTTATTTAAAAAGTACCGACAGAGTCCTTGGGTCTTTTACCTGGGTGTGGTTGGTGGCCTTGCGTATTGCGTATGGCTTGGAGATGCTGTTTTATGCACATACAAGTCAAGGAACCAAGAGGCCTCCATTCCTAAATAAAAAGAGCTCCTTTTAAAGCTCTTCGTAGTCACCGTCGTCTCTTTTGGCGGCCCCCGTCCCGCCGCCCAGGAAGTCCTCCAGTTCATCCACCTCAGATTTCTTGGTTCGGGATTTCTTCTTCTTTTTGTCTTTGTCGTCACCTGCTCCCACTTCCTCTTTGTCCTTTTTCTTGTGTTTGTGTTTTTTCTTGCTTTTCTCATCCTCCTGAAAATCAAGGATATTGCAATAAGGCACAGCAATTTAAATTCTTTCTTACATCTTGTCTCATCCTAAAAGGTCCAGAGTCAGATATTGCAAATTCTTTTTTTTTTCAACATGACATGACAGGTTAAGACTGAACTCTGCAGATGATGGGCAACAATGGATGAACTTTGAACATCAAAACCTTATTTCTTTTCCGAGTCTGAGTGCCCCTTTAAAGCAACATTGTGAATAAAGTATTCACTTTCTTCCTTTAACACTTCCCCACAGAAGTGCATACCTACTGTAAGTAAGGGGTTTACCACACCTCATCTGCGAAAGAGAAAAAGGTTTTGTTTCTTCCTACTTACACTTCCTTGATAAAAAAGATAAAACCTGTTGCCAAATGTTTTAGTTCATGTTAGGAGCTGTTGGAGAGGCCTTTTCAGATGAATAAAACCTGAGCTTTGGTGCAGGCTTACCTCTTTGCTCTTCTTCTTCTTTTTCTTCTTTTCTTTGGAGGAGTGTTTGCTTTCCTTCTCTGGAATTGAAGCAAACAGAAAACACAACACAAGCACATAATTTAATGCCAAAAAATACTATGAAGCTAAAAAAAACACTCCAGGCCTAGTTATAAAAAGTAACACAGCAAGATATGCTGTCCAGCAAAAGCCAAAGTGCACACTTTTTAACTTTTTAGAGAAACTGAAATGATCTACTTTGCAAAATGTGATTTGCCTTGTCAGTGTCTTAACTAATGTAAATTACTGGCATTTGTTTTGTTCAAATATAGTTTGGAACACTAGGCATGTTTGGCATGAGTAGTGCAGTATGGTCAAGTGTACCAAAACAAAAGAAGAATCCTCTAGCACATCTTCTCCTTGGTGTAAGCTATCATTTAAAACCAAATCCATTTTACTCTGGGGTTTGGAGAAAAAAAAAAGCTTTACTCATTTTTGGACTATCATCCTGTTTTCAGTTGTGATTGAATATAAGCTATACACCTGGGAATGTCCCTGTCCATGTACACAACCTTGACAAATATAGGAAAATGGTGTGATGTCAAGTGTGGTTTGCCTATTTTAAGAGAACTGTGACGTTTTGCTGAAGTTCTCATTAGCGAACTTTAGGGGTTAGCATTTGGAAAACAGGCAGAAGAAGTTAGAAAAATTATTTTTAAATTAAAACATATATTTTAAATTAAACCAAGTAAAATTATTCCAAAGTCCAAAGCGAGACCAAGAACTTTAAAAGGTGATCTTAAGACCAATTTCGAGAGCGGTAACATTACTGTCTGGGCAGTCTGGGACCCAACCAACATGTATACACTGATCATAATATAAACAATGTCCAGTAGCTCAATGACTTGCCTTCCTGTTCCTCACTGCTGTCCTTGGCCACTAGAGGCTCCTCTTGGATGCCGAGGCCAAACAGGTCAGTGTCGTCTTTGTGTTTGAAGGAGATTACAGTGGGCTTCATGGGCTCGGGGACCTTCACTAACTGCATGTCATCATCAGAAAGATCAGAAAGGAGCTCATCCCGAACTGGAAATATATCCTGAAGGGAACAAAAGACACAATTAGAAAGCATCACCCACTCCTCTCCAAGTCTAATGCAAATTTCTACCCAGCTCTCAAATACACCATGTTTTACACAAAATTTGGGCCTATAGTGTTTGACTAAATATAAGTAAAAAGTAAAAACAACAAAAGGATGCAGACAACATAACACTTTGTGGAAGACTAGTATTATTAGTATAATCAGTTCAGTTCAATCAAATCTGAATTGGTTTCAAATTCCTCTAAAAAGTAAAAAGCTCTGATTTTGCTTAATGTTACATGCTGAACCACTTGAATAAAAGGTAAGGTAAAACATTCAAAACAGCATTTTTCTCATTAAGAGTCATAATTTACTCTGGTTTATTTCCTTCTACTCTGATTTACACTCTACAAAATACAGCAGCCTCAGAGGATCAAAACTTAACTTAGGTTAAGAATCCTACTAGACTTACAACATACAAGTCGCATTGTTTATAGAAAGCCAGGTGAGTTTAAACAAATGTGCCTCGAAACGTAACTGAAGAAATCTTGAAAAACAGTGACTAAAATTTAATCTAAATTTACAGGGTTTTATGGTGCAAAAGTGTGAGTGTGCAAAACAATTTATTCAAACTTTCAGGTTAAATAAAAGCTAGGCACTTACTGACTCTGTCCAATTCTCCTTTACCTTTGTTACTTTTGGAGTATCCGATGCTTCAGATTCAAAGTCCGGATCGTCCATGACAAAAGAGAGCATCTGTTGAGCGACGGGGGCCTCGGGGTCAGTATCAGAGTCGTCCATTTTGGCCGAGCTGCTCTTCTTCTTGCTCTGCTGCCGGGTCGGTTGCTCCACTGCTGGAGTGAGAGTCAGGGAGATGGCCGCTGCGCTCTGACTCGGGACTTTAGAAGAGCCCTTTGGTTTGGTGATCTGGGGCCTGGAAGACACAAATATTTTAAATACGGCTTAGTACAAATATGAAGTGATGATTTGAGGATATGGAATCACTTCTGTAAAAAAAAGGAATCTAATTTGTAACTTTGAATTACTCACGCCTTGAGCTCTGGTTCACTGTCCAGGTCTTGGTCTTTTGTGACGGTGAGCGCTGGGGGTCCGTCCTCCTCGTCACTGGTTAGTGTTATGTCTTTGCTCAGAGGCAGGGTTTTGGGCTGCGGGAGGCTGGGCTCTGTGTCGTCAGGATCCAGCTCATCCTGGAAACCTGACACCATGGGGTTCCCTCTGGCTTCACCATCACTGCACAGAGACACAGAATAAATTAATATTCTGGCATATCTGTGACAGATCTGGCTATACTTTCCTTACTCCCAGCTTTCATTAAAAATCATTAAAGCGCTGAGCTGCTATACTTGAAAAGTGTTAGACTAAACAAAAAACATTCTTTATATCCTTAACATCTATAACATCAAATAAAGGGGCTGTCACTTTTTTTTTTTTTTTTTTTGGCTAATGCAGCACAACATTTTGTCATAATTTACAACAGACCTAGCTTTATTCATTCATTTTTTTTTATTATGCAGGGTTTATGTGGAGCCAAAACATGTAATTCTTCTGACTATTCTTTTTGGCTTTGAACTCCACCACCTACAGAAGCCTCAAAGGGTCAAACTCAAATTTAAAATTCCCAGTGGATTTTGGGAACATATAATGTTGCATTGTTTATCTACAGTTGAGTTTAAAACTAAATGCACACATCCTTTTTTCAGATTTTCCAGAACATGTGAGAATCCAGTGTCTACAGTAATCTCACCTATCGCTGTCCACTGCCTGAGCAGGAGCCGGCTGAGAAACCTTCGTCTTCGAGTTTGAGGGCAGGCTGTCCTCCAGAAAACTCCTGTCCAGTCTCTCGTCCGGGACAAAATCATCCACGCTTTGCACATTTGCAGGACACACCGGAGCGGACGTTTCATCTGAGGAAAACATGGAGTTGCAGAATGAATCTTTTTGAGTAAAAAAAATCTAAATAAATGACATCACTTTAAGAGCTAATGTTGAACTTTGCCATATCAGAAATATCATGTGTTGCCTCAATGATAGAACAAAGCCTCCAAGGAAACGGTTAAATCACATGACATTCCAGCAACAGTGAGGCTTTGATCATTTTAACACTTCTCCGCTGCCAACTCTTGAATCATGTGACTGCTTTTGTGACTGCTCGCAATACTAGCTTAGTTACGTTTTTGAGATTTGTGTAGGTGTAAGCTCACAGAAATGTAGTTCTAGTGGCATTGTTGGTTCTGGTCTTAAAGGATTTGTGGGTAAAAATGACTCATAATACACATGTGTGACATAAGACATGGGTGTCCAAACCTGGTCCTCGAGGGCCTGTGTCCTGCAGGGTTTATCTCCAACTCACCTCAAAACACCTGCCTGCAAGTTTCCAGTATGCCTAGTTAGATTACTTTGCTAGCAGAGGTGTGTTTAATTGGGGTTTGAGCTAAACTATTCAGGACACCAGCCCTCCAGGACTGAGTGTGGACATGCCTGCATAAAGACATGTAAGATAGAGAAAAATATTTCTCATGCTTAAAAATAGAACACTCAAAAGGAAAAACGGACTTTATTGACAGCAGATCTATTTTTAGTATTCTACCTATTGATTATTCTGCTTATTTAATTAATTATTGACTCCTAATCAATAATTAGGAGTACACCAATACAGTCTACACTGTAATGGATACACACTGTTTATCAGGTTGTTCCTCTCAATCAGAAGTCATTTTCAAGAAACTTTTCAAGTAAATATTTTTTCTAACCATAACCCTAACGGAAATAGTTTTATTCTTCTTTTTTTTTAAATTAATGTGGATTAATGTGTAGACACCTCATCATCATAATTTTGACTATTACACTGTTCTTTGGTTTAAATTAGGGCTGTACAATATAATTACATTTATTTATTTATTATTTATTCATTGCAATGTCAGCAATTACAGTATCTTTATTTAGTCTTTGCATTTCAAAATAACTGCCTATTCAGAGCAAAAAATCAAACTGTGGCACTTCTTGGTACAGACCTAGTTTGTTCCCACCTAAATTAAGTCCTGCTTTAGTTCTGGTTATGTCCAGATTTAGACCTGGTTTGGTCCTGGTTTAGCCCTGGTTTTGTCCTGATTTGGCAGGTTCTGTGTTTTTCTGAAGCCAATTGAACTTTAACTATGTCTAAGGCAAGTGTCCATGTATCACAACTAATATTGTTATTACAATATTCCACAAAGTTATTGCATGTTGCAGGTTTTTCTAATGTCATGCAGTCCTGTTTTAAATCCACTTCATAAACTATAGCAGCCTCAGAGGGCAATTAAAAAAAACTAAAAAATGACTTGCTTTGCTGCTGTGGGTTTTGAAATAGTCAGATTGAAAGATTACCAGTTTTATCATGCTGGCTGAAAATCAGAGGCATTTTTTTCATTCTGTAGAAGTGCAGAAATACTGTAAATAAACAAGAATGCACTGTGACTGTGGGAATTAAAGAGATACAAGAAGAGATTCGACTGAGCTGTGCTGCAGGGAAACTGTAAGCCTCTGAAAGAAAAGCACTGAAAAACAAAAAGAGAATCTTCTCATAGTAAGAGGCATTATGATAACAAAGGGGATTATAAATATCATGGCTTGTGAAATGTGGGTTACAAACAGGCAACAGCATCACAGAAGTCATCAAATCAAGCTTCCACTAGTGAAATAAAAATATTTGCAGTTTGGTGCAAAAAGATTCTTACTTAATACTGAAATACGTTTGTCACAAGTAAGTGCATTCTGATGATAGCACATTATTATGCAAAGAAACTTACACTAATTCCTTTTATGAACCAGAAAGTATATATTAGGTGAATGAATAGCAAAGCTTAGATACTGAATGTGACAAGCCGAGGTGGGTAGTAAGTTAGGTTTACCCAAAATACATTTACCTTGTACTTGAAATTTTTTGTAACTTTGTAAAGGAATTAATTGTACTTTATATGCTTTGAATGAAAAAAAAAAAAATACTAGAACTTATTTACATCTCACTACATTAAAACCATTTTGTTTCTGCCAATGAATTTTTGATCAAAGCATCTTCTGTTTCAATGTCTTATAGATTCCAAACAGAGACTGATAGTCCCAATGGCTCTTTCACATGACTCTGTTTGACCAGTTACAGGCCTGAGGGTTTTTCAAAAGGCACTTCAGAAAATGGGCATGATTTTACTTCTGATCTTCTGTGTGTAATGCCAGTACCAGACCAAATCAATGATTAGTATTTCTATATAAACATTTCTGTCTGTATTGTAGAATCTTTATTTCTGAGATTTTTATGGTGTCCAGGTAATATTTGCTCTACTTCTTTACACAATAAAAGTAACCCTGTGCAAGAGTACTCTGCTTCCTGAATACTTTCACTTACTTTCCTAGTACTTTACTTAAGTAAATGTATATAAAAGTAATACTTTTATTTGAGTACAGATGGTGGCTACCTAACCCAGCTCTGGTGACGAGAGGAAACTAACCTGAAGCAGGATTGGTGGTCTCGGGGACTGGAGATGAGCCGAACCAGCGGGAGATAAAGCTGCGTTTCTGTGGGGCAGCTGCTGTGGAGGACGACTGTGAGTGTTCTGGAGACTGGGCCTGTAACTTTAAGTCCACCGTAGGTGAGGCTGCTCCACTAACCGCAGCAGACGGAGCAGGCGGGGCGGGGGCAGCAGTCGTCACGCTCGGGGACTGGGGTAGGCCCTGGGGGGGAATGGGTGGCTGAGGGGTGCTAGGACTGGAGCTGCCTGTGGATGCGCCGCTCGGAGGGACGATGGGCGACTGGGAGCCCGAGGAGGGACTCTGACCGTTGGCTGGACCGGGAGAGCCGTAGCCTTTACTGCGGGACTCCAGGTTTTCCAGGAAACTACATGGATGATAATAAACAGTGATAATAAATACAATAATACCTGATGATTCAATTTAGTGTAAGCTGCAAGTTCTTAAATAAACACCTTTCAAAATTAACTTACATTAAAGTAGATATGCACAATTTATCGCATATACTATGATGTGGCCAAATATATAAGTGAGCTAAAGGGGACATTCACATATTGAAAATCATGTTGCTATACTGCACTCTGTCCTAAAACTGTGCCATGACATATGTAGGCTTACAACATTTGCTGAATGTTACTCCTGTCCATTTATAAAAAACAAGAGTTAATGGAGTAATGAAATAAGCCACACTCAACATTTGTTTTCTGAAACTGTCCAAATGTATTCCTAAAAGCCTGCTGTAAGTGTTTGAGTGACTATGAATAGCCACAGTTCAGGCTTCCTGCTCTTTAAAAAAAATAAAAATGTTGAAGTATGAGACTGCATTTTCTTATTAATAATCATATTATTTATGAATGTGCTAGTATTTATTTATGTATAGCCGTCACCTAGAATCATTCTGGGTATTTATCTCTGCTTTGGTTTCAACTCCATTCGGAAATCTACAGCAGCCAAGAGTCAAAACTTTATTAGCAACTTAAAATTTATGAGCAGGCTTGAAAAATGTAAATGTATTAACAAATAAATCATCTTTTTTTTTCAGGGCACATAACCTGAAAGTTAATTATAATATGTTTTACTTCAAATATACTGGTATGTACGTATTATATTGGTCAATTACAGGCAACAAGTTTGTAATGTTTCAAATAGCCAATAACTAATAGTAAGCAATGACAAATTACCATATTATTAGCTCTTTGTCATCCCAATATGTAACATAAGTCATAAGCATCTCTTTTTTCCAATGATGTGAACTATTTGTGGCATTACTCTCTTTTTGGCTCTGAATGACATCAGTTTAGGCAAATAGTTTTAGGAAAGTACCTCATTTTCACAGAATAGTAGCAGCAAGGTTTCCTGTCTCTTATTATAATGTATATGATAAGTGGACATAGAAAACTATTATGTTACTTCTACACCTTTTCCATCAATGTTTAGAAATGTATAAAAGAACTCTACATTTCATAGTTCTGATCCTCAGTTTCTTGCTGAACAGAGAGCTCCTCGAGCGTGGCGTCCATGTCCAGTTGGTTGGTCTCTAGTTGCCTCAGGAGCGTCTCTCTCTGTACACACACACACAGCTTACATAAATAAACTGGGCCCGGAAATGAACAACGACCAGTAATTACAAAGGATGACTTTCATGCTAAAAAAAGAAAGGAAAAAAATTACAACATAAACAAACCTGAAGTTGGAGGAAGGGGATGTTGAAAAAACGGTGCAGATATTTCAGACCAAAGCCATTCTTCATTGAGGACTCGGCATAGTGGATGTAAGACGCTCCCATTGGCCTGGGAAAGCATATTTATTGTTATTTGGCCATTATAGAAATTGTTCTAATCATTTATATAAATTGAAAATGTACCTATTTAATCCAGCTATCAGGTCTCTTATATCATCAGGAAGGATGACTCGATGCTCGCCCATGTCCCTGTAGTTTCCAAGCACACACACTGGTACATGGGTGGGTACTTTGGGCAACTCCCGCATTATGTAGTTAAATGTCCTGCAAGAGCATATAAGAGGGTTTTTGTACAAACTA
The DNA here is from genome assembly GCA_036850595.1 of Rhyacichthys aspro. Taxonomy (NCBI): domain Eukaryota; kingdom Metazoa; phylum Chordata; class Actinopteri; order Gobiiformes; family Rhyacichthyidae; genus Rhyacichthys; species Rhyacichthys aspro. The sequence continues at coordinate 20,263,803 of CM072156.1, forward strand.
AACAACACATAGTTTATAATAAGGAACGTTTTCTGTGCATGTTAGCACATACCACTCCCAATGGCGAGAACATGCTCCTGCCTGTCATTTAATGATTCATAATATTTGCTCTACCTTAGGTTACAATATTTCAATTAGGTATAAAAAGAAAAGGAGACAAAGGTGATTACAAGCAAATAAAGTGTTTTGTGTAAATGAATAAACTGCAATAAATTCTTTGATCTATACACTATAAGTATCTGTCAAATGACACAGCACCTTTTTATAGTGTGTTTATCCACCATTTTAGAGAATTGTTTAAAGTAGCAGTGGTTCGCAAACTGTGGTCTGGGTACCAAATGGTGGTACACTAGCGGTCTTAGATTTCTTCCATGATGAAAACTCAAAAACAGAACATTGTTATATAATGTTTTAAATACTGACCTTTTGGCTTATTGTTAACTAGCCTAACTGTTTGGACTATTAGAAACTGCAGAAAAAGCAGCTTCAAGTGTGATCTCAAAAGGGAAGTATTACAAATTTGATCCATCATCATTGATAAAACCCTTATACAACTCAAAAAATGGAGCCTGAAATCATCAAATAATACGATAATGCTTTTAATAATCATGACTTAATCATTTCTTGTTATTAAACAGAGAGGTTTACCTAGTTTGACTTATATGCCTTTTTTTTTTTTAGCTCTTTTCTCTAGCGAACACAAATAATGCTGAAACACAAAAGATATTTATTGAGATGTAACAGTCTTATGTAAGTTTGCAACCATTTATTTCTCTTGTAGTACTTTCTGATAGCTGAAAATTTTCAGTATTGAAATGTAGTCACTTAATAGGTATTAGTCCTGTAGAATGGACAAAAGTCAAATGTTAATACCAACATATTCCTAATATTCATATGGAAATGTAACTGTCTGCTGTGTAAACTGTCATAAATACTAGGCATAAACTTTACTGGTATGTTATGATGCACAAATTTTCTAAGGTGGCACTTTGTGTGAAAAGTTCAAGAACCAATGAATTAAAGCTCCTTAAACGCTACCATTTAGAGTTATTTTAATGTACTCTCAAGATTCTACATTATCCAGCGACATAAAGCCTTAAAAGCTGGCATTTGTAATGGACATGGTGAATGCTGTTGCTATCAAAACATGACGGTATGGTACATTGCTGAATCTAGTCGCGTCGGTGTGAACTGGCAGTTTTTCAAAAATGCTGCAGACTGTCACATCGCAAGTAGATGCAAATCCAAACTTGTTACTTGAAGCTGTGGTTAAAACAGGGCTATGGGCAAAAATGAAGAAATGTTCACTAAAAAAAATATTTTGCTATTGCGAAATGGGAACCGGGATCTATAATAAGGGTCTGTTTGGGTTTGTTCATACAGTATGCACATTCTAGACTAACTCATTGACCTGAGTACGGATTGAAACTGATACCATCACTGTTTCAGAAAGAAAGCAACTGGTCCACTTGGGCCAAAAAAGATCAGCTACATTCAAATACTTGTACAAATGATGCTATTAAGAGAACATATCCCACTTTAACGGCAATATTATTATGCAATTTTAGGACTAAGTCATGTAAACACAACTGTTAGATGATCTTGGCTGTGCTGACTGGGTGAAACCTAATCACTCCATGCATATTGTAGTATCCACTGGAGAAACAACAGACAGTCAGTCAGTCAGCCAGGCGACTCTTACCACTGTTTGGTAATGTCATACATCATGATGACGCCGTTACAGTTCTTGTACACGTCCAGGAACTCTGCATCCAGCGCCACTTCGTCCGACTGAAAACAGACAGCATATCCATATTCAACTAATATTTTACCAGGGCTGAATACTGTAACTGTTGTTTAAAAGCCGAACGCAGGGGATGGTCCATGTTGTTCTGTTGCTGTGTCTGTTGTCTGCTGTTCCACTGCTTCAAGAGTCTCCAAACATATACCTGATTTTGACATACTGATGTATATTCTTTTTTTTTTTTTACTAATCTATTTTATCCACAGCAACATGTGCTTCTTAGTTAGAGCGTTATTATATTAAAATTACAGTTTATTTATTGGTGCAATAAATGGAAAATAAAAGTAGCATTAGGCAGCAGTAAAGAATTAATTGATTTGTAACAAATAATTCATAGATGGTGAAATTTCATAAAGTGTAGTATATCACATCATTATTTAAAACTAAAACAATACCACTTTCTTCATATCTTTTGTATTCCTTTCAAATATATCGTTTTTTATCTTCTTAGCTTGACTTTTGCTGTGCATTTCTTAATCAATTATTGGGTTTTTGTTCATTTGATCTGTTTTATTATTTTGCCTTACCTTGTATTGATAGCAAATATTTGTAATACTTGTAAAATGATAAATGTGCTATTAAAAAAACTGACATTACTTAATAAATAACAGGGATTATAACTTAATAGTGATTCATTTTAGAGTAATGGTTTGCAAATTATAAATTAAATGAAATAACCAACAAATGTTTAATGGTATGTAGTTATTATTCATTCATTCATCTACGTTTAAAAATAACTCTTCAACCTTTCTTATAGTATACTATATGATGCTTTTGTGAGTGATAGTTTGACTTTTAGCAAGAAATAAAGACTGATACTATAAGCCCTTTGAGGCCAGCTCTATCACTGCCCCACATTATGTCAACAGGCTTTTTGTAAACACGTGACTGTCATGTGATAATCACCTCTTGTGGCTCATTCTCCAGTTTCAAATTGTCTCCGCGCTTTTTGCCTTTGCCTGAAAGAACAAAGAGTGCTAATTAGTAGGAGAGTATCCAACCTTTCATTTACACAGCCAGTTTATTCTTACTATTATTAGTCATAAGAGTAAAGCGGGCAAAGCACCAAACAGCTTTTATAAGGGAAAAGTATGAGGGGTTGAACTAAGTAACAAAAATGAACTGGTAAAAGTGCATGTGAATTAAAAACTGTCAAGTGAAAGATTATGGAAACTGATAAAAGAACACGCAAATTAAAAATAGTTGTAATAAAACGACATGTGAATTGTTAAACTGATTGGTGCAGCTGGTAAAAGTTTATGTAAACTATTAGTTAGTTAAATATTTTACACTTTAAAGAAATGACTCTGGAAAGACAGTGCAAAGCTTGCAGCGCCGGGTGCACTTTAAATTATTTAGTTTTGCCAAGTCATTTCTCTGAAGTGGAAGTACAACATTCAAGCAAATTCACAATTTTGAAAATAATGATAAACATTGTCGTCGACTGATAAAAGTTGTCACGAACTGATTAACTGATAAATACTGTCTCAAAGTGTTAAGCATAGTCACGAAATTATTAATGCTGCAGAGAGATAAACATTGTCGCAAAGTGAAAAAAAGTTGTTGCAAAGTGAAAACATCGCAAACAAATAAACCTTCTGGCAAACTGATAATTGCCAACTGAAAAACACTGCAAAGTGAAAACGTCTCAAAATGATAAATGTTGAGAAGTGATAAAATCTTGAACTGATAAATGTTGTTGTGAACTGATAAATGTTGTTGTGAACTGATAAATGTTGTTGTGAACTGATAAATGTTGTTGCAAAATGATAAAATTCAGTATAAATAAACAGTTAGCTTATGAAATCACATGCACTATTTTGAAGTAACACAGTCTTTTGTCAATTTACATCATATATAATTTGTCACTTTATCAGTTTGTTTGTAAAGTAAGTTTTTAATTCACATGCACTTCATCAAATCATTTCTGTTATTTTCACTCCTCATACAAAAGCACCTCGCAGCAGTTTGAACACACATCAATCTCATCAGTCAGTAAATGCTGCTGCCATTAACTAATGTCTTGCAGGATGCAGGCACTCAGGCTTGATCTAGACACTGCAAAAAAGCAGCCATATTTCTAATGTTGCCACGCAGCAAACTTGGGGAAAAGCACACCCGTGGGAATATTGACATTCAGATAACAGTGTTAAAAGGCGGGGCAAACCCACAGCACACAAGGCGTTTTGAAAGCTACACACTATGGCGACGCTCACCTACACCTTCAGGAAGTGGATATTTTTGGCCTAAGATGAGTATGAGAAAAAGACAATGCTGAGGACAGGAAAAAAACAGCAACCGTGCATCTGTTTGATCTCATAAGTGATTGCAGCAGGCTTGACAGGACGGCTGCCAGAGAGATGTGTTTTCCTAAAAATAGACCAGCTTTTTAAAGAAGTCTGCATTTGCTCGCACTCACCTTTGTCGACAACATCCCACACCTCGACTTTGACCACATCATCAGTAGCTGGGAGAAACAGAAAGAGTTAATCGTCCATTTTCTTGAACTAAACAACATAACTGATTTATTCAGGTAGTTTAACAGCTGTGATAGTGATGCACTAAATTACCATAGATAAGTTGGACCAAGAGACTGTAATACATAAAACTGCATAGGCTAGAGAAAATGCAGAAGTTGGGAGTTTATGGAGCCAGTAGTAAAAGGGTCCGATTGTGAAAATTATGAAGCGTGGCGCCACAAAGTTAGCCGTAGCTACAGCTTTGTAGCTAGTGATGCTAAACTTCTGAAAGGCATTAGTTGCTTGAGCTTCAGCATGGGCTTCCATTAAAAACCCCTTGGTCCATTCAACTCTACCATCTATGTTTATTCCACTACCACTTAGGGATTCTCTTTGCGTGGGATTAAAAAAAACATCTACTCTACTATGAACAGATTAGGGAGTTCTAAATCTAAATTCACCTTTACCTTGATATGGAGCCACTGGAATAAACAGTACAAGTAACAGATTTAACAAAAGAGAAACCAGACTTGTGTCAAAGTTCATGAAGCGCTGAGTTTTAACTTACTTTTGTAATTCCAATGTATACTTGTGGCTTGGATCTCCTGAGTGGGTATGTACTCCTCCACGAATTTCTTGCCTTGCAGTCGATGCCATAAAGTACTTTTGCCCGTGTTTCTGTCGCCTCTGATGACAATTTTCACTGGAGAGAAGTAAAAGATTGTATTAAAGTCTTCCAAAATTAAGACAAATAATAAATGAAATCAAACAAACCTAACAAAAATCCACACAAACAAATATAGTCTAATTGCCTGATCTTGACCTGGCGGCTGGGTAACTTACTGTTATATTGCACCCCTTTGGCAAAGCGTCTCTGCAGACTCTGGTTCATGGACTGAAGACCAGCGGGAATGTTCTTATCCCTGAGCTGCCCCGGCTCCGATCCCACCAGCTTCTTTAAAGCCGAAAACATCTTGACAAGGATTCACCTCCCTCAGGGACCAGACAGCAGAGTGGAATTCCCTTGACAATTTGTCACACAGCTAAAAGGAAAGTGCAGTCCTGTATCCTGATGGCTGTAGGAGTTAAGAGTCCATGCCGTCGAGGAACAACAGCTCGAATAGGTCTCAGTATTGACTTGATTTCAGCAGCAGTTATATGTGGTTAGATGTACTTGCTGGACAGTCGGGAGGTAACAACCATGTTGGTCTGGAGCATCTGTCAAAAAAAGATCAAATTATTATCAAAAAATGTGTCTGCATGAGTCTACGTGGCTTTCTGTGACAAAGGAGCATGAACTGTGGGACTCTCTCTCACAATGACAAATTGCTTTTGTTTTAATTGAGGGCAGGTGCACCTAGCTGTACTGTTAGGGACACAGATTAATGAGGAAACAAGCGCATCAGTCCTTGACACTGTGCCAGATTTAGCTCATACTAGGGGCCACATAATCTCGGTAAGGTGAAAAGTGCACATGAACAAACTTGGGAAGTCAAATCGGAAATATGGGTTAAAACTTGTTGCTTGACTTGATTTCATAAGCAGAATCAAGGTACAGCGAAGTAGTTCTTACATATTGCACATTACCTTTTTGACTAAAGGCAGTTTATAATAAGGTGCCGTCTATTTAAGGGTGACAAGGACAGTAAAGAAAAGCTTGGTGGTGGTGGTGGGGGTGATGGTGGGGGTTTACCTTGGGGCAATAAATGACCTGTGTAACTGAAGTGAATCAGTCTAACCAATAACCTTAAGTGACCCAGGAAACAATTCCATCTATTTATGCTTAATTAAGGTACCTCTATGATTAAGCCACACAATCTTATTTACTCTTAATTTACTCAAAATAGTATTGACTATTATTTTAAATGCAGAGTTTACATTAGATAAGAGATAAACCTCAAAGCAATACAAATCTGGCTGTGACAAATATGGACTTTAACTGTCTAACATAACACCAACAACCTTCATGATTTATTTTGAAGCAATATACACCTTAAGTGACAAAGAAAACCTCTATGTACCTTGAATTTACTCTGTACCTTCTTATTTAATTAAACAGTCATCACCTTCCATCATCTTCCCCCTTGCTATCAGCGTTATTATTTACTATGAATTAAAACACAAGCATAACTATGCAGGTTTTGGGGGAAAAATATATTCTGGATGCATTAATATAATATTAATAGCATAACGTGATTGTTACAAACATAGGTTCCTAATTTCCCATTATCCAGCTAGCTTCTCCTTGCTTTCCTGTATTGTGTCTCGATTTAAAACATGACTATTTCAAATATATCTTTTGTACATTTAATTATACTAAAAAAAATGTTTTTAAGTCCAAGTCAAGTTAATCGGGAGCTTTAAACTGTGATGAGGCAGTCCGGTTTGTTATCAATCCTATGTAAACGTAACGCTATCCTTTGACAGGAGGCTAGTTAGCTTAGCCTAGCTTTTCCCAGTCTGCGTTTTATGGCATTAGACAGCGGCTAGCCAGAAGGGTTAACTTCACAGTACAATTAGCCTTAAATACTCACGGTAAGTTAAGAACATTGGACACAACAGACGTGACATCCTTCACTCAAAACGTCTGTCAGCCCTCCATCTCGACAGAGAAATAGCAGCGACATTCCTTTGCAATGAAAGCAGACAGCTACAGCCTCACAAATCATTTGTACAGCAACACATGTGCAGCAAATAATGTCCGGTTACACTTTCAAAATAAAAGGCACATGATGCCAAAGTGGGTGAACAATGGTATAATGGCGCAACTTATTCACGTGATGAAACAAAACTGACTTCACTTTGCCACAGAGATGACAACTTATTGCCTAATTCTCTTTCACTGTTCTATCTTACTAACATTTAGTGGTGGTAATAGTAAAATAGTTTTAGGACTAGACCAATGGACTGGACATTTGGCTTCACGAAAAGTACCAGTTTGCTGATTATTTAGTTCTAGGTCTATGTATTGTGTAAGTATTATAGGTGCTGGAGGTAACTGTATAATATGTTACATAGGCTGTGTTTGCAGGAGTCACGGGATGGCTGAGGTGTTGTTCATGATAGATATAAACTGGGCTAACATCATTCTGATCAACAAAATCCAGCAGGCATCCCAGGACACAGATGGCCCTTCAGTCTAGGTCCTGTCTCTGGTTATTGGGCAAAACTACAAATTCACGTTAATTGACACACAGGCACAATGAATAACATCAAATAATGATAAATAAAAAGATAGTACACATAACTATATTAAACTAAAAACAACCAAATTACTACTATAATTGAATATAAAATAAGCAAAGATAACATTTTATTTACCCAATTTTCCCCTGATAACCCAAGCATCAAAGGACAGAAACCAAAACACTAACCCTTAAATAAGGAAAGGGAAAACAATAATAAAAAAGCAGAGGCCACTGCATCAGCTGCCTAAATTACAGTGCTGAAGAAAAAAAAAAAAAAAAAGCGGGTGGGTGCTTAACATAAGAGTGCTGTGGGAAACACTGAATAAGAAAAATCAATTACTTTGAATTCTAATTAGCTCTTCAATCGGAGTAAATACTGTGTTAGATTCTGTCACTTATTTTTAAATGCCAACTTTCACTAATATAGTGTATTTGTAAAGTTATCCAAGGTTAAGAAAAACAACTATTTATTGTAATCAAGTAAATCCCAACACATCCGACACCTACATACTGCTAGAAAACCTTTATTTAATCTATGATACAGTTTATATTTGTGCTACTAGGTTGCATCTCTTTTATTTTGAAGCCTGGTGGCTTCACTTCCTGTCTTTTATGGGGTCTACGTGCTGTTAACTTGCTGCAGTTGTGCTCAAATCCATCCAATGAAGCGCAGCCTGCTTCCTGATTCTCACTGGACTCCCTGCTCCTGCTCGTCCTCCACCTAGCGGCAGACTGAGGGTATTACAACTATCATCCTCAACTGTCTCCACATGAAACGCATCCTCTGTCCCAGTGTAACATGTGCTCTCTTTGTGCGACCTTTATGTAGTCGGGAAAACACAATCCACCGAGAGGAATGGGTCTGAGTCGCTGGCAGGCGATGGTAACGCGCCTGTGGCTGCGCTGAGCCGAGTGAACACACCCCGCTGTACCCCGATACTGTTCAAGGGGAATAATGGCCGCGCAGGAGCCGTCTCCTCCATCTTCCCTGGAAGGCAACAAGCCGGGCTTCCCGAAGAAAATCCTGGCGAACAACCACGAAGACAAGCATCTGTGCAATTCATGTCAGAAGATCCTGAGGAGGCCGCTCCAAGCCCAATGCGGACACCGTTTCTGCTCGTTCTGCTTCAACAAAATAGTGAGGTGAGCCCCTGGCAATGCTAAAGCTAACACTGTCTCCATCTAACATCTAGACTTTTACTTTTGGTTTAAATAGCCTAGCAATTTACCGCTATTTGACACGGATGATGCAACACGTGTTAGCATTTGTACAGAGAGGGATGAGTGTCAGATGAGGCGCAGCAGTGATTCACCAATGAGATCATGAGATTATGAGATCAGATATTGCCCAATGTACTGTAAGGTCCACAACTACCTTCAATTATTTGTAATGCTCCCCAAACCAAGTGGATTACTACATTTCTACTAATGTTTTTACATAATGATCCTGACATAAAATTGACCATTGTGTCCACCTCTAGTGCTGGACAGTTATTTTATTGCTAGCATCAGGTTGCAAGGTAATAATATACCATACCAGGATGCTTCAATAAGGATCAATCATATTGATGTGGATAATTTTGTTACATGACATCATATTTTTGGCATAGTTTGGAGCAGAAGTAAAAACAACAAATCTAGTGATGGCATTATGTAATAATAATGTAGTAATGAAACTGAAAGTAGAGAAGAAGTAGCCTGCTTACTATGCATCTTTATCGAATTAGGTAGGAAACAATAGCTGCTCATAAAGTCATACTAAATAGACTGTATCTGATTTTTTTCTATTAAAAAAGGATTTATGATGCCATCTAGAGTTTATTTTAAAGGATTTTTAATAGATGAGAACCTCTATTCAGGAACGGACAGCCTTGGCCAATCAATGCTGGCACAAATCACATGCTCAAAAAAGGAGCGCTCCCATTGGTCATAGACTTTTCTAGGAAGTTTAATGTCTTTTTTTTTTTTTTTTTTTTTAGCCCTAGGCTGCTTTTTGGGGTGGGTGGAGTCTGAGACAGAGATGGCAAAAAGAAAATCAGGTTTGGATCTTTTATGGAGATTATATGCACTGAGCTTTTAGAATTTACTATAGATTGTGCAAAAGCAATCACTAGATTTGTTGTTTTTGTTGTTATTAAAGCATAAACATGTAAGACTTCTCAACATCTCAAAAATAGCTCCACTAGACTAAAGTGACGAGTGTTCAGTGTGAAGGCATTTGAGGAGCCAGGACAAGGCCAAAACCAGACTGTAGCCCAGCAAAGCAGGGAGGACATGCCGACTCCTGACAGAAAGACCAGTGTTAGCCGATGATGTTTGAGTCGGTCAGAATTAGCCAAATATGTTTGAATGAACTGTATAAGAGTACAATTGAAATGTCCTCTGAAATGAATATGAAAGTTGTCCACGTCAGCCATTTCAATTCATGTATTGTAAAGCAGATAATTTATTTATATTATATTGCAACTGATGATAGGTGTTATCTTATCTTATCTTATCTTATCTTCCCTTGAAGTTCTGGGCCACAGAAATGCAATGCCTGTATAAAAGAGGACCTGTTTGAGGAGCCCACTTCTATTCTAAAGCAGGGAGGTGTAAGTACTCTTTTATTTTTGTTGGCACCTACAGTAATTGGTTTACATAACTGACATAGTTTTGTACTTGTTTGATACAAATTTGTGTGAATAATCTTCATTTAAATGTGCATGGATTATATGTTTTGGATTATTTTTAGAGCATGTATAAGAAGACCAAAGTAGCACTAAACCCAGACTAAATTTGGGACCACACCAGACTGACTGCAAATGTATGAGTCATGAAGTAAATGAATCCACAGATTTGGACCAGGTTTGGCACTTGCTCTGTGCAGCAGGCCTCAGCACTAGAGCTAAATAAACCATACCTACATTCAGCTGCGTTTCAATATAAATGTATATGAACCTTTAAGTCACATCTTGATAGATTATCGCTTTACAAAGCAGCTTGTCAAAGTTTTGACTTGTGCATTTTAAGTCTTTCTCTTGACATTCAGGACATCTTTGCTCAACACTTTTTTCCTCTTTTTTTCTCTACCACACCTGCCAAAGTAGTGGTGCAACATAATTAAAAAAAAGGGGTACTTGATTGGCTCGTCATAATTTTAACAGTGTTTTTTTCTACTTTTTAATCACATTAAGTTGCCTTAAGCCGGGCGTTCACTGTGCAACTTTAGAGTGTCTCAAGGACGACAAGGACGCAACCTGAAATTTGGCCCGACTCAAAAATTGTCGTACTACCTGAAATTGTGTCAAATTTGGGCTGAAAATTGCTGTGTGAGCTTTACTCACAGGTGTCAGTCTTAGAGCTCAGTGTTGTAAATTCAGTTCTTTTAAAGACATATGTGGGACTATGATCATAACACATTTGGAAGATGTTCATTGATTGAGTTCCTCCTGGTGTGTATTAAAATGCCAAATTATGAGCTTATATAAAACTGTTATATTTTGGATCTCACAACTCAGAGCATAGAGCCAGCAGAACAACAAAGTTTCCGCACTAAAGCCCCTGCCAGCTCAGACAATAGCTGGGACAAATTTAGCTCTCGGCCCCCACAGTGGCCATATGTGCAGAGGAGCACAGAGCCAGAGAGACAGGAGATCCACAGTAAACTGACTCAGGCTGAAACATGAGCCCGGGGATCGTAACTGAAGACGCTAACCTGCTCTGCTTCCTGATGCAGGCGTTTCCAGACAACGCGGCTCGCAGAGAGGTCGAGGCTCTGGCGGCGGTCTGCCCCAATGAAGGCTGCACGTGGACCGGGACCATCAAAGAGTTTGAGGTGAACACTCAAAGCACGATGAAAAATCCTAGTTTTCTTGATTACCTCTCAGCTCCAAAAAACTCTCATACAGTATGAATCATCTATGAAGTTACTCCCTGCTCTGTCTTCAGATGTGATCTCAAATTACAATCCTGCAAAGTTAGTTCCTGTTAAGGTTTAATGTTTGAGGGAAATCTCTTGGAATCATTTGTTTAAGAAAATTCAAATTCTTTACCATATGTAAATACCATTAAAGCAAAAGGAGCACGTTTTGTAGTGTTTGTAGTGTTATCTGTAGCACTTTGAATGAGATTGCAGTGGTTTTTTCGAGGCATTTTATTATTGTTCATGAATATTTATTTGTAAGTACTAGTAGCAGTAGCAGTAGTCGATCAGAAACCAAATTAAATATATACAAGATTGCCTTGCTCTGTTCTCACATGACATTCGACAGGTTATAAAGGTTATAATAGTTTAGATTATTGACATAAGATGACATAATAATAAATATGTAATGTAAACTTAAACTCAAACCCAAATCCTGTGCACTTGTAGCACAATAAGTGGTTCCAGTTGATCCTCTATAAGAGATTATTCTGTTGCAGTCTGCTAGTGTGATTAAAACTGATACTACCTCACTCTGTATTAAAACTTTAGATCATATGAGGAGAAAAAGTTAGCATCACTGTGACACAGCTGCCAGCTTTCTTTTATGTACAGTAACATTGTAAAACAACAGTTCACTCTGCCAATTCCTTCATTTTCCCAAATCTCACAAGAAATGCTTCAGTAGTGATTACCTGTTGTACATGGTTTTAATGGTTCCCTGTTAAACTAGCTTTTCTGCAGTGTATTAAGTCGGAAAAGGGATAATCCAACTAACATATAGATCTGACTGAATCACAAACTAATACTTAAAACTAACACATTTTTTGTTTTGATTTAGGCCAACCATGAAGGCAACTGTGACTTCATGATCATCCTGTGTCCTTCCTGTAAAGAGCTGATGAGGGCTAATGAGCAGGAGCGCCACAATGAACGTGAATGTCCAGAGAGGACGCTGAACTGCAAATACTGCAAAGAGCCGTTCCTCCTAAAGAACATTAAGGTGAGATTTCGCCAACATTATAGCCAGATTAAGTGTAGTGACAAGACTATATAAAAAAATGACTGTTGACTTCACAGAAACTAGATTGGGTGATTTTTGTGAACAAAATTATTTTAACTGTAGACTGTAATATCTATAATCTCGATCCATGTTTTGTTTCTTTTTATTCATTTACTTTAATAATTTTATTCTTTGTGAACACAGATTGTCACTGCCTACTATTCTAACCTATTCCCAATAATATTCCCAGTGAAATTTGTCCTAAAATGGATCTGTATTTTTCAGTTGGAAATTTTGCGGTGACCAAATTTACTATATACCTATCTATTACTGCAAAATAATCTGTGCAGGGCTTATTTAATGTTTAGTAGTATCTGATACATAGCTTTCAAAAATCACGTATCAGCATCCCATAATAATCCTTTAATTCTGATTCATTTAGAAAAGTTGTTGACATTGACAAAAGCATAATCTGAGTCTTATTCACTAAAGTACCGCTGCTACTAGTGTTATATGCTGCCTGGTGACGTCTTCATTTATTTTAACGAGGGAGCAAACTAAAAGCAGTGAAAAATCAAAACATTTCTAGATGACAAACTGACTGCTTGTTGTGTATATTGTAAGACACAGTGCAAAAACTGAAGAATACAGTGGTTATAGCTATCATGCTTCAAGACATAGATTTTTGTATTTGTCTCGATTAATAAGGAGTAAATACTACGTCACTGAAAACCGAGCCACTTACCCATATCTTCTACCCACTCACTAACAGCACACATCTGACCCTCGTTTCCATCAGTCAGAGTTAACCTATTAAAGTAGGATTCGTGACCTTTGAATAACCCTGAGCGTACATTGACAAACGATTTCAGTATCTGCAGCAGAACATATGATTTCAATGACTTTTAGCACGTAGCCTTTAGCTTATGCGGTGCTATTTGCTCCTATATAAAAAATACCAAAGTAAAAACAAGACAACATGCATAACTAGGTTGAAAGTATTGTGCATTGTGAGAGGCCCTACTGAGGAACCTTGCTAAATTGATGACAAGCTTAGATTCTTCACTACTTCAAAAAACCTCGTGTGACTATTCAAAAGTACATTTATATTGCATTTTTCTGTATGCTGCATGTTTTTAAGGCTCATGACGAAATCTGTCCCAAGTACCCGATGATCTGTGAAGGCTGCGCGAAGAAAAAGATCCCCAGAGAAAAGGTGAGCTGGTTTGAGACTTTGACTGTAGGACGTTTCACGACTCTGTTAGATCTCATTTACCATTTTCTTGGCTGAGATTCTACAGATCATTAGCTTCTTTCATTTTTTTTGCAGTATGTGGACCATATTAAGTTCTGCAGTAAATTTAAAGCCCCATGCAGATTTCATGTTGTTGGCTGCGATACGTCTGTAAGTAGACATTTTTGTCATAATTTGCTAAATGTTGGTGGCTTTCGTGGTGACTCCTGGATCATTTGATAACTTGGCAAAAACAAAATATAGACAAATTGGTCAAAGTTTTTTTTTTTCTTTTGCCAAGGTATTATTTTATCCAACGGTCATTACAAGTGGCATGCCTCTGTGCAGATACTTTTGTGATGACTTTTGAATCATGTCACAAAATATATACATACATACGCTATCCTATGTACGTTTTTACTGTCAAATAGACTCCAAAAAGGATGTAAGATTAATGATTTCTCCATCAACTAGTTGCAGTTTTGCTATGTATCTGTGTCTGAAGCTTTGTTACTGTCCAAAACTAATTGCATAATAATGAAAGAAAAAAGTGTATGTATGTATATATACAGTTTACCCCTTTTTCATTAGTAGTTTGCTGTACTAATCTGACCCATTCCATCTGTCATTGCATTTTGTGAGAATTTACAAGAGCGGCACAGTATTTGTCTCTTACTTTATGTCATCTGAGTGTCAGCGTTTAACCTCAAAAATGGTTTGAACAGCATTAATGGCGTTCATTGTGCCAAGAATGAACAAAATAAATGACCTGTCGACCAACTGATCAAAACTTTAAATCTAAAATTTAAAAATTTAAAAAAGTTTGTGGTTCTAGAGCATTGAGTTAGTTGATGACAGAAACTACACGTCCTGAACATGGCCCCCGAATATAGCTAAACATCTCAAGTATATTGAAATGTATTTATTTATTTAAACATTATTTATTATTTATTTAAATATGTATATATATTTTTTCAGCCCACACTCCACAACCTTCTAGGAACAAGTCCGCGACTCACTTTTGGGTCCCCACCCACCAATAATGCCTCTAGTAAAAATTAGTTTGGAAGTCTGTATTTCTTTATATTTTTTTAATACAATTTAAACACACTCACTATGCCCAAGTGGAAAAATGAAAACACTTTTTACTTTAAAATATAAAGCCTGAAAATTCTTAAAACAATAATAGCCTTAAATTTCTTTTTAACAAAACAGGAATAACCTCTTTTAATCCATCTAGTATCTTGCTTGAATTTGTAATTTACATACAGTTACATTATAGCTTATATATCAAAAACTTTCTAGTTTTAAGTGGGCACTTTTTCTAAATAGATATATACAAAAATATATATAAATATTACATATCGTAGAAAGTTAAAGCAAAGTGTGTGTTCAGTATAATTTGATATGTTTTATATGCGTTTGTATATCATGTTTTTGCCAAAGGTGGAGAAGGAGAAGATCCACGACCACGAGCGTCAGTGTTCGTACGAGCACCTAAACCTGCTGCTGCACTTCATCATGGGCATCAAAGTGAGTCTGGAGAGTCTGCAGCCTCAGAGCCTGGAGGTGGCCAGCCACAAACTGCAGGAGCTGCACCAGTCTCTGAGGGAGCTGGAGACTAAGATGTCCCAGCTGGGCACAGGCCCGGTCGCCCCCGTGCAGGGAGTGTGTGCCCCGGCTCTGGCCACGTCCTTCACCCCTCTGCCCAGCGCCGTGGGGGCCGCACTCGAGCTGCAGCTGCAGAGCGAGAAGACGAAGGTGGCCGAGCTGAGCCGACGCATCCAGGAGCTAGAGCTCAAAGTCAGCACGTTCGAGAACATCGTCTGCGTGTTGAACCGAGAGATGGAGCGGTCCTGCACCACCATGGAGGCCTACAACCGCCAGCACCGCCTGGACCAGGACAAGATCGAGATCCTCAACAATAAGGTGAGCAACATTAGTGCTGTTTACTGTGAGAAAGATGCTGCCACTCACATATCACAGTTCAATTCAGTTAATTTTGAACACGTAAATGACCCAATCAGCTGCTTCAAAAGAAATAGACAAATTGTCCAAAAAAGAGTGGGCAGTTTTTTCAGTTCCATTTCAATTCAAAGTCTGCTCAACCTTTTTTTTAGTTCCTGTAAATAAAGTAGTAGTTATACATTCTTTTAAAGTGGTGAATATTTGATCTTGTTATTTTGATGTCTGTTTGGCCACTACTTTATTTTTGCTGGGATGCAGCCTAGTTCAGAAGAATATCTGACTGAATATATTTATTATAACGCCACCAAATTTAGGAAACATTTTAGGGTAGTAAATAATGACTTTTACACCACACACTTGATTATTGGGACAAAAAAAATCTTGCAAAAGGCTTCTGTTGTCACCCTTAAAACCTCCTTGTTGTTTAGCACTGAGTTTGAGGTGCACAACACAAAAACTTCTGACTAAATCTTTATTTATTTAGTTAGTTAGTTATTTAGTTAGTTTAAGTGTGGCACAGATGATCAATTCCATTTGAACAACACAAGTCACAATGAACATTGAGCGTGAATTGTTTTGATTTTACACAAGAAACAGATTCGTACCATCATTCTTTCTGTTCTGTTGGCAATTGATTGGAGATATGGTATGGCATTAAGGGTTGCTTTTGGAGCATAGCCAAATTGACCTTGTTAATCCTGGGCCTAGACTCACTGTTATGTCTCTCTATGTTTTAGGTTCGTCAGCTGGAGAGAACAGTGAGCCTCAGAGACCTGTCCATCGCGGAGATGGAGGGAAAGATGAGAGAAATGTCAGCAGCTACATACGACGGGGTCTTCGTCTGGAAGATCTCTGATTTCACCAAAAAGAGGCAGGACGCTGTGGCCGGCCGTGCCCCTGCCATGTTCTCCCCTGGTAAAGGCTATTTCATCACAATAGGGACCCATGCTTAAAACTTGTTCTATTGAGTTATAAACATTTGATTGTCGCATTATATTCCACAGCATTTTATACCAGTAAATATGGCTACAAGATGTGCTTACGGATCTACCTAAATGGTGACGGAACGGGCCGCGGCACCCATCTCTCACTGTTCTTTGTTGTAATGAGAGGACACAGCGACGCACTCCTCAAGTGGCCTTTTAACCAGAAGGTAACTAGACCGTTATATGTAAAGTATGTAAAAGCTATGTAATATTACTCTTCAAATTACATTATTAATTATTACAGGAATAAGACATTTCTTTGACAAAAACAGCATTTAATACATTTGACCAGAAATCACAAATAACAATGTTCCCATGAACACATTTTTAAGAAGGAAAAGAAAAACATACAAATAGGCATAATACAGAATTTACTGTGAAAATTAATTAGGAATTGCAGCCTAGTCCGAAGCCAGCTTAAGGTCAGACTCAGACCATCAGACACTTTTATCCCAAATTAAGTGTAAAAGCACAAATTTTTCATCTGTCGTTCGAATGTTAAATTCAGCAAGAGATAATTGTCTCCCAGTTTGTTTGTTCACTCATCTGAAGCTCAGTAACTGAGGTGAAATGCAGCATATTTCAGCAGCAAATGTTAGTTTCTTCACTCCTTGCTTGTTTTGTTTATTCTAAGTGTTAAAGGGATGTTCACGGAGGTGGGCGTTTCCTCATTGTTCCTTCAATGTTCTTCCGACGCACAGCGTAATCTCTGCTTATAAAGTGTAACTGGAGATAGTCTGAGTTAGTCTTGTGTGAGCTAAGAGTAGTTTATATGGACTGTGTTCAGACTAATGCAAGCTAGAATTCGGACTGTAAGCCATGCTTTTCTGAGCGACTTTTATGGAACAGCCCTAAGGACTCAGGATGAGTCTGTTTTATAGAATCAAAAATGACAACAAAATGAGCCAGACTAATCCAAATAAGCCTAACTTTATAGAACAGCCCACAGCCTGCTATAATAGCTCCATGTTTAATTTCTGCTAGAGAAGATTTTTGACTGGCTGCTTTTGCCACATCCAGGTCACTCTAATGCTGCTGGACCAGAACAACAGAGAGCACATCATCGACGCCTTCCGGCCCGACATCTCGTCCTCGTCCTTCCAGAGACCTGTGAGCGACATGAACATCGCCAGTGGCTGCCCTCTCTTCTGTCCACTGGCCAAGCTGGACTCTAAAAACTCATACATTCGCGACGACACCATCTTCATCAAAGCCATCGTAGATCTCACAGGCCTCTAGGTAACTGACCTGCCATTTTGTTACAAACCTGTTTGACTGAACAGGTTTGAAGTACGACCTGTACATGGCATTATACTGGAGTCAGGCTAGTTTGTTTCTTTTTTCATATGGACAATGGTAAGTTGCAAGAAACTCACTGCTACCATCAAAGTGAGTTTTCATTAAAGAACAAATATATTGACCAAAGGAAGTGGGAGACTTTCATCAAAGAAGCCAAATACAAATGTAGACAGAAAACATCTTTTTTCATTTGAATGAGGCTCATCATGTTCAGTTTAGTGCAAAATGTTCAGTTCCCATTTTTTACTTGCCTAAAAAAATCCACATTTTTAAGCAAAGCAAATAATAAAACCTTTTTTAAAGACGTAAATTGATTTTTATAACAATAAAATATGGAGTGAGAGAAATCCAGAGGGTGATGTTGACAAATGTGTGGATTAAATTATACTAAAGATTAATCCCATAACAGAAATTCCCATTATAACTGGAAGGTCCATGTGTTAATACTTCTGTAGGATATAATTGAATCATTTCTAATCTATTGTAACTCAGTGCTAAAGTAGCCAACAAGTGTATAGCAGCTAAATAAATAACAGACAACAGATAACCTCACTGTTAATATCATGACATGAAGCTGCTGTTTCCATTGCTGCAGGATTAATTCTGATTATTTGCCAATTAGTACAAAGCAAAACTGACCAAAAAAGCCGGGGCTGAGCGTTTTGTGATTGTATTTTGTTATGCAATTTTCCACCCAGGGTTTGTAATATGAAAACTGAAAATAATGAGCCTTAGACCACCAACACTAGCCGTCTTACACAAAATACTAACCTGATAAAGGATTGAGTAGGCACTTCTCACTGTTTGTGTGCACTGCCTGACAATAGTTTGTTTCATTTTATTGCAGTTTGAGCATTTAAAAACATGGTGATGCATAAATGGTGTGGTGCTCCTGTAGCCTTCAGAGCATTGCTGAGGATCACAGCACAGTTAAAAGTGCAGTAGAAGTTTCAGGCGCTGTGTGTACCGTTTGCTGACATGCCTCTGAAGTCCGTGTTCATTGGTGATCATTCGTGGTGGACATTGCTTGAATTCAATGAATTCTGAGTGCAGTATTTCAGTTCGAACGGGGTCTTTGGGTGAATGTTGTCTGTCTCATGTTGTTGCTGTGTTCGTTGCATGCTGGGTCTGTGGAAGATGCTCCACAGCGAAACGTTCGGAGACGGTTTGCTTTGGAAACGTTAAAGCTGATAGTGCTCAAGCTGATCTGCCCAAATGGAAATATGACATATTTTGTAAGAAATCCTATATTTACATAAAAGTTTTGGATATATAACTATCTTTTGATATTCACTTACTGTTTGCTTTGTGCACATGTATTAAGCTCACTGTATGTTCCAACCTAAAAAGGCCAATAGTCACTGATATATTTGTGCAATAATTGTGCACATATCTATCCATATGACATATCTATCCATATATCAAATGTACATCATTTTATTGACTTTACTTACACTCACTGCAGTTGTATACTGCCACAGTCTTAGGACTTAACATTTGATTGTTTTAGTCAAGACTAAAGCTCAACAGCCATTGGGACAGGTTAACTGCCAGTTGAGTTTTCCTGAAATTTTCTTAATATTTACTTGAACACTCTTTGCTAATGTTAGAGAATTTTCAGGCTGCCCTTAGAGCTTAGAGAAGTCAGGGTAAAAAATAGGTTATTATGAGACACTTGAACACTCAATGCAGTGTGACACTTCTCACCATCCAAATCGGGCTCTGCCACCACAGGGTAAGGCTATAAACCCTCATATTTTGATAGTACGAGGGTTTATAGTCAAAACAGGGTAAGACTTATTAAGGGAAAGGCTCGTAGTGTTTAATTGATTAGGACAGGCTCTGTGTCAGATCTTTTGGAGAAGAGGTACAGGTGAAGTGCAAGGAACAGTTGTGATGCTGGTGAGAATGGAGCAGGTAGATGCTGTATAATCTCATAAAGACTATAAACTGACATGACCATGACTGGTAAAACAACTTAAGTGAGGGTAAAGACACTTCTATCAAAAGTAAAGATACAGATACAAATAATTTTGTAAGTTAAGGCTCATATGGGCACCCAGATTACTGAGGAAGCAAATACTTTATACAAATCATCTTCAAACAACGCCAGTCAACCTTTCCTGTGTTCTGTATGAGGATTCACACTTCCAATTCTAATGCAGTAGTGTCATAAACATATTGCCCACCAGACGATTGTGAATGCTTCATCAATAGTTATATTTCCATCTGGGTGTAGCCCTGGTCCTGCTCAGATACAGTCAGACATTTGGAGCAGTGCTGAGATTTGAAAAAGGAAACGGATGATGCTATTGTATTTGCTATTTTTAGATTTCCTTACGGCTTGAACTGACCTACTTTTTACAGAAAATGAAGTGCCTGTACCTTTTTAAGTTAATGAGCCCACTGACTGGCAATGTGTGCAACACTCAAATGTGAATTATTTGTACTGTTTCTCTCTCTTAAAATGCATTGTTTTGCATTGTTTCTAAAGCCACATTTCTTTAACTGTTGTGATAAAATGTTTGACTCAGAATGTCTTTTGTATATAATTTTGTTTTGATATGAATTTCATTTGATCTATATCTCCACTCAATATGACCAGCATGTTTTTAACTCTTAACTGAAACATCTCGGTGCATGAGATGTTTCAGTTGGACTATATACATATATAAACTGGTTATTATAGAAGAGTATTTTATTTCTGCATTTATTTATCATTTATTTTATTATAAATATATAATGTATGGTTACTGTGAGGGATGGTGTCCTGGGCTTGTATTCTTAAGCTATAGTTATGCAAGTGACTAATTTAAATCAGATTGTATGAGTATATAGTTACTAATAGTTACCTGTAACCGGGTGCATAGAGGGTTCAATTCCCAGGCTTTGCCGCCGAAAATGAAAGTAAACAATTGTCAGTCTCTGTTTGTTTCTAAGGTTTGCACTCCCTCTGTGCTCCAGGGCTGGACATTTTGTGCAGAGATTATTTACAGTGATTCCACATTGATTAAATCATTAAAATGACACTTTAGGTGTTTTCGTGTCGAACCAAATACCTGGGACTTGGGGTGAAAGAGCTTCCAAAAAAGTTCCCTAGACGGTACTCTATTTAGAAACATCTTTGACCCTTTCAGTAATGGCCACTCACCCGTACTGACCTGTACTGTATCACTCCAGGAGAACTCACCGTTCCTGACCCTGTTTATTGACTAGCAGCCTTCTCCAAAGTTATTCACAAAAATCAGAGCTCCTAGCACCTGTTTTAAAAAGTACACCCTGTGGAGAGTTCCTGAGTAAAACTCCCTACAGCAGAGAGAAAAGACTCATTTATAGTGGAATTGAAGAAAATGAGCTTTCACCACAGTCAAGATTGCACACAATCTAGTCCATGTCTGTCAACCTTATCATATTATGCAATTAGTCCAAGTTAAGGTGCTGTTAATTTTATGTTTTATTTTAAATACTGTGAATATTTGAAACTGATTTTGCAAGAGATATTTGCAAATTAATGAATCAACTACATGAGAACTAAACTAAACACTGCAAAAAAATATACTTTACTCACTGTTTTTCTCTCCTCATTCACTCTGATGATAAAACTGCTGTATTGTTTGTTATGAATATGGTCCCAGTGAGTAGGGTTGTCCTGATACCAACATCAGAGATCTTGTGGACTCTTTTATTCTGTCTTCTTTTCCCTTGAAAATGTCCAAACCTCCAAAGAAATCAGCATGGCAGCAAAACCAGTTTGTTATTATTATTACGTACCTGTATCAACTTTTTTTAAAATCAGTAATTAAGTGTAAGTACTCATACTCATTCTTTAAAAAGTGCCACCAGGACACCCCTACCTATAAGTGATGTTATGGACTAAAATCATATAATTAACAAATAAATAAACATAGATTTTATAAAGTTAGATTGTTCAATTAAAAACATGCTGGTTAACACTTCAATTCTAAATCATTTAGCCTTTTTATTTTATAAAGTTGTGTGGTACAAAAAAACTGCTATACATTCTGCATGCAAGCTCCATTGTTGGTTTTTATTTTGTTCGTTGTCAAATGTACGGAGTGGGATTTGGGTATTGAACAAGATAAAGGGCTTGACATCTCATCTCCATGTGCTAAATGTCTCTCGTTGTAGTACTGGACTGAACAATGCCATATCAGAGACACTTGTAGAAAACGCCACGCTGCCTCAACTCTTATTGCAACAGAGTAAAAAAAAATATGTCGATGTGATGTATGTATTTCCAAAACAGACGCTGTACGGTGGATCTTTTTACGTATCTGCTCCTAAAGCCCATGTTGAGATTAAAAAGCATTTCATTTGTAGCGACGCCAACAAAAACGCCGTCTTTGTCGTTCTCTCTGCTACCTTTGTGTGCGTAGTAACGTGTGTGTCTGTGATCTCTTTGTACGACGGGATGTTTGTTTCATATTTGTATTCATTTTGGTTTAATAAAGGTTTGAAAAGTGTTTGATTTTGTTGGTCTTTCTGGTGGTGAAAGTGCAGATTTCAGTTATACTCCTCTCTATTCCTTGTTAGAGCATATGAACAGCCATGGTAGCCTTGCAGGGACACACTGTTTTTAACAAGCAAACCTAGTGGGAATAGGTCATAGGTGATTCGTATTAGAGAAATTTAAATCAAATCTATGGAGTTAAAAAATGTTATATACTTTCATGCAAGAATGTGAGCTCAAATAGAAACATGAGTGTGTTCAGTTTTTCATCTCTGGTTATCAATACAGGAAATAATAAATCTAAAATGTCTCCTTATACAGCATTCAGTTGATCTAATATGTACGACATTATTTTACCTAATGCACATCTAAGAAGATTTTTAATATGCAGTACTTGCATAGTTTGACCACATGGGGGAGCACAAGGCATGACCACCAAAATTCATAACCTGAGGGTGACTGTCTGACCAAAAAACAGGACTATACTATTTGAATCCTATTATAAGAGTTTAATTGCATGACTAATATGTTCTATGGCGCAGTTAATACTATAGAGTAGCCAGAATAATGCCTAAGTCAGGTTGAAATAATGTATTGTGCAGTTGTAATAGTCACAGTCATAATTCAGTCTTGTATATTAAGAAACTTGAAATGAGGAATAACAGTAGGCACCAGATTCATTGTACACTAAAATAACAGGGACATTGGAGAATTTACAATTGAAGTTCCTTCCACCATCCAAAGATTCCACACGTCCAAAGACTTGTATCTATAAGTGAATCCATCAGTCTTAATTGCCCCTAGTGAATGATTGTGAGTGAATGGATATACCCCGTCTCAGTCCCCCAGCTGCTGGAATAGGCTGCATCCCAGTTGCTTGAACAGGAACAGTGTGTCATGAAACTTCCACTGGGTTCTATGGAGCTTTAAATGTCTATTTTTGTTTGAAAGACACTTAAACTTGATTATACACTATTGTTTTGACTGTCCATTTTGTTCAGCTTTATGCCGATACTACAACATTTTACACAATGCACATTTAACCATCTTATATGATAAACAGGACGACTGGAAATCCACTCATTCACTGCAGGCAATGTTGAATGAATGGGAATGTGTCTTCATATAGTTTCGATGGAGAATCCATGCATTTATCCTATGGCGTCATTATTGGCTCAACCTAAGCCCAATGGACAAATTACCTAATACCGCTGCATGATAGAATAATTTGTGTTAGCATATTTAATCCACTCCGATTATGACGATGATGAGGTGACACGAGACAACTTTCACGACAACGTCCATAAAAATCGCTCAACAAGAATAATAATGAAACGAAGCCTTTGTATGTCACACACAGAGGGACTATTACAACTCTCACTGTTTTATTAGCATTTTCATTTTATCTGTCGTTTTAGTGGAAATACCAGATTGTGCTTATCCTCATAAAAGCAGCTTTTTATTCTTTATGTCTGTTCCCTTCATTTTAAAGTCTGGACATGCATCACAGGCTCCTCTTCACGTCGTCGTGCTTCGACAGAAACGCTGGCGGCGTCCAAACATCTGGTAAAGTCCGCGGACAGACCTCCTCCTGTGTGTAAGTTTGAAGATCAGTCTGTGTGTCTTTCTGCATCGACTCTATTTACTACTGTGTGGGATGGTTTTCATTTAAATAACAGTTTTTGATTAAAGGTATTGTCCAGTGTTTTATGGCACCAAGAGAAATGCTAATTATATGCAAGTATTAGCGGAATTATACCAATAAATAGGCCTATAAACAATTCAAAGTGCCTATTGATATAATGTACCTGATTTGTAGGCTCTTTAAAAAAAAAAAAAAAACCCCAACCCATTACTAAGATTTTTTTAATCTTTTGTGTAAATAATTCACTTTTGATCAATTGATCATGTCCTTATATCCTGATTGATTCTTGCTTATTCATGACAGTCACACAGCCCGTCTATCAACCGTGCAGTAAGTCAAAAGTGGAGATACAGTGGTCCCTCGTTTATCGCGGGGGTTACATTCTAAAAATAACCCACAATAGGCAAAATCCGCGAAGTAGTCGGCTTTATTTTTTACAATTATTCTATATGTTTTAAGGCTGTAAAACCCCTCACCACACACTTTATACACTTTTCTCAGACAGGCATTGACATTTTCTCACATTTCTCTCTTGTTTAAACACTCTCAAAGTTCAAACCTTAGCATCTTCCTCTGCCTTTTGGGTGAACCGCATTATAGCGAGGGACTACTGTACAGGAAAATGTGCTTCCTTTTCAGAACAACTCCTTTACAGAGTGTTTCCTTTGGAGAAGAAGAGTATAATGGAACTTGGACCAGACATATCCAGCAGTAGACAGCTGAGAGTGATGGACTGACTGGATGTGGTCACAGCAAAGATACATCTGACACTGAGTCCAGAGGAGCGTGAAAGGATTACAGCAGAGGTGAGTTTGTATAGAACTCAAGATTCTCTCAGTGTTGAATATATAATTTAGGAGGCAGTGAGCAGCACCTTGAAGGCAGACCCAATGCTCAAAGGAAGCATCTGAACTTGGTCACAAATACTGACAAACTCTGACTTTAATTAAGAAATCTAAAAAAAAGAGAAAAACAAAACAGCTTATCGCAAGATTTGTGGGTTCAATCCATCTTATACTGCTCCAACAAAAGTATCTGCCCTCTGACCGGCTGTAGTTTGGCCAATAATGTGGCAGAACTGACAGGTGTGGAT
This sequence comes from Rhyacichthys aspro, assembly GCA_036850595.1. Classification (NCBI taxonomy): domain Eukaryota; kingdom Metazoa; phylum Chordata; class Actinopteri; order Gobiiformes; family Rhyacichthyidae; genus Rhyacichthys; species Rhyacichthys aspro. Next base: position 20,288,857 of record CM072156.1, read on the forward strand.
ATGTTTTAGGTTTGATGATGTAGCAAAGCAGCTGCCAGTGCTTAGGACATATATAATTAATGTAATTATAATGTTTATGTTTGTATATTGTTGAAGTTGCCAATTTCCACTGTTCATAAAGAATACTAAATCCCTCAGGGCTACTGTAGGTGCAGCAAGAAGCAGTGTGTGGTGCAATCTATAATTTCACCAGCTGATTTCTCAAAAAACTACCTACTCCACCTTTAAATTAAGACCAGTAACAAAATAACATACAGATGTATTTGTGAAAAGCCAATTTACTTTTGTAATTGAATAAAAATGGAGTTATTGAGTAACCTAGAAAATCAATCAGAAAATCCTTAGTGCATATCTTCAAAGGTTTCATGGCGAGTGTCCCGGAGCACTGGGAGCAAGGAAACGGTCAGCGACAACCACTTACTTTGTCTCTAAAATGACGAAACATTACCTGCAATTATTGTGAACTATAATGTGCTGTGTTGGTTCATACAAGCAGGTCTTAGTGTGCTCTGGCCTGCATTGTCCCAGATCAAGGTTAAAATGTTTCCTTAAACCATCCAGCATCTGCAAAAAGAATAAGAAAAAGACTTTCCCAGGGCATAGACCTCATTAAAACAATGTAACCCAGAGGCTGACATGTGGAGTAGGAGCACTTCTGTAATATCCATTTCTGTTCACAAAAGGCATTACTTTCTCATGCGGCACTATGAGCAATTTGAACTTGAGTTTGTAGGAGTGTAATATGTTAAGCATTATCCATAACCACATCATAGTTGAGATGCCCTGTGGATGTGACCTACAAATGTAAAATGACATGACTTCTTTTATTTTATGTGGGATAAAGGCCTTTGAAGACAATTAAGTCAAAAATAGTATAATATTCGCTCAAAGTGTACTGTTAAGCCATTATAGGTAGCTTTTATAGAATTACAATCATCAGCATCAGAAAGCAGTGTTGGGAGAATGTATACATTGCCAAAGCTTCAGCTCATGCAGCAGAACTCTGAATTACAAATTACAATTAAGTTTACACATCTACTGGGAATAAATGTCCTTTCTCGCAGATGACAAGACGTTCTAAAAGGCCATCAGTTAAAGGAGTTTGATATTTAAGTTTGACTGAGCACTTAAGTAGCTCACATCTCCATCTAGTGGTAATCAGTGATACAACACGAATTTGAAGATGTGATGTGAGTCTTACTGACATCCATAGCATACTGCCAAAACTATTAAACATAAACAACCTAAAGATATTTTCAGCATATAAGGTAAAAAAAAAAAAATCTTGAAAAAAGGAGGGAGTCATGCTCCTTTTGGTAGACCCCCATTGGACCCAATCTTGAACAATTTAGAAATGGAAGTCAATCAGATGCAGCTAGCTAGCTTTGATTCTGTTTGTATCATGCTATCCTTTTCATACATAGTATTTGTTCACTTAAAAGACAACATTAAATACCAAGAAAATTATTGTGTTTTTGAAGGCAGCACATTAGTTTGGAACATTTTAATTCGGCCTTACTTCTTATATGTTTATATTTTGGTATTTTAGATGTCTGCTCTATAACCTATACTATCACAATCTGTCTATGAGTCACTGAAGTTGTGGATGTGCGTTTGGGGTGATATCGTCAGTCAGTATTTGTCCTGTAATCTGGACATTTGTGTCATTTCAAACTGACCATTGAGGATTTTCAACGCATAATTGCTTTTTGCTGATGTGGAGGATTTGTCAAATCAGTGGCAACCCAAATAAAATATTCACCAATTATTCTTAAACACTTAATCATAGCATTGAATGGCATTATGACATAGCACTTGTGGTTTGGATCAGTGACCTCAGCTGGACCTGAAGAGCCTCTATGTCTAAATGCCCCTGTGGTAGTCCCAGGGCACAGTCGTCACATGTTAGCTGTTTATTATAAAATTGTTGCTCAAGACAAAAAAAGCTTGAGAAATGTACCAGTGTCTGGACAGCCAGTATCAATGGTTGTGAAGAGAAGGCATTCCTGACCATTTCAATCCTAGAGTGATGGGCATGACTGGCCAGGCTATATAATAAGTGCAACTTTTCAAATACTTAAACATAAACTACATAAGCTGTAATGATTTAACGATTCTTTATTCATTTTGTTGTACTCAGGCCTTTGTCATTAAAAAATATCTCTAATATATATAAAATCTAATAAAATATTTGTATCATATTTCACTGCAGGTATCACATTAACAAGTGTATGACCTGTGTAATGTTTAATGTTCATTTGTGGCTGTTGAAAAATCACCATCGAAACAAACTTTGACGTGCCCCACAGTAGAGGGCGCCCTTGTTCCAGAGTTCACTATAACACACATCTTTATACCACATGCCCTTGCACTGATAAAGGGTTTACTTATAGCTATTTACTCAAATGATTTTTTTGTAGATTTTTATCATTTGGGACATGCATTGACACCGTGATTCATTTGTCTCCTGAGTGTTTTATTGCAGATACAGAGTGGAAATGTACAGACTGACAGGTGACTGGGATGATGAATGTCCTACACTACGTTCATCCATCACTGGATCTACACATCTCATTCTCTCTGCTGTCACCTGCTCAGGGTCCGTAGTGGCCATGTCCATGTGGGAAATGCGTTGCAGGCAGCCGGCTTCATCCTTTTGACTCTCAGTGACGTCTCAAAAACTAGTTCTACTCCTGGTCTGCAAATTGAAAGCAAGGCTAAAATGAATCCAGGGTCTGTGTGATATCCCAACCTCAGCTAGACGCATTAGACGCTGATTAGAGCTGATTGAAGAGTCACAGCTTAACCTGAAGGCTCTGTACAACATGCAGTCACAGTAGCTAAGCAACTCTTTGATAAATAATGACTGCCATCTTTTCAATAAGCCTCAGCTCCTTTCGTCTGGTCAGAGACTCGATGTGTTCCAAAAATGTTGTACTAAAAAAGTTCAAACTACTGGTGGCAATTTGAATTAAACACCCGAAACACTGCTTTTTGTTACATTACATTTATTTGTTTTGTGGATTTTATTGGATGTTCCTCTTTCAGTACCACAAACCTCATTTTCCAAGGGTTTGAGTAAAACAACCTGAGCCTAAACCTGAACCACATGTAGGTTAAAACAAGATGGGCCCAATGTCTTTATATGATGGATTGCTAAAACTTGCAACATATTTGCCTTTCTTTGTACTCAAATAAGTCCAAATACATGTAAAAATCTATGCATCCAACGTTTTCAACAAGCTCAAATGATACTTCTCACCTGCTATACATAGCTTATTCCCTCCATGATCCTATATGCTTCTCCAAATGAGAGCAGTAATGGCAATTATCTACTGAAAGCCACACATAACCTTGTACCTGCACCTACCTTAAAGCCACCATGTGTATATTCTTGTAATTTCATCATTTCGTGGACATGTAATTGGTAGAATCATGCCTTTCTCACCGACAGAGTATCCTCAGCTGGACAGAAACCTCAAATATAAATGATATAGAATTCCTGTTGCAGACATTAGGTGAGTGACATGCGCCCCCGCCCTCTACTGGTGAAAAGTTACGCAGGGTGGCTTTGACTAAAAGTGTTATCAAAAAGAAAGGTTTTAAGTCTAGTCTTGAATGTAGAGCGGTGTCTGCACTGCGTCGTAGTTTGGAAGAATGTTCAACAGAAGAGGAGCACGACAACAAAAGGCTCTGGGTCCTATTCTAGTTTTAGAGATTCTGGGGGCAAGAACTAGCCCTGCATCCTCAGAGCACAAGGTTCTTGTTGGGTAAATCTCCAGTGCTTGATGCATTTGAATGTTTTCCAACTTCTACTTCAGCCTAATATTTTATTCCTTTGCTATCCCTGAAAACTACCATCTCAGCTCAAAAATCAATAGTTTTTTTTTTTTAATGAGGAACAGCACATCTGAGCAGCAGCAATGATAAATAAACCCACTCTGACGTCTATCCCATCACATTTTATCTCATTTTATCTGGAGACAACTTTTCTTTTATGGCTGTAGATATAGAGTTTTGTTTCTCATTCCCAGCGGTGCCTGTGTTGGCAGAGTTGTATCGGACTATACTTAGTTTCTTATGTTTGCCTTAGCTCACTTCGCAGCAGACAATCACTTATTGTTGTCTCGAGGGGCTTCTGAGAAGATCGTACGATATGTATCCTTGGCTGAATTCGTCAGCGCTTTTACTGCAGAGTGGAAACAGTGAGTGGCAACAGGAGACGGCCCTGGGCTCTCTGACGTCTTACCTGCTGAGCTGCTCGTCGTTACAGTAAAGTGTTGCCCGCTGAGGGGAAGAGGCAGGTAGAGTCTGCGGGCTTTGAACAGAGCCGAGATAGGCTTGTAACGGTTCGAATGTTTTCCAGCTGAGATGGAAAAAGTTGCAAGTGTTCGTCTACTTTTAGCTCTGACTCACTATGGGCACTTTGGATAATTTACAACTCAGCCTCAGGTCAGAAAGACAGTCCTTCAAACAATTGACTTTAGTGTGATGTTTCTGAAAAGAGCTGTTATGTGGAACATCATTCTTTCAGATGATAAACAACGTAGCTCACATTTCATTTATGAGCAGATACAACAGTTTGAGAGATGTGTCTGAGAAGAAGAAATGGCAATATAGCATTACTTAATGTGATGTGAAGGCAAGGAAACACCCGTGTAAGGTAAAGGAAAGATACCAGGAGCTTGTGTGGATTCGTAAAAGGAACAAAATATACAATAAGTAAGCAATTCAAGTTCTAGACAATGCACAGGACTAGAACTGCACAATACTGCAAATATTCTTGCAATATTAGCATGCTGTCCTTGTCACAAAGACTTGAACTGCACGACACTAAGGTATTCAGTAGTGTTATAGAAATGAAAATAAAAAAAAGTCTTTTAAATCAAGACCAGCCACGGGCATAACTGCTGACCACTTTATTCTTGTGTTTGGATGACAACTTGTATCATAAAAAAAACTCAAAAAACTCAGTGTCCTTCATCAAACACTAACACCATCATGGTCGACTGTTCCCCGTGATCTACTTCAATGTGTTGTACACTTGGTCTATTCTAGTCTTACTCATGACTTACTCAAGGCACTAATCTTTGGAACGTGTTTTATAGAGATTAGGTGTGTGATTATACTCTTATCTATTTGTCTCTGGTGTTTTCTCAATGTGCTGTAAAAGCCTTGCTAGCTCCACTCAAGAATAAACAAGACAAATGTACGACAAAACTTACATTGGACTGATACCCTTGCTATAATGTAAATTTGCATAGATTTTATGTTCTGGTCAAATAAATGATTTTCTCCTAGGGGATTAATAAAGTGTTTTTGAATGATTTTTGATTTTGAATACACCAAAACTGTGCCCCAAAACTCATAATTACATAGTGGAATATTTGCAGAACCGTCTGTATTTTAAAAAGAGGTCTTTCTTAGTTTCATGCCAAGAAACCATTCAAATTAATTTAATTTTTTAATGTCGGGCTCCATATTTCACAATTCACACATCCACTGAACAACCATACCACAACATTTTCCACTTAAAGGCAATGTATTTATGTATTATTTTGGTGATTCCTGCTCTTGAAGGACTTGCTCCTCTTATCTTGTAATACATCATATATAATGACAATAAATATATTCTATTCTTAAAAGTTTCGTTGTGTCCCTTTAAGATATTTATTCCAGTTCAGTCAAAATCAAATCGATGCTTCTTCATGGCATAGTGTTTGGATGAATTTTGAAATTTTTCTTTGTACTTTGGCAGAAAATAAATAGCAACATCAGATTAGATTGCCTTAGGTCAATTCGCCAAATTTCGTCCGAACTGACAGACCTCCTCACGCACCCCGTTCTTACTCAAAAAAAAATTTCATGTTCATTGCCCTCTTATCCATCACTCAACCACATCATTACTTGGATGTAGTCAGTGTGAGGCTCGTCAGCAGAAAAGCCTAAGCAGCAGCAGTAGCCCCGTTTCCATGTCGCTGTGTCACTCAGCAACACGTTACCCGATGATTAACAGGACGCCCCCGGCTGAAAATCTTCTGCAGCGGAGGGAAAAATCACGGACTCCCACAAAACTCAGCCCAGCTCCTTTCATGTGGTGTTTTACCAGTGTAGGCCACATTCGGGCGGCCTGAGCTCACTTCCAGTCCCTCGTCTCGTGCGGAGAACACACACACACATTCCCACAATGCCCTTCGTTAGTCCTTGCGAAAAACCGGTACTTCGAAACAGATGCACGCAGTAGGAATGGAACAAACTAGACGTGATGGGAGGCCGGGCGTCTTCCACACCTCCCAAATCTGCTGAGCCAAACCATCTGTTTTGTGGCGCCATGGCAACACCAGAGGTACCTGACCTCCCAGAATGAATATTTTCTTGTTACTTTAAAACTAAAATCTGTGATAATGTTAAGGAGACAGACTTGTTGGACATCTTTGTTTTAGAGGCTGTTTTAATGGCATTTTGACAGGAGAAATTTGAATTGTATTATATTTAGGCAAAAAACACATCTGGTCAAGGTAAGTTCAGTAAAGGAAAGATGACTTTGTGTAATATGGGATAAGTCTGCAAAGCATTTTTAAACACAACATGCCGCACTAATATCTATTTAAAAAGGCCAAACAACGACCTGTACTTTTACATCAGCTCAAAAAGCAACCAACAGCAGCCTCTCTTTCCAGAAGGAGCAGGGCCACCTCCATTATGAAGGATCTATCTGTGTAGATAGATATAGACTAAGAAAAGCTAAAAAATCATTAGATCTGATGAAACAAGAAAAAAACATGTATTTTTGATGTGGAATGGTTTGCATTGGTATGAAGTTTTTTAAAGAACATGAGCTGTACACACATTTTGGCAATAGTTTTTTTTCTTTACACATTAGGGGTTTGCCATAGAGAAGTAATCGGCACAGGTGATTTTTTTTTTTTTTTTACCCCGGATGCCCTTTCTGCCACAACCCTCTCCACTTTACATGGGCTTGGGTCCAGCAACAATAGACTGGCTGGAGTTCACCAGAGCCACAGAAACTGGGGGCAAGGTGGGTGAATAGTCTTGCCCCAGGACAAAACAAGAGATGAACTTGGGGGAGCAGGGATCGAACCGCCAACCTTCCACTTATGGGACAAGCTGCTCTACCACCTGAAGCATTGGCGCCTCATTTTGATACTAAAGTTAAGATAACTCAATTACATTTTCATAGGGCAAAAGGCAACAAAAAAAACTGAAAAGTCAAATGACAACTAACTGACCTGTGTGTGCTGTCATTGAGTGGGCAGAGAACATCAGTAAGTCTCTCAATATGCAGCTGCTCTTGATATACCAGCATTTGGGCAAAACAAGCATCTGTCAATATCTATTTTCTGCTGGACTTGTGCAGAATGCTCTAAACACAACATGGAGGACATTACACATTATAAAAGCATTGTTTTACAGCCTGTGCTTCCTCATCAAAGACTGCCAAAGCTGCAGACCCACATAAGGATGAAATGCACATCACCATTTTCGACATAGACATTAATTAAATGCATATTAGGTAAAGTTATACAGCAGTTATATAGTATTAAAGCTTGAGGGTTGTGCAAAAGTATGTGAGTAAGCTTTGTGCTCTATCTGCTAATGATAAACAACCCAGCAGCCCAAACTCTTGAGTAAATCTGATTGTCTTTTTGTGTCTTTAACTAAATCCCATTGCCTTCGTTGCTATGGTGGACATGTATCTGTTTGATGACATTGCTGGTGGAAGGGTCTATTGTCAGCGGAGCTTCTCTGAATCCAGTGGATAACATTTTTTCCATAAACAGTCAAACATCTGGACTCAGGCTGGTAAACCCTGTGTGTTGTTTAGGTTTCCGTCATAATTCCATTACATGACGAAAACAATTTGAAGGATCAGATCACAAGTCGTCTTTCCATACCTTATTGAGGGGTTTGAAGCAAAATCACAAAAAAGTAAGATGGGATTTAGGTAGAACTTTATGAACTGCCCACAAGAGAATAAACAGTGTTGAAGAAGATGAAAACTGTTTATATTTCATAACGTCAAGGATCCATGAGGTTTTTTTTTTTTTAAATATGAGTTCAACCAAAAGCTATTGATGCAAGTTTTGGATTTGGTATGAGTAGAAAAATGTGTTTCCAATCCCTTCAACCATATTTTGACAATGACACTTCAGGCGGATCTAAAACCTTTTATGCAAACCTTACAATTATAAAGCGTTTTGTTCTTTGAAAATGTGTCCACTTTCTCACAGTCTTGTTTTGTTTGCCACAACTGAATGATAATGATGATGGACCGCTTCAGCTAAAAATATATTTACATAAATTCTCTACGGTCAAAAACACTTCAAAACTTGTTGACGGCCAACGTTCGGCAGCGGGTGACCTCAGTTTGGAGGAATGCAACTGGGACCAGATGGTGAAGCTTCGGGTTGGGGTCACGGTAGACCGCTCCGACGTGGAAAAAAGACCAAACGGTTAAATATGTGCTAGCGGGCTCCCCAGACGGCGGCACTATCAAATAACCTGGGTCGGATTACGGCACAGATGCATGGTACGAGACCCCGCAGGTGGGATGGGGGTCTTCGTGCCGTCGGACACATTGTCATAGTATTTCAGAGATGGAAGTTGGTCGGGGTGCGATAAAGGCACGGCTCCTCTTGGGATTGGGGATGATGAAGCAGCTGTCTGAAGACGCTGGGAAGCAGCCATTTTTCATTTATAACAAGGAACATTCTCCAGAGTCTGTTAGCACTGATAACTGCCCACTAATAGAAAATAGTTTGGAATGAGATTCTTTAAAATGCAACAGCCATGATTCTGTCAGACAAAACCATATATGAAATCAACACTTCTTCACATCAAAAGTGCTTTATATACATTTGCTGAAAGACTAAAAGCTCAATTTGGATCCTCCAATAACCCAGACTCATGAATCATTGCTTCGTGTGGCCAAATTTACACACAATGTGTACTTTATGAATTGTGAAATAAGCCACATTTTTCACCCTTGAGCAGACTTAATGATTTCTCAATAGGCAAGAGAAGAGTTGGGGTGGTGGATGGGACACAAAGCCTGAACTTTACTTTGGGAGACTTGGGTTTGAGGTCAAAGGTGAAGTTGCGTGTGAATACCATTATTGATAAGTTAGCATCTCTGTCTTTAGTGAGAAAAAAGGACATTGTCTCATGATTTTTATGTGATTCTTGTGTAAAATGTGTAAAACAAACTCTCACCCACACAACCCCATCATTAGTGGTTGGATGCCAAAGTTGATATCTCTGACTATGCCTCTATCTGCTCCTGACCCCTGACCTCTACGTCCTAACCCTCGCCCTAACCCCTAACCCTTCACCTGTACAATAACTCACCTTTGTGCAATAGACAGTTCCCCAATTCACACTTGCCTCTTGTTATGCAGCTTATTGTTTATACACTTTATGTAGATAATTTATATTCCATATTACATCTTTACATATGTATATCACATATTTTATTGTATATCTTTATTTTTACATCTTTATTTTATTGTTCATGAGTGTCTGTTTGTAAATAACCTGCTGTGATTTCCGTTGTGGAATAAAAAAAGTCTAAAGCTTGCCCTAAGCCATTATTTTTTTGAAAACTGAACCAGGTTTCTTGCATAATCATAACCATAAGACATTTTTATTGTTCCAACCAAATTCCCAGATTGGCCCATACATCTGTAATATAACTGATTCATTTTCTGTTTTACATTTGGCATTTTAAGATGTGCTTAGTAAGCCTGTATCTGTGGCAACTTTTTGTAAGCATTTCCTTCAACTAAACATGGTGGTCTCTGTCATAATTCAGTTTTTGAGGCATCAGGGAGATATGCATCTTTAATTCAAGTTTTCCTTCAATAAAACAACCATCTCAGAGTTGTTTGAGCTTAGATCTTATCAGGGCCAGGTCTCACTCTGTCGACATGTTTAAATTGGGCATAGGGATGTTTTCGGTACAACTCTAAAAAATGAATGGGGCTTTTATGCTGGGATTGAATAGAGACCAAGAATTGAACGTTTATTTTTACTTTCTGGTGTGAGAGGAGTCACAGTAGATCTAGGGCTGCGAGAAGAAGTTACATGTGTGTCTTGAAACAGAAGTGACTGATTGGCAAATGCTCTACAAACACAGCTTTTGGTACCTCGTAAAGTTTGTCTGCTGAACACATTAGCTTAACTTTGACCAAACGTCAGGAACACATACAGTATTCAAGCTGTCTTTTGCATTTGCAAGCTAACTAACACTGGTGCAATTTTAACTGTTTCTGTTCTGGGGGTATAACTCTAAAATTGAGACTTTTATAAAAAATACTACTAATTTTGATTTGGAAATGCCAGATTTGTGTTGTAGTGTGGACAGAAATAAACTAAAATGATGATAAAGACTTTTATGTTTGGTCATGATTGTTTTTGTTAACAAAAGAAAGCAATACGTTATCATTGTCAACCATTAATTACCAAATTATTTGACATGACCCTTGTACTGTAATGATTAGTAAAGGCACACTTTTAGTGGACTTTGTGCTGTCAAAATGTGTTCCAAGTGAGCGCACTGTTCTTTGGTAATCCCTTAGTTTTAGTAGATGCTTAACACTGCAGTCTGTTGATTAGAGGATACCAACTTGTCTAAATTTGACAAAAATGGATATAAAACTACAATCTTTTCTCCAACAAAGCATGTCTTGTTCTTGTAATAAACAGCTGTATTCCTAAATGTTGGGATTTTCTTGAGAAGAAAGATTATGATCAACAGCTTTTTCAGGTTGTAGGGTGGATTTACACCAGAAGCGACAAAATCACTCACTCTATCTGTGTCACCAGCCCTCATTCTAGTGGTTGGCTGCAGATGGGAGGTTCAAGTCTCCCAGGTGTCTAACAAATCCAATTTTTTGCAACCATGCATAGAAAATTAACGGTTGCTGGTCTTATTAGTTGCTAATGACGCTTTTGGTGTGAACTCATCCTTAGAGTCAGCATTTTTTGGCTCTTGCTTTGTGAATAGAAAACATTGCTTTCTATCACTACAGTGCAATAAACTTGAGCATAACTTGGAGTGTTAAATAGTGGTGCACTCCTACAAACAAAGATGAATTTACTTGACTAATTTACTACCGATCCATCCTGTACTGCAGAGGTGTCAAACTCAAAGTGGGGCTGCAATAGTCAATAATAATCCTTCCAGGGGCCGAAGATGGAGATTAAATTTTGAGAGATTGTATCTTGATCAGGTTTTAGTTGGATTTGAACAGATTTGAATTGGATTCAAACAAGTTTTAATTGGATTTGAACAGGTTTTAGTCAGATTTGGACAGGTTTTAGTTGGATTTGAACTGATTTTAGTTGGATTTGAATAGGATTTTGGTGGATTTGAACAGGATTTAGATAGATTTGAACAGGTTTTAGTCATATTTGGACAGGATTTAGTTGGATTTAAACAGGTTGTAATAGGTAGTGGTAGGTTAATCTTTGTAGCAAAAATCAAAACCATCTAAAACCTGTTCAAATCTATCTAAAACCTGTTTGAATTTAACCTAGTGCCAAAAATGTAAACTACTAAATGTATTGAAGGGCCACATAAAACAGTGCAAAGGGCCGCATTTGGCCCCCGGGCCTTGAGTTTGACATGTGTGCTGTACTGTAACACTTAATGAAAATGTTGCTTCAAAAACTGCAACGGCATAGATTTTAAGACTTTCTTCAATCACAATTAGTTTGGATGTTGTGTTGCTGATAGTATTTAAGGCTACTGTTCATTGTTTCTTGTTCATGAGTTTAAAATGGCCGGCGAACAAAAACATCATAAAACAGTCCTGTGTATTTTCTTGAACCAATAATGGAGACTTTCTTTTTCGTTGCATCATTTGAGTTATTCTCATCTTCAAACCTCTCGAACCGAAGCTGATTGAATCCAGCTCTGCTCTGTTTCACTGTGGTTCACTCGCTCCTAAAGCCACACTGTACACATTGTGCGTGCTGCTGCTGTGTTGGCACTCATAAAGACTCTATTCTTTGGACAGTCTTAGCGTGGATCTCCTTGCGGTCAGAGCTTGTGCGAGGCTTCAGTCTGTCTGTCTCTACACGGTGTGGACTTACAGCGGGCTTTATTTTCACTGCTGGAATCGGTATCCTCCGAAAAAGCGCCGTGGGGCCGTGTTTTCCTTGTCGACGGCTACTGTTTTCTTTTGAGGCCTCGCGCTGGATGATGGAGCTACAGTAGCACGAGGTGAAGAGGTTCCCCCCTCGTGAGTGGCAGCGGTTCAGCAAAGCAAGAAACCCAGAGAAGAACACCTATGTATGGTTCTCATTATCGCTCCGAAACCTGCGATTTATGAGCCATTCTTTTTTCGCTCCTGCAACACAGATGGTGCCGCTTGGTCCGAGGGAGGCCTGCTGCATGTGTTGTAGAGCCATGTAAATTACGTTTTCGGTGGCTTAAGTCATCTGAAATGGGTCCTACTGTGCCATAACACTCCCTTTAATATCCTGCAGATGTGTGTCGCCTGTGAAAAATGAAGATGGATTAAGACATCTTCATTGAGGTCACGGGGAAATGGGTCATAAACATCTTTTTGCTTTCCCCAGTAGCTTCCACATCATTATATGGACACAAAACATTAAACGTATGCAGTAGCTAAGGCATGAGATGGGAAATGACTTGTTACATTTGTTCTTCTGCATTTGGATTGCTTTTACAAAGTGCAGTATTCCAATGACAAACATATACAATGACATAAAATAACAGCACAAGTTAAAACAGTAAAGCCACACACAGAGAAAGAGGCAGGGCGTTTCAAATTCCCCCCCAAGTTTTAAAACGACATTTGGAGACCATGAGGAAGTGTTAATCTGAGGAGCAAAGAGTAAAATAAATTCTAAACCTAACTGGTAACTAGTGAAGAAAGCCTCACTGCTGCAGTTTGTACGAGCTGGAGTCTATTCAGAGTTGATATGTTATAATAATCAAGTTTTTCAAAATAATAAATATAAGTATGAATAATCATCTCCAGAAGAGACTTTGAGATGAGATGTTTTTCAAGTGATAATAATGTTTGACCAACTGTCTTCTTCTATCTGCTTTGGAGGTAAGTTGTGGTACACTCTGGACAATACTGACTTAATCACAGAGCTATTTGCCCCCAGGGTTATTCCCTTATGGGCAATTTATTAATCCTACACTCAACAAGAAAGACTGATATTGCAGGATCAGAGTTTAAAAACAGGCTTATGAATGTGCTTCTGATTGGTTGAGCATAAACAAACAACAAAAAAACATTGGTTCTTTAGTGCTTACTTTACTTCCTTTTAGTGTTTACTATTGTGTACTTCTACTATAATTATCTATTCTAAAGTAACTACTAAGTACTGATCTGTTACAGTTGATGATATCAGTATCTGTTTATGTGCAATGTTTATTTCAATGTGTGTTTTGATGTCAGTAATTATGATACATTCATTTTTGGGAGGATATAATGTATATGTTTCATTAATAAGGAGTTTGGATTCATTATTAGCAGCTGAGTTGACCATCTTTGGTCTTATTTTTGCAGATGTTTTGTCGAGATTACACAGAGCCCTTTTTGTATTTCCTAACCTGAGCCAGGTGTTGTTCTGCCAAAAGATAACAATAAAAATATATTGAAATATCTGGAAAATGGTATTTCTCTTTTTCAGTCGAATCCCTGATGTTCCACACACTTAACAATACTTTCACTTGAGCGTAATGTCTAGTCTATGTATTTTTGGGGGGTTTTATGTGAAGTGTGTCTGGCATAAAAATAGCACTTTTTGTTCTGCTCCATTTGATGATACACAACACATTCATTTCAGGTTGGGTGTAGAGGAAGGGAGGCTTTATGCAGAAATAATTGCTTGTTGAGTATATTAAAATGCAAGTTAACACACAAAAAGTCACAATTTTCAGTTAAAAATGTTGAATTTCCTTCTCACTGGATCAACATAAATATGAAATGTGAGAATTTTAAATGTTGCACGTTTAGGTGACTGTGTAAGCATCACAGCGGAAACAGTGTTGATTTTATCACCCTGCAACGCTTCCATGTGTAAACAACCTGTAAACGGCCAAAACCCCATAAAATCTGTCCCAATGCCTTTTAAAGGACAACGGAGAACAGTGAAGTCTAAAAAAGACAGCTTCCCTTTCAGTGCCCTGCCTCTAAATCACTGCCTTCACTAAAGACGCCTGGATGAGCTGCAGCTTTCCTCTTCTCAGCTGTGGGAGCTACTCATTAGAAACTGCTAACTTTTACCTGTCCATGTCACAAAGACCGGTTTAAGCTCTCCTTAACACTGCATTGGGCCGTGTTTGAGTATTCCCAGTCCTCCCATCCAGGCTTTGATCGCTCACTTTCAAAGACGGCAGCCCCACGAGCACCTGGATGTTGCTAGTGGTTTACAGGGCGAAACTATGTGGCAGAAATGATAATAACAGTGATTATATTCATCTGCTGCTGGTTGAAAGGCCCGGTGTTGCAGTGGAATGGACTCCTGTGAACATGACCATTAGGTTACACAAGAAAAGTGAGGTTACGCCGAAGGTGAACCACTCAGGACACGGCTGTTGCACAACCTCAACCCGCTCTGGCAAATGGATTTATTGTATCTATGTAATGTTGTGTTGAAAGAGTTGTAAATGTGCCATATGAGATCATGTTATCCTACTTTCATCTGTTTGAAGGGGAAAAAAGTTTCTTCTTGCACAAATTGACCTTGTATTTATTGTGTTTAAGGAAGACATCAGAGACTTATTTCAGGTTGTGGGATTTTTTATTTTTATTTCAAATAGATGTTTTCTCCTTATGTCCACGTGGGAGCAATTGGCAAAATGTCTTGTCACACAGCACTACTAAAAATGTTTAAAATGTGTACTCCAGACTACAAGATGGCAGTAAATGCTCTGTCCAAAATCAGAAAAACACAGAAGAATTACAGCAGGCACAGTGTTTTTTTTCCTCCTATATCTACGTATATATTGTATCTGTAGCCAGGGCGTTAAAGTAACTTAGTGATCTATTATCAAACCAAAACAGCCTTTACTGACTGAACTTTGATCAATGTTAACTTTAGATTTCTCTTGAAGACTCAGCTACTGAGAGTATTATTCATAATAAGAGTGTGGAAACAGTTACATCTTATAAGTACTTTGGCTTAAACTTAAATTTGATGTGAACACTGCAGCTAATGTGAAACATGGACAATAAAGAATTCACCTTATGCCTAAACTGTCCTCTTTCTCAGTCAGTCCTCGTTCTTTGTCGATTTTATCAGTCTTTTATTGAGAGCCTCGTGTTTTTTTTCTTTTATCTGTTGGTTTAACAACCTTACTCTCAAAGACAAGAACACTCTTAATTAGTGTATAGTTCAAATCTGTTCTAAAATCATCCGAGTGCAGCGGAGGGACTTGACCTCTTCCTGTTAATATTACTGAAGGAAAAATCCTAATTTATAGATTTATCTAGGGCCTTTATTTTAGCTGCCCTTTTATTTGTAATTATTTGGCATTTTAAAGCAGAGAAATCCTGGAAGTCACTTACTCATCTTCAGTCAAGATCAACTGCATGAGTCTGTTGTGATTTATGTGTGTATAAAACCTGACAGAAACCCATTGAGGGGCTTAGTGTCTATGGAAACCCACCTGACCAAACAAACACTGGTAGCTCTCAAACTCAAAGCCTGGACTGTTTTGTTTTGTGGTATTCTGATCCTCAAACCGTCTGTCTCTACCACTGAAGGATCTGCAGTTATGCTTAACAAATTAGTGGCATCGATTCAGGTACCACCTCACTTTTTAACCAACCAATCTGTCTGTGTTGCCAGAGGGTGTCTCTGGACTTTTTTCTTCTTACTGCAGCAGTAAAGTCATAGCAGCTTCAGATAATGATGTTTTACAAGGTATGTGTGAAAAGGGAACCTAATTCAACACCTAGGCTGCTTTTGGAGGTGAGTGGAATCTAAGAAAGGGACAAAAAAAAATAAAAAAAAAAAATAACAGGGAGTGGAGCTTTAAACTTAAACGTCAATTGCAATAAAATACTGGATGTATAAACCTTCAAGCAAAATAAATTGATCATTCATCAAATTCTCATGATGATCCAAATGCTTTCATTTAGTTAAATTGTGGTACTTTTCCCACTACCATTTTCTGGATGGTAGGGTTGTTGTGTGAAAATATGTCCCTAATAGCTTATAAAACATTGCCAAAATATCTTGATGAATGGGTTTCATTCTTTGAATAATAGTTTTGTTGTAGGTCACAACTTTTTGGGATCCCAGTATGAGACCAGTTTAGGACCACTGGGCTACAGGAAATGGTCTTCATTCATTCATTCATCTTCTTCCACTTGACTGGAGCATATCTCAGGTGGGGTACAACATGGACAATGGTCAGTTAGTTGGAGGGCTGACAGATATTGACCTAACTCAATTCAATTTAGATTCACCATTTTACCAATGCATGCATGTCTTTTTCCGCAGTGGGAGGAAGTCAGAGTAGTATAAAAGATGATTTGTTTCCTCTATTGAAACAGTTTATATTCATGCAGCTGCAGTGATGAGGTCCACATAACCTCGAACGTCATCTTCAACTGCAGCTTCTGTGTTGGGATGGTCTTACATCTAAAGAAATTATCAGTACGTATCAAAACAAATTGTCACTCACTAGCCTCTACCTTTTTAAGAGAAAAAGGCTAACTTGTTACACCTATTGATTCAAGTTCAGACCTCCACAATGAAAGAAAACACAGTATGAAATATCTTTTCTACAACTGAGTTACTAATGTCTTCCTAAGGACTCTTTAATTAAACCTTGTTTTACATTTACAATGCCGCATCAGCTGTTTTTCCATCCTGCTGCCATTAAAACCACTGAGTACTGCTGGGGTTGTGGTAAGTAACCAATGAATAAAAGTAAAAACATTTTGGCAGACCTTTCAGCCATTTATGCACCGCTTTAAAGATCTTACAAATGTTGTTATTACATGTGCATGATTTACAGGTTACGGTGGATCTGAAAGTGGTGGTATGGCACGTTACCTTTTGATAAACATACCCTGAGTGTCAGCAGGCATGAACTCACCTCTTATTGAAATGCTACATGACTCCCTCTAATGCTGCGGTTTACCACAAGTACCAGGAGGTCAGTGGAGAGACCTGAACAGAGGCTCTCTGTTCTCTGCTGAGGGCCACTTCACTGTAGCTGTGCCACACGTCAGTAATGATAAGGACAGTGAGTAAATGAGGTAGCTTTATTTATACAGAGATTAAAATCACAATATGCTTTACAATGTGCTGCTTTTTTCTGGGGCCAATGTAATGGATGTTCTTCTTAAGACCAAAGTGTGAGATTAGAGGAGTAACATTACAACAGATCAGTGACATCTCTGAGCATTCAACACAAAGGAATAAAAGCAGGAATAAGCAACTCCATATCAGCATTTGATTAGATTTTTTTTTCTTCACTTTTAAGATATTCCTGTGTGATAATAAGTTTTAGACCAGTGGTGTCAAACTCAAGGTGTTGAGGGGCCGCAATAGTTAATAAGAATCCTTTTAGGGGTCGAAGATGGTGACATTTGGAAGCTTTAATTAAATTTTGAATGTGAGATTTCATTTTCATTTGAGTCTTACAAAAGTTATCACACAAACAGTAATTTCCTTCTTTATGGAAACTGTTTGTGGTTGGATTTGAACAGGTTTTAGATGGATTTGAATTGGTTTTAATTGGATTTGAACAGGTATAAGTCAGATTTGAACAGGTTTTAGTTGAATTTCAAAAGGTTTAGTTGAATTTGAACAGGTTTTAGTTGAATTTGAATAGGTTTTTTGGTTGATTTTAATAGGTTTTATTTATCTTTGTAGCAAAAATCAAATCCTTTAAAACCTAGAGCCAAAAATATAACTTTCCAAATGTATTGAAGGGCCACATGAAACATTGCAAAGGGCCGCATTTGGCCCCCGGGCCTTGAGTTTGACATGTGTGTTTTAGACCAACTGTGTGGATTGATTAATGACATGAGAACACTATAGTTTCTTGAGAAGGAGAAGTAGCAGCAAGATTTAACAATTAAGATAAAATAAATCAAGAAGTCTGTAATTGTTTTCTTTAATTTACGTCCCGTTAATTTCTAGAATTCTTCACTGTGAGTCAAAAATCACAGCCACCCTATCAATCACACTTGCACAAACTCATACATCCAGTGCCAGCGACTAAAAGATGAAGTCAAGAACATATGGTTGCCCCATAACAAGGTGTTTGCTTGAAAAGGTGAAAACCGTAATGGACGAGAGATGCTGACAGAGAGTCCAGACAAGACTTTAAGGACTGCTGCAGAAGTAAGTCTGTATAGAATACAGTCACTGTCAGTGTTTATCATGAGTGTAATCATTTAGGAGGCACATAGTAGCACCTTGAGGCATACCCAATGCTCAATGGAAGCAAAATTAAGACTGGACTTCATTGGAAATGCAGCCAGAATAACAGACATTAATCAAAAAGGAGCATAAAGAAGAGCAAAATGTATGTGCAAGTAGCGCTTAACATTGTTTAAACCCCCTCTAAAAATGTTTATCACTACTGTGGATGACAAGCATTCTAATAATGTTAATAAAAAGCAGAACTGGCTTATTGATTAAGCAGCAAAGTTGAAAATGAAAAGTGTGATGTAACACATTCCTAAAACACTAAATAATTAAGAAGGATTATATGCAACAAGAATAAAAATTTTACCAAAACCAACACCTGTGGAATGCCACATGACATAGGATAGTTTCAAATATATAGCAACATTAAAAGTTATAATACTGGGGTAGAAAGACAAGAAGCACTGCCTTTTTTGTCACAAAGTAAATGTAAAAGAGCAATTGTAATTAACTTTTATGTTAATCATTGTAGCTCCAAAGAGAATTTCATGTTCGCAGCGCTGGCAAAACAAACTGTGACATCCATCGCAGCTTGAAGTTATAAAATAATCTTGAAGTGTCTTGTAAATTACTGTTACATTACTCTTTTGTTAGGCTTAAATCACAAGACATTTTGCTGTTTTGGCTGTAAACTATGTGGTATTTGGAAAATGTTAAAAGGTAAACGGACCTATTTTTTCCATAAATGGTGGGAGGCTACACAGTATTGTCAGTTGAGCTATTATTTTTAAGTTAGCCACAAATTACTTCAAAGTTCAAAACACTGTCAGGGATTCTTTGCCTTAAACATAAAACCGTGACCCCTAACCCTCCTTTGGGACACATCCTGGTCCTGACACAGTGGGTCTTTGAGGGCCACGCTCACGGGTCACTGCTACAAATAAAGTGTGGGTGTCATAAAGTGTCAGTGAGGAGACATGAACACAGCTTCGAGGTTTGGCGTGGGTGACTCATCAGCGTCACTCGGCCTTCTGGGAAAAATAGGAGAAAGAAGTGACTAAGACTTTCCCTTTTTTTAGCGTCTCTTGCCGAGCTGCCAACAGAAGAACTCACTGACCACCGCCAAGGTCAGTGCAAGGGCCTACCTGCCCGAGAGAGAAAGACTGAGTCAGCAAATAAAACAAAGCAAGGGATGAGTTCACAGGGTTTATTCAGAAAAAAATTGACATTCAAATTTCTCTGTAACCATGGTATTTTACATGAATGCCATTCCCACTTCTCTCAGTGTTGTTAAATGTTTGAAAATGTGTTATTCCTTCTGAAGTACGCTAATGACCGAGTGCAAGACTAATCAAGACATCTGTATTGGTGCTTCTCAAGAATGCTGTGTCACTCTTACCACTTTCAGAGGGACCTCGTTCCAATCTATTTACCTACACATTCACATAAAATGACAAAAAAAATAAAAATAAAAATGGTAAAAACACAAATTAAAATGTACTAACTTCGGTGTAATGTGCAGAGGACCACAGATTTGGAATAAACTGGACAATACCATCAAAATGTCTTCATCTTTGCATATTTTCAAAAGGAACTTGCAGAAAGCAGCTTTAACGTCTTCATCTTGTAGCTTTTGTCAAATGATTGTTTATATTGCTAAGGGCCTTAAGACTCTAAATATCCTTTATAAATGCCTCTATTATTGTTTTTTCATGAATGTTGTTTTGTATTTTTGTTTGTGTTTTGGGCCCCTATATTATAAGCTTTAAATGGCTTCTGAGGGTGTCCCATTTCACAAAAGTCTTTTGTTGCAGACACAAACGTGAGGACCGGGAACTATATGCTTTCGTGAATAAACTAAACTAAAACTAAAAACTAAAACTTAAGAGCTGGAGCCTATGCCAGCACCTTTGGGCCTTAGGCAGGTCTAACACCCAGACACAGACACTGACAAACTATAATACAGTCTCACATTCACTGGCTAGTGGCAATTTTAGAGTTACTGATTCACCCACATCTGCATGTCTTTAGACAGTGGGAGGAAGCTAGTTTGTGCGTGGTTTTACTTTGCCGAACACTACACAACTTTCACAGTCTTTACAGATTTTAAAAATACAAGGAGTACACAATAACAGACTGATTTTAGCAGATTTTTTTAAGATGACCGAAAGACTGGGGATCACACACTATAGGATCTGTCAAACAACTAAAGACAACTTGTTGACAAATCACTGTTTTGATGTTCCAGCAACTTCCTGCGCTGTTTCCTGTGTCCCACTATCCTAACTAAGCATGCCGACTATCTCCAACTAGTGCAGACTGGTGCAGACTTTGCCCGACTGGGAACTGTGGGTAAAATCTGACAGAAAATCTTGTGTCCTCAGCTTGAGACATACTCTTGGGTTTGAATAGTTGTCTATTCTCCCACGCAACCTTGAAGGAAGCTGATGAATACATGACGACACTTACTTTGCGTGCCATTTAAAGTTCAGATAAATCCTTCAAACTGTTCAATGTGAGCAGTGCTAGACAAAAACTCACTCATTTACCTTTGGAAATACATTCTAAACTTTTCCCTCAGAGTTTTTATAGTGGAAATAATTCGTTTTGTAACCTTTCCATTCTTCAGCCGCTAACTGTCAGCGTTTATCAGCGTGTCTTGTTAACCAGAACCTCTACTTACCTTAACAACATTAACTCATTTTCACCAGACGTCTGTGCTTTACTCACCTCATTTTCCAGGCCGCAAAAGTCATTAAAGCAGCGATGACCTCACGTACCAAATTTTGGGCTGACATCACTGTTGAACTATGCTGCTCCCTGATGATGTGCCTGATTTAGAGGCTGTTCAGCTCACTTGTGGCTTCCTCCAGGAGCTGAAGGTCGTGAGCGGTGACCTCTGGCCGACTTCGCGTCTGTCTGGAGAGGACATCACACGGAGGAAACGGCAGAAACCACGCACAGCCCCCTGATGACAGATTTCTGCGGAGGACAGAGTGAGGATATTTCCCCATTGCGTCAGGAGTTCCCCTGGGAGGAAGCTAATCCTCTCTGAGCATTGATACCGCTTAAATTTACTCAGCTTTCATGGTTTTTTAGTTCAAAGAGATGCAAGAGTTTGTGTCAGAGAAATGTTTAGTCTGTACTTTCCTATGATATCACTGCTACTGTCAACTGTTTTCTTGACAGAGACATCAAGCTCTCTTTACAGGGGTAGGAACTATAGATTAGGGTGACTAAATGTCCCTGTTTTAAAGGCATCATCCCATTTTCATGCTTCTTGTCCCAAACAATATCGTTAAAAGCTCAGCCGGTCCCTCTTCCCATTGTCCAGATTCACTTAAAACTGAAAAAAAAAATAATAATAATTGCACCCCCTTTTAAAACCTACTGTGCCCAAAAATCTGCTGTTTGTTCAGAATAACACATAGAGATTTCAGAATCTTAACTGAAGACATCATAGACTCTGCA
Organism: Rhyacichthys aspro; assembly: GCA_036850595.1. Classification (NCBI taxonomy): domain Eukaryota; kingdom Metazoa; phylum Chordata; class Actinopteri; order Gobiiformes; family Rhyacichthyidae; genus Rhyacichthys; species Rhyacichthys aspro. Next base: position 20,310,727 of record CM072156.1, read on the forward strand.
CAGTTCTGTTTGTACAATCTGAGATCTCCAGGCCACACTCTGAACTCATGAAATCTCACCAAATCAAGCCACAATCACACACGACTAGTGTAAACAAACATGGCTGACTACAGTAATCTTGTTGCACAGTGCTGTCTTTTGCAGTGTTTCATTCTGCTGTCCGTTCATGCTTTCTGATTAATAATAGTTTCCTTGTGGGAACTTGGATGTCATCGGGGCTCCCTTCACCACCATATTTAAACAATTCTTAAGTAAACAGTGTATACTTGTGGCTGGCTATTCTGTTCTACAAAGGCAAAGTGCATTATCTCTGAATGACCTTCAGTCTTGCGCTATTGTCAAATGTGCCAAAGCAGAAATAAGTGTTGTATATGGAAGGAAAACAGCAGATACTTGCATAAATGTGCACGAAACAGCATTAAATATGGTTATTTTGAGTAAATATGTCTTTAGCACCTGGCTGACGAGGAAACAAGGTTTGTGTCCTGTGTTTACTTTTGTGCAAGCAGAGTGCACCAGCATCACATGGCTGTTAAGATTGCTATGTAAGCTACCTCAGTGTCCAAATGTAACGATGATGTGTTTCGAAGGTTTTGTAATGGTGTAGTACTGTATGGCAAAGATAAAAGATGAAGATAAAAGATTTTAATTTAAGAGTCAAAATACCATAACACACAGCGGGGGATGCTACAGTCTGCGTATTAAATCAGGATAAAAAAGGAAATCTTATTATCTGTTTTATTTGTTGAGTTTGTATTCCACTTTAGAGAATCAGTGTTAACCAGTGTCTACCTCCTGCACCAGGGCTGACTCACCTGGAGACTGCTGGGAGCGCTGTGAGAGTCATGTTTTTTTTTTTTTTGCTTTGAACATCTTCATATCAGCCCCGCTGCGAGGGAAGCGGGACGGTGCAGGAGTGACGGACGGACACCTGGCTGCATGGACCATCGACTACCTCAGCAACAGGCCACATTACATGAGTCTGTGTAACTGGGGCCCCTCCAGGACATCATCCCACAAACCTGTAAGCATCCAGGGCTCGGACATCGAGGGATGGGACAGTTTTAATATGACAACAAGCAGTAACTACTACTTTTCTTACTTCTACTTGAGTCATTTCGGCTACTCTGTCCACCTCTGATCCTATGTCCACCACTGTCACCCGTTCTACAGATGCTCTGAGCTCTCATCAGGGTTAATTAAGTCAGCATATGGCAATTATTACAGATTAGTATCTCCCATCAGGCTAGCGGGGCTAATTGCCGAGGTCTGACGGCATTCTGCACCGGCCATTGGTGCTCAATGGCGTTTGTAAAGCCTGATTTATACCAACAAATTAGTCCCACCATGCACGGGATTGGTTTCAAAGTCCCCAGTCCAGCTCCAGACTAAAGGCTGATGGATTCATTTGGCCTCTGCTTCTTTTCATGTATTTAATTGCACCATTAATCAAAATTAAATCCCAACCATGCGCCGCTGAGCCGAAGCAGAAGGTGCCGGCGTCCCGTTACGCCGCTGGCCTACTGTGGCCGCAGCTTGGGTTATCCTTTACTTTGCGTGGAATTGTTCCCAGCGGATGCATGTAGAAGTGGTGGGTAAGGCTGTGAAGAGATGAAGTCATGTGTTTGCGTTACGCTCCAGAGGTCACGTCCGTACGGTGAGACGACAGGGGGCTCGTCTCGAAAGTGTAACCTGACGCCGCAGCCCCTCTGTCTCCTCACGGCTGCGATGAAATTTCAGAGCCTGGTGAAAGTGAGATGGATTTATAGCTGGCTGCGTCTGAGTGGGTTTTATTTAAGTCGCACTAAAGTCTTGAAAAGTAAGTAAAAAAAAGACTACACTCACCCTTTGAACCATCATTGTGTAAAATGTCTTAGTTGTGTATAATCATAGCAAAATAACACTCTTTATCTTGGTATAACAGACATTTACAGCTCTATTAAACCCAATGGAAGTTATATGACTTTATGTATTGCCCAAAAAGGATAAATTGAGCACTGCAAGAGGGAAGCACACACATATTTCTATCCAAGTCTTTATGTAAAAAAGTCAATTGAAGTTCTTTTATGTGAAATCACTGTCAGATGTATTTTCATTTGGTTTGTTCATAAATAAAGCATGTCCCTACAGGGCTACCATAGCTGTTCATCTGCTTTAAAAGGAGGTAAGAGGTGTGGAACCCAAATTGATAAAGTTTTACATTTCTTGACTGCAGTCTGTTTGTGTAATACTTAAAATATAATGTTTACAGCACAAGTTATTAATGGATATTTGCCATTTGACCTTTTTCCATCATTTGCATGAAGACAGCAGCAAAAATGGCAAACAGCACTATCAGGTTTAAAAGGCTCTCAGTAACTGTAACTCTCAGTGACAGGAAAAATGGTCTACTACGTTCTTTAGCGCATTTAATAACCAAATAGATTTTGATCCATTTTAAGTACACTCATCAAACTTATTTCCATTAGGTTTGTCCATTGATAATGGCATGTCCCTGCAGGGCTACCATACCTGTTCACCTGCACAATCTGCACTTTCACCACCACATGTTGACAGAAAGGCCCAAAACTAGATTCCCCAGCTTTAAACCAAAATTGCACAATGTTAAAATTTTACATTGACATTTCTTAAACTTAGCCTTTGATACATGAAAAAATGCAGAAGATCTAACAATGATGTGGTCAAAATCTTATTTATTTAATGATCCTATATTTAACTGAGTAAATACTTTAGATGCAACCGTGACAAGTCAAAATTATGACAAAGTAATAGTAAATGATAATGTTATGTATATTATTTTTTGACCAATCTTGAACCATCTTCTGATAATTGTTTCCAAAAATGCGTAGTTTAACTGAAATCTAATTGCATCAGTTAGTTTTCGGTGCTGCACTCTTTCAAACTGACTTTTACCAATTATACCAACTTCATTATACAAACATTATTCAAAGATTTATGGGAAACGTCAACAACAAGTTAGATAAGACATTACAAGTTGGTGTAAAGGTGGTGCACAGTGTAGCAAGTGGTAGAAAATGAATGAATACATGAATATATATTATTGATATTTCCCTAAGCCTTGTTAAGTTCACTAAATACATCATTTAGTTGACAGGCTTTGTGTCAATATCAGAATAGATGTGAACAGAAATGATCAGTAGGTGGAAGTCCCAGGACAGCTCATTAGTGGAGTGTCCCTTGAATTATTTCAGCCCAAGATATGAAATTTATCGATCACCCCTCACCTTCATTCTTTGGCTAATTTCCGATAAACAGAGCCGCTCTTCATCTAACCTTGTACTTACCCCTGAGACTCTTTTTTCATAACTCATTTTGCAAACTCTTGAATATGGCTCCACGTTCCCCCGCAGCTATAATCTGTCCACAGTAAACCCAGCGCTTACCCTCCTCAGAGCGTGTCGCCCAAAATGATTGGCTTTGAAAATGCCAGGAAACATTTCCCTTTTCCCCAGGGAGCGCATGGAAAAAACATTTCTCTAATCTGTGACGTTACGCCCCGGTATGATTGAAAAGGCAGTGACTTAGAGAAGGAAAGCTGCAATCCCCACAAGTGAAAATCAATCAGGACGTTTAAACAAAATGTCTCCTCTCTGTAACGTGAATGTCTGCTTTTAGACGAGAGAATGGTTCTGTCATTTACTGAGTATACTAATTGGAACCCATGTAATCCCACAGGTAACAATAGCACACATTACATTCTTACTTTTACAAATGATACGAGTTTGAATATTCTTGGGAGTATGTGGGATTAAACCTAGTCAGTCGTACCCATTTACCTTGAGAAATGGGTCTAGAATCCCTTTCCTTAATGGCCATTTCCACTCAATAGAATTCCTGTGCTTTATTTTTCTCTGATTGGTTATAGTCTATATTAATTCTATGAGTCTATACTAATTCTATAAGGTTTACTGTAAAATGACTATAAAGGTATTCAGCCATATGGGTCACAAATATGACTCTTTTTCTATTCTGTAGTGTCACAGAATGGCTTTATGTTTCTCTGATTGGTTATCTATACTAATTCTGTCCAGAGGCAGTTTATTCTGTGTCTGTTGGGACTGTCCACTTAAAACTCAACTAAAATCCGCAAAAAAACTAATACTTACAGAATATATATTAAAAAAAATAAATAATAAACACAATGACTGGGCCGATTATGGCCAGGAACAATATGAATTCAGCAATACACTACTCTGGAATATATGTAAAGGATGTGTTAAATGCTACTATGGTGTTTGGGCTCACAGTAAGCAACTGTAAAACTGCAATAAATTCATCTCACAGACAAGTCTACTTTAGAATTGACATTAACACTCAGGAGTACACAGTGTATGCCCAGCTTTATCCAAAAACTCCTCTCACACTCCCAGATTCCCTGTAGGACTTCTCTCCGCCATTGATTCAATGTTGACAAGCTGTGTGGAGCAACAGCCAATGGGAGTGTGCCTTTATTAAGAGTGAGCATCCATAAGAAACCTTAATAGTAAAGATAGATGATGTCTTAGGTCTCTTTTTTCCACAGTTGACTTCTATTACTGCGATCAGGTGATCAAACAGTTTTTTCCCAAATACAAGAAAAAATTGCAGTGACTGAGAAAAAACATCAAAGCACATATAACTTTTCGGGATTTTCAATGATTATTGGTCTCTTCAATGATACTGCTGCAAGGTCAAATGCTAAGTATATTTTATTTATCATTCATTCATTATAATTATACAGTATATTATAAAAGTAGTGTAGAGAGTTGTGTAAATGTTACAGTTTGAGGTGAAATATATGTTCATATGAGATGGTAACTTGCCTCATCACTGAGAGTTGCACAGAGGAGAGTAAAAACAGGCTTTGAGACTAAATATTGTAATATTTTTGAGGCTATATACTGTATAACACAGCATCTCTCCAAACAGCGGCAAAATCTCCTGCTGTGGTAAAGTTCAGTCAATTTAGGTGTTTTGGTGGAGCTCACACCCAAAAAAAAAGTATTTTCATTGAATATGTGTATCTTATAGGTTTACTGCAAAATGACTACAAAGGTATTCAGCCATATGGGTTACAAATATGGGTCTTTTTCTATTCTGCAGTGTCACAGAATGGCCAGGAGGCTGTATAAACAGTGGACTGCATTCATTCACAGTATATAAATAGCCGGTGCTCCTTTTTTTAAGCTGAGTCTTTTGTGTGTCCAATCAGCTGGCCGGTGATGTCAGAGGACTCGGGGAAGTGCTCGGGGAAGCCCTGAGTCTGCCACGGTCTAAGCTGGTGGAACAAAGCCTTCGGTGGGACGTAGAGGGAGGGCAGAGGGGGAGGAGACCCAGCTGTCTGCCCCTCACTGACGCCATTGTCTTCAAGCCACTGTACTCAGACCCCAAAGGGGATTAGCAGCGTCTGAGTGTCTCGCAGCTTCCGGACACAAACCCAGATTCTTGTGGAAAGTCTTTTTGAAATGTTACTGTGTGGGAGAGAAGCTTTTCCACACATTAAAGTTGCACGGTGTAAAATCTTAGTAGACAGTAGAATGCAAGCAGTCAACAGTGTTTGGAAAAATATGTTTAAAACTCCTTGGAAGATCAAGTTCTTATTTCGTCGGAGCGGACAAACTGAGTAAGGAAGCACAAACACAACAAAATTTTGCAAGAACTCTTCTGATAATGTTTTTAGCTTTTATTAAAGAGAACTCATCATTCAATCTGTGTCCACTGGGGCTGTTCACAGAGACAGTATTTCCCTGCAGGGCTACTGTAGGTGCTCACAGGTTGTAAATAATAGGGTTGAGGTGTTCCAAAAACAATCTATTTATAAATGTTGTTGCATGGGCCTAAATAGTCCTTTAAGCTACGACAGAGTTGTCAATTGGATTCAAGACAAAACTAACCCTGACCAACCCACGAGTCCATGAGAAAAGATCCATTTGATGAGTTGAAATCAAAACAAGTCCAGTCCTAGACCAAGTGCAAAATCATGTAGGGGTCAGTATTTAGTGAAGGAGGCAGTGTTAAAGGGCTAATTTTATATTAAAATGAATTAAATGGTTTTATCCTATCAAGAAATAATGACAGACAAACTAGTTATGGTGTTTGAGTCTTTTTATCTTTTAAATTTGATCTTTAAAAAGTGTTTATAAGAGTTTCCTTAAAACCAAAAGCTTTCTAAGGCCATTTCTTTGCTAACCTCCCTAAACAGTATCCACCTCAACCAAAACCAACATCCTTGGAGAAGAAGCTTAACATCACACACTGTCAAACCCTTAGTGTTAACCTAGGATATTAAGATGTGGTAATCATGATTAAGTCCATATTCTACTTTCTTGTAATGAAAAATGCATTATTTATCTCTTAAAAATCTGAAGATTACTAAATATAAAACGTGTAAACAATATTGTAATATCCTCCCATGTTACAGCTCATGTGTAGTGAGGTGATGATCAGATCGTATCCATTACAGACATCCACACAAAAAGGCCTTCGCTGACTGGCCCATGGATCAAACCCACAAGCTTCTTGCTTGGATACATGAGTGTTAAGATTGGCCAAAATTGTTCCCAATTCACACGTGTGGTCACATTAAATCCGCTTTATATCTCCTAAATTGTTTTTGCAGACTCCCCACTTTCCACAGTCTGCACACAACTGTATTGCACATAATAGAAAGTATCATTTGCGTAATGTAAAGATGAAATATCTCTTAATCGTTTTATTAATGTCCTTTGCTAAACATTGTATAACATATCATTTGCACTGAAAAAACAAAAACTTCAGTCCACACACATTGCTTTAGCACAGTTATAAACTTGAGCAGCAGTCATTATGAGAGTTACATTTTGGGATTTGCACTACAGCCTCATTTTGTTGCTTTTTATAACAATATTTTCGGAGAACTTTCAGTAAGGCAAATAGTGTTCTTTCAGCTCTCTGCCCGGTACATCACCTCCTGTACCAGGGCAATAATCATTTTAATAACACTGTTCAATAAGGTCTATTAGCTTTCACTCAAATATATCACCTCTGCTGCTTTATTTGAGTTTCTGGAGCGAGGAGAGCCACAGTGTAGAGAAGCAGAGGGGCAATGCACACAGTGCTTTATGGTCTGTATCCCCAGGGTCCGCAAAAGCTAACACTGACTGTCAGCAAGCTTTTCGACACTGTTGCCTTTGGAATCCAAACCGGAGCGATAAGGTTTACGGGTTGGCCTCGTTACATAAGGTTGAGGCTCTGATTTGATTTTCTAACCCTAAATTAGGTTTATTCATCCATGCAGTCCGAGGGAAAATCAAAATCGTGAATGTGTCTTTAGTTAAAAAAAAGGACATTCAGTTCGAAGCTCAAATCTAAAGGGAGCTCCCCTGATAGCTCTCCGGTACATACCACATGCCACAGTAGATGAAGTTTGAATCAAACCCAGGTCTTCTGCTGCACGTCTTACTCACCCCTGCTTCCAGAATGAAGAAATCAGATGCCCCTAAAGTACCATTCTGTGTTCGAAAGAAGCCATTGAACCTTTGAACGTTTGTAAGATTGTAAAATATGTAAAAAAAAAGGTAAATTTTACTATTAACACATCATTTTTGGTGCTGTTTTGCATTGCTTGGAGCTCATGATGTCTTGTCACTGTTGATACTGTACAGGGGAGAAGAAATGACACTTTTGTAATTACATTTGTCTTCCAGTTGTGATTGAATTTGATTAGAAAAGTTTGATTATCTGTTTTATTGATAATCAAACAATCTTGGTGAATGATTTAAATATGAAAAGTTATTGTATGTGGGGATTCTGATGTCAACTGTGGCTCTTCAGCAAGCACGTTTGTTTTACATCTACTTTATTATGTTTTCTTGGTACACATCCATGTCAACTGAGAAGGACAACAGCCAGATAGCCAGACAGTCAGGGGTACTTGAGATAGAGACAATATTAAAGTTTTGAATGGAAATATGACATTGTAAAAGTAGAGTTAACTCCAGAGAGTGAACACTGAGCAACTGGACAGTGTTTCAGTTGAGATTGGCCTCAAATGCTATCTTAGTCTTAGAAATAAGCTGGACAAAGTGATTGGGTTTAATATAATGTGCCTTAATGGGAGTCCCGGGATACTTCACCTCGGTTGTATGTATTCGGATGTATTTGGATCTATTTAAAGGTGTAAATACATGTTTTTTTTAAGCTCTCACTGAAAGATCTCCTAAATCATTGACATTATTCGTGTTTTTCGTCCACTTCTTATGAGTATAAGAGCAGCATGCCATTGTATTTACACTCTTGATCACTTTTAAGGTTAAAGGTCAAGGGGAATCACATAACAGGAAATAGACCACTTGCTGCATATGTTCATAGTAAAGGAGCCTTTTGATGGCAAACCTAACTCGCACATGATGAACATGATTAAGGTTGCCAGTGTAGTTTTGCATATGAAGTGGGAAAGTAAGAACTGATCTAATTCAGACTCAGGAAACACATGTTAATAATGTGTGATTACATCAAGTCCAGCTGAATACATCTGCACAAATATAACCTTCATTTAAGTTATAAAAATATTTCTCACACTAAAACTTCCAATGTCCAATGCGCGCTATTACTTCAACTTTAGACAAACCTATTTCAATACTTACACTTGGAGTTATGAGTGCCCTGATAAATGATTTTCTTTGTGTTTCTGATAAAGCACCTCTAAAACGTATCTGTCTGTGAACACTGGCCTCTTGTTAGGTTTACACTTTATATCCGTGAATCCCTGCTACTTCATCTTGCTTCATGTCCAATAGTTGGAGCAGAAAATCCTTGTCTCTGCCTGCGATCTCGTTGTGGAGGTGCGCTGTTGGCTCGAGTCCTGCAGGAGGTCTGCTCTTGTTATTATCCAAGCAGAGAGAACAGAGCCCTTACAGTAAATCATTTCATTCTGCCGGCCTCTGTAGACGCCAGTTCCTGCTACCGCACATTCAATACTCTGTGCACCTCCGTCTGTCTTAGCTCCAGAAGAGGCAAAAGTGTTGGACAACCATCGAGGGAGCCCTGCTCTTATGTAAGTGTACTGACTGTAACTGGCTGTACATCCTCCCAGTTATACCTGCAGATACTGGCAACGCTCTGCACTGCACAGATGGCAAACTGTGCAATGATACGGCCAGAAATGTATCTTTAATGAGTTTCCAACTTTTACCCAAGTGGCAAACAACTATCAGAAACTCTTCTCATGTTATGTAATAATGTGTAACTGTGCACTGCTGGTGGCTTAGGAAATGGATTATACTGGAATGATGCATGAGAGTATATTACTTTTTTCACTGTAACTATATAAGAATCAGCCTTTTTGCCTGGGTTTATATGACCCGATATAAATTATTTTTAACTTGATATTAAAGCCATGTCAAGAATTGGTTAATCCTGGAACATAATTGTGATCCAACGCCAAAAACAACTCAGGCCAGAACCTGAAAAGCCACTTCCCAGCACATTTATCATTTAAAAAGTCATAAAAAACTGTAACATTTTCAGACTTTTCAATTCTGCAGAAAGTAACTGTTGTTCACATTTCCCTACTTGCACAAGTACGAGCCTTGCACATAATGAAATTGTTGTTATTGTTGTTATTGTTTGACTTATTGTAAGATGGACTGAAAGGACTAACGGGACTCAAAACAGGACCCAAAATCAAGCCACTGGACTTCCATTCTCCATTGCACCGTTTTACAAAATACTAAGCGATACCTGATGGGGTAACTGGGCCCAGACACGAAACATTTATGGATGTGTGTGTGCAGGTTAGTGGCGGCCAGAGACCCTGCCCTGGTCATGCATGGATTCGGAACGCTTCAAATGGCCCTAGTGTGAGTGTGCCCTTAATCAAACCAGCAATGAGTATGTGCCAATATAACCAGTTCTCAGCTGCTTTTCAGCCTTGTGTATCGAGTCCAAACACAGAGAAAAGTGCACATTTACAAAAATATCTGTGTACATGTAGCCAGGGTCTTACAGTCTCTAGAACCAATCCTAAAGCTAAAATCCGAACCAACACTGAGCCTGACTGGTGTGAAGGGGTGAAAAAGGTGTGCAATCTTCAGTCTAAATTTGATATATAATTAGTCTAGCCTACAAGAAAGTGATTTCTGCAGGTCTCTAAGATCAATAAGCTGGTTTAGGTTATTTTCAACAAATCGTTCAAAAGTTGGTTTAACTCACAAACAAAGGACTCACAATATACAACAATATGTTTAAAAGTTAATATGGTGTTAAGGACCACAAGGCTCACGAGGCTTGAGCGCCTGGTGTATGGCAGCCTGTCACTCCACCTGCCCCAGGTGTGAATGTGTGTGAATGGGGTGAATGGAAGCATGATGTAAAGCACTTTGGGCATGAAAAGCGCTATATAAATGCATGCCATTTACCATTTACTATTTACAAATTAAACAGATAAGGCTGTATTCAACAACCATTGGAATAAACTGGTCATCAAGACAACCAGGTACTGAACATCAATGTCTGTTCAAAACTAGAGCAACCCACAGTAGTGGCTTTTTATGGATGCTACATAAAAAGCAGTACATTACCCTGGACGTAGCAGAAGTGAGAAGTTGTTGATTGAACCTGGATTCTGGAGTAATATAACGCTTGTTTTGCCTTTAAAATGTTGATATTTCATTTGTCAGTGGATTGGTGGAATCCAACGCAAAGGCCACCATTCAACAGGGATTACTGGTGTGTCAAATGAGTTCAGGTACAGTAACATTATTCAGGAGATCGCTTCACGGTAATCATATTTTTTATCAGCTCTTTGTGATTCTTACATGACGCCTCTGTAATCTGTGGCACGCTCACCGGTGAACGCAGTGCAGCAGAGGGCAGCAAAATGTCCTGTAGAGCCTTCTCTGCAGCTTATGATACAGGATCGCAGCAATAATCTGACCCTTCGCATTGTAAGTCACGGACCCGTGGCTAATGGGATTCCAGCTATCAACGGATTATGACGACGTGGCTCCCTTTGTACAGCAGCAATACCATTTTACAGATTAATCTTTATTAATTTAACACGCTGGTACATAACATGCCACCCAAGAATACAACAGTGTAAGCAACACAACATGATGAATATTGCTTTATGGGATGCCCCAGAGAATAGCCGTCTATTTCACTTTCCCGATGGTGACAGGGGATTAGTCTAAATGACAGGCAGGGGGTCGCTCGGAGTCTGGACAATTTATTTCTTGATTATCCACCGAGTCTATCAAGAAATAATGCAGCGCTTTATCATCTTCTTCATTGCTCCAGTGACGGAGGAATTATGAGGCTTTCAAACAAAGACTGAGCACTAAACCTATGGAGTCTGGCGGTGGTAAATCACTTTTTTAATGTAGGATGTGATAACAGGGAGAGTATAAGAGAAGGGGGACGATGCACGAGCGCACAAAACGTCCTTTAGCTTCCAGTCGGAGAAGGTCACGCGGCCTGCCCCACTGCACCAGTTTGCTCGGCGCATCTCTTACAGCCGGGCAGAGCTATGATGGTGAAGCCAGGCGTGACGGGCGGCTATACGTTCAACTGACCTCTCTCTCACGTCATAATGTCCTCGATGAACTCACGGACGGCACTTGTGCTTTAGCCTTTCTCAGAATGCATTAGAATCCATGTGAATTCAACTGATCGACTTGTGTGTTTTATATCAACCCAAGCAAAACCTGGTAAATACAACACAACACACCGTTAGCACACTATGGCAAATGTTGGCCCTGATGCCAACACCTGTCTATTAGCAGTAATCAAATAATTGTACAGTTTTGAATAACAATAAATACAAATGTGGGGAATGATAAATGAGTGGATAAAAGATGATGCCAATAGGATTTTTCTCAGTAGTGAAAAGGAAATTAAATATGCACATCACAAAGAAGAAAAAAAGCAGTAATCTGGTAAGGTAAGAACAAAAACTTAAAGCTAATTACCTAATTGCTGACTTGTTGTTGACAGTTTCATCAGTAACAGCTTATTGTAACAGGAATCATCTGTGAAAAAATGAGACCTTAAGACGTGATCTAGGCTTTTAAGCTTTCAATTAAGGATTTTAATGTGGGGTTTTGGCCAATCACAGCTCGCTTCTGGTAAAAAGGAGCGCTCCCATTGGTGGACGCTGATGTCAGCAACAAAGGAAATGGGTTATTCTGTTGCAAAATACATCTTATTTTACAACGAAACAGATGAAAAAAGATCAAAATAGAGAAACGAGCAGCAAATTAAACATGGATTAATGTTGACGCTGCTTCGACGCAATGTTTAACGAGACGGAGAGAAAATTACAGGATCACAACAGTCTAAACGGTAAACTCCATCGTCCCGTTTTTTAAATAAAAAACAGCAGGAAAGTTACTACGCTGCTGTTGGGGTAGAACACATGGGATCTTACATTGGATTTGTAAGGGTAGTTTAAGAATTGCTATACAATGGAAAAAATACAAGACCTGCTCATGATATTAATTCATCTTGATCAGCAGCCAGTTTCTTGCTAGATGTGTAAGTTCATAAACTCACTAAAATCAATCTTGTACTTCTCCAGGCTATGCAATTTTTCACAACAAGCTGCATGTCCAGACCAACAGTGTGTTTGAAATGAATAAGGAAAGAGATCAAATGCAAAGACAAAATGTCCAAGCAGTTTGCCGCAGACAGCCAGCTGGGTCATGTTCCTATGTATTCAGCTTGCCACCATCCACAGCTATGCTTTTTTTTGGGTTGCTGCTGAATAAAGGTTAAGCACAACCACATCGCCACTCAGGTTTGGTATGAAAGCAAACTGTAACCTTTTTGAGGCATACAGAACACTCATAGAAGTGGAGAAGAAAGAAATTGTATGTCAAGTTTAATATGTGATAGTTAATACAACACAAGAGCGAAAAATCATAGCTGGTGCAAAAACAGTGTCCTACTTTTAGACAAGTTTAGTTCATTACTATCTTTACGGGATACAAGGAGTTACATAAACATGGAGCACGCGTCTATGTGGAATATGAACATCTGGGTTTGTGTGAGAGGCGGCCGGTGAGCGGCATAAAAGCTTTTCCTTCCTGTTCTGCATCATGTTTGCTCATCATTATGGCTCGGATCTGTTCTCTTCATGACAACCTGTCCTTGTACTGTACTTTGTGTGTCGTATATATATGTTTTCCATTCACTATGAGCTTACTCTTAAAAGCAGCAACAAAAATGTACGCTGTTTTCATACATTCATTTCCATTCACGTCCGCACCAGATGCTTCAGGACAGAGGTGGGGTTCATCCTGGAACAGTTAATCACAGGGCAAAAGGACACTGTACACAGGCAGAAAAACCTTCACTCTTTATTTCATTCATTCCCTATTGACACTTTAGTTTCAACAATTCACCTATACATGTATGACTTTGGACAGTTGGGAGAAACCGGAACAGACAGTAGCACAGAAAGGTCAAGCACACATGGCCATGTTCTGTTCTAAATGCTATACATGTTCTAACAATATGTGCGACAAGGTGTAACATGGCTAGATATATAGTCCTTTGGTTTTAACTGCACTTTTAGACCTTTATTTCCCCCCTAAAGTCATCTAGATCTGTTAATCTAGCATTCAGTAACTGCTCAAATGAAAATGCAGTAATTAACAATTATTAATATACAAGAAAACTTAGACCTTAGGGACCTTAGTGGTGTGTGCAGCCTTGCTGAATCCCCACATTGATTCCATGATGATCTTGCAGAGCCACAGGCAGCAGGTACCAGTGGCCCCTCCACACACATCTTGTAATAAACCATTTTATACCAGATTCCTACAGATATTCCTCCAGATGACTTGGCAGTGGTGGGACTGATCTTCCTCAATAATGAGTTTTGTGGACTGGTGCAAGGCAAACTGCATCAATGTGGAAAGACTAGTGGACTTCATTGGCATAACAGCCATGTCTACCTTTAAACATCTGGTGTGCACATCTCAAATGACTCACATGGGGAGTCCCACCAACACCTACAAGGCTGAAGGAGGCGTACCTCACCACTCATGTTCTTAGCCGCGTGTGGTAGAGAACATACTGTCTTCCTCCATCACCATGTGGTATGGGAACTGCTCTGCTGCTGACAGAGTACTCTTCATAGAGAGGTTAAACCTGCTTAAAAAACAAAAAAACATCGGCGGTCACATTTACATCAACTGGTGCAGGAGCAGAGCCATCTCCATCATGAAGAATCCGTCTAATCCCACACGACTGTCCACACTTCCCTTCCCTCAGGGAAAAGGCTACACAGCCTGGAACTTATCAACCTAAACATAAATATTGTTTATACCCTTTTTCATTTGTGTAAAAATATGAGGGTTAGCAAAGGGCTGAACCATCAAATTGCTTGTATTATCTCAAATTCACTTTTTAAACAGTTTTAGTCCGTTTTTGGTTTTGGTTGGTCTTCAGGTCTGAAGAAAAAGCAGTCTGTTTTTACCTGTGGCTGAGAGGTCAGCAATGCAGCAAAATAGCATTAGCATCAGCCATATTGTGAGGGTGAGTTCAGAAATACATGCTCAAGGCTTTAGTCAACAGTAGCCTTTTTTTTTGTAGTTGACGAAAGCACTGACATTATTATGTAATTCTTCTTTGCACTAAAACAAGGAGAAAGAATTAAAGTTGCTGTCATTTATAGGTTGTTATGCATTACCTTACTGCTCAGACCCACTTCAGAGAATTGGGCTGCACATGGCCCCTGAACTAGAGGAGTTAGATACTCCTGCAATAGTACACTACTACATTGACAGATATACAAACATACAAGTAACCATCAGTAATTCATTCTTAAAATGAGTGTAAAATAAATGTGGCTATATAAAATAAATGTAAAATCAAATGTAATCATCTATCTTTGGGGCCCTGTTCTAGCTTGGAGCCCTTGGCAAGTGGCTTGTTTGCACACGCCACTGCCACATCTCTGGGCTAGAGTGTTGTATGCTATTTATTAGGCTTTATGATCTGAAACAGCTCAAATATAAATACTCCATTGCCATTTTGTTTAGCTTTACTGCAGTAAAAGGGTTTATTCCCAGTTCAAAGACTCACCTTATACATTTACTGTTAGTCAAAGTAACAACCTCCAGGGGCTTGTACTAATTATAAACTAAAGTATATTAATATAAAAACCTCTACTACAGATGAGGGACATGTCACTAATCGGGTTACGCTAATCCGTCCCTTTGCCAGTGTATCAGAATGCTAAATTAAAGCTTAGTTGAATGACAAAGCCTCGAAATTCACAAATCTGAAGGATTAGACGACGTCGAAGAATCAGGCAGGAGTGCAGTGCAAGCATGGATATCGCCTTAGAAAGAATATAACATATATATATATATATTTAATGTCCTGCAGACACTGACAGGGAAATAGGTATAAAATCTAACGAGACAAAAAGCCCATCTTTTGCTGACTGCGATCCATCAGATGGTTTCGTTTGAGCCGAACTCAGAGGGTGGGCAAAGTCAGTTTAAAGCGCATTACATATGAGCAGAGACATTTATGTTGAGGTTTGCCATCTTCCTCTGAAGAATGGAAACTCAAATTGCTTTCCCGTGGGATCCTCTGGGCCCATATGTGCCAGTGGAGTATAACACAGCTCGTTTTGTGTTGAACTCAGCTCTCACAGTTCATTCAGTGTTCACTTCTTCTGCAGTGAGACAGTGTGATTACAAGCTGCTGACTAAAAAGCACAATTAAAAATAGCACTGTGTGCAAAGACAGTCAAGGTATGTTTCAGATCAGCCAGCTGCCAGGTGTTTTATCGACTGTAGACACAATGCACCTTGTTATCTGTACAGTTCACTTAGTGTTTAGAGACGAGTTACAAAGGCATTTTTTCTTGAAACTAAAAAGAAAGCTCAGCTTTGTGCACTGTGTAAAATGTTCCATTATACAGCTGAACACAGTAGTCAAGCCTACAATCTAATCCTACGTCAAAACAACATTCTTTCTTTGAAAATTTCCATAGAATCCAGTTTTTTGGTTTTTTTTAAAAAGTGAACTCAGCTGATTCATTTGTTTTATAGTGGCCGACAGTGATTTCAACCAATTACAATCTGTAGTTAATGAGAATTACAAGGAAAACAGGAACAGCCGGTCAGCATTAGTACCTTTTAGTTCAAATTATTTCAGATACTAATGGCAGTCCAAACTACACCACATTTTAACTGAACCTACCAGGTAAGCCACTGAGGCTCCTCACTGAACCCTATTTTATCAATATCTTTGGTCAAAACTGTTGAATGAAAATTAAATATGAAAGTACTAGAACAGTTGTGGTGCTCACATTAATTTTAAAAAAAAAAAAAAAAAAAAAAAAAAAATAAGTTTTTTGTAGGTTTTTAAGTCACATTTGCACAATTTTTAAGTCCAGAGCTAGTCCTATTTTCTTACATTTTTGAAACGTCTGTGTCAAACAGTTTAAGTTTGCAGGCTTCCAATTAGCTGCTACCTTGTCAGAACATAATGGAGTGGTATAGGCAGAGGCATACAGATAAAAGGCATTTTAAACAAACCTGGGAGGAAAAGTACTTCATTTTCATTACATACAAAAGATGTGTTTGGCCCGTGGCACTCTAATCCATTTCTGTTTTGGCTCTCTGACGGAAAAAGTTTGGGCACCCTCTGCACTAGAAGAAGTAAATCAACAGAACAGTATAGCTCATGTCACATTTGTCTGACTGACTTGATTGAAAAAAAAAAATCTACTTTTATGTCTTTTTTAGTTAGACATAAATGATTACTGAAATATCTAGGTCAATGTCAGCTTTTCTGAGTAGTTTAATTTAGCAGACCTTTCATTAAAAGCTTATTTGCCATGTCTCTTGTGGTTGTGAAGCCCTTGTCCATATGGCAATGACAGCGTAATAAAACAAACACTATGATTTGCAGCTACTAGGTGACCCACTGCACACGTCTCCGCGGGCCCCTGTCCTTCAGCCAGATGTTCAACACAACTCCTGTAATCGATCAAACAGACCAGAAACACCACGCGCTGGAGGTGTAAAGCTAAACGTCTCTACATGTTTGCAATTTGGAAAGTCCGATGCCAAACATTAGTTACAGTCACACATGTTGGATGATTATGAGGTCAGCTGGTCAGGTTGTAAAATGGTCGCTGTTAAAAAAGGTCAAAGGATTAACACCTTTAAAGCACAAAAGAGGAAACATGAAATCTTTCATTTGTAAGACGACATGGAAAACATTTACATTTTTGCGTGTGCAGTGTCAAATATATGAGATTGGTTGAACAGAAGTAGAAGAATACATCCAGATAACAACAGCTGAAATATGATTATTGGGTCGCTTTGGGAATTGGGATGAATTACGACCATGACTGTGTTTTATGGACAACAGAACATGAAGGTAAACCTCAAAGAAGGAAACGTATTTATCATCTGCAACAATGAGCAAATCTGTTGTAAATAAAAAAAGATAAACCATCAAGAGCCAGATTGAATAAAAGCTGAGGCACTAATTTGCAATTGCTCGGGAGATTGTTGCCTACACAGCAGTAGATTTACTGGGACTCTAATATCGGCAAAGAGAATATTATGTCTAAAATAAAACTTGAAGCTGTGGGCTGATCATTTTCATTTATTAAAATCTTTAATTATAAAGCCTAGATCACGTTTTAAGGTCTCTTTTTTCACAGATGATTTCCTGTTGCCTCTTGTCAAACTAAATGCAACAGTAAAAAACAAAAGGAGGTAATACCCGTTAAAGAAACAGGAAGCATGATGGCTACAGTTTTAAAATAGGACGATAAACAGACTTTTTTAAAGATAAAACAAAAACTATGGGATCAATAAAAGACCTGTGTAAGGTGTCATGTCTGTGGTGACAGAAAGAGAAAATGTTCAATAGTGTAATAGCAAATGGTTCTTAAATCACTTTTAAAAACGCACTTTTTCTTGGTGAGTGAGAGGTGGTCATTTATTTATTTATTTATTTATTTAATCTTTCTGTTGTTGTTCTTTCAGTTGTTTTGTGCTTTTAACCTGAGTTATTTATTAATTGCATGTTTTATGTTTATTTTAATTTTCTTCTTCTACAGTTTTTATTGTATTGTATTATTTTACTGCTTCTGTTTAAAGGTGCTTTATAAATAAAGTTGGGTAATGGTCAATATGGACTTTATGAATAACTCCATAAATGTTTGCAAACGGTGCCATGTATCCCTTTTACAAGTCACAAACCTTTGTCAATTTGACAGCATACCACATTTAAATACTCTGCTCCCCAGTTTTTCAGCAAATTGGGAACTCTCTGAAATGGTATTAGGCCATTAGCAATCATCATTAGCCCTTAAGTAAATCTCAGTCACACCTTTATTGCATCCAAACATAGGTAGGTAACTCTGGCCATACTTTTCGTACCCAGACTTTTCAGTTTTCCATTGATCATTAAGAATTTAAGGCCATTTTTCTAGGTCATGAAAAATGGAGTCCAAATTCAACGTAATAGACACAAGTAGATCATGCTGGTATTCGAAAGATACAACACATCTACATGGCATTTATGTAATTTTTGTCCACTTTGAACCGGCATCAATCACTGTCATCATTTGAACTCCTAACACACACTTCCCTGCTCGCTCCTCTGAATGACTTATTCTTACAGGTTCTAAAGCTCTACCCGAGTCTTTTCCTGTCGGGCTCCAGAGCGTCGTGCTCCGTGGCCCTCTCGGCTTCCTCCGTCTCTGGCTTTAATCAGCCTCTCGGTGTCAAACCCAGACTTATGTTCGCAGCAGTAACCTGAGGATGACGGCCTCTCTGGGACCTCGGGTTCTCCATCAGAAGGACTTTCCGCTCTGGCTCGATGGGTGAAGTCTTCTTTTTGCACTTTCTGGCAGGTGGGCGTCGTAAATGAGAAAACCATCTGACACGTACACTATGAGGCAAGGAAACACTGTCGGGGAGTTTAAACAGGCTTAGGCTTGTTTCATAAATCAATGTGAATGGCATGTAGCATTGGGAATGATATTTGAATATAATTACACA
Source organism: Rhyacichthys aspro (assembly GCA_036850595.1). Taxonomy (NCBI): domain Eukaryota; kingdom Metazoa; phylum Chordata; class Actinopteri; order Gobiiformes; family Rhyacichthyidae; genus Rhyacichthys; species Rhyacichthys aspro. The sequence goes on from CM072156.1 coordinate 20,329,752, forward strand.
GGAAGAATGTCATTGGTTGGTAAATATATATAAATTCAAGCTAACATTGTTATTGCTTCTATTTTCATTTGAAGGTTTATTGCTGCATTCATGTGGTCCTTGGAAGAATGTTTTTCCAGATGTAAAAAGTACATGAGCACTTGCTGAAGTCAGAAAAGGAACTCGGGAACTTGGGTTTAAAGTTAAGGCTTGCCTTTCTTTTCTTGATGTCATATAAATCTCCAACATAACAGGCCCCCTTATTCATTTAAATATTGCACATTAACTCTTTTCTTGAACATGGTTAATTTTTTCTTAGGACTAAAACTTTTTACTATTACTAATACATGGTCTTTAGCTGAAGCTGTATTTGAGCTTTTTTCAGCTTTTAATGAAAAGGTGATGTGAGTCAGTCTGTGAAAAGCAACATCAATTTTCCAACTTTCCAAATTGAAGTTAAGAGCACATGAACACAGCACATTAAAAAAAAGCTCTTGATGAGCTCTTTTTACTGCCTCAACACTTGCAATAATACTGTTAATCAATCTAAAGTTACAGAGAAAAAATGAAAAGCCTGTCCGTAAACTCAGGATTCAGTCAGAGCTAAAAGTGCATAAAATAAGGGGTCTGTCATCTGTGTGTATGAACATTTTATCATTTAGGACTAAATAATAATCATAAAATAATATTGTCATTCTTTTGCTCCTTCTGTAAAGCTGATGAAATGTCACTAAATATAATAATGATGATAAAAACAACAGCAATAATAATAATAATAATAAAAGAAAAGAAAATTTTATCTGAGGCCATTTAAGGAAATATGTGCAGCCCATTTTTTACTCATTTTATTCACATCTGTAAACATATTGAAATGGAAAAGGGAAAAATAAATGGGATAAAAATATTTTTTCCTCAGACAAACTGTATGTCCAAGGAAAACTTTAAACATTATTTATTTAAACATTACGTCATTAGGACTCAATAAGAGTGAGGACATAAAGCCTTTGTCACGCTGTTATCAACATGAAGTGCTATGTAATTAGCATATTGCTTACCGCAGTTATTCATATTCCAAAGCCTCAATGTGTTATTTGGCACAACTGATTAATCGGCAGTGGTTTAAGGAACAATACATGTAGACTTAGATGGTCTGGAGCAGTGGGGACGTTTCCTTTACTTTCATCCTGTCATCGATGGAGGTAACACTGAGTGAAAGCTGCAAGACATAAACTGTATCTGTCCGACTCCTGGGGATTATGTTATTCACTTCTTACCAGTTCAAGACATGAAAATATGTCATATGAGACAGAAATATACAGTGTAGTCGACATCTCTTGACATGAACCTTCACTGTGCATGGACTGTATTGAAGCCGCCTTCATGAATTATTAGAAACCCAAACTGTGGTTGGACGTGTCTATTTTGTGCGACTCAAACTGTGCAGTCGTCTCACGTAAATCACATCTCAATCCGCTCAGGTGTCGAGAAGAGTCTGTCAGGTTGTTCTGACCAGGAGCATCAATGAAAGACTGGAAGAGAGAATAACACAGTGACACTGGTGGATTTTGTATTCAATTATTAAAAACCAAATATGCAACCCTGTTATGAACAAGTTATACTTTACTTTTGTGTCAGGTCAGATTTAGTTTCTTTTCAATAAAACAATGCTACTTAAGAGGGTTTTTTACTAAATACGTTTGGATGCAGAGCTAATACATAAGCCCCATCTCATCTACAACAGCATTGGGAAGACCCACAATATTATTATAGACAATGACACCCTCAAAGCAGGCTGTTCTCGTGCATTCATCTTTTATCTTAGTGTTGTTTTTGATCATGCAAAGAGAAGCAAGCAAGTAAGAATTTCATGACGTGGTTTTAAATGTGTGTATTTACCGTGCATATTACAATAAATGTCTAATAATGTCTTGGTAGTTATAAGTTCATTATACTTTGTTTCCACATGCTCTACCCATCCCCCGTCGCTGTGTAAAACCATCCGATCTATTTTACATGTATGAACTGAAATGAGATCCTGTAGTCTGGAGGTGATTCTCTAGACATCCTCCAGAGACATGAAAGGAAAGGGTTATTCACTGTCACATTCATGCACTATGGCCAACTTAGATTCACCAGTTCACCTACACATACATGTCTCTGGACAGGAGGAGAAAACAGGAGTAGTAGCTGACAGAAAACATGGCTGCATGCCCCAGTAACTTCTCACTGTGTGGCAAGAGAGATCTGCTTTAACATAGAATACTTAACATAGAATAGACAATAAGTTCTCTTGAAGGTATTTTTACTTGATCGCATGTTGGTCTTGGACATCAAAGTTTTCAAATTTTCATTAGATCCCTGAAAGTCTGCACCAAGGTCACAAATTGTTACGCAGCGTTCGTTAGATTCAATCACTTTTGGTTTCTCAAGTTTTTAAAAGCAGACTTTCTGTTGGACTTTCCCTGATGCTGTGATTACTGTCGCCATGACAACGGGGATGCCTCCTGTTGATGGCTTTTACTGAGGCTCATTTTATAGTTTAACTGGAGAAAGACAATCAGACTGGCAAAAAAGTGTCGAAAACATGTCATTTTTAATACGGAATTAAAAAAAACAAAAAACAAACATCAAATGCTCTGTTTAAGACATGTTTTAAATCACTGTAACATCCACTAGAGAACAATCACTTTTACAGGAGGCATCTGCCATAGCAAAGCAAGAAAAATAGAGTAAAAAACGTAAAACAATGTAATCTATGCATTTTATGTGCCAACCGATTTCCATTTTCCCTAATTCCTTCCTCCATCCGATCTTCTTTGTGTGTTTAATTGGCCTTGACTTCCTGCATTTTGTCCCAAAGTCCAAACTGCAGCCAAACTCGCTTTCACACTACAAACAAACCTGACTTGGGTTTAGTTTGGTCCTGACTGAGACCAATGAGCAGCTGTTTGGTCTGATCCAAAGTCCACTAGTGCTTTCACACCTGAAGATTTGATCGAACCAAATGGACCAAACACTGCAGGTGTGAAAACTCCTTAAAAATTCATGACAACAACATCAATAGATCCACTCTGTTCTCAGTCATTACTTGGTACGGCAGTAAACACCAATAAAAGTACAAGTTAGCGAAGTGACAAGGAGAAAACTCTAAAATGGTTGAACACTGCAGCTTTATGTGAGCCAAGGAACATATTAAATGAATATGCTACGAATTAAAAGAGGTCTTTTGGGGTATTGAATCAAATGAAATAAGCTATAGCATTAATTCTTGGATGCCGTTGGCTGGTTTGCTTCATAAACAACCTCCAAACTGTGCATTAACTGTCTACATTGATCTGAAACTCTGAAGTTGTAGTGCTTTGATGTCGAATATACAACACCCCTGAGACCACAGCTAACAGACAAGATGGCTGCCTCTGTCCCAGTAACCTAAATTTGGAAACATCTCTACGTGACTATTTTGGGAATGATAGACCTGCTCTCTTTGATTTGCAATGTTAATGAATGGCTCAACCCCCCACCCACATCTGTCTTCTGTCAGGTAATGGCCCCTTTGTTTTGCTTCATGTAAAGTATTTATATGGAAATATGATCAATCGTAAATGAATAAGCCTGGTAGCATGGTTACGTCGACATGCTGCATTTGATTGAATGAACTATATAGTCTTTTAAAAGTCCACAATTAAATCCAATACTATATCTCTGGTTAAATATGTTAATTAGGAAATGTTGCCCCCAAGACCGCTCAAAGGATTAGAGCATTTGGAATATCGTCATGGCTATAGTGTAGATTTGAGTAGTAAAGTATGGAGTAAGGGTTATTGCTATGGTAATGTGAACGTGTGACTGACAGGAGGTATAGATGGTTGAAGTGAACACATGAATAATTACAGTAGGTGTCTGTCATTCTGGGTCTCTGGGTGATGTTTCAAAATGCAGTTGTTCAGGTAAAGGTATTGACTCCTAATCTTTTCATACCCTTTTACGTCTGTTTGTTGATTATTGTTCAGATTGACCAGGTTTTGAGATGAACGAACGAACGAATGAATGAACGAATGAATGAATGAATGAATGAATGAATGAATGAATGGATGAATTAGTCCCAAATCAGAAAAAGACACAATGCCACCTTTGTAATCCTGTTTGCTAAACTGTTAGTTGAAGAAATTTTGCTCACAGAAAGACAAAGCAAATACACAACATATATACAGTGTAATTTACCAGGCTATATTCATTGGATTTTTTTTTTTCTGTTTTAACATATTATTACATCTTTTCAATTCTCGGCAGTTGCTGTTTTTAATCGCAGCACATAATTGCTTATAAACAAAACCGGTGTTGTTTGAAACATCACAGCGAAAGGGATTGTGGGTAGTATCCTTCAGCAAAGTCAGGGCTGATGCACATAGTCTTAGTCCCACTGCCAAAAGTTCCAAATCCTGACAAAAGATTTGATATTTCCAGCATCTGCAAAACCTTGAAACTCCCATTGGCTTCAGATAAAAACATTTGACCCATTCTGTCTCCTCATTCATTTTAATGAGTTTTAAATGATGCTCCTCTGTGAGCTCCTGTCAGTGTTTATTTCTTTTTGCTGTACAGACACCTTGTTTGGAAATAGACAGGGAATGGCGCTGTTTTATTTTCCATATTATTTTCACCTCATTTTAAAAAGCAATAGGAAATGAATCCAATTTGTTGCAGGTTTGTTCTTTATTATATTGGGTAGCGTAGGTCTAATAGCTCTGTAATAAGTGGAAGTAAGTGAGTGTGTCCAGCGTAATCCACAGCCTCTAATCTCTACTTTCAGTGAGTTCAGTGTCTGCTTATGTTTTATGTGGAAATAACATCAACTCTGACTCTTAACTGGGTGTTTTCATTGATTTTAAAATAAATGGTTAACCTGTAGGTATATTACTGATACTGTACACACAGGGTTTATTATGAAACTCATTAGAAGTTTTTCCAAATAACGATTTCAGTACTGTAGGCACTGTAAAACTCTAGAACTGTAAAAAACGAAAAAGCAAAATGACTGCAGCCATAGTATTTTGCAGTAAGTTCAAATTTTAACCTGTGCTTTTTTTGAATGAGGAAATTCAAATTGTATATGTTGTTTATGTTTTTACTCTTACTGTAAATGTCAATGTCTTAATTATTGAATTCTTATACTGCATTTTGAAATTCCTATTATTTGACTGGCGCATTACAGTTAAAGTTGAATAGATACATATTTGTCTATAAAGGAACACTGACATCATATCATCATAATCAATAAATCTATATTATGACACTCCACTATGTAACTCTAAAATCAACACAATTTTCCAAACACTAAGTAATAACAGTCTGCAAATACGAGAAAAGTGATCTAACTGACTGCTTCTAGCCTGCATGCCAAAGAGCAGAAGTATACATTTATGCACTGCCACTCCAGACTGGACTGAACCCATCACTGCTTTAGATGTTGATGGCTCAGAGCAGAGGCAACCCTTCACTCTGTTCTCCTTCCTGTTAAACCAATCCCTTTGAGATGACTGTATTTTGATATTTGACCTTCAATTGTTACTTTTTTGTGGCTGCAGGCAAAACTGTGCCCATGCCTCCTGCTTTGGACGCCATAAGACATTTGGTTTTGGTGTTTGGATACGGTACTTATCCGAATATTTAATAATCAAGAAAAGTTTTTTGACGTAGGGTTGAGATGAAGACGTTTCATCCCTCATCTAAGGGACTTTGACATTTCTGAACTGACCTTTTTCTCTTTTCTTGAACCTTTGCATGAATATGTTCTGGATGACTGAGAACCTCCACAGACATATATATGATCAGTATGGTATGATTATTTTATGAAGAGGCTTGTGTTTTTTTTTTTCTGTGGTATGTTCAGGAGAGCAGAATGTGCAATATTTATATATAAATTCAAACAAAAAAATGCAAAAAATATCTTTTTCCAAAATTATTTAAAAAAATAAAATAAATCTGAAGATTACATTGGTATAAATGCTGTTTTTAATATTGTATCATGAAATGTTTTACATTTCAGAATGATATTTTTGTAAGAATGAAAATGTATGAGAAAGTTTGATCTATAAATAAAATGCAGTCTTTGGAGTAAGTGTGCAGGCATTATTCCTTTTTTTTCCTATAACCTTACTCTTTCACATTTATCCACAAGGGGGAATTTATATTCACTAATCCACATATACATTCATGTCTTTGGACAGTGGGAGGACGCTGGAGTACCCAGAGAGAACCCACGGTAACATGAGAAGAACATGAAGTCTCCACACAGAAAGGTCTTTGGCGGCCAGCCTGGGGATTGAACCCACAAACTTCTTCCTGTCAGGCATTAGAAATAAATCCTAAAATGTAGCCGTGTTGCCATTATGTAGTCATGTTGCTATTAACTAGAATCAAAAGGCAGATAAATCCTTGTTTGTACAGAGTGCAGCTGGAGATATACAGTAGCTGTGTGCAACTACACTAAATAGAAGTTTTTATTGACTATGTCCATATGTACGTTTTATATATTTGTGAGAGTCAGAACTAAATGGCAAGTAGACAAAATGCATATGAAAAAGGACATTGCAAATAAATAACCATATATAAGAGTTAGATATGTTTAAACTGAAAGCCAAAGTTAGACAGTGACGTTGAGTGATGTTGACTAGTTTCAATAAGTTACATACAACCTTACCAGCAAAGTTTTTTTATGGGGAGCCCCTTTTTACTGCTTACAACATAAAGGTAGAGCCATAAAGGTGAGCTAGCATTTTACGTTGGGACATACTGGCACGGGTTTCACTTCACAAAGTACATTTTAACTTAAACCATGTTGACTGTAAAACTCAACAGCATCGCCACTTTGAAGTTTTTACATGTGAGTAACGGCCTCTCTGACAGAAGGTATCGATAAACTGCGACACACTTGGCCGGAGCTGGTGGGACGCATTTGGATCCAATCACTCACTGAATTCACAGGTTGTTTTTGGTGCAGGCAATGAAACGAATGACAAATAAACACACGGCGACGGATCGAAATGATTTGTAAAGCTTTGATTTAAAAGTAAAACGAATTTTTAAAATGGCCGCTTTGTAATGCTATGTGTGTAATAGACTAGACATACCAAAATGTATGCATGTCTCCTAACATCTTCTTCATAGATAAACCATTTCTCTTTGAGTGAAGTTTCTTTGATCTTTTACTTTCAGGTTGCATCATGGAAATGTCTGAACTGTGTGGACAAAGAATTTTGACTGTGCTGACTGGAATGGGATCAGGATCATATGTAAGTCAACTATGTGATCAAAAACACCACATGGCACAAGGGTTTGGATTTAATAAAACAGAAGAAATGTATTTAATGAACATCCTTTGAATCTTTTCCGGACAGGAAATTGAAAAATCACAAAACATCACTGGAGGAAGTGTCTAAGGAGTGGGAAGGCATCTTTGCTCGGTGTGCTGCATCATGAACCGGACCCAGATATTATATATATATTAAGGTGAATAACAGTTATTTTTAGCAACACATTAATGACTGTATCTGTCTGTTTTTAGTATGAGGCCCTCAGCCAATCACAGCTCACAGAAGAAAGGAATATTGTGTAAAATATTCCAACAGGTGGCTAAAATTTCAGTCAAAAGCCAGAATTGAACTTTTACTTAATCATGGGCACTAAAAGAGAGCAAGGAGCATGGCCAGGAACATTTGCCTGGAAATCCTGCACATTATTCCTGTAATAAACCAGCAAAATTGAAAATACAGGCAAAAACACAACCACAGTAAAAACAAATGTGCTCCAAAACAAACAAAACCCACACAGCAATAAAAAAAAAGACAAAACAGACTTTTATTAAGCATGTTCACCAGGCTATATTTCTTTTCTGCTATAACATGTCCCTGCTGTAGTAGATTAATGGCAAGCCGTGATACCTAAAAGTTTTCAAGAAGTCAACAAACTTCAGTAACTAGTGAGATATATTATATTAGACAAAGCAAAAGACATTCATCTCTACAGACTAGGTATAATATACATGCCGCACAAGGCCTAAACCTAAAGGTGAAAAATGAATAATCATAGCACGTCCATAATGTCCAGAGCTCTAGGGTGAATAACGCTTATATTTAAAAATCTACAAGATTTAATAGTTTATTGTTGATTAGAATTTCTTTTGGTGATTACTCAGAAAAAAAAAAGACGACCAGGAGGACAATACAAACAAATATACATACACACACATAAGCATTAAGTGCATCAATGAATAAACCCATGTCATTGAATAGGAAGAAAGCATTAAAAACACCAGATTAAAAACAATATGATATTTAAAATCTATCGTTGTCTGGTGAGTTGTGAGAAGTCCCACAAGGTGACTATGTGATATGTTCTTTTACAGAAGCGACTAGTTCTACTTTTAATGCTCTGAAATCTTTTTCCTGAAGCAAGGGAAACTAAGAGTGCATTTGCTGGATGTGAAGGGTGTCTGGTAATTTTCTGCTCTAACTTGCCAATAATTCCTGACGCAGTTCTAACTACCCTGGTCATCTGTGCAGCTGTCGAACCAAACAGGAACAGAAAAGGTGAGGACATTCTCTATCGCTGCTTTAGAAAAACAGTACATCCCAGCTTTTGAGACGCTGAACCTCTTCAGTTGTCAAAGAAAGAACAATTGTTGGTGATCTTTCTTGACAATACGGTTTACATTAGTGTTCCACTTTAGTGACGCACAAATGGTGGTCCCAAGGAATTTTACAACTCTCCACTGTCTCCATTACAGATGTACAAGGGCTCAGTTTTAGCTTAGAGGAATGTGTTACAATAGTATAGTCAGTCTGTCTTGCCTGTCTTCTCAGGTTTGATCATGCATTCAATAGATTGCTTTTGCAGTTTATCTATGTAGATCTGACATCTTCTGAAAAAATCCCATACCAATCCCACAAATAAAGAAAAAACTATACAACACAACTATTTAAAATGCTTCACACATACAACACGGTGAAATGTCTCGACAAAGGTGCTTGTTTTAATAATACATAAAGTGACTAATGTGATTCAGACTGACTTTTCCCGAGGCACTACATACCTTTACTAACTTCTTTTTCCCACTGGCTTCACACTGAACTCTCTCTTTCAACCTTCTTTGCCCACATGATGCATGATGGCTCATTTATTTGAACAAATGGCCATCTGTTTGAGCACTATGGGTGAGGACACTGTTGACCTACAGTCCTGGGTTGAATAGTAAAGTGGATGACACCTCAAGATGGATTTCTCACCGTAACATTGTCGGCGAATGGGGCCAAAAACCAGACGTTTGGCGATGTTATAGTTTTACATCCAACTTTAAAGGGCTTTATTTATGTGAGCTAATGGAGTGCGGAGCAATTTTAGTTTGAGGCATGTGCTACAAGGGCATAGTGTCTGTCTGTGTTTATCACCAGAGACATGTGGTGCATGTGGGCTGCAGATGGGAGGTTTTCGCTGGGTGTCGAGCGCCTGGCGTCCGTCATGACTGATCAGATCACCTGAGCAGCCCAGAACAGAACACTTTAAAATAGTACATATAGCCCAGAACCGTCTGCTTTCGTAACACCCCAGAGCTTTTTTTTGCAACATGGACAAGTATAATTTAAGATAATGTTTACACAGACCAGTCAGCTTCACAAATAGATAGGGTAAAAACAGAAAGCAATGTTTTCAGTACATGTACAACCATCAGTTAAAGCATTAAAATGTGTGCGTTCAAGAGTGAGTTACAGATCCATTCAGTCAGGCTTTGTCAAGACCCATCTATAAATTTTGCAGTGATTTCACATAGCATCCATGCTAATGAATGAAAAAATGAGACTTTGCATCTGAACATGCTTTGTTATTGTTTTGACGGACGAAAACCAAAGAAACAATGAAGTAGACACTAGAATTGACTTGACTGGAATAGCTAGATCGTTTTACAAAAGTATTTTTAGCTGTTGCTTGAGTAAATTGAACAGATTTAAAAGATCTAACCTTCAGTTAAGTCAAATTTGAAAATACTTGAAATAGGTGGAAAGGTGGATTGAAAAAGAGTACACACTGGACCTGGCTGTGGATGTGTTTTCAGAGCTCATTCTCTTCTCTGAGTGTCCTGATCTGGTCTTTGTCACCTCAGGCCTGTCCATATGTACATCCACCCGTTTTCACAGCAGAACACGAAACAGACAGTGGTCCTGAAGCAGTAAAACGGAGTCTGTGATTTCTTTGACAGGCAGATTAACCCTGCTTGTCATTAGTAGAAGCCAGCCTTTTTGTCCCATTTCCCACCTCTGTACTTTGTGCACCAGCCTTCCCGCCCTTAAGGTTCAAGTTTAGTGACTACTTTTAGTTTTAGTAAGTCAAATCACAATCAAATACATTTTATTGGTGCTCTTCTAATCTTCATCTGCAATAAGACTGATTATACAGTCTTATGGCGGTCGGGAAGAAGGAGTAAAAAGAAGTAAAAAGAAGTAACTACTTTTACAGTGCAGATTTTGAGTAAGCTACTTTTCCCACTGATGAGTAAAATCATGGGGCATTAGTCTGGTTGTAGCCTCTGTATATGTTAATATTCAAAAATCAAACCTCAGACTAACCAGAGATATACTATTTTTAAACTTATTTTAGCTTATTGTTGACAAGAGATGCCATACTGCTGTGTATCATACTGATTTAAGTTATAATAATATATTGGTAATATAATATATTGTGTAATGTAATATACTGGTCAGATGTAATGATTTATCTGCGCACAGAGCTCTTAAGTGTATCATTGGAAGACGTTTCACCTCTGCTCTAAAAGCTTCAAGACCTTTAGAATTAACACTCCATTGAGTATTTACTGGAGGCACACAACTATTGTTTCCAATGGCAGTCTTTCCCCTCTCTGCGGCTGCATCACAATGCTAAATTGATCCAACAACATCAATAACTAGGTCTCCAAAGAGGCCACATAAAAAGGTCTGTCCCTGAGGTCACAGAGCCCTTGGACGGAGCAAACGGAGCAGCCATGAGCTTGCACAGGACACCTCAATAAAACTTGAGGTTCAGATCCATTTGGGCAAATATCCAGTCTGCTGCAAACCACTTTTACAGTTTAAGTGAAAAGGCGCCGAGCAGCAGTGAGGATATGACTTACACCATTAAACATCTACAGTGGCCTCATCGTGTTTGATGACGGTTTATTCTGGATGGATCATTTACACCGCAGCCACATCTGTGTACAGTATAGTGTGGTTTCTGTGACAAATGTTGGACAGCTTCAGAGATCCACAAGACTCTGCTGGAGTCAAGTCAACTCAATCATAAAGAAATAAGAAGTGTTTAAATCTTTGTATGTGGGATTTTACATAAGGAACAGTTTTATTATGGTGCACTTAAAGGTATGTAGTACACCATGTTGCAGAACAAAAAGTACATTCGGCCACAGTGTTGATAGGCCACTGTAGTTTTCAGCTGTAGGCAGGAGCTCAATAGGTTTCCAATACAAAGTCATTATTTAAATGAAATGAAGGTTGCTTCCTGATGTTGTGGAAACATATGGAAGTAAGTGGAGCAGTGCGTGTTATAGAACTGTTGTATTTGGCCCCAATCTAATTATTCTGGCCAATGGGAACACTTTTTGTGCTGATTTTTTATCAGATAGAAAGACCATGTTGTGAAATTTTCTTAACCTCAGAAGCTGCATGTGTTTAGTATTTTTACAAACAGTGTGGAAAATGGAAAGGCCGTGAGGGTGTGTGGCAAAACTGCACATGTGTTCAATATAAAAACAGAACTGATTTCTGAGAGAAAATGAAAGTTCTCTATTTTTTTTACTGATACCTTGGAGAGTGGAGCATGTGTCACACAAGGCACAGCAGAGTCAATCCCAGCTCATGTGCTTTGGGTTCCCAAGAAAAAGAATTAAAAAGCCCTATATAATATTATTTATTAGTTAGCATTAATGACACATATAGGTTGTGGATTTATGCTATTTAGCTGGGGGAGTGTGTATTTTGTGCGGATATTTATGGAATAGTCTAATGGTTGATGCAGAGGAACTCATCACAAACTCATCACATGGAGATCCATTTCAATCAGACGTTTTCATAAAAGTTTGGTTAGTGGTGAAATGGACTGTGGGAACTCTTTTTAGTAAGAAATGTCCAAAGGTTCCTTGGCTAAAGGAGGAATGAAAGGAAGCATTGACGCTCCTTTCTTACCTCACTTCCACTAAACTTTGGACAGCTCTTAACATAGTGACCATGAAATACATCCAGTGGTCAGTGAGAACATTTTGAGGTTTTTGGATCGAGCCCATGTCATTCCCCTATTTTCAACTTCCTGTTTCCTGTCTGTCAGTATCAAATAAAAGTAGATATCTATCTCACATGTACCTGGCCAGTCTTTGTTGTGTCAGTTTGCTTGCTGATGATTTCAAATCATCTTTTAAGTGGAAGATTTTTTTTCTAGAGCGTTATCTGTTTTCTTTGTGTATTCTTTCTTATTATTCAAAGTCAATATTAAATGCCAAATGCTACAAACAGAGCTACAAGATGTTGCAGCTATTGTTGAACTCAATAAAAATCTATAATTACTAAAATATGTGCTTTTTAACAGTTCATTATTTCACCTTGAGATGAACGTTATTTGAAAGAATAACAAAAGTGGTTCCCAAACACTGGGTCGGGACCCAAAGGGGGGTCACCAAAGATTTTATTTGGGTTTTTAACAGTAAAAAAATTTAGAAAAATGTTTGTGGCAGTCTATAATCATGTGTTGAAAACTTAAATAATGCTGAGAATCATGAAAAGGACACTAACAGTGAACAAACCATTCAATTGACTGAAATAACATTAAATGGAAAAAAGGTTAAAAATAATTAAAACACACACACACATACAAAAAAACATAAAAACCTATGCAGAAAATGATTAATGAAGCAAAATAAAGCCTTTTTTGAAAGGTGCCTGATCACTGTGAGTGTACACCTCGTCTATTTTAAAGGATTACTTTTAAGCCCACAGTACCTTTTAACTTATATTTGACCTCAAACCCTAGAAATAAATCTCTTACTGCAGTTTCTTGTGTGTTTTTTAGTGAAACCTGACCTTGCCTGACGCCGAGCCACAGCAGCACAGGTGTGTAACGTGATAGATGTGATCGTCTTACCAGAACGCCCACGGATTAGCCGGGCCTTAAAGTCAGCCACATTTCTCTCGTAATGAGCACAAAGATGAATGAGCAACTGTAGCCATTTTTCATGTCAAAGAAGAAAAAGACGTTGGGTTTAATCTAAACCAAAGACTGAGTCACAAAGGAACAAACAGAAGCAGCGCCACATCTAAAGTCCAGACCCATTGTTCTCTGATAATTTGATCCACACAGTCACTCTTTTTTGTGGTTCAGAAAGTGTTTTAAATTTCCTGGATGATGTATTGCAAGTATCAAGTGGAGAAAATGTTTGATATGACTATAACAAGCAAAAGGGTTAGCGTTTGCATCGACAGGTTGGAGTTATTTTAACATGACAACTAATTCTAAACTTCACAAAACTCGTGTTAGTCTTTCAGTGTCAGTTTTCATAGAGATCCACCTGGACAGAAATTGAACCAGCTTCTAATTCTCAAAGCCCATAGTTAACCCTGAAGTTATCTTAATAAACCCCTTATCCAGCTTTGTAGCACTAAATGCTGCATAGTCAAAACATAACAATAAAATCATTTTCAGTCAGTAAATTAACTTTTTTGAATGAATGAATGAAAGGATTTTTTTGCCCGACAATCCGTCTTGACATCATTTGCATCATCAGCATCAGACACTTTGCCTAAAAACATTTATGATGGGATATGTTGTTGCTCAAGAGTGACCTGGAATAATTACAAAAGCTATAAATTACCTTTGATATAATATGATACCCTTAACACTCAGGTACATTGGCTAAAGCGATATTTGACCCTTAACACTAGCTATCTGCACATGTACCTTCTTGGTTCTGATCAAATGTAGCTTAAGGTAAAGTGTAAATGAACCAAATTATATTTAATTATGTGGAAAACAAATATTTTTTTTTTTTTTTTTTTTTGTGTGTTGTTTATTCCACTGTTATTGAGTAGGGTCCAATTTATTTCCAGCGTTTGATCATGCCACTACATTTAGCCAAGTGAGATTTAAGCAATAACATTTGCTAAAGCAATTTTTAACCCTTTAACTTTAACCAAAGCAACCCTTAACATTTGATAAACCTATACATAAACCTTAAAGTTAGATAAAGCTATTTAAACCTAAGCAGTTAGATACATTTGCTAAAGCTACAGTGGAGGAAAAAAAAAAATTCGGACACCCATAAAATTTACACAAACTTCATGAAATATCTGTGGAAAAATCTTTTTTGTGTTTTAGAAGGTGTGGCTGCATTAGACAGACACAAACAAATACAAATGATATTTTTTTGTTAATTATTTATAAGAAAAACTAATAAAACTAAATTCTTGACAGTTTCAGACGTGTCAGTTCTCAATATTGTCGGTATCAAAGTCAACAAATAACAGAAAATGTGTTTCAAAACTGAACAAAAAATAAACTTCAAAAAATCACTTGAAGAAGAGAGTGATTCTTAATGCAATATATTTCACAAATGCATGGGATGTCCGAAAACATTTTTCCACCACTGTACACATAAGACTTTATTAGCATTAAATCAGCTTTCCAAGATTGAAGCACACGTATCACAGCATCGTCGGAAAAATGACTTTCTATGCCTAGTCAGCTATTACACAGAAAATATCAATCCCAAATGCCACATTCAGGTTTTGCTGCTGTACATGAGCCATGTGGCGTGCCACAGTAATGACCTAAGAGTGAGTACACACTACTACTCCTCTGCAAAGACACTGGGGACATCTGTCAGTCAAATGTAGGTCACTATTCCTCGTGTCTTTGCTGAGCCGGGTCTGATTAAACTGCAACCTATGGCCTTAGAAGCCAGTCCATCGAACACTGCCCAGTTACACATCACTTTTTTTTTCCTTCGCTACGGCGATGATACCGAAGGATGCGTGATTCGATACCCGCTGCTCGCCACATGCTTCTGCCTTCAAACAGCAGAGATTGGATTACACAACTGTCAATCCATCACACGGGCGTTGATGCCACATAAAACATCGCTAACAGATGGCCAGTCATCACCACCAGCTCCCGAGTCCACCCCCAACCCTCCACCCCCTCACCCTAACCCGCACCGAGTAGACTGTAAGCTTCTTAGGACTTTATTCAACGCTTACCACTAATTTAGGTCTTTTCTTTTTCATCAAAGCAATCATTTTTCACAACTTTGGGAAACAGACCTTTGATTGTGTCATGTCAAACGTTCCAAAAGTCTGAGTGAGTTTCCAAATCTGAGGGTGAGACAATAGCATGCCAGGGGGCTGAGCGCAGGACAAGGGAGTATTTTGGGGCAGGGCAGCGACCCCCAAAGGCCGGGCCGGGCTGGGGCTGGGCCGTGCGGTGGCAGCAGAGGAGGAGGCTGAGCCGAGCAGGTGTCTGACATCTGCTCGAAGCTCACTGGGAAATACCAGCTCCTGCAGCGACTGTGCTCACACTGCCACTGAGGTGCCCCCGCTCCACGTGAACAAGGTACAGATTTTTATTGTCAGATACGATGGGTTATATGTGTCAGTTTATACTTCTTTCTGCATGCTGACTTGGTTTTAAAATAGGGCTGGGCAGTAAGAATATTTTTTAGGAATAACTCAACATTTTGGTTTATCTGCAGTGGGATTTAGGGAATGCTTGTAAGCTGTATGACCTGATATATTTCTGTACCACATTTAGACCTTTGCTGAAGCCTGGTGCGTTGCATTTTTACTGATTCACAACAAGACTATGCACAACGTTTGCACTGATCGAAGTAAAATTATGCAACAGATTTACATTGGGCTGTTATAATTTGATATATATCTTGTAAGATGTGTAAAACATTTGCAAACTGTATGAACTGATTTTTTTTTTTTTTTGGTAATGCATTTAGAGTACAAGTACATGTGGAATATACTTGTAATTGGTAAAGCCTGGTGCAATGCAAAGCCACACTATGCAGCTATGCAATGTTTAAAAAAGGGCCTAAGTGATTTTTCCCCAACTTTACAGGAGGAGCCAAGGAATAGCATAGAATTAATATTTATTAGTTTCATGCCATTTCTGATATAACCAGTTTATAGGCTTTTATTGGCTCTGACAGAATCTTATGGTCAGAGATAGTCTTTTGTTTTGTTTAATAACTCTGGATTGATTAATAATATAGTTATCTTTGTGACATTAGGAAACATCAGGGGCTGCCATGTGATATGTTATATCTCAGTTTTGGTTTATTTTATTTTTATTTTATTGGTTTATTTGACAGGGACAATGTACATTCATCAACATTTCTGTAACCAACCAGAGTTAGCCTAATGCTTATTTTTCATCTGCTGTCCCTGGACACTTGTTAAAAAACAAACTTTAACATGCATACACAATAGAATTAGCAATCCATACAACTATACAAATTATTAAATACATTGAGCAGACCTTTAGACAAGATGGCATTTAAAATGTCATTGCATTATCAGGAGCAAGATAAATGCAGGACTACGGGGATTGATGTTGGCAGGTCTGATAGTTTATAAGCCACATTCTCTGTTGTATTGGGGCATTTGCCTGATGCTTATATGTTCCACTCATGAGCAGCTCAACATGAAAAAGATAAGTGACCAAATGCACTGCTCCAGAGTGGAACTGCACCTCTTGTGTTAAGCAGTGCCACAGTTCTAATATTTACAAATTGTTCAAGAGGAGGGGAAGACAGACTGTGTGTAATTTTGAACATTAAACATAAATTGACATATTTTATCATGTTCTCACCCTTCGAATTGTAATACTACATACTAATATGGGTCTGTTAAGTGTTGACATACATATAGCTTGTAAAATGTATGAAAATTTGTACTGATAAGACTCATCATAAAAAAAAAAATACTTGGAGATTACATATTTGACAGATTTTAAGGTGTTGAATTTTATGAAAAAACATTACCAAAGAGCTCATTTTGTTTATGTGACGCTCCAAATTATTTTCAAACACCTACCTATGCAAATATCAAACAACTGACTGATCAGGATTCCCGCTTTCAAAATAATGTAAATAGAACAAGATTGTGTCAATTAGACACTGATTATTTTTTAGTCAGTTGCCCAGTTCTATTTGTCGTCCAATTTTCTTCATCTTCTTCTGTATCTTCCAGTGTTGTGGCTTAATGATCTCAAGATTGAGTTGAGATATGCTATTTATTTTTCCAGGAGGCTGGGTAGTAATATTATTGAATAGAATTGAAGAAGTGTATAAGGATGAAGAAGTGGCGCAGTATAAGGATTGAGAAATATTTCATTAACACATCAATGTAGAGATGCAGTTCTTGTAAATTTGATTTCTTGCAAAAGCATGGTTATAGCTGCTGAACCCAGACGAGGGCCATTACTATATTTTCTTTCTTTGCCAGACTATGAGACATAAAAGAGCAGCATTTGCTCTACTTCTGTTATATTTCTTTCTTTATTTTTTTTCTACAAACTGACTTGCCTTCAAAACCTCTGTGATATTTCCACTTCGTACATCTTCTCTGTACGTCCTCAGTGTTGCAGCTTAATCCAAGAAAAAAAAAAAAAAAAGCGTTTCATGTCACAGCATTAAGAGGATTCGACCCAGATCTTTGAAACATTAAAGAAAGGAAGCCTTGGATGTGGAGTCTCATGCAATATTGATGCTGTCATGTTTACTCATCAACCCACTTTCCCCTGAATCTAATCAAACTGACAAGACAAACCCGCCGGGCTCTGATATCGATCCCATTTTGCGTTCCAACAACCCCTGTGCGTTTTAGAAGACTTTGTAGTGTTTTCAAAACCTCTGTGAATACTATTGCTTCTCCTAAACCACACTGAGGCCTTAGCATTTATATTTTTCTTTTTTTTTTTAATAAAAACTCTGACATACTTCCACACTAGAGCCTTGTATTTGCTGATATTCACCATTGATCCTGTGCACTTCTCATGTTTGTTTAGTGAACTTACCATCCATCATTCCATCATGAAAAGTGGAGAACAAGATTGAAAGTCTATAATAGATCAGAATTTTTGAAGGAGTTATGGACTAAAGAGTGGGGTATGGAAAGCTTCAGCCTTGTTCTTTCCCCCCCGCCCCCCCCCCCCCGGGGGGGGGCCCCCCGGCGGGGGGGGCCCCCCCCCGCCCGCCCCCCCGCCCCCCGTTTTTTTTGGGGGGGGGGGGGGGGGGTGGGTTTTTTTGTTTTCCTTTTTTTTTTTTGGGGGGGGGGTTTGGGGGTGGGGGCGGGCCTGTGTTTTTCGGGAGGGGCGTGCCTCCTTTTCGTTTCTTTTTTTAATGAATGTGTCTCTTCAGATGCTCATTTTACAGTTGAACTGGAGAAATACAATAATCAGACTGAAGTAGGGCCTATAGAGACATGTTATTATTCATATAAAATTAGTGCAAACAGCAGAAACATTGAATGCACTGTTTAATACATGATTTGAATCATTTTAACGCTGATTAGGAAATGGTCGGCTTCAGAGAAGGCACTGGTCGTAGTGAACCGAGAAAACAGTGACATACAAAACATAAAACAACATAATCTTTGTGTTTTATGTGTTTTTAAACCCAACAGATATTCGTTTTGCTCGTTTCTTTTCTCTTTTACCTCTTCTTTGTGTTTAATTGGCTGTGACTTTTGGTATTTGGTCTGAAAATCCGCAATTTGGGCAAATGTACTTTTACACTACAAACAAACTGGTCCTTGTTTCAGTTTGATTCGGACCGAGACCACCTCTTTTTGCTGGACCAAAGAGCAGCTGTTTGGCCAGAACCACGGTCTGCTGGTGCTTTCACACACAGGATTTAGTTTGGACCAAATAGTGCAGATGTGAAAGTGCCTTTAACATTGATTTTTATAGTCAGAGGGGAACTAGTATCATCTTAAATTGGACGTTGAGCACACACTCATTTTTTGCACAATTGATCACAAGATTTGTGCTGTGAATAAGCTCAAATATCAAGGCTTGGAAGCTTTTTCCTATGAAAGACTTAAATGCTTTGTAATATAAAATAATTGAAGGAAATGCCTATTAACTATTTACTGATGTTTAATAAATATAAACAACAGAGAGCTCAGAATTAGAGTTTGTCACAATGTAGTTGGCTTGCAGTTGGGTTTTAAATGACAATTTTCTCTTCTTTTCTTTTTCATGTAGTGCTATTTCCTCAAATTAGACGGTCAAAAAATAGACTTATGTATGGTTTTCATCATAAAATACCACAAATCACCAAAACATCTTCTTTCCTAATCCATCTTTCTGTGTCTGACTTGGTTTCGAAGCTGCTCTGACTCCTTTTTTTCTTCAGACAGTGTACTTTATGCTATTCCCGGTGGTACACCTTAATCGTCCATTGATCTTCTGCTGCACACTGGATTATACTCGGACAATATAATGGCAAAAGTGAACGTGGCAGGAGATAGGAGGACGGTGAAAGCTCATAGAAATTCAGAGCATGCACTGGGGTGACAGAGAGCCCCAGTCCATATGCGGCATGCGTATATTGTAAAATGAAAAAGAGAAAAAAAAAAAATCATCTTATCACTTGAATCTGACCTATTTCTGGGCGAAGGGGACAGAAGAGGAGCACGTTAAAGTATTCAATGTCAAGTCAGAGATGAAGAAGAGCAGGCGTTTGGTTTTAAAAATAACAAATGAGCAGCTTGTCTGATCTTCGCTCTGGAAGGATTTTAATGAGCTCTGAGCAGGATGTAGGCGACTTGCTTGGAGTGACTTTGGCGAACCCAGTCTTAGAGAAGTCCACTATACCCCCTGGAGACCCACAGAAAACAGACCAAAATGATGTATCATGAAAATTAGCTGCATACTACATTTTTTCCTCGCTTTGAACCAGTGATTTATAAGCTTTTTTGACTGACAGTGCATAAGTTCCACAGCTTTCCACAACTTTAGTGCGTAAACGTAGAGTATAAACCGATAGAATGTAAAAAGAATCACCACCCAATAATAATAAAAGGCACAAAGGATGTTTTTTTCACTTGTAAAGTCATTATTGCGTCTCCCATCTTTGTACGGCCAGATCAAGATGTTAGTTTCGGCCACAAGTCATCAGTTCCTGTTTACATTTATTATCACGTAAACTTTCTCAAAGAACACTGGGGTCGCTGGGTCGCAGAGTGTCGTCTCACTCCAAGAAGGCACTGTGTGGTTGTAACCTATGCTCTGTGTGGTACAATTTCTCTGATACATGACTATTTGTCATTTCAAAGAGACTATCCAGGTTAGGTGAAAACTCTTTTGACAAGTGAGCATCAAAACCATGTGTAACAGACCTCTAATATTGCCAGTGTGCAGCTATAAATGGTTAAAAGGTAGTCTAATATTGTGTTTCCAATACACCTTAGCCCCAGGTCACATTTCTATCCCACAGTCTTAAGTAGTAACATAGAATGAGCAGATTATAACAAACCAAATGTGGGACAACAAGTTTTTAACAACAAGAATTTAACATTTCACCATCTTCATTTTTTAAAATCTTACCATAAATAGTCATATTTCCCCGTCGTAGCAGCTGTTTTCTTCAAAATAAGACATTCATGAGCAGAGCTGTTGTCAACCTGGCAACTCAGCTGTCCTTAACTGTGTCCTTCACTTGAATAAAGCCGACTGATTGGACGCCCTCCAATGACTTTTGATGTTTTTCCTACGTCATTTCTACTGGACAACAAAGAAAAGCCGGATCTTTCTTGAATTATCTACAGCCAATCAAAATGCAAAACATAGACTCAATTTGAGGGACACATGATTTATGTTGAAAATCAAGCATAAATGGGACAGCACAGTGTTACATGAAACTGATAATATATTAGCCGTACATTGAAGGGTATGCATGTGTCAAAATAAGAATGACGTGTGTAGAAATACAGAATTAGCCTTTCCATTATCCATTATTATTTTTGCTTTTGAATATAAATAGCTTTTTCAAATATTTATGAAATGCTTTCGTAAAAAGTTTGTCCTACATAACATCCATAATTTCCAGCTTAAAGTGTTGAGCATAAATGGCACAAAATGAGCTATGAGAGAGAACAGTATTGAAAAAAAGGCCATAGTATAAGTTGGTAAGTCAAATGATATATTTGTAATATATTATTAATCTCACAGTATTGATTGCACTTCTCTTTAGTTACTGCTTTGCCTCCACATTACAATCTGTAATGAAAACATGGTCTGCAGCTTGTTCTTTAGAGCTTCTAGTCTATTCATTATCTTTCTGGAAACATCACATAGATAAATTCAATTCCGTCGAAAGGGTTGCTTCAGGGTGTTGTAGTTTCTCTTTGGCACCAGAGTCCCCCAACATTCATTTCATTCAGCTCACACACTCCATCTTTCCAGCCAGTGCTGCTTATCTCTTGGCAGCCAATAAGTGCCTGTAAAAACTAAATGTCAGGAGGTGAAATTGATTCTCCATTTTCGACGCCTCTGTGTGTTTTGGCAGACTCAGGTGTCTTTCAGGTGTGGAGTTACGGGTGACTCTGCAGGTCGGTTTCAGTGGGGCTGAGCTGATGTGGAGATGTGGTGGAGAAATTCTGGTGCGGTTTCTAAGAGGTTGTGCCGGTATGTTGCTGCAGGGGTTGGGTAAAAGTTGGGAAAGTGCTGCAAAAGACTTGAGATAACGTGTGTTGTGACTGTCTGTGTAGATTGGTACACTTCTTGTGAAATTTGTTTTTATTGCACCTCAGAGGCACCAGTGAGACAAAATGTTGCCAAGCTATAATCCAGCTGTGAGCATGTGTTTCTATATGAGATTTGTATTTGAAGCAAACTTTTAAAATATTGGTGCGCTGCCATTTACTTGAAAAAAGAAGCAAGTAAATCCTTTTTGATAGTGATGCAAAAGGCTAGAGATAGGGCTCAATACTGTATACACTTTTGGACTCACTTCTTAGCGTCCTGCTTTACTCAGATTTATAATAATAAAAATAATCATTTATATAGCGCTTATAAAAATATAGCAACAATAAAAACAATGTCTACAGTAAAACAATAAAACAGCAGCAACAAAATGAATCAAGAGTCAGACAGAGTTTGTGCAAAATGAGTGACATAAAGATACAGATTTAAAATGGCAAATTGTGAAGAAAACAAGATATAAAAAAAATTGAATAATTTACTTAAAAATTGGGATATGTTTTTAAAAGACATCAATATAATAAAAATAAATAATACTAAATATGATAGGTATGATAGAAAAAAATACAGTGATAAATATGATAAAAAGCCAGTCTATAAAAATGTATTTTAAGAATCATCCTTATCTTGTCTCAGATTGTTTCAAATTTAATGCAGTGCTACTTTGACTGTAATAACTCATTAAAAAAAAAAACATTTTTGACTTCGTGTCCATCTTCCTTTCGAATGTTCTGACTTTCCGAGCAGAAATCATGTGAACACACCAAAGTCGAAAAAACAACCTCCTAAATCGGATACTCGGATAAATGAATGCACTCTATCGCTGATGTTAAAGTCAAACTATCTAACCTTTTTTACTAAAATGTACAGGGAAGTTATTTTGACATGAAAAAGGAAGAATGACAGCTTTTTTAAAGATACAGTGAACCTGAAATCCCCATATACTCCACTGTGTGATTCCACAGGCTTATTAGGGACAGTATCTCGGACATGTTACCATCTGAGAACACAAATTAACACATTTTTCCCACACATTCGATTCATATTAGATTTACATAACAGTCAAAATGAAAATTGCAGGCAGAAACCTTTCCTGGGTGCTAATCCTGAAAAGTTACAGTAAACTCTAAAGGTCAAAACTGGAAAATGTGATAAGGTAATTAAAAAGACAAATAAGTCACCACTATTTAACAATCTATTAAATTTACATTACATTTACATCATGGTGGAAAAACTGTGTATATAATTGTATTACAAACAAAAAAGGTAGTGCAGTTGTAATTGTTTAAAACTGACATTCCTTGAACATATTTGAAAGCATTTGCAGAAAACCAATAACGTAAAGTGACATTTTACAGACCCACTCCTCGACAAACAAATGCGGGCTCTGTGACTTATGGGGGCTGATCCCTGGGCCGGTGGGCTTATTGGTGGAGACGGGGGTCCGTTCAGCCTGTCTGGGGACAGGATTAGGGGGTGAGCGCGGAGGTGACGACTGGCAGATAGATCAACGGCTCGGGGCTGAGTCAACACGCAAACAAGAGCATTATGAACAGGCCTAATTTACCCGACACTCTCCGACACATGTCCTCTGCAGATCGATGTGCCGTTAAATCCCACTCTACATCTATCAGGATATGATGTGATTACCCACAGCACATGAAAACTACGAGATGGATATGAGTAAACACACAGATGGACTCTCCCTTTGGACATAACTGAGATATTTCATCCTTTTAACTGATTTACTTGATACTGAAGCAAATACTACTCTGCTTCTTTAATCCAATAGACTTTTCCATATGGCGCGGCGTAAAACATTGAGTTATTGCCCTTTAGAGGAAGTCCATTTCATTAACATTCTGTGGGTCCAAAAGCCCAGATTAGCTCTTATCCTCCTGTTTAGAAACCCAAATAAGATATGGTGTAATTACGTAGATGGGATACAGGAGATGCACAGGCCTTATCCAATTGCAGACAGGATTTGCCAGTGTTTGTTAATGGACTTTGTGCAGAAGTAGCCAGAATATTAAAGGTTTGTTGTTAACTAATCAGGCTTGTATAAGGTAATGAGTTTTAATTATCTGTACTGGCCTTCTGGGTGGTTGTTTATAAATGTATCCCAAGCTATCAATCACGTAACAGAAAGATGCACATTCACCTAAATGGATAGTTATTGGGTAAATATGAGATACTTTTGAAGCTTATTTATTACATAGTGTATAGTTGCTGCAGACAGTAGCAGCATCACAGACTTAACATTGTACCGAGGGCAGTAAAAAAAAGGCATTTAATGGTTAAAAATCAAAACACTTAACTATTTTATTGTTCATCTAAATGTGTGCTGCATAGAAGTACAAATGAAATGCTCTGCTGTTGTAGGAATGGACCAACTAAAAAGAGCCCTATATTCAAAACGCACTTGTACTTATAGTTGTTTTTGAAGTTGCAGAAGCCAGTTTTTAAAAAGTGTGTTATCACTAACCCCACTGACTTTCACACCAGGCTCCATGACGACTATGGTTCCTGAACGTAATTAACAACGTTTGGCTCCTCTTTGCCAGCCACAGTGCCATGTTGTTTTTCTAGCCTCATTAACTTTGATATAAATGGCATTATGGCATTAGTTATTTATTGACCTAACTGTTTATTCTCACGTGTAGCGTATATTTTTGCCTTGTTTTCTGAGCACTAAATAGGTAGTGTTAGCATTTTTACATACCATTGTCTGGTGTTAACATTGGCAGTTCAAGAGAGTGCACCAGAGCCTTATTCAAGATAATGGGTAATAATAAGAAAAAGAATATGAAAACCTTTATTGGTCCCACAGTGGGGAAACTGCGTTTTACAACAGCAGAGAATCAGTATAAGAGCAGAATAAGTATCACACAGATCAAACTGAAACCTGGCCAGAATAAAACAAAATTAAACTATTCCAATACAAATGAAACTAAAATAGACTATGTATATGTAAGTTTAAAAAGTACGCTAAAAACAAATTAAACTAAAATAGATGAACAATATATGGATATGAATAAATGAGCGTCAATAAATAGTAAAAAACTGGAAATTGCAGATTGTATAAAAGTAAATGCACAATTACAGATACAGCGCAAGTGAAATCGCACAAATGATTATGAAAATATTGCACAGGTGAAGAAGAGTAACATTGTAAAGTCTGACAATAGCAGGAATGAAAGACCTGCAGAATTTCTCCTAAACCCCTTTTACAAAATACTGGACTAATTTCAGTTAACAGCTTGCAAATGGTTGCTCAGTGGAGACCAGTAGTAACACTCCTGTTTAAAAAGACATTATAATTATAAAAGTATTGGAACGGCTCATTATCAGTGTTTACTTTCTTTGTTTGATCATCACCAAGAAGCCAGTATTTGGTTCATTGGGTTTTTACAAAGTAATACCACAAAATGTCAAATAGCTGTGGTTAATGTTTGTAGCTTTGATCCTTGAAGCTCTCTCTGTAAACCTGACTACTCAAATGGTAAAAGGTCATTATTTAATGAAGCTCTTGTGAATGGTAAACTGTTCATCCATGTCGTAATGTGATCTCTGCGATAATATTCAAAATAGCCATATTTTTAGTTTGCATGTTCACAAACAGACAGGCACTATGTGACCCCAGGTTTTAGAGGGTTTAACCTTTGACCTCTGTGCGATCAGTTACCTCCATCTGTCCATTTGTCTCTTTATATTCGGCGCTGCTGTTGGTTTGTGTAGTGACCCTGCAACATTGACTATAGTGGTAGTTAAGACCAGAGTTACCAAAACCAAGTCAAGGACAAAAACAGAGTGTGCCAATAGCAAGACATGATATGATATACGAAAGGAAGAAGAGGTTACAAATTTAAACAGAATTTGTTTGCTACTATTAGGCATAAGAAAGGTAATTAGGAATGAGTAATGTTCCTTCACCTCAAACAACACTTCATGCATTGGCCTATATTTAATAAAATAGGGATTTAATCCTCAATAGAGCCAAGACAGTAAAACAAACCAAAAATGCATTTTATTACAAGCCTAACCTGGCTCTTTGCACCATCAAGTTTATAGTGCTAAACCAACTTTAGTAAAAAAAAAAAAAAAAAAGACCTTGACAATTTAAAAATAAAACTGGGAAGGTAATAGAAGCTGTATTAAAATTAATTAAATAATTATTTTTAATAACTTGCACATTTCATTGTTAGATTTTTTTAGATTTGATTTAGTAAGGATCAAGAAGGTTCTAACTGCTGTTGCTGTTCTACTTTCTGTTACACAGCTAAACTAAAGTTACTGGTGCATTAGCCTGGCCTGGAAGTGGGTCTGGAACCTCTCCAGTTGCCCAGGACTTCCATCGAGTTCAATACGACCGACCAATCATAACTATAATAAAATAATTTATCTAACATAGAATGGTATATGCGATGCTCTGTTTTTAATTTTTCTAAAGAGACATTCTGTAGCACTATAAAACCATAATTACTTACTATTTTGCTGCACAATTCTGAAAAAGGTAGTCTATTAAATGTGGAAATTTGTCTGTGTCAGTGTCAAGCCAAACCTGGATCACAGTTTAAAATGTGGTTTTGATGATACATTTGGATACAATGGAAAGTATCCTCGATTTAAACCTGTTTAAAATGTAGATCTTGTTGGTGCAATCGGCCCACAGTCTAAAGATGGGTCGTGAGGACTCCAACCAACCACTGCCACTCACTCAAACAGTGTCGACAGTCAACAGCTCCTAATTTAGCTCCTCCAGCCACACACAAAGTAAACTGTGAGACTTTCAGCGCGAGCGGTTGTGGAAAAGGGGGGAAGGATGAAATGCGAAGGTTAAATGGGGGGTGAAAAATGCTGTTAGCCAAGCGTGTGCGCGGATAGATCCCTCCAGCGAGCAGATATGCTGGAGATTTAGCTGCCTTCTGAATATGTAATGAGTTTAACATGCGTGATGAGCTGCCGGTTGATTCCTGGTGAAGCAGCTGTGATCCACGCAGCACATTCAGGATTATCTGCCGCCAAAGATAACGCCAAGAACAAAGCT
Organism: Rhyacichthys aspro; assembly: GCA_036850595.1. Classification (NCBI taxonomy): domain Eukaryota; kingdom Metazoa; phylum Chordata; class Actinopteri; order Gobiiformes; family Rhyacichthyidae; genus Rhyacichthys; species Rhyacichthys aspro. Next base: position 20,356,579 of record CM072156.1, read on the forward strand.
GCGGAGAGCGCTGCAGGCGGAGGAAGCCACGGCCGCTCGAGCTAAAACACAGCCTTCCAGCTATTTAACAGGAAAATTCCCCCCACGTTACTTTTGCCTGGCCCTGGGCTGTGATTTACTTTTGAATGGGGTTGGCTTTGGGAAGGTTTTGTTGGCTTAAATGAAATATTTGCCATGTATGTAATATCTGTGTTTCTTGACAGAACTGTTATAACTTCTATATCTAGCCGTCATGGGAGTTTGGAGATGCAAGAAGCAGCAAAAAAGAATCCCATCATCAAAGCTACTACTGTGTAATGCGTCATGCAGTGTGGTCAGATATGTATGTATTACTTTGGCATTAAATTGACTTGAAACAGCGATGTGGTGGTTACAATGAAATGAAAGCATTACAGAGTTGAAATCACTTTTTGGATGGAAGACATTTAACTGTACTGGCTTCTTCAAATATAAATAAAAGTTGGGTCTGTTAATTATTTAGAATCAAATAAGGCTTATGATGGAAATAACGTTTAGCCCAAAAATACATTTTCTATTTTGATGGTTCTCATGAGATCAGAATCATGCCTATCTCACTGACACAGTACCTCCAATGTAACTTTCCTGTCCCGGGATGGTGGCATGTCAATACACTGCTCTTTCTTCCAAACCCGCCATCTTTAACATCTCTTCTGGTAAACAAACATGGCCGACAGTGACATAACAGTGACAGTGAAGTTGCACAGTTATCAAAGTTTGGACAACTACTGCTGTCTCTTTCTTTTGTAATGCCACCTGGCAATGTAAATGATACACACTGATTTCAAATCATGCTTGTTTTTGCCAATTTACCTCTTTCCATGAATAATGCCTGATGCAATATTTTCAATAATGGCGTGCAAATTACAATGGATGTGGTGCTTACTTCTGTTTTCTGCCCTGGGTCAAATAGTTTTACCAATGTTGACCCAATACAATAATTCAATATATTTCAAAGTGTATATTTCAATGTGAAAAGTATGTTGAAAATATTGCAATCATTAACACCTAGCATTTATAAGTATCTATGAAAAACAGGGAGTGCCTTATTTCTTGATACTTACAGAATATGAGCAATCTTTTATTCTGCACTGCTGTATGAAATATAAATCAAAACACAATGCAAGAAAACCACAACGCGAGCAGTAAAAGTTGATGTTTGTCTCACAAATTGAGACATCTCCCTCCGCTGCCATACCTTCGTCGTAAATATTTCATCCCATCCATTGAAATGCACCGTCAAGTCAAGACAGATATAGATTTCATCCTTTTGCAAGAAACATGGGCTGCAGCATTTCAGGGAACAAGCTTATAGTGAAAATACATTTATTCTCCAGCCTGTCCTTGTACCTCTCAGCGGAGCCTATTTGAAAGTTTAATAGCTCTGCAGGTGCTGGCGTTCTCAGACAGTCTCACATTTTAACCTCGAGTCTTAGAGGCGTAAGGCGATCGCAGGAGAAGTCATCGAGACCGGCGTTTAACTCGAGAGGGGCCTTATTACAAGCAATTCAGGCTTTTCTTTCAGCACCGCCAACACTTAACGCATGAGCACAGCGGCTCGACTGCTGGAAAGAGTGGAGGTGGCTGTTTCTGGAGAGGTGTGGGAAAATGGGTTTCTGAACCGGTATGATGTCAAGTGCTAAGATTATTTGGCCTTCAGTTTCCAGATGGCAGCGTTCAAGTTCATATCTGTATTTCAGCCTGACAATAGTGTGTGGAAAAAATAACTCTTTGGTTAATATACCGCATTGCTTAAAGGGGATACTTTATGTTTTTGAAGCAGGGTTGTATGGGATAGACTAGGTTCCATACACAAAACTTATTTTAGGGCATTTTCACACCTTAAACAGACTGTACCTGATTTTTTTTTTCTTTTAGCTGGAGAAAATGGTATCAATGGTATCATTTGTGAAAAAGCAGGCTTTATAATACCATCTACTGTTTATTACAAGGGATTTTAATGAATGAGAACCTCTATTCAGAAACAGAAAACCTTGGCCAATCACATGCTCACAAAGTCACATGGTTGAATAAGGAGCGCTACCATTGGTCGACACCGGCTTGCCATATGACGTTCCAGGAAGTTTAAGTGTATTCCAGCTGAACTTGTCTTTTAACACAAACAAACAGCTCAAAAAAGAAAAGCATCAACAGAAAAAAGGGAGGCAACGTAAAATGGAGATAAATACATCTCGTAATGTTTAACGAGGAGGAGATAATCGTTTTCTGATGCTGAATTTGCATGAAAACTAAAGCAAAACTTGGTGTTTGGTGAAATGTATTAGTATTTTGGGGAGGAAAAATTGGTCAGGTTTTATTTTTTTTAATAAAAAAAACCCAGGAGAGGTCCTTAGCTGCTTTTGAGGGTGAGTGGAATCCAAAACAGGGACAAAAAAAGAAAATCAGGTAGTGGCACTTGAATGGTTTGCACCAAGGTCTGCACTTAGAACTCAAATTGTCCCACGTTCTGTAACTTTTGGTTTCACACTTCAGTTTTTAAAAGCAGACCATGGGACTTTCCCTGACACTGTGTTTGCAGTTGACATGACAACGGCGGGGGGCGTGCCTCCTGGTGAATGTGTCTCTTCAGAGGCTCATTTTACAGTTTAACTGGAGAAATACAATAATCAGACCTACAGTATGGCCTATAGAGACATGTCATTATTGGTATAGAATTAATACAAATGGAGGAAACTTCAAATGCACTGTTATTTAGACGTTATTTAAAACGTTATAATGCTCATTTGGAAAAGGTTGGTCTGTAAAATATTGTAAAATTTCCCAGTTTCATGTCATAAAACCAAGAAAATAGTTTTTGAATGGGTATTGTTTTGATCATTTTCAGGCTCCATATTTTAAGGTAAAAAGTTATTTAGTGTTGCCTTAAGAAAAAGTGTTTGGCAAAATGCTGTCACCCACCAATCTGACATATGTAACGTACAAAAAAAAACTTCTCTTAGCAAAATGGAGGCTACATATTTAATTTCATAATTTTTTTTCTTCTAAATACCAGATACATTTTTAGTCATTCAAATAATGTGGAAAAAATAAGGACAAATACCACAACATTGGTCAGTTCACCAATACCCCTGTGTCTAGTTTACCAACACAGTCTTGGGCATTTGTCTGTTTAAAGATCTGTCCATTGCTCACTGCGAGTTAACCATGTTTGCTCCAAAGTGAAATTGTGTCATGTCTCCCCTCTTCGTTTTCCGGGGCATGTCTTTAACTAGATCTCCAGCGGCGGGTGAGGGGGTGTTTAAACATTCAGCCTTCTGTAGCCTCCAGTCTCCTGCCGGACTTGAATAACACACTGACCTAGTTAGGAGCGAGCCCGTGATCTTCCCCACCTTGGTAACGGAAGAAATCGTTTCCTTCTAAAAAACGCAGCGCCTTGAACAGAACTCCAAAGAAAAGCGTATCGTCGGATTAAGCCGGTCTTGTGTGACACATAACGGCCGTCTAATCACGCTCAATGCAAATGATACGGCTCCCCGGCGGCTTGGCGCTGGGATTTGGCACAACCTTTATGTTCGTCTGGCTCCGGTTTCCTCTGGACTGAGCTAAAGACCTGCCGAGAGGGAGGCTTCAACTCGCTACAGTCAAGTGCTGCTGGCAACTAATTAATGCCAGTAAAAAGGGGAAAGGAGGTTACGGAAAAGCACCTCATGCAGCACTTTTCTCAGGCTCATGTTTCCAATAAAGTTCTCCAAGATCTGAGATATTAGTCCATAACAGGTGACTACTTCACGCAGGAACACTGTGCAAAATTGCGATAATGTAATGAGCTGTGATGTGAAAACCAGTGAAGTAAAAAGTTTGAAGTCTGAGTTAGAATAAAAAGAAATACAGGGCTCTGGACTTAAAACAGGAATCAATATTAAACAGACTGAACCAGGACAAAACCAGAAGTAAACAGGACTAAACTAGGACTAAATGTAAGACTGAAGCAGGTCTAAACCTAGACTATTTATTTGGTTTGATGTAAGGCTTTATTTGGATAATGATAAATGTAAATGTCCGTCACGTGGAAGACCTTAGCATTATTGCAATAAAGTTCCTTCTGATGCAGATATTATGATTCATTATATTGGAATTCTTCATATTGCAATAACAATACATTTGAGTTAGATTGTGCAGCCCCAGAAGTTACGTGTTTGTATTGTACTTTCCTGATTGAAGGAGAAGTAAGTTACTTAGTCATTTAGGCTAATTTTCTGTCAGCTATTGTAATTAGCTTTGCTTATAAACAAAGCAGTAATGGAGTACTTGGAAGGGCTTCCACTGAAAGACTTTGCTAAGGTCAGGTACTTTAGATGAATACATGGAGGTAAGTGTATGAACCACCTGTCAGTAATGGCTTATAACCTGCAAACGGTTGCTTTGTCGTCAAACCTATGTAAAACCAGCTATAACTGTAATAACTGTCACACCATTGGTCTGGGCAAGCAACATTTTAAATTATAACATTTATGGAAACAGTAAAATTGCACAAACTGAAAAAAATGGGTCCTACTGCAGTGATACGACCTTGAGGCTTGATCTAAAACCAGCACATATTGTTCCAAAGTCAAATTTAAAAAGATAATATGAAAGTATGAATTAAGTTTTTCGATAACTTACTTTTTAAAACAGTTTGCATGTTCCTTTTTGAAACATTTCAACCCTTATCTTATGAGTATCTGTATGGTGAACACCTAACAAACAACAAAAATCTATATGGCTACCCTAGAGTCAAATATTGTAAAACTTGTAAACTTGCTAAATCAGTTCAAACTTTAAAAATGCCGAAAGAGTCAATTTACTGAGTTGTCTTTTCTGATTGGCCAAGAAGAGACGGGATACTTGAAAATGCCTTCTCCATTTGTTGCAGAACAGAGTGCCTTGGAAAGTTACGTCTCTTTAAATACGGAGCTATTTCCTCCCATATCAAAAGTATACTTCTGATATAACTTTCCAAGCCATGTGTGATACTTACTTTCCCCTGTCGCCTTGAATTTCTATGAAGAGTGTTTGTGAGAGACTATTTTCTAGCGCTTGTGTGCTCCATGAGAGAGGGCGGCACTCTGCCACCGGATCATCTGCCAGCCGAGTTGCCCTCGTGCCAGCTCCTTTTCATTCAAACCCCACAAACGCTGCATTATTCAGGCTGCCATCTCGGGTAGAAAGGATCTCCTATCGCTCTGCCAGACTGCCGGGCTACTCGCTTAAAAAAAGAAAAAAAAAAAAAGATATGTTTACTGTTTGAAGATATGTTTTGAGTGCTACTTAACTGAGCAAACTCGAAGGCATGTTCCCAACTGAATGCCAGCGGATCACTTTTAGAGGCCCAGCGAGCGTGGGAGGGTTGGTTTATTAGACACTGACGATGCTCAGAGAGTTGTTGTAAAGCGTCTTCATGCTTTGAGACTAACACCAGCGAAGGGGATTTGCCCACACTTCACGGGATGAATGTGTTTACACAGTAGCCGCGCCGGTGTTAAGTGGATGTTAAGGCTGGACTCCTCTGTGGCGTCCACTCGGCTAATGGCCAAGTGATGATGTATGGAAGCTCAGACACTATTCGCCGCCATACCAGTGTCAGTGGGACGGCCTGCCGAGTCACAGACATTTACATAGGTTTAAAGGCATACTTATAGACTTCCATTATTACACTGCTTTTTCTGCATTTACTCTAAACAAATGAGGAAAATGGCAAAGAACAGTGGGTTTACAAATATGTTTATCTCCACAATGTTCTAGAGAGGAATAAAGTAAGTTTTATAACACGTGCTTTAACTTCAATTTATTATTATTTATTTTTTTTATCATAAAGAGTGTTTTTGTGGGTGAACATTATATTGTAAATCCTTTTGTTTAAAATTTGTTCAAATCTGGGATAAGGCTTTGAACAGGGATGACATGATAAAATTGTTAGACCCTATTAATCACAATTATTTAGTGATAGTTGAGGATTCACTTCAATGTAGTCTATAGAAACCAGCTCTTAATTAATTGAATTAAAAGTTATATAAAACAGAATTGTAGACATTTCCAAATCGAATAAAAAAAAAAAAAATAAAAAAATAAAATTATTGAAAACTTTTATTTCAATATCATTTTTTTTTAATTATTTCTGAGCCAGACCCTTTCTTTCACTTTTACTTTTCCATTGCTCATGGCTTCCACTGAGTTCAATCTTCTCTGACCCATTATAACCATTTTTGTTGTTGTTGTTCTTAAGAGAGGGCCTCAAGCGCTGCCTGATTTTCTGATTGGTTGTATGTTTTCCAAACCTCATTGGTCCCGTATAATAATGGTACTGCCTGTGAATTCTGATTGGTTGATATATTTGTTCCTCCTTCTGGAAATCTCAACTCAAATTGAGAAAGACCAGACTAATTATGTGAACAAAATAGAAAAAGGCTGGCCAGGCTATGTAGTTGGTGCCATGGCAGAGGAAGTTTTTCAGGCATTGCACTGGAAATTCATGGAAAATCTTATCTCATCATCTATCACTTTTAACCATTCTGTCATTATTCTTTGTGGCACCATTTAGCCTATGTTTCAAAACTGGATACATTATATTACTGCATGTACCACTCTTCAACATGCTAGTACTCAGCTCCTGACCTGCTCCTAAGGCCAAACAGGATTTCTCTTTGGTGTGCTAACAAAGTCTACCACTTGCTCTTTCACTTTTGGCAAACAGCACTGATGAGATCATTATCCTCACAGGCTGCTTTTAATTGCTGTGACAGGTCAGGCCGTATGCTAACACGATTTAGACCTCCAGCCGCTGGGCCCAGACGCACATTCAGAGTCTGTGAATCCTGCTCCGATCACATCATCGCCGGTAAAACACTTGGCAGAGGTGATTGAAGACTGTATAACTTCAGTGTATCCAATGAGCTCAAGCCTGGCTCTGATAAAGACAATACTGGTTTCCTCAGACGACACACAGATGTGTCTTCTCTCAGTGACTCATCTTCCAAATCTAAACCTGCTACTAAATCGAATTCAGACATGTGGAGAGGCTTCTTTTTTGGAACGCTGGCAGGGATAGAGTGACCACACATTTAAACTGGGTTGTTAACTCTTTTGTGCACATTAGTTTTCAAGACTATATCTAAAGAGGGAGGTTTTCTGCTGTGATTGTAAGGTATGGGTAGGATCAGTATGGCACAGGCGCTTCCATTGTCAAAAGCATCCTGAAAAAGTTCCAACAGTGCAGAATGGTTACTAAAAGATAGAGCTAAATTGGAGAATCACAACTTCTCAAATGAAACATGTCTTGTTCTTCTCATATTTCAAGGAAAGTGAATGATAAATGTTGTACTTTTGTGGAATAAACTCAAAAAGTAAATGCAAAAGTTCTTTACAGTTTAAGATAGAATTGTGGTTTAAAGAGAAATTAACACATTTTTTGGGGTGGGATTTGAGAAAAGTGTTTATTTATGTCATAGTGTATTGCAATAGGAATAATCAGTGACAAAACAAGACTTAATTTAGGCTTTAACATCAAGGATTTTAATAGACAAGACTGCCCAACATATACCAGAAGCTTTGGCCAATCACATACTTGCTCTTGAATAAGAGACAATGCTCACTTGTCAACTGGGAAGTAATAAAACCAATAATAAAAAGAAAATGTCTATTCCAGCACTGGTTACTTGGTGTAGTTTTACCTTTTAATAGAATTAAAGACAGGAAAGGACACGTTGTTACCACAGTTTTATCAATCAGAGCAGGGTCATTTTGTTATTGTAAGACGGTCACTACATCTTCAAACCTACAACATGGTCAGAACTGTCAGTACTGCAGCCTCAAATACTTTGCTTGGATCAGCTCAAGATACATTTTTGTGAATAGTCAAACAGCCAGGATCCAGCTCCATTGCAGGGTTAGGCGTTGGTGACCATGACAGAAGAACATTTTGTAATGAATGTAATCAAATGCGTCTTTAAACTTAATCAGAATTTGTTTTATGAAATAAATAGTGAACCTTTGAAGTACAGTTTGAAAGGGAATAAACCAATCTTCCTCAAATGTTTATTACAGCAGTTACAGCCAATCTCTCACATCATTTTCCTCACTTAACTATTTTGTTCAATTCTAATATACTTCATGTGTAGTTCATGTTGCAAATTACTGCTAAAAATAGACTAAAATGACAAAATTAAGGTAAAAAACAAACAAACTCATTTTTCAAACCATTTTAAAACAACCAAGAAATCTGGTGATGGCATGCAAATTGTGTTGTGAATGTGGAATATAATAGACAATCACAAGGTTTTCTCAAGTATCTTGGAGGTGCAACCTGAAAATAGTGACAGATCACAACACAGAAATTAAACAAGGACAAATAGGGCTAAAATAAACAATAGCACACTATGGAACAATGGCTTGCAAGACGGTAAAGCAAGGCATCAACTAACTGGACAGCTCTCCTTCATTCTGTCCTCGGCCTGGCAATCCACAATGGCCGCCCATTTTGGAGTACCTCAGTTTTTGTGAGATTTCTCCCTTTTCTTAAATTATTTTCAGCAGCTGGCAAACCCTCTCAAGTAGTTCTGTAGTCAGGCAAAATCTCAGAATAAAATATATCCCTTGACGTTTCCCTTTTTACTTCTCTGTGAAAAACTAGTCTTTCATGTGTTCTGTGTTTTGCAGGACTTGTGGTAATCCTGTTATATCCATTGCATTGTGTCATTTGTGTTACAGCATGATGTAATGTTTGCAGTAGCTGGTGGTAGATCACTGCATACCTACAGCATATCATCAGCTCATTGTAATTTACAGCAGCTGTCATATAAAAGCTCTTTAATCCTCTTTGGTTTATTGACTCAGCATGTGTCATATGTCGTAATGATTTTGCCTTCAAGAGTTGTGTTTCTGATCACTTCTCTGTAATACGTCTCCCGGGGCTCAATCTATTTTAAAGACAGGCTCTCTACATGTGTAATTTAGGGCTGACCGGTCTTTCATCACGAAACAGTGAAGAGGAGAGGGTTGGAAAATATTTGGAAGAGAGATGTAGAGTTCTTGGAATAGAGTTTAAGAGAAGACTGCAGTTTTGGTAGACTATTGGTTAATACAGTTGTCAGGAAGGGCCAGGAATAATGCGTATTTAACGGGTCCGACGTCTACTGTAGCCTCATAGCAGTTGGAACTAGTTAAGATCAAAGTCTTTCAGAAGTCAAACTTGATGCTCTGTCTATCAATAGAATATGGTTTATGGTTTAAATAAAAAGCTTAAAAGTACAAAAAACAGTCATATCTTGAACCTGTATAGACTTTTAAAGAAGAAGTAAGTGACATATGTTTTATATTTTTATATGTTTACGTTTTCTCCGTCTTAACAGTTTAAATCACTGCACAGTGAGTTGTCACCTCTGCAGTTGAGTTCAAAAGTGGGAATTCCATCCTTGTGCATAAAAATGCCCCAAATAATTTTTTTTATCATTTTTGGTGAAAAGGTGTTGCTGTGTGAATGGGTTTGCAGTGTTAACTTGCAGTAAATGTGAACCAATGTCACTGTTATGGAGCGTAAGGTCAGACACATCTTTGCAGTGATGAGGGAGACCTGCTTAAACTGGATAGTATGATCATAGGGATTAAACTATGTTGAACCAGATGGAAACTAGCAGCAGTTATATTGGACATATGGACACTGATTGGTTAAATGGGTTTGATTTGTTGTCATTGTTTGATTTTATTGGACGTACTTTTTGAAGGCCAATTCATTATTTAAAACTCCACTTTCTGATTTTGTTTTTTTGTCCCTGTCTCAGATTCCACTCACCCCCAAAAGCAGCCTCTCCTGATTCTCTTTTATTTAAAAAATCAAACTGGACTAATTTGTCCTCCACAAAATACTAATACATTTCACCAAACTGAAGCTTAGCGTTTAGCTGCGACTTAGCACAGCAATTATCTCCTCCTTGTTAAACATTACATGATTGAATTGACAGTATTTATCGTTTGTTTTTTTTTACTTTGTCTCCCTGAAAACACACATTCAGCGCTGAAAATACACTTTATCAGCAGCTATTAACACTTCCTGGAACATCATATGACAAGACCAATGGGTGCGCTCCTTTTTCGAGCATGTGACTTTGAGGGCATGTGATTGGCCGAGGTTTTCCATTCCTAAATAGAGGTTCTCATCGGTTTAAATCCCTTATAAAAACAGTAGATGACATCAAGTCTGTTTTTTTTGTTTTTGTTTTCCACAAATTATTGCTTTTACATTATAATATTTGGGGTTGAACCATTTTCCGCAACTGGAAGAAAAAAAGATCAGTCTGTTGGATGATAATTCAACCATCACTGCAGAAAATGAAAATCTTAAGCTCAAAATAACACAGTCATCCTTTAATGCTTGTACATCTGAAATCATTGCCGTCACCTGAATCTGAAAACGTCATATGTATAACCTCATGCTTTTTTTCTGCATTCCATTGCACTATTTTCTGGTGGCACTGGCATCGCTTAAAAATATATCTTCCCCTTGCACTTGGAGCCCAGGAGAGTCCTGTGTGACTGTGCCGCCTCCCGTTGTGAGATTGACAAGCACCGGCGCTTCTGTAATCTCACTGCACGGCTGACTGGCCCGATCTGCCGACTCCAACGGGAGACGGCGTTTACATCGGTATGCCAGCGCTGTCCCAGGACTGAATATAACGGAGACTACTGGTTTCCGCGCTGTCATGTCCCCTTCTGTGGCTCACACAAAGAGAGCAGTGTGCGAGCGTCGAGGTGCAGAAAAGCGAGACGGGACTGATGGCCGTGCGTACAGTAGCACTCTGTGGAAGCCAAACGCGACGACGGAGCAGATGGTGAAAGGACTTAGAGGGCGGCTTTTGGGGGAGATTTGGAGATTTCTGTGACGATGCCAAACTAGGATTTACTGAACACAGACTTGATGATTAGGTGCATTATGTAACGAGCTGACCCAACACAACCTTCTAAAAACAGAGAGGCTTATTCATATACTCAACATATGCCATTTCATTTTAAGAGACAGACTTGATGCATTTGATGACTGGTGATAATATAATGGACATAGGACATGAATACACAATAGATGAAGGTGAAGATGAGGGCTTATTTTGGCAACCTACCTTGAGTGTCCACTGTGCCAAGGGAACCTAACATTTCCAAATTCCAAGACAAGAATTCTTGTTTTTTACCTGCTGCAAGGGAAAAAAAGAGATGAAAATGATGTTCTTCTCTTGGTGAGCACTAGAAACAGTACAGGAATGGTTCAGAGAAATAAGAACTAACAGAAACTCCTATTTTCTGTTGGTGCAGTGGCAATTTAGCAGAGTTACCTTTCAGTATTCAGTTTTCATTAAGTGCCTGTGTTCCTGTTTTGATTCAAACAGTGATTAACACATGTCAATAATTTTATATCCATATGAACAAGTTTTTAGAGTAAAGACAAATATAAAAAATATTTGAAGCTGCAGGCAGCAATGATTAGGTCCTTGTTGCCCCAGAAGATTCTGTATTGTTTAAACGTAGATGAACTTTAAATGAAAGTGTATGAGTTTTAAAGTTATCTATATAGCATTGGACATGATGTTTGCATTATTATATTTTTCTTTTATATCAAACTAATTTCTAGTGAAGCCATTATAGATTTTTGTTTTGCTGGAGGTGAGGAGATGGAGGGTCCATGTCCCTAGTGCCAGTTTCCGTGTCCAGAGATGCACATTCTACATTACACTGCCCCTTGCAGCCTATGTGAGGTCAGTCCCATGACCCCATGCTTTCAGTCTTTAGGTTGGCAGAGAGCTCATGGAGGATTCCACATGTCTTAGGTTCTAGGAAAAATGGAACAGGACATTGAGAATGGGGTTGAGCTGGAAGGACAAGCTCTAAATTTACCGCTCCATCTCTGTTCCTAGTCTCATCTAGGGTCATGAACTGTGGGTTATGACCAAAAGGACAAGATCTCAGATACAGGCAGCTGAAATGAGCTTTCTCTGGAGGGTGGAAGGGCACTCCCTTAGAGATAGAGATAGGGTGAGGAGCTTTGTCGTCTGTGAGGAGCTTGGATTAGAGTTGATGCTCCTCCACATGGAGATGAGCAGCTGAGGCTCGGCCATCTGTTTCAGATGCCTCCTCAATGTCTTCCTGGAGAGGGGTTCTGGGCGTGTTCCAGTGGGAGGATGCCCTGGGAAAGACCCAGGACAGGTTGGGGAGGCTATGTCTCTCAACTGGGAAAGGGAAGTCTGGGGGTCTCTGCTCAGATTGCTGCCCTGGTGAGCCCCAGAGTAGAGGATGGATGGATGCATGGATGGCAGGAAGATTTGTCAAATCTTTACTTACTTTTGAATAAATATCTTTTATCTACTATTCACTGTGTGTGTTGAAAAAAGCATTGATTTTTTTTTCACAGACAGATTTTCACAGACCGATTGCTCTTTTACCATTGCCTGAAGAATGTTGATGTTAAATTATCTTTAAAATCCCTAAAATTGAAGCTGCCATCATCATGTATAGGGATCAACATTAACATTAGTGACCATGGCTCTCAGCGGTTGTACAAAAGAGGGAGCATAGCTGGGGTAATGTGACCTGTGAGCACTGAGCCGTGGACTGATCGAGGGGGTCACTAAGTCTAAATGGAGGGCCCTTAGCTGGGGCCCGTCCTCCGTGATGACATGTCTTGGAGACTTGATGGATCACCTGACATCTCCTAAATATGCTGAAAAAAATCTGTTCATAGCCTAAAACAAACCCTGTTGTTGGAAAACCAAGAACATGATGTAGATTTGAAATATTTATGATATACCACTATAAGCATTGTTTTTTTTCTTGTATTAGTGAATGTTCTATAAATTTAAACATTAATAGTTTAACACTGAACTTTAACACTCAACCATTCTTCAGGAAATGTTACAGATACATTAAATTTGCCATTGTTTTGCTTTCCTCCCACGCCTGCTCATCTTTTCTCAGACGACAGGGAAAGTCAGAGCAGTGATGGAGGACTGGGCTCAGAAGCTCCAGACACATTTGTACAGAGAAAGTCCCTCTGGACTGACACACTGCAATAAGCGCCGCTCTGACTCGGAGCGACTGTGGACACATCGGGCCATTACATCCCTTAAGCTATTATTGTCTCTGCTTTTACCATAAACCCAATGGAAAAACAAACAGACAGCCTGACAGTAGCTATTTGCCACTGCCTCGACTCAAACTAATAACATTTGAATTTATGTGTGTCGTATGGGCCAAACAAAATATAAAAAACATGCAGTTTGTGTGCAGGCTGATAACTTTTACAATAATGTTTAGGTGAGACCAGTGCTAACGAGTAACCAAATGACTGTCTATAGCTTTGTTTGACATTGAGTTGACTATTTAATATAAAAGGCCACCCTGCTTACCCCTACCGCTCAATCTGGAGGGTTCTTTGAATAAAAGTTGCAGGCTGCTGTCTCTCTGCAGAGGATACAAGCATACGAAGCACAGGCAGAGTTGAAGCATTCACAGTAAATTTTGCCAATTCATCTAGCCTTTGTCTGGCTAATAACTGCTTAAAGCAACCCTGCGTAACTTTTGGCCAGTAGAGGGCGCAGATCCCTCTACCTACTCTCTGTGTTACAACAGCAGTAACATTTTACGGATGTGGTTTGTTAAGTCAAGTTAAAAAAAGAAAAGAAAAGACAACTCTGCAATGGTCCAGTGTATTGGCATATTTCTGTGTCCCGGCCTCAGGAAACATTGGAGGTTACTGACACTGAGGGTACTGTCTCAGTGACATAGACATGATTCTACCCATTTCATGTCTCAGAACCATTGTATCATTATCAGAAGATTTATTTCTGGGCTAAACTTCTGCTTTAGGTATGACTTAGTGTCCCCTCCACACTAATAACAATAATTTGCAACAGCGCTTACTTGATGAGTTTATTAATCAATCAATCAAACAAACTTTATCTGTGTAGCACTTTTTTTATACAACTTAATGCAACTCAAGGTGCTTCACATTGACACAATATTCAAAAAGCTTTAAAAACAATGGTGGCTTTGTGTCACTTTATTTCAGTCAGTAAAATAGAAATAGAGTAAAATAAGTGAATAAATAATAGAATAAATCAATAAATAAATGAGATAAAACACTACATAAAAGCCAGACTTACACACTGATCTATTCTCAGAGCAGATAGGAAAATCACATAACAGATACAGGTGCAGATCTATGGAACAGACTCTAACATATTTACGCACTGCAAAATGTAACGTTCCAAGGTAATACCTTATTTGTGGTTCATCGGAGAGTGTGGCGAGGAAAATTAGATTATGGCAGGCTGACAGGGTTTCTTTAATGTTCAGGAAACACTGATTTGGCCATAAACCAAAGCAGTATTTACCATAATATTTACAAACAACAAACTTCCATGTAGCTTCTGCACTTTAAACATGTCATCGCCTCTGATTGGCTAAAAGGAGACGGGATAACAGAAAGAGAATTCCCTGTTTGTTTTGAAGCAGATGGACTAGAACAGCCACGTTACAGACTCCAAACTCTTTAACATGTTACGTCTGTTTGTCTAGACTGTTATTTGCAGCTTTACCTAAAAAAATATATATAATTTACTTCTACTTTAAGTGTCAGAGATAACAACACTGTAATAAAAAGCTCATCATGATCCAGGAAGTGTACTTAACATACATTTTGAAAGTAAAATCAAACCTAAAACTGATCATATGATTTGTGATCATTTAAGGACATACATTTTCAGAGCCCCCATCGACATAAAGCATTAATGTGTTGAGGGAAATGCTGTGCTTCTTTATATACGGAAGTTCGAGTAGAGTTTATGCTTCCAACTATTGCTGTGGCCCAGTGGGGTGAGATCACACTGCGAGCCCCCAAAGCCCCCTGCTCACTCTTTGCCAAAATGAAATGTTTTGGATTCAACAAATCCCTGCTGGTTTGATGCTAGACACGATTTCTGTTGCAGCGCTCGGGTTTTTTGATGCCATGTCCACAGGCGCAGCATCAGCAGTAGTCGTAGTGATTGACGTATTGATACAGACAGTGCAAACTCAGGTCGTAGTTGTATCTCGATTTTTGGACTTGCTTATCCTTGAGTAAGTTTGGAAAGTGTGAAGAATTTATGTCGAAGAGGCAGACTTTTTTAATGTACTACTAGGGCTGATATAGTAAGACCTCAAATAACAGGTGCTAAATAGTGTGTGCAGTTTAAAGAATTGTGCGTGTTTTTTGTGAGTGTTTGACAAATTGAGAGCGAAGTGGGTAGAATTGTGGGGCAGGTAACCGTAAGTAAATAAGGATTTTGTGTGTCACTTTTGAGTGGAAAGAGTTTGGACAAAGGTTCATTATCGTGATACAGATATCGCAAAATTTGTTAATGTCCATTTTTCAACAAAAATGGGGGTTCTATTTGTGCAGAAGAGGGACTAAGCAAAAAAAAAAAAAAAAAGACAAATTACATTAAAATTATGCTACAGTGGAAATAATCGAAAGAAATAATGTGCAAAATCCACTTTTTGTCCGTCACGTACATTTTTACAGATATGTGCTGTAATAACAATCATATTATTGTTATCATGGACTATTTATTGGAAATTTTATCATATCATATGGTGGCCATGTGATTCTATGCCTAGTGTTGGTTGTGACACCATTTTAAGAAGGTTCACATTGTGGGTTTTGTTATGCGTTTGCGGGGCACAACCTTTACACATTATCTTGTTGCTAATAAGCTGTAATCACCAAATCAACAGTTGAATCCAGTCACATTTTCAAGGTATTTGTGCACAGGGATTATTTATGAATATGGTGTAGTCTGTAGTCTGTTTAGCCTGTTATGGACCCCAATGCCAGGACAAGCAGCATCACATGCATGGATGGATTAATTCACCTGATATTGCATGGATATACAGTAGCTGTACCAGTAACACATGCTCCATAACAGCATTTAGGACATTTTTTAAATTTCATATAAAGGTAATAGAATAGCACATCAAACAGTGCAGTGGCCTAAAGAGGACAATGTTGTGCTGTGACAACGTGAACTTGGACTTAAATCTCGAGATACTGCTAATCCTATGAAAGCTAATTGCATTTTTAGTATTTTCAGTCTTTACATTAAAAAAAAAAATTTTTTTTAGCTTTAACATAAAAATCAATCAATCAAAAAAAAAAAAAAAACTGCACAGAAGAGTCACAAGAACCAGTGTTGAAACAATATTGTCAAAAGTGGTACAAAAAACGAAAAATCTACTATTTTCACAACCGAGTGCCCGTCGATATGCCCTCGAACTCCCAAACAAATAAGTATCTTACACTGCTTCTGGTTGATTTCTTCTGTTCTGCAACACGTAACAAGGTTATACTGTGTATTGTTTTATTGGACACACCTCTCAAAGGGTTTTCTCTAAACAGCACAAAGCCAAATGCATGGCTGTTTCTTACAGTAAATGAGCACCCGAGAGGGTCTCCACTAGGTGTGTTTGGCACATACCTGGTGCATTGCATTCATGGATGCTCTTGGACATGAAGACAGGACACAGTACAACTGAGGAATTACATGGATCTATAGACATGCTAATGCAGTAAATACACCTTATTTACATGGAGTAAAAATAATGAGAGATCACCAAAGAAAATAAATTTGTAAATCTATTTGGCAGGTGACTGTGGTTTACTTTAAAAGCCAGTGTAACCCTGGATTGAACTTTTACTTAGTCATGAGGATTAAAAAAGAGGAAGTGGGACAAGGGCCAAGTCTGGTTAGACACCCTTTAAACTTCAAGAACTGGAACATAAATATATGACAACCTTTTAAATAAAACCAATGAGATGAAATGTGTTGGATGCATACTGTTTGTAAATCAGATTATAGAACCCGAGCAACACAAGTTCACTTTGAAACTGTGAACTTTAGTGTCTGTATTTCTTGTATTTACATCCCCTCTATATGGTACATGACCCCTTTAATGGTGCAGAGGAATCCTCAAAAGGAAGCGCTAGTATCAGAGGAGGCTCATCCAACATGACCTATTTCAGCTCACATGCTCTCTGTCAGATCTTTGCTTTATACAGAACCCAATAGCAGATATAACAGATGCCTGTGTTGTTGCTATTCTCTGTTGGCCTCTCAAATTTGTCACAATGAGACATTACATGTTCGAGCAGGTTGTGCATTGGAGAAGGAAGGCGTGTCAGCTTTTCTGAGACGTAGCTGCAGTGCCGGGTTACTGGGATTGAACGGGATGTCTTGAATTTCACTGGCTTGCCAAGGCTTGTGTGAAAAAGTGTGTCCGCTGTAATTAACTGTCCAGTGTGCTTTGAAGAGGCCACAGCAGAAGGTAGGGGACATCTGACTGGTTTGTGTTTGGCCATGTGTTCAAAGTGAAAGACAACCAGCCATGTTTGCATTCGTTTATAGAGAGTATAACCGGTTCATAATTATACAAGACAGTCATTTGTGTTGCATTTCTTTTTCTTGTTAATAGTCTCCAGAGGGTACTGTATAACTATCACTCTTCTGTTTTCTCTTCACTTCTATTATTTCTTATGGACATCGATGAGTTATGACATTTCTTTCACTATTTCCCATTTCGTTTTTAAAGCCTCTAATTATTTTTACTCTTCATTTTCTTTATGTCGTCTTTGTGACACAAGTGATACATGCATGCTGACACTGTGTTGTGTTTGTGACTAGGGACATATGTTAGTGTATGTTACAGGCTGAATTCAGTGTTTCTTGTCATAATTGATACATAATTGAACAATTTCACTTGACCTCGCTGCTGCTTCAACATGATTCTCCCATTGCTTATGTGGTTAAATTATCTGGTGACAGACAGGTGCCTCATCCAATCACTGACCAGGTATTTATCTGAAGTACCTGCTCTTTGCTGTGATCATTGCATTTGAGAAAGCAGTAATGGAGAGTATTATGGGGCTGCAGAGTCAAATCCAGCTCAGGATGTGCAACATTTGTGCAAGTTTTAACCTTAACACAGCTGAACATACACAGTTTTCTCTTCTGATTGGATAAAAGAAGACGATACTAAGAAGATACTAAGTATACTAAGTATCCCAAAGATTTGGGACTAGAATATTACTGAGTACACAATGATATCAGTATAATCGCACTCTTTCATCAATACAAAAGATGACATTCAGCATTTTCTGGAGGCAGACTAGGGTTGGCCTCGGTAGACCTTAGACTTTTGGAAGTCAGCTAATGTAGACTGAAAATACAATGCCTCATCTTGATGCCAACACAGATCTCTTTGGAGGAAGTTGGAATGTATGATTCTACTTTTTGTTGCAAAGAAGGCTATATAAATTGGAGTCTAATGGATCCAATGGCTTGCATACACTGAAAGATGTA
This sequence comes from Rhyacichthys aspro, assembly GCA_036850595.1. Lineage (NCBI taxonomy): Eukaryota > Metazoa > Chordata > Actinopteri > Gobiiformes > Rhyacichthyidae > Rhyacichthys > Rhyacichthys aspro. The sequence continues at coordinate 20,374,968 of CM072156.1, forward strand.
TAGGAGTATTAGGAGTATGTTTATGTATAGTTTATACGTGGATTTGGGACATCTTTTTGCATTTTTAGTAAACTAAAGATGACTAAAGATAAAAAGAGTATTCATCAGTGTACTTTGTGATCAACTCCATTTTAATGAAGGTCAATTTTTATCACATACCATTACCCTTAAAAAAAATTAATTCATAAGTTAACCCTTGTTTATTAAAGTCTTTAATAATGCGCTAAGGGTTTTATGTAAAAAACAAAACAAAAAAACCCCACCTCATAACAGTGTTACTTGATGTTGTCATGACAATATGTTCTTTATACAATCTGCATTTATCATTAAGGGTTAGGGTTAGGGCACTTAGATGCAATCAGCTTCAAATACAAGAGGGTTTTTTTTTAGAGCTACTCAATATCAGGAAAGGCTAGGTTGAGCCATTGGAATAAGTGCTGGACGTAAAGGAGCCATACTTCCTCGGCTGCTCTTAGTGGTAATTACCCATCAGGCTCTGTGCACTCACACCGAAGCTGCCTCAGTAATTATAGGCTGTAGCTCGTGACGCTGTTAGCGCTGGGCTGCTCAGAGGACCAGACTTGTGTGAGAAAAACAAATATATCCACACACAACGCAGATGAAGGCTGTGGAGGAATGTGGAGCAACTGAACGCACCATAATATTGTAATGAAGCATGAATATAAAGGAAGAATATGTGTCAGTCTAGATAGAGGATAGAGGACTCTAGTTTCTTCAAATGCAACTAAGAAAACATGTCATTTTTATTGCTAATAGTGTTTTTCTGCCATCATTGCTATAAGGCTATGTTAATTAAGCACAACCTACATTTGTTTTGATCATTTTGCAGGTTTTTGTCATTTTTAGTTCATGGTATAGTCACTAAATGCATTCTATCCACTATCCTATCAGGAAAAAGCTAAAAAAAAATGCTAAAAAGTACTAATTAACCATGTGCTTGTAAGTTTCAATTTCACTAAGCGCTGTTTTTATATTATATTTATAAAGACTTGGTGTGCATATTATAAGCCGAGAGGGACTGTTGAAATGAGTTGCTATTCATGTGGCTACAGTGACTGGATAAAAGATTTAATTGACTTATTGTCTTATTGCTCTATATTTCCGTCTATTTAAATAGGTCACATGCAAAGGGGGCTATTGATGAGATGTGTCACCACAGATCGACTATAAGTTGTGTGAAAACAAGCTTAGTGCCTTTGCGCAGATCCTTTTCAATAGTTGCCATAGATCTTTGTACAAATATGGCACATTCCTCCCACCATGTTGCATTGCTCGCAAAATAGCAAGGCCTCTTTTAATTGATGTGAGAGTACATGCACTGGTCTCGGTCTCATCTGGGTCCGGGCAGGTCAGGCATTGACTCTAACACAGGCAGCAGTGGAGGTCCATGTTAAACACACACATATGGAAGCCATTACATTCCTTGCTACTGTTCCATAGACTGCATTATCCCTGTGAAGAAGCAGAGCAGAGGCCTTCAGTTATTCTCTGTGTAGCTTCCCGCCGGTGTTGCGCTACATGTTTTAGGCTGATAGTGCCGGTGGCATACAGATGTGCAGGAGAGCCGCAGAGATCCAGGTCAGACAGGGGTGAACTCTAAAGAATCAAACAACATAGGTTTTTACATGGAAAGTATGTTCATTTGGGCAAACCAGCATTAAGAGTAGCTTTAAAGTGAGTTGATGTTCATTTAAAGTGGGGTTATATGGGGTTAGTAGTTAGTTATCCTCAGCCATCAAACACAAAAGATGCTGTTATCGCGTTAGCAGCATTGGAAGAACATATTCTAAACAGCACATGGAGAGAAGCTGGTTGTAGTAGTTTGGCTATTTGCCCCGTTGATGCCCCAGTTGATAGTAGCAAGGAGGACTTGTGCTAGTCTCTGGGTATACTATAGAGACAATGTCCATCTAGGGTACATATACAGTGTTCCAAGCACATTTTCTTCTATGTTTGGGCAGATTCAGAAAACTTTATTTATCCCATTAGGGCAATTCAGTTTGTTGTCATCGTTCGCTACAGGACAAACACACAACAGACAAACACATAGCACATATCAACAGTCACCACCATCATTCAGCCACTTGTCAGAGCAACTGGTCAGAATATTTAGAATACGTAGACCACATTGGTGCCTTGACCTAGGCACATCATAAAGTGCAATAAATTTCAGCAGAAAGTAAAGTAAAATGATAAATAAGTAAAAGACCAGAATAAGACCATGATCAATACTAATACAATCTAATAATAATAATTTTTTTAAAAATCACATTTTAGCCCAAATATTTATAAAAGTTCACAATTTCTCATGTTCACAAAAACAGTTTGTGAAAAAAAAATACAAAAAATCAAAAAATTTATGACTGTATCAGTGACAAAATTTCCATTACACTCATCTGTGTAATAACTATGCAAACTGACTTTTTAGCTTCCCAAACTCTTGATGAAGGTAAAGATTTTTAGGTAAAATGACAGACCAATCCAATTTCCATTCCAAACCTTCCAATTATATATTACCTTAAATTTTGTATATGACTGTAAGTTAATACAGGGATATTTTTTGTAGCTATTCATAATGCTATACTATACTATTCATCGGGTTACTTATTGCAGTATGATCTGATATTTTTGCACAGAAGTATGGAAAACCACAGTTCACAAATATATTGTTTTTAAAATGACACCATACAGTGACAAGATTAAAGTGTAATTATACACTGTGTATAGCATTCAAATGAACAGATGGTTAACTACATTATTTTTGCATGTCACCATATGAAAATAATGCACTAATTATGCCCAAACCTCTCTACCTCTCTCACTTTAATTTTGTGCATAAAAGTAAAAAAAAAAAAAAAAAAGTATACTGATATTTAAGTTTTTCTTTTAGAAAATCTAGGTTTAAAACAACACTGATGAAATGTTAAGACATACTGTTGTGAAACGGAATACATTTTACCAACTGTTTTAATTTGAGTTGGCTCTCAACCGTTTTTGAATTTTCACATCAAACATGGTCTGATTCTTGACTTAATATATACACAAAAAGTCCTTAGTATCCTTAGTAAGTATCAAGGATTACAAATTAACAATAGAAATGTTTTGTGATGAACAAGTATTTCCTTCAATGAAATAAACCCATACGGTCGTAACATGCACAAGCAGATGTTTGTATTTATTTTGTTTCTTGCTTAAAGGTCAGCGTCATTACTCTGGAGGAGAGCTGAGTTTCCTGCTGATTTTCATTGTAGTCACATAATCACGTCCTGATTTATGTTTGGAACCCAACGCAAAACCTGGTGGATTGGAAAGTGCACTAACAGCAGCATTAAAGAATCCCTGCTGTGGATTGGGCCATCAGTCATCAGAGCTTCCTATTAATGGCTTTTAGTTAGTAGTCGACTGGTGTTAGAGTTGTGGTTTATTCTTGTATTCAAAACCATACGGACTGAAGAAGTGACCGAGACTTTTAGGGGTTGAGGCCAAGGCTAGTGCATGATACTAAAAACCAAAATCCAGAGACAAACTCTTAATTACCATTAGTTAAAACTTGATGAAGAACGTCAGAGAATGGGACCTTTTTTCATAACACCAAAATGCAAATGCTGACCTGTAGTAGAAGTATTGAAAAAAAATTGCATTTACATGGATATGCTAAGATGTTCAGAACACTATACTATATCAATCAAGCCAATAGGGGTGCAGTGAACCCCCACCACTGTTAGCACTACAGTTATTACACACAGAAGGAAAAAAATGGCTCAGCTCTCACACTTTTTGAAGCTCAAAAACACAGTTGTTTTTTGTTCTACTGTCTGTGTGTTGCCAGCAGCCAATAGCTGTCTGTGTTATTATGTTAGTGTTTTCACTGGGGACAACGTTGCCACAGTTTACCCAACAACAGATCAGGTGTCACAAACAAAACGAACACCTCCTTGGACACAATAAAACCTTTATGTTTTTGTAAGTAAGAAAACGTTGTTGTCTTTGTTTAAATAAGATTTCAAACCACAACATAATCTTTTCTTTGCACCAAAATCCATTATTGTGGAAAACTGTCTCTCTTAAGGGTGTGTGTAGTTTTGGGTCCCTCTTGGTAACAGCTAGAGGTCAAAGTTCTTATTGCAATTTCTCACTTTCCACACCTGTTTTTTTTTTTTTACTTAGAGCTGAGCCAGTAGGGTATGAACATGCTTGTTTATTAACAATCTCAACAGAAATCAGTATTGGTGACTTCACTTTAAAAATGTGAAACAAAATCAATTGAATTCATACTAACCATAAACCTTTATGCAAGAATGTGTGCTCAAAGCGAAACATTGATGTGCATCTCCTTCAGTAGTGCTCAGTTTGTCCACTATGGGCATCTGTAGGGACAGGAAGTAATGGATTTTCCAAGTATTTTGACAAAAATGAAAATAAATATCTTTTACAAGAGTGTCAGTTTGATGTGATGATATAGATATAATTTAACATGACTTATACTGACGTGTTTGGGTCAACTACTGTATATTATACTACATTTTAAACAAGGCACCAGGCTAGAAATGATAACCTAGAAATGAGCACTGCAGACAGCAGAATTTTTTCTTCACTCAACTTAATGATTCTTTTTAAATGAGTTTTGATTTAAAAGACCACAATCAAGACTGGTCTCAAGCCAAAGATCAGTCTCAAGTACAACATTAGTTATTCCAGAAGTGTTCTGTAAAGCCTATTTGTTTTAACACAGGAAGCCTGCACTCTCTTTATTCACGCTGCATGTTTGTCTATAATTTAACCTCATTTGAATTCAAACAGAGCTGCCATCATTAAAGAAAAAGCTTTGGGCTAAATTTGGATTTAATTCATGTTTGTGAGACATTTGCCGTGCTCCATAAGTGAGCCCAGCAGGGTTGCAGATACATTTCCTCTTTGTGGTAAATGGCTGACAGGTTTGGAGAATAAACAGAGCAGACTCTACACCTCAGGAGATGGCTCTGAAGTCTCCCAGGCTACTTCATCATTAATAAACACTTAGTAGTCCATATTTGCCTCCTTTCTTTCTTCGTTGTGTATGTACCGCATGGGAAAAGATGAATCATTAAGTGTTTTACAGATGAACATGCCTCAAGCTGAAAGTAAGAACATCAAGTCAGGAAAGAATGGATTATGAATGGCATACATACTATAACTTTTCAAGTCATACAATGAAAAATATATGTATTTTAGTTTCAAATCTAAGTGCATTACATTACTTCAAGCTACAACATTGAAGAAGTTGAACAGACATTTCTGATCATTGTGGTCTATGGGGAAAATACCTCATGGGCAAACTGAGATTTGTCATTACTGTACTCTGAGTTGCTACTGCTGAAACTGCCAACATAGTCGGAGGGTATTCATTTCTCATAATAGATGCACTGAAAGCACATACACTGACAGACAACCATTCACATTCAGAATCATTTACTATGAACATTTTAGCTGCAGCATGAACAGTATATGTCTTTGGACCATGGTATGAAGCCTGACTGAACCTATAGTCTAATCAATCCACAACCTTCTTATATTTGCATTTAATTACATGTTTTTCATATTCATAAATTCTTCTGAGATCATAGCGTGGATAAGGCAGTGCTATGGTGGCCCTAAGGGCAAGACAATATTAATTCACTGACCACAAAAGAGTAAAACACAAAAATAAAGCAGGAAAACAAATTACAAAACAGAAGAACAAATGATAAAACTCAAAAGACAAATAAAAACATTAAAACTGCAAAGACAAATTACAAAACATGACAACAAATAGTATAATGTAAATCCAACTGCACAACACACACAAACAAATCAACAACAAAATCAAAGTCAGCATACAGAAAGTGAAGGCCTGTGTTTGATTGGACAGAAAAGACCACTTCCTTAAAGGAAACAGGAACTGGCTTCATTGAGAGGTAACATAAGTATGTAATTATACACACTACAAATGCAAAATAATATGAGTACAGTTGCTCCACTCATTCCACTCATCTGATATTAAACTGTAAAATACCAAAAACTGCTGTGATAGAAGCTGCACACTTTGTGAACAGGAAACAGGAAGTGGCTCTGTTCTGTCCAGTCACAATAAAGCATCAGGTCTGTATTCTGATTTGTTTTGTTTTTTTATTTGTTCTTGTGTTTTGTCGTTTCTTTATGTGTTTGGAATTTATTTTGTGTAGTTCAGTTTGTTTACATATTTTTACTATTTGTTTTGGTACTTGATCATTTTGACTTTCAGATCACCTCGTGCTTTTAGACACAGTATCAGTAGGTTATTCTCTATACCTCTCATTATTGGAGAAGCCATTGTTTGTAGAGCATTGCAGTTGATATATTGCACAAATGTACAAACAGTACATTTTTGCAAAAGATTCTGTGGTAGACTCTGCTTTTGAGTCAATTTACTTGTAGCATACAGTGCAGTGGTTGCACAAGTCAATATTGCTGCCTCGGTGACAGTATTATGATCTCTTCACAGTGAGGAAAAGGCAATATTGGAGAACATACCTCTCTTACATTAAATATGATTTTCTGTCAATGAACACACTCTGGGCTGTGGGTGAGATGGAAACTGTGACCTTTCAGCTGCACAATGCCATCTGACACTGTTTTGTTTTAATATCTGCACGAAAATCTGTTTGGCTCAAGAAAACAACTGCTTGAGGGAAACACAGCATCTGTTATTGAAGATGCTGCATAATGGACTGCTATTTTATTTTGGTATTTACAACAAAAATACGTTCAGTGAATGCTTAGGAATAAAAGTTCATCCAAACTCTTGGTGAACATTCAGCCACTTATAATGAAATATAAACATCTTTTGCGTGACAAAGTGGGCATATTGCAAAGACTGACCCCATAAAAGCCTAATTACTACCATTCAGAGAGCGTCACTTTGGTGTTTTCTTCTGCGGACTGCATTGACGACGTATAGAATAGAGCGCTAATGGCACATCCTTGGAGCTGATTGAGAAAATATAATAGATGTATAGACCAGCGCTTCCTCGCAGCTGCCTAATGTGATTTGGCTTTGAAGGCAGCCCTCTCCAGTCCATTGTCCAGCGAACCTTCTGCTCTCTGCTGACCTTAAACCTCTCCATCCATCACAGCTGCTGCCACCTTATGATGGACGCACGCTGTCTATTTACTTACTTTTATTTTGTAATACCCAATAATACCCAGGATGTCCAAAAATAAAGTACAAAGTTACATTAAAATAAGTGACTAGACAGTTTCTTGAGTGAATACTATTTCTATAAATGTAAATAAATCTATACATGGTTGACAAAACCAAAGCTTTGTCTAGAAAAGCTCACAAAGTTGACATTTAAGTTCAAGCTGTTTTGTTTTGTAAATAACCCTTTTAAAAATGTATTTCTTACATTTCTTGCAGGTTTCATACTTTCTATATCACTCAGAGGCAAATATTAACATTTATTAACATAGTGCTTTTAAAAACAGGGTTTACAAAGAGCCTAACAATGAAAACAACTTATACAGAAAAACAATAAAACAGCAGACAAATATATTATTATTGTATCTACAATACATTAATCTACAGGAACAAGTTTGTGCAAAATCAGGGACCAATATTTACGATACGATACTTTATTGTCCAAAAATGTGGACATTTGTCTTTGGTTTCACCATAAAAATACACACATAAAAACCAACAGTAAAGTAAAAGTAAGTAAAGGTAAAATTCTTATATTAATATTTATCCAAATTTCACCATTTAACCACTCACAGCCAGTGCTGGAATAGACACTTTTTCTGTTTTTGGCAGACATTGATTCAACTCTCATATATAAAAATCCTTGATAATAAAAGCCTACATTGCATCTTAAAGTATTGTCTTTTCACAGATGATACCTATTACAATATGTTTTCTCAAATTCAGGAAAAAAAGGATACACAGCAAACACAGCAAACTCCAGGTGTAAATGTCTGTTACTATTGGTGGAAGTGTTGAGTCTACAGAAAATTTAAATGTTCTATCTAAGACATAAAGTATTATTCATCTTATGTTAACTTATCTATATAAATACATCAATACTTGGGAGTAAGGGATGGATGCACTGATGCTTTCTCCAGAGGCACAGGCTCCTTTCTACTGCTGGCAGTGATTATTCTAGACAGACAGCAGTAAATAACACAAAGCTTTGAAATCCCAACGTCTGGCTTGTGCTGCGTTTTTGCGCCGTTTGACAAAAGAAGCCGACAGGTAAAAAGGATCGGAGAAGAAAGACAAGGCGTGGAATGTAAAAACAATCTCTCGTCGCAGTTTGTCTGCCCCCAGCCGTAGCCCACCGCTGGGTAATACAAACAGTGCAGATAAGCTATAAAAGTTAACATCCCCGCGCTGTAGTTTCTATTAGAAAACACCGCTTTCAATGTGTCTCTAAAAGAATGGGCCTCATTAAAATTCATTGCACCACCTTTTCTCTGGTGGATATCTTCACTGAGGTTTAATGGATTCGCAAAACAGGGCATTTTTTTATGTCGTCGCTCGTATATCGAATGAAGTTGTTGTGACAGCTGTGGCACTGTGACACGGCCACAAAAAAGTACATTTCATCTGTATTCTGGGACCACCAACACCCTATCAGAGCGAGTCCCACGGTGGGCATCAATCACAGCAGGCCGGCCCGGGCTGGAGAACACAGGAAAAGCCTCTGACAGGGGCCTATTATTCAGCGCTCATCCGCCATCGCTCCACGCGTCACCTGTCAGCCCAGAGGTCGCCGCTGGTCATCAGTCACCGTACGCCCACTTCAGGAGTCACATCATTACAGCGGGCTCCATAATCGCTTTAACAAGGCGCTATTAGGTGTCACTTTGAGGCGATGGACAGTAGGAGAGTATCAGCTGACACGAGAGGTGACAACGGAGAGACAAGGGCGTTCAATTAAATACAGACACGGAGTAGGATGTTACTTAAGAATATAGACTACTCTGTGATTAATGTGTACGTCAGGGTTAGAAGGTTCTTTCAAAAGGATTCGGGTAATAATTGTTTGTTAGAAAATGTCATTTGTAATATAAATACATTCAGATTACTTTTAAATACTTTTTCTTCACTTGGCGTCCTGTAAATACTTAAATACATTTTGGAGATTTACTCTTCTTGTTTTTACATATATTGGCAGAGTGGATTAGGTGAGTGAAGTGGGTCTGGAACCCCTCCCACTGAACCCGACTTCCATTGAGCTAAATCCTAAAACCAACCATAACCTTTTACCTAAAATAAGACAGGGTTTATGCACTGCTCTGCTTCTCTGATTGGTTGTGTGTTTTTCAAACTGTGTTGGTCCAGAGGCAGTTTATTCTGCGTATTTTTGGAACTGCCCCCTGAATTCTCATTGTATTCAAAGTTAGTTTGATTTGTCCTGCTCCCTGAAAATCTGGACTAAAAAACTGAAAGACCTGACTAATTGTTTGTACAGAAAAAGAAGGCTAAAAGTGGAGTATAAATAGCATTTCAAATAGTATAAACATATAAGGATGCAAAGAGGACATAATATTACATAATATGATTACAATTTGAGTTGGCCATAAGCTTCTGTCTTGTTATTCATCATTAAGGTTTTGGTGAACAAATGTTGCACTGTCAGCTTGTAGATTTCAGATAATATTAGCCTTTTAAAAAAAATACATGTTAAAGAACCAGAAGCAGTCAGAGATATGAGGAGCAAAGTCAATCATGTTTTTAATGACTCAAAATGAGACAGACACAACACCAGGTTGCTTCCTCAGACAGTATAGGTGCCCATAATTGGTTTCAATGCCATTTCAAAAGGTTTCGATAAAAAGTTACAAACTTCTATTTGTAGGTTTTGTGAATGTCAGTGTGAACTTAACCTTAACTGTTCCACAGTACCATTTGGGAGGGCTTCCATAGAAAGGCTGGTGATTGGATTTATCATCTGAGAGTGACAGCAGTTTTATTCAATCATAGCAAAACCGCATTAGTAACGGTAAAACGATCTTCAAACCTTAAACACACCTGTACCTGTCTATGCTGCCACTTCATTGGTCAAACCACCAGCAGTTTGGACATGAATACTTTGGTTGGTTGAATTGTTGAGGCTAACATCTACTTTGCCCCGTGTTCAACACCAAAACTTAAAAGATACTGCAGATTTGAAAAAAAATCAATCAATGAGATCATGTATCTAAATATATGCAACTTTAAGTCAGCAAACATATAGTACTTGTTTTGTGTGGAGCTGGCTGCATATTGAAACAAAATGATTCTGTATTTCATATGCTGCCTTCTGCTGAGTTTGAACAGTTGTGGACAATAAAACTAAATGAGCTGAAACACATTTTAATGTGACAGATAGCCTCTTTAAATCCCGTCTGTCTCTGCACTCATGACCATGTGATCAGGATACAATGGGGCTTGATTATAAGACGTTGGAAATGCATCAATAAACACAAATCAGGCAAAAACGCTCAAGGAAATTCAATCCCTACTAAAAAAAAAAAAAAGCAAAAGTTTTAATGTTAAAGTTTAACAGTACGAAGCAGATGATCATTTCTGTTTCCTCCATGTTGTTGAGATGATGGTAAGTCACTTGGTAAGTCATCATGGTTCCCACCAAGTCACCATCAACCTAGCTTAGGCCTTTGTGAACCAGGTATGGCCTGGTTCCTTCATTCTGATCAGTATAAAATCTTAATTTGGGTTTGATATGATATTCTTTCAAATTGAATGAATTCCTATTGTCACTGTTTGCGTCAAAACCCTTACCTTTGACCAATGCTGATGCCCATGTGATTGTGACACACTAAACACAGCATATATTTGTCCTAGGAAGACAATTTTGAGTCAGTTTCAGTGTCCTCACATAAGTATGCAAATCACATGAGATTTTTATTGTTTAAACCGACATTGTCATTTTGACTCATTGTTAAATTTGCTTTATATAAGCGACTGGTTCTATTAAGAAGCACAGCAAGCACTTTTTTTCTCCTGTTCTGTTTTGCACACCTTTTTTTCAAACTTTAGATTATATCTAATGTTTTCTCTCAAATGACTGTCTCTGACTGACTGTACAATGTTTCATCAATAGTAAGATTTTGTGCCCTGCTCACCTGCTCCTTTTAAAAAAATACTGACTTCATTAAGTGCCTCAATCCAATGATATTATATATTATTTATTAAACATATTTTTAATGAGAGCTAGGACTTATACTTATTCACACCTCTACAGAGAGCTAATGTGACCCAAATGCATCCTCAGATCCAATCTATCAAGATGCTTTCAGCTCATATTTATCACATCCACACCCTTCATTAAGGCTGGTCAGATGCAAACCCTGGATTTTAGCGCCAGGTCTGAAGGGGACCTGAGTGTAGCAGGTTGTAGGATTTCTGACATTGGAAAATGAGCTAACAGAAGGAGCAAACATGGATAAAGCCTCATGGGAGTGGGGGGGCACGCCGAGGAAAGCGGAGAATGGAGGGGGTGGGCTAAGGTTATGGGGGGCACAAAGAAATGTTTCCTTAGGAGAAAAAAAGTGGGAATAACAGCAGCGAAAGTGAATGGAAGAGAGGCATCGAAATGGCATTTGTGATAAGGTGACATTTGGAGAAATCTCAGCTCAATCTCCACTGAATGAAAATGTCTTATCTTGATTCCAGAAAAAAAAGGCTCAAGTTGTTGTATGAAGGGATCTGTCGACAGTCTTTTAGGCTCTCTGTACAACTGTATCATAATGTTTTTTTCTTATACAAAAGTCTGTGTTGCTTCTGAAGGTTAGACAGTATCAGACCAAAATAAGAAAATCATTTTAGGTTCTGGTTTTTGACATGGGATTTTCTCATCCTTTTAATTCTGGTCAATGGACCTATAGTGATTTATTAAATTAATGCATTATATCATTGTGGATGGACCATAACACTCTGCAGACTCTGGCTTGTTTGATCATGAGCCAGACTTCCTGTTACATAGTGATGTAGATGTGTAACACAAAAGTTCCAACTTAGAGGGGAAATATAAATTCATGTGGACTTCTGCGGGTCCGAGGTCCAGCTTTGGAAGTGTTTTTTTTTTTCTGACTTTGTTGATGTTGTATGTTCTCAATTTGGAGAGTGGGAATATTAACACGGAATACAAGTCAGATTTAATGTTATTTTTACTTAATAGTGCTTAAATATAGCTTTAGCTTCCACACCTGAGTTTTAAAGGTTAAGGTAATGAATAGCTTCTCTAACATGGCTTAGGTAGGCGACAACTTAACTGTAATATGGTAATTTTGCTTTTTAGGCAGAGTCAATGTCTATGACTACTTCATTTTGATCATACATATGACATGAAGTCAGACATCAATGTTTAACCCAGGTCTCCTATTTATTTTTCTGTCTTAAGCAGACATAGATGAATTATTGGAATTTATTAGAATAAGTAAATGCCGATGGATGTTGCTCACTGGCACAGAGACCATACAAGTTTTCAGATTCTGGGATATGCAGTCTTGTGTTTATAATGTTGATTTACTCTGACCAATGGCCTCAAGAATGGGACAGAGCAGTTTCGGATTTTAAAGTCTATCATATGAAAATGGACAACAAAAACACCAACCATAAAACGGACCATTTTCCAAGTGTAGCCCACCTTTGAACTATACTGCCGCATGTTTGTTTTTTTTTCTGCAATACCTTGAGTGTCCACTGGTGGAACTAGTGACAGACAGAGGTTCTTTAATGCATTAGTCTCAAGCTTTGTTGTAAGTGTGGCTGACAGAACAGACAAAGGGGAGGGGCTTAAAGACAAAGAGACTTGTGAACATTGAGACATGCTTTTTAAAAGTGGACAGAAGAGCAAAACATTTTAGACAATGACCACATATTTCAGAACTTGTATTTTGAATAAAACACAATGGAGTTGGCAATCTCATGTGAAATTAAAACATGGGTGTGTAGGCGAATTGTAGAATTTCTGCATCTGTGACTGCGGGATTATCCAGCAGTCAGAAAGTGTTTGAATTCAGATTATTGTTTAACATTACCTTTGTGTGGACAAACATCTTTTAAAAGGTGAAAAAGGCAGAGTTTTGTCTCCACTAAATGCAACAATAGGCAACAGTACATGTAGCGGGTCTTGTTTTTGAGTAGATGAGTACCCGCAGGTCACCGCTCCGCCTCCTTTCATTCAAACCACATCACTGCACTGCGTTTACCGTCGCCGTGGAGAAACATGCGATCAGCTGGTGCCCCCTTTGCCCCCGGCCGTGCCACGCAGCGCTCCCTTGTTGTCGTGGTGGGACGGTGACGGAGCATGTGCACCATGGGAAGGGGGTCTCTCAGCTGTTCATCCCCGGGAAACCGCTCTCCCCTCCCTCCTCATTCCGGTCCTAGGTGAGCCTCTCAATACTTCCACAGACCTCCCTTTCCTTTCGGCTGCCATTACCCAAACTAAGCTCATTTGTCCCCCCCAATAGACCCATGATCTGCCTTTTGTTTGGACCCCCACCTCCCATTCATGTCACCCTGGAGAGCAGACAAAAGAGGAAAAGACACAAGGCCTGAACCCCCTTGGCCAGACAGACTGTGCTAAAGCTTCCATAAAGAAATGCAGGGCTCATATGGAGATGGTGGATGGCTTTAACTACAGGCTGTGTGTGAGAAGATGTCCTCCCTGTAAACGTAAAGGCATTTCAGTGCAAGACCCAACTGTTTAAAGGGATTTAAAGGGTTCAGACTGAAGTAGACAGAAGCTCACAGGAAGTTAACTATGGAAATGCTGTAAATGGGACCAGTCTGAAAATATGCAAACAACAAGCACCAAAGAAGTTAACTAATTCAGGATGCAGAGTTCCATTCATTTAAAGTTTAAAAAGGTAAAGCTAAAAAAGATTTGCTGGCCTCTTTATTTTGGTTAATGGCAATGCATCTAAATTCTAAAGTTTACTTCAAACATAATTAATAAGTCATGTAAAAACACAACTTGGTGGTACTTGCAAAATGTCACATAAGCTCCAATCCAGCAAACAGAGCTGTTTTTTTTTCAGGAGTTATCCATACAAAGCCTTATCATAGTGCTTAAAGGAAATGTTGCTTTGGGTGTAACACAAACTATTAAAATGTATTTCACAGAATCCCAATAAAAATGATCTTTCCACCAAAATTGCTTTTCAAACAACTTCTTCTTGCAGTATGTGATCATTTTCCCGGATGCGTGTTGTCAGACCAAATCCTGTGGCTTGCACTTTCAGACACAAATCACATTATATTTCAACTGTAGGCAGCATCTCTGCAGCTTAGGCTCTTTCCAGACTCGGGAAGAAGAGTCTGAACTCCCCGACGTGTTAATCTACCAATCCTGACATATACATTAGCTGCGTCTCCACCTGCGTGATGCTAAAGAGGAGCTCAGGTTCATCTGGGAGCCAACGGGTGGGAGCAGCCATATCGTTCTATAGGGGCTCGTCTGCAAGGCTTAAAATAGACCAGATAAGGCTGTGTTCGCAGAAGGCAGCGTCTGGAAAAGGCTGGTATATAGGATTCGTTTGTGTTACGGCGTGGAAATAAGGCGTGCAGCTTTGTAAGCAGAAAAATAAGAGATATCCATTATCTGCTGTAGATTGGTAACAGAGAAATAAACAACACAGAACAAGCGTTATTCAAATGAGGACAGACCATGGCATTTTAAGATACTGTCGATGATTATCACTTTGTTTACAGCAGTGATACAATTCACGCGCACAGGGATTGTAAAGCGCCTGTACTGCTCAGAGTAAATGACCAGTCGTGTGAATGATGATCAGCAGTGCACTAAGCCATCTAGAGCAACCCCGAATCAAATGTATGTGTGATGTTTCCTCGAAATACTGATCCGTGGAACCAGAAGTCAGATGAAACCTTACTGAACCCAAGCTAATCTTAAACTTTAACCCTTTCAAAGTTTCTTTATTGTCTAAGTTTGATGTTCTTTGACTGAACCTGAGTAAAACGTTGTCAGTGAGTTTGTAGTTGCCATGTGTCATTTTTGTCCTGTTGTGCTTTCACTGATTTTATTGATGGAACAGGCCAAACTTATGTGATTGGCCAATTTTTAAGGTGTCACATGTGACTCATTAGGAAACAACAATAGACAGCTTATTGCTTTATTTATTTTTTTATTTTTTTATTTGACTCTCCTCACTTTTTTGTGATTGCATTTTTCTGTGTGTTTGCCTGTGTGTATTTTTTTGTCAGAACAATAGTGGTCAATTAGGTGCATCTTTTTTTTTTTTTTTTTTACTGCGTCAGAGCATCTCCAAAACTTGATTTCTTTTGTGGTGAAGTAAAAAAGCGACATAGTTATGTACAGCCATAGCTCACTGATGCATGAGGGGAGCGAAGGCTGGCCCGTGTGGTCTGATCCAAGGGACAAGCTACTGTTGGTCAGATTGCTGAAAAAGTTATTGTTGGTTCTGATAAAAAAAAAAGTGTCAGAATACACATTGCATTAGTTTGTTATGTATTGGACTGCCTCAGACCAGCCTGGGTGCTCATGCTGACCCCTGTGCACCTCCAAAAACCCCAACGATGGGCAAGTATCAGAACTGGACCACGGAGCAATGGAAGAAGGTGGATTATGGGCAGTTATATTGCATTCATCATTAATCCTCTTAAATACTGAGTTGACATACAGTATTTTTTCATTTGTTTCAGTTCTCCATTGGAAACATTTATCAGTAAAAAGTGTTTAGGTTGGAACATTAGCAAGTCTGTCATGTTTTGCATCTGGGCTTAGCATCTGAAGCTAATCCTTTGATGTTGAGTGAAACATCCTTACACTTAAAATGACCATTTGTGAATAGCTTCTTCTTCGCATCAAATTGTGGTTATTACTACCCAAACAGTACAACAAAATCCACCAGTCCCATTTGTATGGCTATAAAATGGAAGTGTTCCCTTTGTGCAACAAGGTACAATACCACATCTCCTTCTCTTTGCGCTGGGGGTCCTCGTGGCCCGCTGTAACCCCTCAGGAGACCACAGGGTAGGGTTGAAAGACGAGAGCGGCGTGTGGTGGGTGTCCTGGTGACTGTGTACGCCGCTGCTTTCTCCCTGTCACTTTCTGGAGAGCTAAGGTCAGGTCCTCGGGGGTCACTTCACCCAAGGAGGTCCTCTGCTCTCACTGCACATATTCCAGACTGTGCAGCTGCTTGCCACATTCACCATTTACATTATTGATTGTTATCAGTGATATTATAGCTTTATATCCTACTATAATGGTCTTAAATGCATGCCAAAGAATACAATTATGTTACAAAGATAACAGCAGTGGAGTAGGCCAAAAAATTTGTGCATTTGATAGATTACAAGACACAGCAGTAATCCCTTTGACACAATAATAAAAAAATAAAAAATCAAATAAAGTTCATTATTAATATTATTATTTGGCTTTACTGTTTTCTGATCAAAATTGGATCAAAACAATTCTGTTGGCCACTGGTTTAAACAAGGACAGTCTCCTCACTTCACAAAAACACAAATTTTTTAATCTGGCCATGGAGGTGTTTTAGTTTTGTTGCAGCTTTCTAATTAGCTGAATATATTTGTGTGAACACCATGTTTTGATGTCACTAGTGGCCAACTCCTTCTATCTTATTTGACGAAAAAGTGAGAAGTACATGCGATAAATAACGCAGAAGCAGACCAAGTATCTGACTTTATGTTGAGAATAATCCCATATTGTACCTATATTATAACTTGAAGCATCATATGCTTTGAGTAATGGTCCTGTCTTATACTCACGCCTTTGTGGTGGATTTTATGTACACACTGTTCCATATAGTGAGCTTATAATGCACATTTTTGGAAAGTCAAAATACCGTATTACCCACTTTAAAGTCTGACAAATAGATAATCCTTGCCAAATAAACCAGTTTGCTTCATTATAAAACACTAAAAATTTACCCCTTACAGTTCAGTTTGCTCCTCATAATAAAAGTCCCATTCACCTCGTGCTTATCTTACCCTCAAACCCTGGGTGCTTTGTGGTCGGGTGGTCAGGAGGAAACGGTTTGCTTGTTTGGACATGTTCTGCTGGACCTCTGTTTGTTTAAACAGCAGCGCTGTTGGTGTTCTCTGGCTAAAACATGGGCCATTTATTGTACAAATGAAAACATACATGCTTATATGTCGGCAATATGTCGGAACAGTTGGCAATTGTTGTAGCCATTTAATAAGGCACATGTATACGGATATTCCTCAATTTAAGTCTGTTTATGCAGCTACAAATTGCACCCAGTCATCTCAAGGCACTTAGCACTGGAGCTGTGGTCCATCAAACACAAACTTAGTCGACTAAAATCTTATGGACTATATGGCATTGTGTAACAACACATAAACGTTCTATGTCACAGCAGCAGGCCTTTAAAAGAGCTTTTATTTTGACTTTATTCAGGACTTTTTAACTTAAACACCCTTAAGCTGCTCTTCTAAGTATGAATAAATGCATATGCAAAACAACTAAGCAATGATTGTCTTTTCATTCAGACATGAAATGCTGGCCAACATAGCCAGGCCATAACTGCTGTCTGCATACGATCCGATTTTTAAGTGATCAGTTCAGATAACTGAGGGTCCTGTGGTGCATCCTTTAACTTTTACACCTCAGACCAAACTGGGAACAGTGACTAAACAGAAACGGAGGTGCACTCACTCCACAAAGCAGACATAGTGAACAGTCAGTGAAGCAATGCAGGAAGTCCATTCAGAGCTGGAGCTGTGGTGCATTCAGTGGGAGTAAATGTAACTGTAATAGCTCCACTAAAAGTTACACACGCAAGTTAGTCGACAGGTCAATCCGAGGCTGTCAGCACAACACATTTCTTTCTATCTTTTCAACCATAAAAAAAAAAATAAAAAATTTACTGTTAACTTTTAGTCATGTAAAACTGAGCCATTTCTTTACATGATGTGTGCATTAACATAGGACCTTTGTGAAATCTATGCGTAAAACAATTACAACAATAACAATAATGGTTACTCTTCTAACAGTTTTTCACATTTGCCTAGCATACCTGAGACCTATTTAAAGTTCACAATATATATGTTACAGTTGCCATTACAATTTGACCTCATTTTCCGTCCACATGAAAGAATGACTTGGATGGCTCGGAACATTCTTTGGTATCTGGTGTATTTTTAGTTTCCTTCTGCATCCTCTCATCCGGCCGTGGCCCGTGAGCGACTGAACAGTTGTCAAGTGCAAGAGGCAGAGGTAACAGGCTGCCAACTGTAGCAACACAAAAGGTGTCGGCAGAGCGTTTAAAGGGTCAAAGGTCACAAACCACAGGACAGATACAAGGCTTCGACGTGTTGTCTGGGGCGTTTATTGGTTTTTTATATAGATGGGCGCAGCAATTGGGACTGTGGGTGGCCTATTAGCATTGTCAAGGCTTTCTCTGGAGAGTGTGGTAGGTCTGGATACACTGGATCAGGTAGAGGTTTTTGTTTTGTTTTGGGGTTTTTTTGTAGTTCTAATAACATATGCAAAAATCAATTCATAAAACAACAAATACACCAGAAATTTTCTCTAAAGGCATGCAAAACCAATTACTACAAATGTAAACCATAATATTGTACTCAGGTCGACCCTTCAAAGACAAAGGATAGCTATCAGTGGCATCTGCCCTTCATCCATTATGCAGCATTTCATTGTGAATTTTGATCCCTGTGTCTCTGAATAGACGATTAACTTCAACACTACTCTGTCCATGTTACACGCCATTTATATTGTTTCCACTCTAAATGGCAGTGAAGACCACTCCTTATTTCATGGGGTTTTATGGGAATACGCGATTATAGCGGGAGAGGTGAAGTATGTACTTTAAATAATTTACACCAAATGTGTTACAAATTCAGACCCAACATCTCACAAGAGTCCAGTCTTCTTTTTGAACTTACAGTCCACCAAGCCATTTAGGCTGAAGTTTAAAGGCTAAGAACTAATGGTGCAGTCGGGTGGTCTTTGGAAACCGGAGTATACAAGTTGCGTTTACATGACTTCAGCTGAGAAAGTCTGAACATTCTAAACCACAACATCAAGGAAGATGGACGCTGTGTAATAAATGTTCCAATTGTTATTTTTAAATGAGTTAATACAGTCAACATAGCAATTATTAGCCTATTAACAGCAGTACAATAAAAGGTAGCCTATTCAAAACATAAGAAGGTAAAATGACGTAAATAAATAAAAAAAATTGTTTTAAGTCTAAATAAGCTTGTATGGACAAAAAAAAAAATACTTGTGCTGTCAAATGATCAAGTAATTAATGTGCAAAACAGTTTCTATGAAATATTTTCAAATTACATATATTAATCAAATATCTTAAACATTTTCTCCTCCATGTTGATGACTAAAATAACGTCAACACAGAATCTCCAGCAAGTCCAACTCTCCTGAGTTTCCGAGCAGTTGTTCCGACTCGAGCAGGCGTTTGTTTATTTTTCAACTCGGAAAAACATTTAGCCGAGTTCCCAAAGACCACATAAATGCAACATAAGACCTTTCATCGCTGTGGAAATGTGAAACCAAATGACAAAATGGTCATATCTGTAGCGGCATGACACCGGACAAAAATTAGACTTTTCTCAATAACAGTGGAATAAAAAGCACAAAATGCACAAAACTAAAGAGGACCACCTCCAACTGAAGCCAGAATGCACTTTTAAAATGCTACTATTTAATATTACCAATGATGACAGTTAAGCTCCATCCAAACTGAGAATGCACAGATAACAAAACCTTTACTGAAGCACTTTACCATTTTCTCTGGCTCTGTTTTGTTTTTTCTGGAAGTTTGTGACGCTTCTGTGTGATTTTATTCAGTCCTTTCCCCATCAACTCACTTTAAACGAACCAATCTCTTTTACAAACAGCGGCATCAAAAACAAACCGGCACAATGAGCTTTCTGCATGCCCTGGTGTCTTCTGAGAGCTATCACGGGACAAGCCTATTCCCCCGCATTATGAATTATGGATCACTGCTAATAGGCTGTTCCTTTGCTGTTTAACTTACCGCGGCTATGGGGTTATCGCTGATGGCTACCACTCATCGTCGCCCTGATAGTTCACCCATGAGTGCGTTATTGTCTCATTATTTCATTAGAAAAGCTAGGGCTTATTGGGGAGAGGTAGGCAGGCTGGGTCTCCGTCCAAGTGACCCTCCCTAAGGACTTAACCCCCGCACCGTCCTGCTTCACTGCTGCATAATGGATGAAGCTCAGACACTGGGAGAGGGGAGGGAAAGGGAGCGGGCCCTTATTACCTTGTGATTCATTTTTAACGAGGTAAACAGGTCTTCCCGGGTCACCTGCGAGCCCATGGGCGGCTGGTGTGTCCTCCCCTATCCTGGACTGCCTTATTGCTGCCCGCTTTGACATCCTCCGTGGCTGCAGGGGCTCCGTAGTATAATTAGGTCTCACTGTCATTGATAGAACGTGTATCTCTTCCCACAGAGTCCCTTTTCCCTTCCTTCAAGTGAGATGCCACCAATTATACAGCGGCGCCAAGGCCTTATTATACGTGCTCGAGGCAACCTTCGACTCACTTTGCTTCACGGGTGCGACTAGATTAAATTTTCCAGCAGTGACTGTGATAGTACAAACATAATCAATTATTGACTCATAATTGATTTCACTGCGCTTATAAATTGCATTTTATATATTGCAATCTTGAAAAACCTGTAGGGAGTTGCTGTTTTTCATCGCAGTTTGTTGATATTTTAAGCACAATCCACTCCTAATGTGAGTTTTGTCACACTTGCTCAGAATGCAGTAATTAATAATAATAATAAAGTAATATTTTCTGGCTATATTTACCGGAGATGTGTAATAACTTAGCAACATATGCATCTTTTTTCTTATTGTAGCAGATCTAGTGACTTTAGGAAGCTCTTTAGGACTTGGGAGGACGAAGTTCATGTCTTTTCAGAAGTTTCTACAGTTTTTACAGTTTCGTTTTGACTCCCAAAGTGGTTTAGTTAAAATAAAATTAATTACATGGGCAGCAAGAGCTGATATGTCCATTCACCATGAGAAATTTCTCCTGTCTCAGTGAAATGGGTCTGGGATTCATTTCCTTCTACTTAGTAGAAATCCTGTTGGACCACTTGTAACCTTCTAAAAGGGAATGGGTTTCATGTGATGCTGTTTCTTTGATTGGTTGCAGGTCCATCCCATTACATCTTGAGGCAGTTTTTTCTTCTTCCATTGGTTCTGACCCTTGAAAATCCAACTCACAGTTTTTCTGAAAATGCTTAAAAGAATGGGTTGGCTGGCCAGACTGGAAAAATTGCAAGAGAATGACTGTAACAAACCCTGTATTATTTCAATAAGTGCTTAATGGTTTAGTGTTATTTGTCCACAGTTTGAGTTCTAATAGAGATCGCATCTGGAATGTCTTCACTACAACTGCCTGTGGAGTGTATGAGCAACCAAAGTCTTCAACAACTTCAACAAGTTAATCAGATTTCCACTGAGACACTCTCTAAAATGTGCTGTCATTGTATTATAAATTTCTCTTTTTTAATTTTTCCCAATGTGCAGTGAAAGTAGCATGTTTAAACTGTAGTCGATGGCAGGAACTTCACAGTCCACTGCAGAGATGGTTTACCTCTCAATCAGTCAGAGCATGACAGACTAACAAACTAGGTGAGTGGGTGGCCGTGTGTGAGCTTTCAATTTCAACAAATAGAAATTTAACATAGTGCAATTTACCCATCTCTTTAAACAAACAGATTGCCAGCACTTTCAAAATGCCCATGATCTAATATAACATTGCACAAGGCTAGGGTACTTGTCCACATTTCTGCAAATGTCAGATACATTCAATTTGAGACAGAGGAATTGAAAATAGTTTCCCAATGCAGCTTGTGATGATGCCTCTTGCAGTATCACTGAGGCGCCATTCAAATCTTGTTTTCTCTCATTGTTTGGCATGTTTTCGCAGCTTTCCGTCTGAACGTGTGCACATGTCAAATGACAGCCGATAAAACTAAACATTGTTTTGCTCTAATGGAAATAAAATGCCTTCTCTTCTAGCAGATGCCTGGTTCCGGAGCAGTAGAAATTGTATGACAAGCGAAGAAGCGCGTACGTTCGGGAGATGTCATCTGGGAAATCAAAGCCGTTCGGTCGAGTTGCTCTGAAAGTCGGCAGAACAGGTATATATGTGCTTCGGCAAACAGGGAGGCGGAGAACTCCCACAGCAATTCTCCGAGAAGCCTATCGAGGCTGTGAGGCAAAGTGAGACAGTGCAACAGGGAAGGTGCGAACAGGAACAGATGGAGCCGTGCAGGGAAGCTCCGTTTACCGTCGTTTTAAAACAGGTGCTATACATAGCCCGGTTTTCGAGCCATCAACTCATCTGAATGATATCATTACAGCCAGAAGTCATTAAAGCCAGATCTTTCGTCTGTGTAGATATTCCGCTTCTCCCTGGAGAGCGAGGATGAAAATGAATTTAGGGCCCCTCTAGTCATTGAATTTGCTTTTTATCACCCGATAGCCGTGCTACATATGTGCCATTGTGCTGTATATAGGATTAGAGAGAATCCTTTCTGCCTGACTGGCTACTGGCTCTCAGAAACAAGATGAGGATCATTTCCCCCGCTGAGAACAGCTTTAGACTGCTTCACAAAACTGCCTTCCAAGAGCATTATGGATCTTTTTTCTCGGCAAATACCGCCTTGTCTTTATTAACGTGAGAGGCAGTTTAGATTGGAAATTTCCCTGAAGACTCGTTCATATGACTTAGTAATGATTTTCTTACTTTGAATTGTTTTGCATAGCTTTCCTCAGGATTTTCAGTGCAGCTGTTCATCTGGAATATTCTGATGCCTTTGTTTCTGAATAGATGAGGAATACTCATACTGTTTTGGCCACATTAAAAGAGACAAAAGTGATGTCGTCTTCATCATTGTGGAAGGCAACTATGGTTTCCTTCACTTTTTGAGGTTTTATAGAAATGGCTGATGGAGTGACGAAGGCATGCATGGTCAATCATTTTTGCTACATCATAACCAAGACTAGAGTGGACGAAGACCAGGACAAGACCAGTGTGTTATATTATATATCGGAGGAGACCAGGGACCTGTTTTCAAACTTTGACCATTCAAGTTCAGTCTCAGCCCAAGACCCATATGTTATACAAGTTTCATCAATAATTATACAGACAGACTGTTTTTGTTCTTGTTTGGTCTTGATTTAAAATTCTTTCTGTCAAACTTTCTGTCTGAGGCAGAGGCAACACAGAGTAAAAAAAATGCTGAGTCCATGAGTAGCCTGATCATTCTCTATGTGAGTTGGATTTCCTAGGGGTGAGACAAATGTACATAGTTAAACTACCTCTGAATGGAACTGAAAAGACATACAACTAATAAGAAGTCAGGGGGATGTGCCAACAGACACAAAATAAACTGCCTCTGGACTGACGCAATTGGCTGGTTAGATGAAGTTTACACAACAACGCATTTTGCTGAACGTAACGCAATGTCTATACAGAAGAGGGGCTAGAAGAAAGAGCAAAAAGAAAACCCACCCCCTACTGGTCTGGCATATGTACTACACTGTTTTGGCTGTTTGGGTGGCTCTGCGTTTTTGCAATGATAACATTATCTAAGTGTAAATGTAAATCGGCGAATGCATAATTGTTGCATTTTGTTGACCAGAGATCTTGTTTAAATGGCCTCTTACACTAGTCCTAAACCAGACCATGAAACAACAACTACAACTCTATAAATATTTGTAAAGACTAACTGAAAATATCTTCAACCAAAAAGGATACTGATATTATTTGCCAATGAGCTTCACCACTGCAGATCGCTTTCCTCTAACATTCAAATGATGCTGAGAATGCTCTTGACACATTTTTACTCGTGTTGGACTCTTCGACATAGAATACATGGAATTTCAAAGAGAAAATCCAAAACAGATTAATTTATCCTCATTATTTTCATAAATATATTGTATGTCTGTCTTTAAATACAAATTACTGGTTTGACTTGCAGTGTTTTAATTTATTAACTGTTTTGGCCTTGGTCTTTTGTCTGGTAATTCTGTTGTTTGGACCCTTGGTCTCAGCTTGGTGTGGTCCTGAATACAACACTATTCTCAAGGTTGGTCAGGAATTGTCATGCAGCTGTTCAATGACCTACCTTGCAGGACATTATAATTCATTGATTCCATACTTGATGGCTTCATGATTAGCTGCAAAGCCCTTTAGGACAGTCTGGGGGTCAAACTATCCTCTGAGCCTCCTCTGATGGTATTCCTCCTTTCTTTTGAAGTCTCCTTTTGAAGGTTTGGAGGGATAGGAAGCGTGTGGCTTTGAATCATCCCCAGCTCTTTGTTTTCATTTCATTGTGTTTATTTGAGACAGTGGTGCCTGTTTACACCACGTTACTGAGCGCAGAACCAAAGGTAATTGCAACCAGCCACATGTGGCAGCAAGAAGACACTCTAATCAAGAGGCTGTTACAGATACAAATGTTTGGTGTGGTAGTCTGTCACTTTTCCCGCTCGGTGGTCTTTGTTGGGGGCTTGAATACATAATTCAAACTTTTCACATATTCCTACTCAAGTATCATCTGAATAGACAGTAAAGGGATCATGGTAAGTGGGATCATCTGACAACCGAGTGGTGCTTCAGAGAATCCTGGCTCCCAGTGACTCCTATTCAAAAAAACACATTGAATTAATGTGTGCTTATTTTACTGTTGTAGTTGTTTGGACTATATTAGAGCATCATCTAAAATAGTCCTTAATCAAAAGTCACTTCAGGTCCTCTTTGTTTGCTAATAGCTTCAGATTCATCAATTTAAAGCTTATTAAAGTATATATAATACACTGTAGAGAGGCTACTATATAGTGACTGGGTAGGGGCTTAAAATTCATTGCTACTGTTAGCATCACCAGCTATATATCCTATAGGTAAAGCTAATGTTGTGACAATTATTAGCCTGGCCATCCAGACCCTTTGATATTTATGTCACTATTTCTTAACGATGTGAAGTGTATCTGGAGCATTTCCTATGGAACACAACGGGACGGACTTTAAACATTGCTCTTTTTTCCAATTGGTTGTATGTTTTAAAATTTTGTTGGTCCCTGTGAATGTTGGCACTGGGCCCTGAATTCTGATTGGCTGTGTGTCTATTTGTTCCCCCTCCTGGAAATCAAACTCAAACCAAGAGAGACCAGACTAATTCTTTGATTAGAAAAAGGAAAGGAATTAGGATGGCTGGCCAAGCTAGATGATCATACTGCTATTTTAAACAATTAAACATTTTCTGCTCTTAATATTTGTCTGCGTCTTTACATTCTGCAACTTTAGAGCCTGTTTCCGCGACAAAGTATTTCACGCTAAATAAACATTCTGTTTCACCTTTGACTCTAGCCAAGGATGTGTTTTCGTTTTATTGCAGCGCCCCCACTCCTTTTGTTCGGTGAACTGTAAAGAGCCACAACATTACAGAAAGCTATTGGTAACTTATAACACCCATCAAGTAGAACAACAACATATTCTTTACGCCATTGTTTGGTCCGTTTTGCTTCTCACCATCATCAAAATACACCAGGGTTCAATTGGAAGTGAAACCTACATTTTTAGGCAGAACCAGAGTTTGGCTGCTACTTCACACTTCCCAAAATGAACCAAACTTTCCAAGGAGACCAAGGGTAATCATACCAAACAGACTGGGTTGAATGCGCCTTTGAAGAATTGCACGAATAAAGGAAATTATACCACCAAACTGAAATGTATGACGAACAATAGTTTAATACGACATCTTATAATCATTAAACTGTTGCAACCACAGCATAGTAACCAAGAGCAACAGTGAATTGCTTCCCATTCAGCTGTGCAAAATGAAAAAGTAGCTATAAAGGACTGAGTACAAATGAATGAGTAGCTTTTGTCTCTCTCTGGATTAAACTGACTTTGTAGCAGCCTGAGTCCTGATATCAGTCTACTTTCTATTTCCTAGTGTCATCAGTTTCTGCACAGCGCCAGGGCAGCCCTCTGTTCACTGTGCTTTCAAGTTTTTAAATGCTATGTTAATGCCGGCCCTGCATTCACTCATATCTCCATCGCCATTGGCTTGCCTACCGCAATTTGCAGCTAATGGTCCACCAACCAACCCCCTCCACTTCCAGCCCCCCCTTCATTTTCCTGAGCTACTCACTCACTCTCTTTCTTTCTGTCAGTCTGTGTGTGTGTGTGTCTCTCTCCAGCCTGGAGGCGTCCCGTTTCAGCAGCTACTTCACTTTTGAGTCACAATGCTGCACAGAGGGTGAATGGGTGGGGGGCATTTCAGAGACCAGTAGGTGGGAGTTTGACCGCAGAGGCTCTCCGGGTTTAAGAGAAAAGGGACTCACTCTCCTCCGTCCTCTCTTTTTCCCCCTCTCTCGGTCTCTCTCTCCTCCAGCTCGGCGCAGCGTCAGACGCGCTCTAGGTAGACCGGACTTAACACTTGGAGAGAAGACGGGCAGGAGGCAGGATGACAGAGCTGTCAGCGCAGTGAGAGACGCTCAGCACTCAACAGATAAGGCTCACTACAGCATCTCCTTACAGCGTCGGTGATCAGAAAAAGGGCTTTCCATTGGAACTGAGGTGAGTTTTTACCTGTGCAATGTAAATGAATGGAATCAGAATGAATTGACCGCTATGGTAATTCAGAGTGCTGAAGAAAGACCAAACTAAATAATTACAGTCATTTTCAGTTCAACTCTCTGTACAATGCAGATTTAAGGGCTGTTTTTTCTTTTTGAGAGTTTTACAGATATCACGATATATGTAAATTATCGTCTTGTGATGTATTGAGTATCGCGATATTGTTATCAGGGACGATGTATTTGGAATCATGAAATACCTTTAGATTCAAGTCCATTTTGCATTGGATTTGTGACACTTATGTGATGAGCAAGTTGCAATTTCAGTATTGTATGCTGATGAATAATAAGACAATATGCATATGTTGGGCATTGTTTAATGAAACTCCTCATATTGAGTTAAACTTACATTACAATGTAGTAAACCAATGCATGATTTTGGCATTTTGACATTTCAGGGCGATTTATTTGGATTGCATTTTGCAGATATCATGACATATGATTTTCTTGAGATGTATCGGGTTATTGTAATGTCAGTTATTGCAATATTATTTGGAAAGGTGAAATATTTTCAGATTCTAAGCCTTTCTGAACATTCAATCATTTTCTAAGCTGAGCTGATTGCTTGCCTAATCCGCTAATGTCTGTTTGTTACCTTGCTCGACGCTGCTGTCAACTCCACTCAAGAATCAAGCTGATGTTACCCATTAAAAAACACCACTTTCATTCATCAAAGCAGCTTTTGTAATTCAGCCTCATGTTTTACTGGCGCTGGCTTCAGAGACCGCTCTAATTCTTCTCTTTACTGCTAACACCTGGATGCCAATTATGTTTTACTGTGAAAGTTTTCCGCTCGCTGGCTCCTCTCCTGCTGCTGAACAGCTTTGTCCAAGTGATAATTCCACTTGCATTAGCGCTCATACTGATGGGTATAGTGTCGGTGTGCCGTTTGCCAGAGTAGGTCCAGCTGCCAGCAGACAGTGGGACGGGTTAAGGCGGGAGGCAGACAGCTGCTCTGCGTTAGATGCTGCCGTTTGGTTTCTCTCCCAGTTCTCCAGTGAGCGCGCTGCCGGCTGTAAACTGGCACCTCACTGACACACATACAGCTAGTGTTCAGCTCCATGCAGTGTACAGTCTCTAGGTCAGAGCTGTTTGTGTGTCAGCTGTAGATCACAGGAGACAGGAAGGCTAGACCATGTGATGGATGGGAAGAGTGATAATGATACTAATAGGATACTAACAGGAATGTCAGATGGAAGGTTAAATATAAATTACATTGTTTTAATTGATATTAAACGAGCTCCTGTGCTGTTATTAGCTTCGCTGGGTGATTCACTATGACAGGTCTGATCATTTACAGGGTGCAGAAATAAGACAAGTTATATACAGTTAATAGTATACGGCGATGGGTTGTAGCTACATTTGTTTTCGGCTTTCTGTCTCTTTTTCTCTATAGTAGCCAAGTTTCTCAGATATTTGTATTGCTACCATTGTAATGTAATGCTGCTCTTGCACATTTTTTCTGTGTGTGAACTTCTGGGTCACTAGAGACAAGCACCTTGTAGAGAATATGACAAATAGATGGGTGAATGAATGAGGTTCAATGTATGATACAAATAATTGGTGCTGAAATAGGTAAGGCTGTTCAGTGCAGTGAATGTCTTGTTGCATGTCTTAATCTTGCCCATTAGTTTTCTTTATAACATAAAATGAGATGACTGAGTACGTAAGTCAGTAAATCAAGAACATGTAATTAAACCAAGGACATATTGTAGATGTCTATTTGCATCCTTTTACAAGCTCTATTGAGCTGCCAAAAAGTGCTATGGTGTTTGTAACAGGTGCCTTTCAAAGTCCAAAAAGTGCTTAACCTCTAACTACTGGCCGTGACAATTCTCCATATCTTATACATAAGATCACAATAACAATCAGAATATACCATGAACACATAACAGCAGATACATTTATACAGCTAATATATCCAACTGATACAGCATCACACAGTTGTACATGATGCCAATAGATGCTAGCTGCAATGTCCTCAGTATAAAGTAAGGTTGTATCGTCACTTTCAATATACGCCCAGCCTTGCAGACTCACTATGCCTCTAGAGGAAATATGGGGCATAACAAGACCAGTTCAGGAGTTCATTGTGATCTCTCTACCTCAAACTATACGCTTTTTATTAGAAACCAATCTTCTAAGCCTGGTAGAGTATGTACACAAGTGTCTCTCTGACATTGTTTAGGGATGTTTAGGTACACGCCGCAGAGACAGACAGTGTGGGCAGTGAGATAAGCGCTGACAGTGAAGAAGTGGGTGTCTACACAGCGCGTGAGGTGAACCCACTCAACACCAGACTAGACTAGATGTTGACACATTTGACGAAGAGCTGCAAGCACAATGAAATTTTTATCACTTTTTTTTTTTTCTTCAGACAATTTCCTTGATTACAACCACGCATGAAACATGAGGCTACGTACTTATTATCTCAGTGAAACAGACGTGCTCCCTGCTCGTAGAGGTGGCAGTGCGGGCCGGGAGCATGAATGTTTTATGACGCCTTGGCTACAGCCGCCTGACAGTGACACTCAGCATCAAGATGAGTAGTGGGAAACATGCTTTTGTTTGGACAGCTGTTAGCTCCCGACGCTAAACACAGGGCCCGGCCCACAGAGCGCGCTAAGAGGGTGACTGTCTTTAACCCCACTTAGCTCCTCCACTGGTGATGGAGGGCAAACAATAATAGTGGGTATTCATGGTTGACCCACACTGGGCAAGGCTCTGGAGACTTGTTTTGGTTGGATTTAATGAATGTCATGTTAAATTCAGGCTGATTCTCATGGCTTGCATCCATGCCTTCCACCTTTTCTTGTTTGCTGCTTCTTTTGCTGCTTGTAAAATGTTGCATGGGCCACATTATATTGGCTAATTTAAATGCTCTTGTCCTCTAGATTCAAATTCAGATTCCACACATGGATTTGGCATCAAGCCCATGACTTTCTTGTGCTAACCACCTTGCCACTATGTACTCTATCAACATTGTGATTAGATGAAAACTGTCCAGGAACATCCTTTTTGTTAGTTTCTTCCTAAGTGTTATAGCACACCCTCCACACACAAGTTTAATCTGTATAAGACTGGACTCAAAGCATTTGACATGTATTGGTTGATGGTATCTCTTTCCAAATGCCATGCACAGGTCTTGAACTAGACTTGGTCTCTGTTTCTAAAAGTCTTTGTAGACTGGTTTTGGCCATGACTTGGTGCTGGTTAGTGTGGTCTATATAGCTAATATCATGTTGAATCATCAAGTTATTATCAAGGATTTTGACAGATGAGAATGTACAGGAGATGCTAAAAGCTTTGGCCAATCACATGCTTGCATAGAAGAGGGGCACATAAGGGACACCCCCATTGGCTATTGGTCTACACCGCTTGTGGTAGCTGAAAATATAGAGAAAGTGTCACAGAGAAACAACACAAAAAAAAAAATACATTCATAATATATTCATTAAGAAAACTTAACCATGGGCAAATATGGACAATTCATTTTTTGCAATGTCTAAGGCATAATGCCAAACTCAGAACAGGAAGTTGATCTGGAGTGTGAGGATGGGACTGTGATGGAAGGAATTTTCAGGTCATAAAAGTTTAAGAGCACCCCTTTTTTTTTAAATATTTAGAGTTCAATTTTCACTTTGTAAATTGTCTCAAAATAACCTTTTCTGAGGCTATTCATGTCTTTTCCTAACTACAGTGACTTTACTAATCTTTCCCATGTCCCCATTTTTTTATTTTTTTTTTGTTAATGGCTTTCCCCCAAACAATGCATTCAAATTTAACTCAGGATATTACACAAATGAGTGCACTAAAGTCTTTTTATGTCTTCCAGTCAGTAGTTAGATTAGTCATCCACTAAAAGAAAAGGACCCCAATGAAATAAATCCACTGGTTTAAGCTTCCCAGATGGTTTTTAATGTCCCTCCAATGCTAATGTGCGGTGGAAGAGGAGTGGAAGTCTTGAGGCTGTGGGATCCGGGGTTGCCTTTGTATGGGCCCGCTCTCCATTGGAGGCAGCCAATAGATGAACACATGTGGTAGACACTTTGGGCTGACACTTTGCCTCCAACAGTGACCCCCACACATTGGAATGCATGAGCCATAATGTTCTTGGAACGAGACGGGGGCCCTGTTTCGAGAGGGGCAGACGATTTAAATCTGGCGAAATGGTAAAAAACGGGGGAAGCCAATGAAGAGACGACCTGGTAGAGCGGGGTCATCAGGCTCATACAAGTGTCTGAATGGAAGGCACTCCCAATTTGGACACGCAACACGCTTCGGGCTTTCAGCGCAGACAAGGACAAACAGATGTCCGGGTATCACAGCCAACACGCCGCTTCCATTTGAAGAGAATAGGGAAAGAAAAAAAAACTCCATCGCAGCTTGTTTGAATGGAAGTAACCAATAAAGCCACTGTGTAAAGTGCTGAAATATGCAGTCTCTCAGGCTGTGGACTCCTTAAATGTTTACTCAGCGTTTGTTGGACTTCAAACATATTTCGCTTTGAAGTTTGAATATACTCTTTCTTGAACTCACGCATAGAAAGGTAGATTAAGGTAAATATGAATGTATATAATTGCAAGAAAAACTTATTGATTGAAGGACTCTGGTGCTGTTGGGTTTCATTCTAAATTCATTGAAAGCATGCGTCTATACCACATCCATTTCTGGTGATAATATATGTCTTGTGTCATGTAGATGTATATAGCCTGAAGCTCATAGTGAGCAACTAATTATGTTTAAATATTACATTAATGCAAAGGTGGGTCATAGTGTGGCCTTTGCATTATGGTTCTAGTAGATAATCAGTGTGATTACATGCTCGACAAATCTACATTAGTTGGCTGGCTAATCACAAATAAATGCAAAGCTACAGATTAACACTGATTAATGTAACAAACAAGTGAAGTTTAGTATTAAGTTTTTTAAAATTATAATTAAGACCAAATGTTATTTAATACAAAAAATGCATCATTAACCCGAGTAGAGCTGACTCAGTAGTTTGATTCCTACCAGGTGTGCTTAAACTTAGTGAGTACAGCAACCAATTTATTTATTTTTTGTTGAATCTTAACCCTAAGTCCTACGTAAAAGATTTACTTTTTCCATGTTCTCAGAGCTTACCTAGAACTCCTAGTTCTGTGTTCATTGTATCTGCATTGTTTGTGCTCTGTAAACAATCATCATCACCAGTGCTTGAAAGGGCACGTTCCCTGTAAGATTTTCAGCCGCCATTGATTCAATATTGACAACTTATGTAGACCACGGATTACCAACCCCCCCCAACAAAGTCACTCTTCTATGTGATTCAAGGTGATTAAACAGTTTACATCACCTTTGGAATAATTAGCACTTATGATTAAAAATCGACTTTTTTGCATTTTCTATTCAGTAGACTGTGTCGATGAGTATTTGCAGATTTGCAGACTCTAAGATCCTAGACTGCTTTAATTTTTATAGTGTTTGGAAATGTCTTAAATATTGAGGTGGCTTGTTTCCGGTTGCGACGATTCACAAAAGTTCAACTAGACAGATTTGTGTCAGTGTGTTGTGTTCAAAGATAGCATCTCACAGTTTGTAGGAGTCATGCTGGTTGGGAGTGCCTGCTGTGGGAAACACACTATAGCAGAGATTACAGTTCCAAAGCTTACAAAAGGTGACAATCATACAAAATAAGCCACGGAGAGAGCTTTGAGCCCAGAGAAGAGGTTACGCACTCCCCTTGCAGCTGATTACCTGAGCAGGAAGGTGTTAGTTACATGGTAAGATTATATGGCTCGCTCAAGTCGACACCAATACCTCAGTGTGCAGAGCCAGGTACGAACCAGCCAGATTTTTATAGTAATTGCAGTGCAGTGCCAGAGCCGAGGAAGTGGGTAGAAGTGCTGGCTGTAACAAGCGTCTGGAAAATAACAGCAGGTGGATGTGCTGTAAAGACTTCACATGAAGCTATACCCACACAAGGGGTTAGGCCAATAAACATTAGGTCACCAGCACCCAGCATGTTAAAAAGCTCATGAACAATGACGAGCATCCATCCTCTCCATCTGGACCCGGTGGGAGCAGCAGTGTGAGGCGGAGGCAGCGATTCACCCAGAGAGTCGTAAAGAATATTGATGGGCCACAAGTCAAATGACAATGTGGTAAAAAAAATAAAAAAGTGATTTGGGATTTGACTGTCTACCGCACAATTCAACCCATGGAGCATCTTCATTTGTCTCTAAACAAATAAGCATCATAAAGCAATCACAATAAACCAAATTCACTCACAAAACAAATTAAAAGGATCAGTTAAACTTTATTGCTTAAACTGGGATCCCCCCGCAGCATGAGCATGAATGAATCAATGGCTCAACCTTATAACAGAACATTCAAACCTGGAAAACTTAACACCAACCTTCACTATTTTAACTTCAGACTCTAAATAATGAATTGCAATATCTTACAAGATTGATTTATCAGTCTGTATGTGTGGATGCGATTGGATGCTTGTGCTGCTCAACACGTGGCTTTTCCTGGTTTGTCTAAAAGGAAGTAAAGCAGTAGTCTAACAATGCTTAAGAAAACATTACACATTTTTTGCAATCACTTGAATGAACTAGTACAATATCAAAGATTTGTAAAATAATCCTACAGCCAACCTTATGTCAGTCGCTTTATATTTTATAGTGGGCTATATTGGTAATATGTATATGGGCTTTAGTATTTGACTTAGCAAAGTGAGCTATGTCTTGATTTGTCTTGTTTTACACTTCTGGTCAGTTTTACCAGATGGGAAGAGGTATTTTGGCATCTTATTGTAATGATATACTGTAGTATTGGTTAATTCCTGCTACTTCCCATTAAAGCTCCCACTACCTGATTTTCTTTTTTACCATCCCTGTACTCCACTCACTTCCAACCGCAGCCTAGGGACTTCTCCTGCTTTTTTTTTTTAATAAAAAATGAAAAAAATCAATCAATTTTTCTCCACAAAATACTAATAAATTCCACCAAACTCAAGTGTAGCGCTTACCATTAGCTTAGCTGCGACTTCAGCATCAGAACAGCAATTATCTCTGCCTCATTAAACATAATGTGATTGTAAGTATTTATTGGCATTTAATGTTGCCTCCTTTCTTTCTGTTGATGCTTTCCTTTTTTGAGCTGTTTCTCTCTGTTAAAAGACACTCAGTGCTGAAAAAACATTTTATCTGCAGCTATTAAACTTCATGGAACATCATATTATCAGCCAGTGTTGACCAATGGGAGTGCTCCTTTTTCGGGAATGTGACTTAGCAAGCATGCGATTGGCCAAAGTTCCTGAATAGAGGTTCTCATCTATTAAAATCCCTCATAAAAAAACAGTAGATGAAATCATAAAGCCTGTTTTTTTCCACAAATGATTGCTTTTACAATATACTATTTTGGGTTTAAACCATTTTCCCCAACCATAAATTAAAAAAATTAACAGGTACATTCTGTTTAATTGCATCTGGGGTTAGCCACATAAGCTATGTCAGCTTTTTGCAGATAGTTTCTCAAATGGCTGCACTTTACTTCTTTATCAACCTTATTATTGATTTTTTTTTAAAAAGGCAAAAAGTGGAATGGTAGGGTATCCATAATGATTTTGGTGTCCACAGAGCAAAATCAATGTTAGTTACATAAGCACAAAATGAGCATGAGAAAAAGCAAGTTAACTGTTATGAAGGGAGTCCAGACATGCCTTGGTAACAGATGTAGTGCACATGTTTTTAAGGTACATGTGTATGTCTGCTTTATACAAAGACTATTTGTCCTTGAACATTTTTATATGTTGTATGTTTTTGTATGACACTATTTCTTTTTTTTTAACATAAATGGTGCCAGTTTCAATTGGACAGTGTTTTGTTCAGCTGTAACATTTGTTTTCAGCATATCTTAAGTGTCAGAGTCATAAATTGGTTTGGGTTGTAGAAATAGACTTTTTTGGGGGCGGTATCAGTCAGACATGACAACTCCGGCTCCGTATCACTGCAAAGGTGATAGGACTCATTCTTGGCAGTGCTCTTCTCCTTGAGTATCCAGATAAGTGTTTCTCCAATTCATCCTTATCAGCGGCGAACACACTCCCCCCCACCACTCCCCCTCGTTATCTGTGTCATCAGATCCAGCGGGGTCGTAGCCGAGAGCCAGTCAGCGCAGCCTCCGTGTGATGGAACCGCTCGCCTTTTTCATCCGTCAAAAATGCTATATTCACCATCGGGTTCTGTTTAGCAAGTCAAATAATATGATACTATAAATTTTAACATGGGAAATAATGACTGCAGGGTCTAGTCATGAAAACTATTGACGTGTTTTATTGATTTCACGTCAGAAGCTTCAGTCAGATATTTGCTGGGAGAGTATGGACAAAACAGTCAGTCTTGTCTTTATCAGAGTTAATAAAGTTATATTAGAAGATTGTTAGCAGCTTTGGATTAGTTTGCATGCTAGTGCTACATTATTTTAAGTTTGTAGCTAAACAAAAAATAATAATTCTGCATTGGTTGTCTTGAGAATTTTTATCAACTGAATTTTATATGCACACAACACAGAACATAAATATTCAAATTAGACAATTGAATGATTTTTGAAATGATTCAAATTTGATGGAAAATGTCCATGCACAGTTTCTGTAAGGTTTTAAATGTAGAGGTGTCGACATTAGGGCTAAAGACTGTTAAAGTGTGCACACATATAGAACTATGTAATATGAAATTTATAAAGAGAAGCCTTTAAAGAAGGGAAGCTTTGTCGAACTAGCCAATCAGATCAGACTGGGGATTAGAGGGAGGGGCTTAAAGACACAAACGCAAGAACATCCTGGTTGTAGAGAAATGAATTGCTCAAAATGATTTGGAATTGCTCATGTTAAATGAATGCTTTTTAAAAACTTACTTTAAAAAGTGTAATTTCAAATCAAATGCATTGGTTTGTAAATGAATTGCTGTAAATTTAAAAAATGAATTTACATTTTGAAACTGAATTTATTTGCTTTGGAACTGCTTTGAAAAGCAAGTTGAAAATTCAGTTCTCTAATCCTTTTAGTTTCAGTACTCATGATCAATACTTCACACTTTACAATCAAAATAATATCAATATAATATTCCAGTATAATCTATTGTAACATCTACCTTTGGAGGTATGTTCGGTCTCTTTAAAATTTCCTCATTTTAAACTCGCTTGAGATCTAATAATCCATTAACTTGGTGTATTGAACTGAAGTGGTTTACTGAATATAAAGATCAAACCTTTTTGTGGGAAGCAGAATTAGCGGTCTTTGTCTGTATTCAATTAATAGTGTCCACATGGTGTGACCTGACCACATTTTGGCCCCATTTTAACCTCGGGCAAGTCATTTTTAAAGCTGCATTTTCTCTATGTGCTCTTATTTACTGTAGCACCATGTTTTCTGCAGTTCAGCACAAACCGACCATAGACACTGGTCGTAAAGCCGCGGAAAGAAAGATGCAGTGTGTCTACTGAAGTGTGCGGTGATAAAATTTGAAAAACCTTATCTGCAAGACAACTGTACCATCGATCTAGCATTGAGCCGTCGACTCAAGCTATGCCTTTTCCTGGAAATTCATTTCTGGATTTGATGATTATAACTCACAGCCGTAGTGCTGCCGTCAGCAACTCTCTATCTCTGCGGCTTTGACCTTGGACGTAAATCAATATTCACCTGCTCTATCTAAACCAGACTATTCTTTCTTCTGATGAATATGATTATCAGCAGATTTCCAATGATCTCAGGTTCTTGGGCTGTGAGAGTCGATTTTAGAAAAATATGTACAGTA
The DNA here is from genome assembly GCA_036850595.1 of Rhyacichthys aspro. NCBI lineage: Eukaryota > Metazoa > Chordata > Actinopteri > Gobiiformes > Rhyacichthyidae > Rhyacichthys > Rhyacichthys aspro. The sequence continues at coordinate 20,411,493 of CM072156.1, forward strand.
TGTTGAATCTTTTAAAGGTACATGTCTTTTTCAATCTTTTTAGCAGTTTGTGAATGCAACCTCAAATTGGACTTAAATTTCCCTTATAGGACAGGACATAGTGTGCATAGTGTAGTCACTACATGGGTGTCAGCTTTCTAAACTTCTAACAGAAAAATATTAGAGAAAGTCTCACATTGCTGTAATGATTTATAGTAAAACAGCACTGCAACTCCCTCTCACCATAAGTTGCATCAGACGTAAACACTCTGAAATGTTAGGATGTGAGGATTAGCTATGTCAGCGCTCCAAATCTATGAAAGGATACAAATTTTACCATTTTCACATCTAGTCTTACTTATCTAGAGTTACTCCTTAACCCTCTGGAAATCCTCTGGAGTCTTGTTAAATGCAAAGAACTGAATAGCTTTGTGTCTACTACTCACCATTAGCTGCATCAGATGTAAATAGCCCAAGATGTTAGCATTTGGAGGTTAGCAAATAAATCAGTATTGCAAATTCAAGTTAAGTATAAAATCTTAGGTGACTGTGCAATTACAAAATAGATCCCCAACTCACGCTGTATGAGTAAATCGCATTCAAGGAAAGCTGAAGCTCATGATTTATAATAATAATACATTTTATTTATTGGCGCCTTTCAGGACACCCAAGGACACTTAACAGTAAGACATTAAAACAGACAGTGAGATATAAAATAGCTTAAAGGTAATATTTACAATGAATATGCAGATTTGAACAAGTATGTCTTGAGACGTGACTTACAAATGTCAAGCTGACGGATGTGAATGCTTAGTGATAGAGTATTTATTTGCTTACACTGTATGACCTGATGGTTTGTTGTGGCAAAATTTCTGACATATCAGAATTTTATCCAACCATCTGATTGCCGGTAGGAAGTGTATCCGGAGGGGTTAATCCCCTCTCATGACCCCTGTACACACAATAAACCTTAAATCTGGCCTTACTCCAAAATTGTAGTATGATCAGAAATCGGGTCAAATTTGGGCCAAAAATTGTACAGTGTACGCCCGACTTAAGGTCAGTTTACTTTTCAACGTAACATTGACCTTTGCTGTCCACCAATAGCATGTTTAACCCCATCATATTCTGTAGTGCCAGCTCCATTGTGTTGGTACCCTAACAGAATGACTAAAGATGCATGGTGCACCTTTTCTGGTAGTTCTCCCAATTTATGACAAAATAAATAAGATGTGCTTGGTGGAAATGGGTCTTAGAGTACAGTTCTCCAGCAAGCTACTATACGGTCTGTGAGATAGTGCCACCCTATAGAGATTGAGGAATGAGGGTCAGGGACTTTGCCTGGTCATTTTCCTTGTTACATTGTGGCAGTGTTTCAAGGTGAAAGCATTCTCAGACAATATCCCTTCACTGAATCCATACAGCAGCGACCCACATTTGGATTCAGTAGGCGACCCAAAGAAGACATGCTGAGTTTTTGTCACGGCTGACCTACAAAACAAGGCACGCTTGATAAATTCTTCACAAATAAAGAAGAACGCTTCCTATCAGACCTGTTTAACATACAGTCTTGGGACTTGAGTTGTAGTTGGCATTGAATATTTACAGCGTTCACACACACCAAGTGGGCCAGGCTGCTACATTATTCAGTTTGTTTGTTGTGGAGTTATCAGAAAGATGCTGTCTTTGTGAGCATTCTCTTTGACAGTTAGCAAATTGCTGTTTCCCCTTTATATATTTTGTCCAAGTTGCTTTAAAGTAGCGTTTTGTGATTGTGAAAATTGCATTTTCCTCTCTGCTGCTACATGTTTGCAGAGAGAACAGTTGGCTCTGATTTATCTCTGCCTTGCCATATGGGAGAGTTTCAGCAAAGGTGAACTACACTGTCGATTAGGATTTGCAGCATTGGGAGCCTTGGCCCAGTTTAAAAGAAATCCTGACTTCTGCAAATGATCTCTGCTCTCCTCCCAAAACACAAGACCAAACCGTGAATCTCGGAAAGCACTAAAAGTCCCATCTAAATTGTAGGAGACAGTTGGAGGATCTGATATCGCTGGTAAAGTAATCATCCTAAGGCTTTTATTTGCATCTTTTACAACTAGTCTACCCAAATCAAACCAAGATCGAGGCTAAGTGAGCGAGTGACAAGTTTGTAGTCTGTGGTGTCCAGTAGCTTATGTGGATTTGATGTGACTGTATTGGGTTCACTCCTGGTCACGATGCATTCGCTTGATTCATCCGAGGATTAAAGTTTTAGATTTATACAACGTGGCTACATAGGGACATGCTGAGAACTGCTTGTTCGTGTAACGGAGAGAAAGGTTTCCCCGGTTCAGTAGGTGCCTGGGCTGTTTTTGACATTAGGCTGATGGGAAAATCAGCAGAGTGTAATGGTTGAGGAGATATGCACAGTAAGCTCCTGGGCTGTATTGGAGAACATCTTACAACGACAAGAGGAATGACGGTTGTCTTGAAGTATTAATGCTAAAAAGCCTACATATAGGACTGGGCTCCATTTCTGTAAGTAGTTAGTTTTGCAAATTGGTTGGTAGAGGGATATAGGGGATACATAAAATGAGTTATATATGTTCTTCATCTATTTGATTTATAGTCTCTACTTTATGATGAAAAATCTGCACTACTTGCCCACTATGGAAAGATGTCAGCATTAAATTCATTCTCATTTTGTTTAATCTGGCAATGTTTAAGCTTTTTCTGGATGCAGAGGAGGCAGTAGATGGGAAAACCCATTACAGCTCCAAAGTTACTTGTGATTGCTGTCAGAGTAAAGTGGAGTTATTGTTTTTGATTGAGTAGGCTTGTAGAAAGAAAGTGGTTTGTTTTATAATGGTTAAACAAAGGGTCTCCCATTAAGATACATTTAATCACCTTAATGGGAGACGTTATCTAAGCTTTATTATCAAGGATTTTAGATAAGAACGTCCAGCAGATATTGGAAGCTTTTGCCAGTTACCTGCTCACACAGAGGGGGGTCTTAAGTTAGGGAGGCTCCCATTGGCCTGGTTGGTCTACAATTCTTGTCAACATTGAAATGATGGCGGCTGAAAATACAGAGACAATGGCTGTTCCAGTGCAGGCTACATCTGCTTACACTGATAAACAGCAAACAAAAAACTGAAAAAAAGAGAGAAAAAGAAAGCAATGTGGAACACAGATAGAAATTGCCAAGCCATTCACATGATGTTAAATGAGGGAAAACAATTGAGAGTGACTTATTGTCAGTGTTTGCTCTGTGATTAACTGGCAATGGTCAGGGTGTACCCCACCTAAGGCCCTTAGCAGCTAGGACAGACTCCAGATCCCAAGCTTTAGGGAATGAATGAAAAAGAGATAGTAGTGCTAGAAGTAAGTTGCTTTATATACATAGATATTCTACAAAGTCCTCTCTACGGTACAATGGGGCACTATGCAGCGGGATAATGCCAACAAGAGTGCTGAGAAACAGAGCTGATCCCGTTTTGGACCTCCTTCAGGACTGTCCCGTTGGAGCTGTGGCCCTGGCACCGGGTTAATGCACCGGTTTCTGGCACTGCACACTAGACTTGATACAATCTGACCGCTGCTGCTTTGTTATGCCCCGCTTGGTTTTCCTCTGTAGTTAGTTTCTCAAATGTAACAAAGCTGTTGGTCGAACGCGAGGCAAATTTGACCAGAAGAAACCCGTTGGCACGCTCCAGTTTGGGGCAACGATCTAAATCAGTCTGTTGTGAGGGAGTCTTTGGGACACAACAGACGTTTTATACCACACACAGAGCTAAGATGGAAATGATTTCAGATCTTTCAAAGTTTGTAGACCCTCAATTATAATCAGGCTTTTTGTAAATAATGCTGTAAAATGGGCCATTATCTGTTTCAGTCATATATTATGGGCACAAATGTAAGAAATAGGCAGTGTTCTGTACTGTGCTTGTTGGATGAAATTACCTGCTGTTTACTGATTGTTACAGGTGTAGTATAAGACCTGGTATTCATCTAAATGTCTAGCTTTTGCAAACAACATTGTGTAGACCATCTGGTGAGTGAGGTTAAACTAAATTATCGAGACAAAGTGGTGCGAGGCGTCTTTAAATGTTGAAACACTATTACGCCGTGCACTACAAATAAAAGTCCAAATCAAAATATTTCCGGACACTGTGTGTATCTGTTCTCCTCATCTATTTCTGAATCAAGCTGAGTTTTGCCAGAGCCACAGATTTTCTCACAAAGCCAGCTTTAGTCTCTTCGTATTGCAAGAGGTCCATGTGGAGAGCAGCCAGTCTTTGGAGTAAGAAAGCCAGCCGCCCGCCTAGAACTAAACCCTTAGCATCGACTCAAAGCAATTTTCTGGCTATTTTGTTGATGTAATCCTTATTCGGTGATGTTTGGGCTCAGCAGAGTGACTCGAAAAGAGAAGTCTGTTTGAAATTGACACTAAAAAGCGGACTCCTTAGGGTTCAGAAATCTTTTGCAAGTTATATTAGCAGATTTATAGTTGGTTTGAGGTCTTGTCATAACTATCAAAGTTAATCGAGTCAATTCCCAATGAAAAACACATCTATTGTGAACATTGGTTCATCATCTTTAAAAAAAAACCCATAGGCTGTAAGGACTCTCAACAGTGAAAAGTCATAGATTTCAGTCTTGCTGTTGATTTTACGTGCAATAACATAACTTTTTAATGTGCAATACAACTTTAACATGCAGGGTATTTTAATTGGGTATTTTTTTGTTTTTTTAGTTTTTAGTTCTTCTATGCACTGATCAGGTGTGGCACTTAAATTCATTGTACTGCAATGACAATAAAGCTTTCTATTCTATTCTTCTATCTTTTGTTTGGTGTTGGTTGAGTCAGGTTCATGAGGATGAAACGGTGCAGCACACTGGTAATACTGCCTTATGGTTCTGAAATGTTCAAATGTAGAATGTAGAAAGTGTTGATGTGGAAAGCTACATTAGCAGTTTTTCTGTCAGCTACCGTGGAGGCGCTCATCCCTGCCTGTCTAATCGGGCTGGTCCGCAGGGGGGTGGACGCTCGGTGATGGGGGTGAAGCCGTGGGATCCCTCCAAGCTGAGCTCATCTGTCAGCACGCCTAATCACACTCCGTAACCGGGATAAGAGACCGCCACCTCTTCCTCGAATATCACCTGGAGACTGTCAGCTTCCTACACAGATGGAAATAGGATGCCTTTGCTGTCCCACGTCACGGCGACTAATTCAGGTAGCAGAGGAGATGAAATCACGTTTATACATAAAATATAACCTTCCATAGGGTGGCAATACATTATCCCGCAATCCTGCATTTCCATGTCTGCCTATCCAGACGTTCTTAACAGCTGGAATTAACCTTTAGAAGCAGCCAAGCCACGCACTGGTTTTTACATTACAGGTAGGAAATGATTGCTGTCAGCATCTTTGACAAGGTGGGGTAAAAAGGCCGGTTATATAAGCCTCAGTCTCAGCCAGACGCTTAGAGAAAATTGTGCTCTGTTGCACTGTGAGGAATCTATATATAAAAATTCACAAGCTGACAGTCTCTGGCATATAAACAAGTGGAAACAGGATAATTAGATGAAAAGTGTGGCGGGAATTAGTCCAGTTAGATGTAGCCGATGTAGATGCAAGAAGAGCTTGCAATGATTTAATTTGGGACATAAACCGAAAAGAACGTTTTGGAGTAATGCATTGCAATTAGTTAAGTGTAATTCTCTCAGTGTAATGGGAGCTTAGATGGAAATGAACTCATTTTTATGTATTTTCTGCAACACAATCTTGCAATAAAATAAATGAACTGCTTGAATTGCATTGTTACACTATTTTATGTCAAAACAGTTGACTAATCAGAGCTTTAAATCACATTATGCCATGAGTAAAAAGCGGCCATGTATATTTTTAATTAATTCAATTAAGCTTAAATTAAAAACTAGGGCAAAGTAGAATCACTTTTCACAAGTTTTTAATTGCAATATTCATGATAGTTATTGCATGTCTTCAAACCTTGTTGTGATTTAAGCTGCACAAAAAATAATGCCTCAAAGTCATTTGGATGGTTCCTTAAAATGAAATAGGACCAACAGCTGCGGCCCTCACAGAATCAGCACTCGGCAGGCTGCTGAGAAACTGCACATGTAAGTCAACTATCAGCTAATGTAATAAATGCCCTCTCCAGTGTAATGAGTGTGCATTGTTTTTGGAAACAAAACATTATTAGGATATTATGCTAACTAAATAGCTGATGCTAATCCTGTTACTATCCTGTTCCTGCTACTATCCTGTTCCATTCACATGCTCTTTGTGTAATACAGGGCTGTTAAAATTGAGTGGTCAACATGTTGTTACTGCCCTGTTTTTGTTACGAGATGGTGCAGTTTCACTAGTGGCCTTTAGAGGGCTCATATGCAAAAGAGGTCTATAGTTGCTTTCGTAAAGCCACTGAGACATGGGGTAAAACAGAAAAAATGGTTTCAGAAATTAGTATAAAAGTCAACTGCAATGTTTTTTACCATAATCAAAACTTCATGAAAGTAAATAATATAACAACACAAGATGATGTCTAATATTGAACTTGTATAAGAGAATCTATATTCTACAAAAAACTGAACATGTAAGTGCAAGGGTTCCTCAGAAAGTGCAGGATTTTATTATTACAATACTATGCTGAAGGTTATTGCAATGTTGCAGCTACTATTCCTGTGAAGTTCCCGACTAGGCTCTCTCCTTTCGTTGAACTGTCAAAAATGATTGGTGCAGACAATTTTACCACTTCAGAAGTTCCCCATTGTCCCAGTCATGAATTACACCCATAAGCTTCAGGACGTAACTTGATGCCACAGTCAAAAAGCGTGGAAACCGTAATGTTTGAAGGTTGTTTTCACTGCCACCACCTCAGCACATTTTAGCAGCAGACCTTTTAAAAGAATCATGTATCCGGTAAAGCATTGGTGAAAGCAATGAGAGTCATGTTACTGAACTAGAAGGAGTCGTGAAGGTTGTCGGAAAAGCAGGAATGCTGACGTGCAAGTTTACAGGGAAGTTTCTGCAGACCTTAGAGCTTTACGGGAAGCCCACAGATGGCCTAACCATACACCAGTGTTAATCTGTCAGTGTGGTTTGTGGTCCGAGCCGTGCGAAAGAGAGGACGCTTGCCTCCGTGCAGGTGTTACTTTTTTTTTTTTTTTTTTTTTGTGGCAACCTGTCTCAACGTGGTCCAGAGAAAAATAACACTTTCGATCCCCAAGGTCACACTCTGGCCTGCGGTAATTGCTGCTCTCCAGCCTCTGAGGAATTGTGAAAAGAATGCCCCAATGTCATCTGCTAAGTGTGTGTCTATCCCAAAGAGAGCAGAAGAGAAAAATGGGTCAGAAACAGCAACAAGGGTGGAGGTGTTCTTTTGTTCGGGGCAAAAGAAGAAGGTTAATTGCTTTTATAGTGAGATACTATTATATTTCACTGCAGCCATGTTCTCGGTGTGTTGGGACCATGTTGCTGAATCAACCCCAAATGCAAGGGCAAAGAAGTGAAAACCTTATGTACTGCTTTGTAAAGGATAGTGTGGCAGTACACAATAGCAGTCAAAGTTTTAAAGGATCGTGTAAAATGTAGTGTGTGACCAAAATAGAACACATCAGTCAAAACTAAATAATGTAGAATCATTTTAAAATATTGATCTTTGCATTGTGTACATGGAAAAATAGACATGTATCTTACTAGAGCACAATAGCTGGTGCCGTTTTCAGTTCCATTACTTCCTGTTCCTACAACTGCCCAGACAAACAATTCCCACCTCAATTTATAGCCAAAAAAATAAAAAAAATAAAACTTCAGCCAGTTCTCTCTGATTGGTTGTTATTCCAGGATAACACTTATGGAGGCTACTATTGGTCAAAACAGTAAAACAGCTGTCGATCACCATTTTTAACAGGGTTTTTGCGACGATGAACACAAATTTTTTTTTTTACTTTTAACTCACCAGACAAAACAGGGACACACTTTTGGATGAGCACTACATTCGTGTAGTTGTCACCTATCAGCAATCTACAGTGTTGACCTGAACTTGGTTTTGGCTTAAGTCTTGAAACACCATGGTCTTAGTTATGACTTACTCCAATTTATAGTAGATTGAAACTATTGGGTACTTGAACTAACCACCACTTTTTTGTTGTTTTTTGTAGGTATCTGTAGGACCTTGTAGGATCAGAGGACAAAATCTAGTAACACCAGTTGCTACTTTCTGAGAAGACCTATTTCAAGGGTGTCATCATGGGGTTGAAAGCTTTCCTTTTAGCCTGTGTGACCATGGCCCTGCTGCTTGAGTTCTCCAACGCCGGTCTGGTCAAAAAGATCATCCGTCACCGTCGAGAGACTCTAATGCCCAAGAAAACCCAAGAAAACCTGACTCTACCCCACCCAGACCAGCCTGTAGTGTTCAACCACGTCTACAACATCAACGTCCCGTCTACGTCGCTCTGTTCTGTGGACCTGGACTCTCCTGGCGGGACGGAGCCGAAACACAAGAGCGCCCCCTCGGATATGCAGAACGAAGAGCACATGGAGCACACGGTGGATGGGGAAAATCAAATCGTTTTCACTCACCGGATCAACATCCCCAAACAGGCCTGTGGCTGCGACAACCACCTGCCGGACATCAAGGACATCCTGAGCCGGCTGGAGATGCTGGAGTCCGAGCTGTCGGCCCTGAGGGAGCAGTGCGGCAGTGGGGCAGGCTGCTGTGGGGCTCATGTTACAGGTATCAGCATAGTTTACAATATCTCTAAATTGAAGACATTTTTCAACGTCTCCAAAACATATTCCAGGATCTAGTCCGTGTTGCTTGATATCACCAGAATTGAATCTTTTTGTTCTGGTTAGTGCTTATTGAACCCTTAGTATAGGCCTACCTCAGCTATATTCACAGACTTCTCAAACATTAATTTCATTTTTTAGGTACTTAATTGCCAGACTTGCATTAACAGATTTAGTTAATCTGGAGCGTGGAAAGAAAGTTGGAAACATTCTTCTAAGATACTACTTCCTTTAACTGATGCTGACAATTGATGTTTGTCGGCTTTATCTTCTAATTTAAGCTATATTCAAGCTAATGTCAGCCCATAAGAACAGAAAAGTTGCATGCATGGCCATTGCCAACAAGACTGAAAAGTTTGAGCAGCCCTGTTTGACATGACACTACAGAGACACCACTTCTGCTCTGATAATTACAACCAGACAAATAACCCCTGATCCACAAAGGATCTGTAAAAAAACACTGTGGAACCGAACAAGAAGACACCCAGACAAAACCACTGAGCTCTTGTAACAAGCTAAACTGGAAACTTGCCAGCATCAGATGCACAATTGCCCATCAGATACTGACAAACTGCCAGTTTAGCTTCTCACAAGACTTAAGTATTATATTATGCACCTTTAACCTGTCCTAATGAATATTTGATTTATTTGATCTAAATCATTTCAAGAACGAAGGTACTATTTAATCCATGCAGTATCCAGTTTACATTAAATCTAACCCTATTATTTGTGATATTCTTCTTGTGTCATTTGATAGCAGGTCATTCTATTTAATCCCTTGATTGTTCTTTTAAATGTCCTTTCTTGTTTCTCTCCAGGTGAGGTGTCCACAAAGCCGTACTGTAATGGCCGTGGGAACTGGAGCGCTGAGACTTGCAGCTGTGTCTGTGAGCCCGGATGGAAGGGTCCCAACTGCACTGAACCTGAATGTCCCAACGACTGCCAAGACCAGGGACGATGTGTGGACGGGAAATGTGAATGCTTCGAAGGTTTCGGTGGAGACGACTGTGGGATTGAGCTGTGTCTGCTTGACTGCGGCGAGTACGGCCATTGCGTGGATGGCTCCTGTCTTTGTGAGGAGGGATTCATCGGCGAAGACTGCTCTCAGACCAACTGTCTCAACAACTGCTTAGGCCGAGGGCGCTGCGTTGACGACGAATGTGTCTGCGACGAACCTTGGACGGGTTTTGACTGCTCAGAACTTATCTGTCCAAATGACTGCTACGACCGTGGGCGTTGCATTAATGGCACATGCTACTGTGATGAGGGCTTTACCGGAGAGGACTGTGGCGAACTCACCTGTCCTGGCAACTGCAACAACCGTGGCATGTGCGTCAATGGCCAATGCGTCTGTCAGACTGGCTACAGCGGAGAAGACTGCTCCAAACTCACCTGTCCCAACAACTGTAACGAAAGAGGGCACTGCTTCAACGGAAAGTGCATTTGCGACCCTGGTTTTGAGGGCGCAGACTGCTCTGTTTTGTCCTGCCCTGACAACTGCAGCAACAGAGGTCAATGCATTAACGGCGAGTGCGTTTGTGATTTCGGATACGAAGGAGAGGACTGTAGTGAGATCTCTTGTCCCAGCAACTGCCAAAATCGCGGCCGCTGCGTTAACGGACAATGTGTGTGTGATAAGGGCTATGCTGGAGAAGACTGTAGTATCAAAACTTGTCCCAAAGATTGCCTGGGACGTGGGGACTGTGTTGACGGCAAGTGCGTCTGCTATATTGGCTTTACTGGTAAAGACTGTGGTGAGCTGACCTGTCCCAATGACTGCAATGGTCGCGGTCGCTGCGTCAATGGACAATGTGTTTGCCATAAGGGATTCACTGGTGAGGACTGCAGTGAGAAGACGTGTCCCAATAACTGCTTGGACCGAGGCTACTGCGTGGATGGCACTTGCGTATGTTATGAAGGATTCACCGGACACGACTGCTCCGACATGACCTGTCCCGGAAACTGTCAAAACCAGGGCCGCTGTGAGAACGGAGTGTGCGTCTGTGATGAGGGCTTCATTGGAGAAGACTGCTCTGAGGGTAAGATGATTACCAATATTTTGAAATGTTAGCTATGATACAAGTATTAGCATGTTTTATACATGTGGCAGTTTGCAGGGTTTCCATGCTGGAAAACCTGAAATAAATACATTTAGAGGATAGTTTACAGTTAATGCATACAATGTCCTGGAATTAATGGACATTTTTTTCATTTCATCATTTTTCATCAACATTCTGTGCACTTGACTTAGCTTGATTTTACATAAACAAGGCCAAGTCATTAACCCATTGGAAATTTGTAATTGAATTTTGACCCTCTGTGGCTGCTGTACTGTGGAGTGAAAGTGAAACTGAGTAATGCACAGCAAGTTTTATAAAACCTGGCATATTAAAACCAGTATAAATTATATAACATTTAACAAGAACATGCTGACCTTGCTTGGTTAGCTTCAATTATTATTTCTCGTCTATTTCAGCAAACAGAAAAACAAGGAATAAAATGAGCTGCACTAGCTTTCAGGCCCATTAGCCTATGCCTCTTTGTACATTCTAGTTAGCCTGTGCTAATGAAAACAAATATTTGACAGAGGGTTTTCACTTCTGCCCCCTGTGGAAACGTGTTAGCATCCTTAATGTTGGCTAAATGGCTTTTAATCACTTAACATGGTCAAAACTAACTGTTTTGATAAAAAGATAAAAGTAAGTTACCTTTGCCAGTGCCAGTAGGTAGCATGATAAACATAACATAAGCAAACAAACATTAGCAAACACTAAGCGGCATTAACAAGTTGGAGTGTTGTTCTGGTAATTCTGTCAATGTATGTAGCTTTTTTACTCATGTAATCTAATTTGAGAGTCTGCATATGGCTAACATTGTCTCTACTTTGCTTGCAGATGCAGAATGCTAATGTAGGTCGTGTTTCTGTGGTATAAGAAAATTTATCTTTAGTTAACAGCTTATGCTAGTTGGTAGTTTTATGATGTGTGGAAAAGTACATAAAAATATGCTCTCAGTCAGTATTGTACAAAACCACAGTCACTAAATAGGCTACTAGACATACGTTTGCATCAGGCTCCAACATGTTTATGTAAAATAAACTTAACATGTAGTAAATCTTAATTTAAACATGTGGTAAAAAAAACAAAAAAAAAAACTGGCTCTATTTTTAGAACTCTGTCATGAATGAAAAATGGATATGAAGTCTAACTGTGACTGATGACTGTTTTATTTCCAATTACAACCGACTTCATGGAGAATTGATTATCAGGTTTATAGGGATATAGACTTCAGCAATTTCAGCATAATAAGAAGGAAAAATCCTAGAATTGTGGGTTTTGAAAGCTTCTGTTTGGAAATACGCCTTGGATGAGAGGAAGGGGCTGAATCCAAGGGACATTTGTAATCATCTCTGGCTGCTCAATTAAACAGCTCTGTAATAAGAAACCAACAACCTGGTGCAAGATGAAAGGTGATAAACTAATCTTACATTTTTTTAAAGCTTTTAATATTGTGTTTCTCCACAGTGTCTCCACCCAAGGACCTGACTGTGGTGGAAGTCAACTCAGAAACGGTGGACCTGTCCTGGGAGAATGAGATGCGCGTGACTGAGTATTTGATCACCTACGCGCCCACGGCTCTCGGAGGTCTAGAAATGGACCTGAAAGTGCCGGGAGACCAGAAAGAAGCTACTATCCGCGAGCTTGAACCCGGAATAGAGTATCTGATCAGCGTTTATGCCATTCTCAACAACAAAAAGAGCATCCCAGTCAGTGCCAGAGTGGAAACACGTAAGTGCAGCTTGGTTGTTGGTTTATGAAATCACATAGATCTGTCCTCCACAACAATATGACCATTTAAAACATTTTTTCCTTAAAATGAATGTGTACTTATCAGGTATTTTTTATGCAGATGGCAGATATAAGCCCTTTTCATGCTCCTTTCCATGATGATGGCATAAATGTGCCCCTTTTATGCTCTACAAGCAACACAGAAAAAAGACCACTGTGCGCTTTTATTCAGCGTCCTCAAAAAGTTTCTTTTGTCATATGTAATAATAAAGCACTAGGTGACATTAAAACCTAAAACCACATGGTTAATTGGCATGAATAACCACACACGGCATGTTAAACATGGACTGGACTTTTTAGGACGAGATGTAAGAAAGAGACATATATCCCCAAATGAAAAGCAGTTAAGGGGCTTCACATATTTCTGGTCTCACAGAATACTAATGAATGTGTTTGAAGATACTGCCGCTTTACTTTACCCACAACTTACTGTATCGGACCATTAATTTACAGCCCAAAAATAGAAATTATTATCTACTTTCACAAGAGTCTTATTGTTATTGGTCACTTTATTTATCCCCAAGGGGTAATTAAAAGTCACAGAGAGTAGCACAGACACAGTATAAAACAATCATAAATAAATAAACACAACCACACACACAAACAAACAAACAAACAAACAAACAAACAAACAGGAACATTGCATGTAGAGCACCTTCAACGTGCTGTAATAAAGATGACTAGGTCAGAGCATTTCCAAAACGGGTGCTCTTAAAGGGTGTTTCCAATCAGTATGAACTTGTTGAATCTGTAAGCTGAATCCTAATCAGTTTCTTCAGGCCCAGTCTCTATAGGACTTTAAGGATCTATTGCTTAACATATTGGTTCCACCTTCAGAGTCAGGTGGACTTGACAGATCCAGGCTATAGTAGGGAATTACACAGAGTGGTGGTCATAATGTTCTGTCTGATTTGTGACTGCATGAATAACAATGTATTAACACAAAAACGTCTTTACTGACTAAATATAACTATCATCCAAGACCTTCCTGAACCTGAGGGACTGAAGTTCAAGTCAGTGCGGGAGACGTCAGTGGAAGTGCAGTGGGACCCTCTGAACATCCCCTTTGATGGCTGGAACCTCATCTTCAGAAATACTGTAAGTGGATGATTTTGTTCCATCTTCCAGAGTTGAGACTGTACCTGTTTAAAAGCTTGTGCCTGACTTTACAAAAAAAAAAACGTTTTACATGTACAAAAGAGAAAGAAAGAAATAGCAATTGCTGATTATGAATAAGAATTGTTTGGGGTATTTAGTTATTTGCACTCATAGTCAACTGATGAGCTTTGTACTGTAAATATGATTGACCATAAAACTGTGCATCGATGACAACTTAACGTCTAAGGACAAGATTATGTTTCTGTTTAAAGGTTCTAATTGTTGATTTATTCTGTGGATCGTGTGTAAATGGGACACAGGCGGGCACAGGCACAAATATAGTGGAATGTCTATGTAAAAGGGGCTTGTAATTCTTCTCCCTGTGGTCGAATCCATATATAGCCCATATTCCCCTCCTCACTTATTTAAATAGAGTGATTTCCCAATGTGCCGACACAAGGGCCTGGCTGAGTGTCCTGTGGAAAATAGCCCAACGGAGCCAGAATATGCAAACACAGCAGTGAAAACTGTTAGCAACTTGTGTTTTCTTTTCACTGACAGCCAGCCAGTGAATGTTAGTCTGTTTAACACTTCGTTTTCCTTTTAAAGTGCTTACAGAACCCTTTACAAACGGTGCTACTGGGATTTACCCAAGCTCAGTCTATTAACCCCCTCATCGAGTCCAGACGCTACCCAGGGCATCATTATGTATGATTTGGCTGTTCTGTTTCCCCCCGCTCCACACGCCATGCCAGGACTGGTCTTTGTAGTAGCTCATGACCAGTGTTTTTGGTGTTTTCTGGCAGAAAGAGGAGGACGGTGAGATTCTGAACTCCCTGGGTCGCCCCGAGACCACCTTCGAGCAGTCAGGACTGGGCCCGGGCCAAGAGTACGAGGTCAAATTAGAGGTGGTGAAGAACAACAAGCGAGGACCACCTGCCTCCAAGAACGTCATCACCAGTGAGTGTTCAGACTTGTGTTCCTTAGAAAGTCCTAAAATACAAGTAATTTAATTGTGACATGTTTTGGTAACAGTGTGTACACAGATGTCTAGGTACCAATAATGTATAAGAATGCAGGAAATCGAGGTGATAGGTAAACACTGAGTGGTATAGGTACTTAAGAGGATTGGACTTCCAACCCACTGTGTGCAGGAGAGCCCCATTTGCTTTATAAACCTTGACATCATATAAGAGCCACACAAGCTGTGTTTCTGTTTCTAGATGCATTGCTATTAATTACAATAAAGAGAGCAAATACTCATTTGAAAATGTGCCGAAAGGCTGAAATGATATACTACTGCTATAAACAGTGGAGGAAGATTGTGTCTGGTTTATTCCAAGCTTTATAAACCTTAAATTCACATTTTAAATACTCTCTAATTAATGTCACAAGCTATGCCCCACCCCTCACAAGCCCAAAATCAGCATGACAACTTTTTCTGCTTTTATTTTATTAAGGTCAAACAGAAACAAACTGTCCCTTCAAAATACTAATAATTAAAATTCAAGAGCTTACGTCTAGCTCTGAGATCCCACAATTATCTCTGCTGTTTATAATTCAAGTGAGAGCCATTCAGCATTCTTTGTTCCCATAGTGTAACTGTTTAACACAAGAATAAGATACGCTTTGTTTGAGAAAACATTGGCAATTTGCGTTTTTTGTTTCACTTCTAGTTTTTACCCAGTTTTCTCAATTTTAAAACCTCCGTTTTGCATGCTGGAAACTCTACTTGCATGTAGACATGACGCATGAGCACGGAGGAAAATATGTTCATAATATCCAAGTAGGTGTAGCCAGGGCCTGCCTTTGCTTTTATTGGCAGCTCATATCTGTATTTCCACTTTCTTCCTCTTTTCTTCAGAATAAGCAAAAATGCCCAGACTTCCCTTTTTTTAGACACATTCTCCTGCTCATTCAGGGGGATCCCTCCACCAAGTCCTGAATCGGCCCCTATGGCCCCCTCCCATTGGGGTAAGCCTGGAACAGCTGTCCAGGGAAGCTTCAATCGTCAGTTCCATACCTCCCTCACGTATGAATAAGACCAGATATTTGAACTCCTCTACTTGAGGCAGGAACTCTTCTTCATCCTAAAAGAGACAAGTTCCCTTTTCCGGCTGAGAACCTGGCCTCAGACTTGATGCTGATTCTCATCCCAGCAGCTTCACACTTGGCAGCAAACTGTTCTGGTAAAAGCTCAAAGTCCTGTTTGATGAAGCCAACATGACAACATTGTCTGCAACAAACACACATGGGACCCTGTTGTCCACAAACCAGACTTGCACAAACCCTTGGCTGCACCAAATTCTGTCCATAAAAATAATGAACAGATTCAGTGAGTCCAACATGCTCCAGAAACAGCTCTGACTTACAACCTGAAATGTGACCCAAGCTGCTGCACTGGTTGTACTGGAGTTTAATCCCTATGTAACTGTACACCCTCCAGTTACCCTTCTTAAAAAGACGGACCACCACCCTGGTGCCAGTCCAGAGGTCCCTGACCCTGTCCCTGACCTTCATGCAATGTTGACAAAGCTTTTTCTAGTAATCACTGAAGGAAAAATATTAACCTTTTCACGTTCATGACCCAATGATCTTGGGCTGATATTTTTTCCACAAATTGAGCTTAATGTAATATGAACTAGGACAGACTTGTCAATGTTAATTTGATAGACAAGTTGTCCCCTTCACAGTGTTTGCTGGATCATTGGTTTCTTTGCATCTGGGAGAGCCATTCAACGGCTCCCAACAGAGTGTATTGAAAAACATCCCTCCATGTCAACGTTGACTGATTAGCTCATTATATTTCACTGCACTGTTGTGATTTAAAAGGTAGTAAAGGCGATATGGATTCCCGGGCCTGTGTGGTGAGATAGTGCCGTAGCTCAGTCAGGCTGCGGCGATAAAGGCCAATGGTTTGTAACACTCGCAGGTGCTCTGACTGGGGGTCAGTGGAAAATGGCTGACCAAAAACAAACAACTTTTTTCCAGGACTGCTGACCTGAGGGAATTCCGCTCCGACTCCTGCTGAAGTTGTTGAATGTATATTTTTATTAAAGCCGCAACAGCCTCAAAAATTGTAATTTAAATCCGTTCTTGAAGTGTGCGGGCGGCCACCTCGGGGAGACTTTTCTTTCAACAAAGTGGGATTTAATGTTTGTTCAGCAGTGAGTGTAATAATTGACAGCTCCATCCAGCAATGGGTCAGGCCTGGTCTGTGATTATTTATGGTCTTAGTATGGTCGCCCGGGCCTATGTAAACAGAAGCACGGCTGGATACGCAATTTAAGACCAATCATTTCTTTTCTTACACCCCCTAAGCTGTTAACCTGCTGAACAGTGTCATTTAGATCATGTGAAATACTTTCCTACTGGTAAGACTGACAAGATAAGATAAGATTCTGATTAGTACAGATAGCATCACATTTAATGTACATGATATAGGTCATACTTTTGATGGTTATGACATTTTTAGTTTTGCAGTGACACATTACACATTCGAACAATTTGCACAAAGACTTAACAATAAAATCATAATGTAACCAAGCAGAGGAGTTAACCATTGTTCAAGTATTTTGATTAGCAAAGTCAAGTTATTATTTATGTACTATTCTATAAATGATATACAGCAGTTCTGACCCAGTGGTGTTCAGATCAGATTTTCTATTAATTAAACTGTTGCATCAATTTATTAGTTACCACTAGAACTGCATAGAGTCACTTGTATGTACTTGGATTTTTAAGTGAATGTTTGTAAAAAACAAAAAAAAAACAACAACTTCAATGTCCCCTCATTTATGCACACTAAAATGTCTTATTGTTCAATCATTCAGTCATTTTTACCCTACTGTAGACAGTTAATGTTGAAGATTACAACAAAGACCCATCAACTACTGTTGACCAGCAAAAAAAAAAAAAGAATAACCTCTTACAACTCTGCAACTATTAGAAACAGGACAGGCTACACATATCTTGACAAATCAACACAACTTGAAGCTGCCTTACAGATTTAAGAAAACATTTAGTGAGACCTAATAGTGAGTTTGAAGCAGTGCAGTTGCTCTTTAGTTCATACACATTGTGAAAAGCTGTGTAGTGTTACATAAAATATATGAGCAATATGATGTTTGTAAACATTATGCAATAAAAATGAACTAATATATATATATGTAGTCCTCTATTCTCTATTAAATAACTTGCATTTTAATAATGACCTCAAATGCCAATGCAGCAGGTAAAAATGACCCTCTGGTGGTTTAAGGTGAAATTTCAATGTCTGTGGCTGTGTGTTAAATTGAATATTTTTCAGATGTTAAGTTATGACTAAGAATTGAGATTGACTCTTACACACACATGTCCGTGGATAAGTGAGTTTGGCTTATATTCCAAAGTCACTCCTATTCTGGGGTCTCCCGTTGCATATCCTGCTGTGAATACTGTGGGATTTTCCTGCTGAGGGGCTAGATGTGTAAAGAAAGTCCCTCGTCTCTCGAAGTAAAAGCCTTATTTGGAGGAGGCAGCAGTCTGTGGGGCTCAGAGTACTCCCAGGAGAGTGGTCTCGTGACACAACGACCAAGCTCAGTCGCCTTCCAACACAAGTCTGTGTTAAGCTCTGATGCAGATTCTTCATTTTATCATTCTGCAGCAGAGGCTTGTCTCTCCTGAAGTTGCCTGTGTGTGACAAATCAATTTCAGTGCGTTTTAAAAGGCGTCCTTCATGGCACCAGGATGTGAACTGTAAATTGTCTGAAAAGGCTCATAAATTCAAGAGTGCTGCCACGTATTTCAACACCTGTGCAGTGTAAACAACTGCATTCATGCATACAGCACCCTGCAGTGATAACCTTCCCCTCATTGACAGCACGGGTCAGGGTCTAGCCTTTTTTAAGGTTGTATAATACAACCAAGTTTTTTTTTTTTCTTGTTGCCTGTAATATCAAGATGTGAGCCCATATAAGCATGTACAATTAGCAAAATAAAACCTAAATGTGTCCCATGTTCCTCTGTCCCCTCAGTGATCGACGCTCCCACTCAGGTGGACGTCCGTGATGTGACCGACACCACGGCCCTGGTGACCTGGTTCCAGCCTGTGGCCTCCGTGGACGGGGTCACAGTGACGTACGGCCCCAGCTCGGACCCTCTAGACCGCACCGTGATGAATCTCCCCTCCACCGACACCCAGTACCACCTCGGGCGTCTCCTCCCCGACACCCACTACGAGGTGTCCCTGACGGCCAGGAGGGGCGACAGCACCAGCATCCCCGTCTATGAGTCCTTCCTCACAGGTACATTGAAACAACATCAAAATCCTAAAAATGATCCGGTGAAAACAGTGGAAACCCAAACACATAAAAGCAACTATTATTTTTATGAAGAGCAGGTTTAACTGTCTGTTGCTGGAGGACGGACCACACATAATGCTATAATGCTGTACTTTAATCATGGCTGTGTGTTTACGATGAATGACCCCTGCTGGTGTGCACACAGGCATCAAAGTCTACGCTAATCATCAAAATCCTCCATAGTTAGGGTTCGTCTCCTTAATCCAGTCATGTGTAATGTGCAACCTCGGGGGCTGTCAAAGTTCTATAAGGAGTCTGGAAATGCATTACTAACAGTGCCTGCAGTGGTGAAAACAATGAATACATAAGACAGGATCCAAATTGAAGAAGCTTCTTTTTTACTATTTTCCAATGTGCATGCATACATTTGGACAGAAATTCACATACTATAATGAGTAAAGTTGACAAAAACAAGCCTGAGGCGAAGCTTTTACGCAACTTTGAGGTAAAAGCTGTTATTCCACTGTTTCTGCCTATGCTTCAATTTAAGAAAGTTGTCCTCTCTGCACTGGGTACTCATTATGGCTGGACAAAACTGTAAAATCATTTGTCATATGATATGCACACTAAAAGATTTATCTTATATTTATCATATTGCTAAAGGTACACCAAACACTTTTAAACTATTTTTTTGCAAAGCCCAACTTTTTTCTAAGATTCTCAAGGGATGTGTGATGTGTTATTGCTCAAACACATTCAGCAGATTGTTGGAGCCACTTGGCTGTAAAATCATAAATATCCAACATTATTAACAATCAAAAATCCTGTTGTGTGTGAGTCCTGAAGACAAACGATTTCACGCTAGGCTTTGTCACACAATGAAGCTATCATTACCCAGAAATAAAGCTGACAGGCTCAGACCAAAACACTGCTCAAAACTTATAATCATGGTGAAACTGAAAGACTTATTCTTATCTCTTTTGTATTTACGGTTACCCCAAATCCGTAGTCTGTCATATTTATTTAATCTAGTCATCGATTCATATTTTACAACGGATAAGATTTTGACTTACTAATGTAATATTTCTGCATCAGACCTGGATGCCCCTAGAGACCTGCAAACGGTGGATGTGACGGACGAGAGCATCACTCTAGAATGGAAGAACAGCCAGGCTCGTGTCGACAACTACCGCATTAAGTACGGCCCTCTGTCCGGTGGAGACCACGGGGAGCTGCTATTTGCCCCTGGACCCAAGGACACCACACAGGCCAAAATCACAGGTAAAATCACACACAGGACTCAAATATGAAATCAAGACTGTATTGTATTCCATCTTTTACCTATAGCTGACCTAGTTTCTTCTCAGTTATATGTTTGCACCATTTTTTACACTTCTGCCCAATCAATAATGCTCAATATGCTGTGGAACTGCTGAGAAAACATTGTGCTTGTGGGGAGTTATTGCATTCTGGCTTTGTAATTCCACCAGATTTAATCTTTCAAATCCTGGCTGCGAGAATAGCTTCCCTCACAAAATCAAAGCCTCTAGAACACATATGTCAAACTCAAGGCCCGGGGGCCAAATGTGGCCCTTTGCATTGTTTCATTTGGCCCTGCAACACATTTGGTAGATGATCTTTTTGGGACTTTGCTCATTAATCAGAAACAAAAAGTACTATTAGTAACTATTCTAAAGGTATGCCACTTTAAAAAGAGACAAAATGACACTGAACTTGGGTAACCACTTTAAAGGCCAAAAATGGGGCTTAGAATAAGGGCAAAATGGCACAAATTGAAACTGGAGTAAATTCACAAACTTATTTTGGGTTTGAAAAGGTTTTATTTGGATTTGAACTAATTTTATTTCTGTAATTCTTGTTGTGAACAGGTTTTATACAGATTTGGACAAGATTTAGTTGGACATCAACAGGTTTTAGTTGGATTTATGAAGTTTTATATTGATTTGAACAGGTTTTTGATGGATTTGAACAGGTTTTAGTTGGATTGGAAGAAGCTTAAGTTGGATTTAAATAGGTTTTAGTTGGTTTCTTACAGGTTTGAAATGGATTTGAACAGGTTTTAGATGCAATTCACAAAATGATGCATGAAAATGAGGCAGAAATGGAGGAATACGGAAATAATAAAAGCTGAATATCACAATCTTCGGCCCCTAAAAGGATTCTTATTTACCATAGTGGCCCTTTACCTCTTTGAGTTTGACACCACTGCTCTAGAATTTGTAATTGAAAAAGGCTGTGTTAAACATCTTGATTACTGACCATTCCATTGACAGATATCTTCGACATCTCCTCACTATTCAGCAAAAAGACACTTCCTTCTCTTACGGAAGCATTAATTCAACAGAAGGGCATGAAGTGTTTTGACAGCTGCCACTTTTATGCAAATGACATGAACTGTGGCTTCTTTAGCGCTCAAGAAAATCCAGCTAAACTCGAAGCTGGCAGTTATCCAGCATCATGATACTCTTGCACAGACTTAGAGATTTGTTATGTCAAATTGTCTTGTCACATTTCACTGAATTGCTCTGGAAATGATCACTAGTCAGTCTAGGCTGTGGGAATACTCTGTAAAATAAATATTCTCAACAGCTGGACAATGCTGTGTAATCTTATACAAATAATAGTAGATTTATTCGATTTATTGGGCAGATCTTTGTTAGTTCTTACACTTTAATAGTCCCTGCATCAGCAACAGAACACTCTTGTGGGGCTTTTTCACACACTAATAGATGAAAATGGATATCTTTTTGCAAGTACTGTGTACAAAAGCTATGATTTAATTCATTTGCCATCTTTCTTTCCTAAAATGAACTATACTGTGAATTGCGATAGCCATATGAGTTTCAAAGTTTGGCAGTATACAATTAAAACTGACATACATAAAGAAACGCAAAGCAAAGGTGGCACAAACAAATCATTACAAAAAGCATGTCCCATTTTAGATAAAGGGTCGCGATTGATCCGACACCAAGTGGCTGTAAAGGGAAGGGATGTCACACTCATTTTATACAGAGATCTCATAACGAACAAAGAATGTTCCTATTATAATGCATCCTGCAGTGGAACAAACTTTTTTCCTTAACAAGACTGTTAAAAAACAAACCTTCTACACAGGTCATTAAGACCCTGAGCTCACGGACCACGTCTGACCATTTAGTCTAAAATCAATACTGAGTGTAGCTCTATTGGATCGATCAGCTCTGGAAAAGGCACGGTCAGTTTCACACTTGCTTCGTATTTTTATTCTCATTGTAAGGCACTTGTTAAAAGTGTATGTTCTTACACTTTATATGCAGAAATAAGTGGACTAGTGACTAACTTGGCCAAGAGACTCATTTGTCTACACTTGTCTGCACCATTGAACACAGTAGAGCCACAGTACAAACAGCCCTTACTTCCTTTATACAGCAGCCCAGAGATGATACACTGCTGGGGGAGAAGCACACTTGTTTTTTGATCACACATTGTTCCACAAAGGTTTAGGCATTTATAAACTAAATAGATTTTTTTAAGTAAAACAGCATGTCCTTGCTCTACCTCACATACTAAAAAAGATAAAATGCAAAGTATGGAATGGTAATCTGCTCTCTTGCCACTATATATCGCCAAAATGACCCAGAACTACAAACACTGCCTTTAAAAACATGTGATAGAGCCAATGATGAGATCTATCAACCTCTTGTTTTTTCTATTATGTTTTGACATTTTCACAAAAATCACGCTCATGATGCCTTTAAAACTGAGGAACACCATCAAATATATTATTACCAGACCCATAATGCTGCTCGATACATTTTAGAGCCAGTTTTTATGTTTGCTTTGGACCTTTTTGTGATGTTTTGTTTGTTTGCATTGCTTTGGTTTTTATAGTACCATAGCTAGCTCATGAAAGTTTACTGTATTTTCACTGGGGTTAAAAGCTTGTCAGTCTTTAGCAAACCTCTAACACAACAAAAAAAGTACCCCAAAACAGGCTAATAGTGTCTTTGTCTGTTCCTATTCTTTGTCCTATGGGGGGGCTGTCCCATGGAAATAAAGCCATGTGTCCACTGAGCTACCCCCTATTCTCTCCACACACCTCGGTGCTTCTTTCACACCGTTATTATCTGTAATTGCCTTCACGCTCTAGGTTTTATTGATAATGAGTTTCCCGGGCATTAGGTGTAATTTCATGCTGCAGGAGCCTGTGTGTGATGACCTCCGCGGGAGTTAATAAAGGAATTAGAAGCGTTCGGGCCGACGGAGAGCTTAATTGTGAGGCCGGTATCATAGCAAGTCGTGTTTGGGCTCCGCAACAAGGGCCCTCTAGAGCCATCAATGCAAATACAACAGGCATGCTCCACAGGCCAGCCGTGAAATACAATTAGGCTTCAAAGTATTATGCAGTCGATCCATGCAAAAGTCACGGTTCCCACACAAAATGGAAAACGTGGAAAAGGGAAGTCATGGAAAATGTGGGGGAAAACAATTCAGATTTCCTGTTAAGTTTCTGTGTTGTTCTGAAAATGTTTTCTAAATTGATAATATGAAGTTGTTGATTGTTGATTATTAAGTTAAAAAGGCGCCTGAGTGATTGTGGTTAACTTTCTGTCATTTTTTTCCATGATGATTTCTACATTATGTATGCTGGACAAAATCAAACTCTGAAAACAGATTAGACCAATATTAATGTTTATACTGGAGTCAAATCAGCTTTTGCTTTTACTATAATTATGCAACTATACTATAGTTAAGAAGAAATGTTCTTGTTGATGTGCTGTATCTGTCATAGCTGCTGCTACAATTTTACCTATTAAGTGTAACTGTAATTGTAAATTAAACTTAATTTAATTAACCAAACTACACTTAAAGAATGTTATGTGGATCTGTCCAATCAGAGATTTGGTGGTGCCAATGTTGAACCAGGATCCAACAAACCACACTGCCAAACAATGGGCCAAACCAAACAAAAAACAAACAAAAATTTTAACTCATATACTATAGTAAAAATAGTCTATTACAATATATAAGACTTCTCAGCTTTGCCCACTACCCTTCCTCTCCCTTTATTCGAGTTTGGGACCAGCACAAAAGTACACAGACTTGTGATCTCTTTGGCTATATATTCCAATTAACTTGATGTTATAAATTCTAAGATACAGCTGTCAGTACAACTAATAATCCGTGATTTGATTTCAGTTTTAGAGTTTTAATTGATGTTGCGGTAAGTTAGCACATGCTAGCTCTACCTATGTTTCCCAGAATGCTTTACACTAGACATTTTTATATAGTTGGCCAGTCCCAAGCAGATTCTTTATTCTTCAAATAAGGGTTAGGGGTTTTTTTCTGTGAAATTAGCACAGCACAAATATTCTGTTTGCCCAGGTTGTCCTTCTGCAGCTGGAGGTTAAGATTATGGCTATGTTGACATTGTGTCTACACTGTACAGTCACTGTCTCTACCCCCTTCAGTTTCAAATGTGTGCTTTTCTTGATCCGGTCTTTAAATACACCTCTCCAGCTGCTTATTTTCACCTACTCCACTTGTTTGAACACAAAGACAACCATTTACTAAGTTCTCTCTTCTGATTGGATAACAGAGGGTGGGATACCAGAAAATGTAGTCTTTGTTTGTGCAGAGCGCTGGGACAGCTATGTTACTGACTCAACACTATAAAACTGTGATGTCCATTTAAATGTACAGCTAAATATATATAAACAAATAAACAACTTACTTTTCCTTTAAGTTCAGTTTTTCAGTTCAGTTAAGTTTTTGCTCTCATAAGTGATTTTACAAGGAGACCATGATTGATATTGATGACACTATCAATGCCAGTCATGTTTCTGCTCTATAACAAGTGCCCTCTCGAGACATAAATGCAAATACAACAGCCATGCTCCACAGCCCCACCATAAAACGCAATTAGTCTGCGACCCATTGAAAAGCATCACATCAGAGCGTTTTTGCAATTTGGGAACAGCTGGTCTTTCAAACACAGACAGCAGTTTGGTAACACTTGAGTGGATTTATGCAAACAAAACATGACATTGAGTTTCATTCATCCTTGTTTTTATGCACCGTGATGTTTAGGGCTGAGACCGGGCACCGAGTACGGGATGGGAGTGACTGCCGTGAAGGACGAACGGGAAAGTCAGCCAGCGACCACCAACGCTGTGACAGGTGGAACATTTTTCTGAGCAAACAACAATATCCACAAAATAAACTGACACTATAGGTTTGAGTTGAACTTTGAACACTTGATTATTCCCCTATTAATCTCACTTCCAGCCCTGGATGCCCCCAAAGACCTGGCTGTTACCGAGGTGACCGAGACCACCATGACGCTGCAGTGGAAGCGTCCCGTGGCTAAACTGGACTCCTACAGGCTGGTGTACATGTCCGCTGATGGTCAGAAAGACGAGGCAGTGGTTTCGGCCAGCGCTGACACCTACACCTTCAGAAGTCTGACCCCGGGAATGCTCTACACCATCAAGATCACTGCAGAGAGGGGCCGCCGGACCAGCGCCCCGGCCTCCATCTCTGCCCCTACAGGTCAGCAATAACACAGTAACACAGGGTCATAAAAAAAAAATGTGACAGCATGATTGGTTGATTGTTTAAGGTTTGGGGGTTGTCTGTAGATTCAGGATTTTACAGAATGGAGTCAACTGTATCAGCAGCTAAAACAGCAAATGCTAAGTAAAAAAGAACAACGTCAAGTAAGATCTACAACTGGCCATTCTACTCATACCTTTTTCTATACAAAGAGTCTGGTCTCTGTAGATGTGAGGTGGATTTCTTGAAGTCAGAGTAAGCTGCCTTGATGTAGTTTATTACAAAATATTGCATAAAGCCAAGCCCATTTTAGATAAAAGTACTGATTTGTGTGACGGGATTTTGACTAAGTGGAAATTGCTGTGAAGGGAAGGGATAAAAGATGCATTTTACTTGACTGAATGGGTATGGATGTCGGGGCTATATGTGAAGTAAGATACATTTGTGGTTTTGTATTAGGAATTGTCAGTGAAAATATCCAATTGTCATCAGAAAACCGATTAAAATCTCAATAATTTGTCAGTCCTCTCTAGGTTTTCTTTTAACACTAGAAATAGATGGTCTTTGTCCAAAAGTCTTAATTTTGTAGAAGCAGGCAAGAGTGTTGTAATTAAAGAGATGGTGACAGCAGCTAGATTTTTAAAGATACATCTTCTGGGCTTTTTGCCTTTTTTTGACAGATGAGAATGTACCTAGACAAGAAACACTGGGTAGAGTGTAATGGAAATGATAGGGAGGACACTGACTCGAGCTGGGAGTCAAACCCGGTTATGTGGTATGGCTAGGTGAGCCACCAAGGCACCCCGATGACACACAAATATTCAAAATGTATAATTTATTTGCCCTATGAAATATGTCTGTGGAGGTTCTCAGTCCTCTAGAAAATATTCAATATTCAAATATTCAATAAAGGCATCTGGACATAGGTTTAAAAATTAAGATGAATTGTCCCTCATCCAGGGGACTTTGTCAAGAAACGTCTTCACCTTCAAACCTACATCCTACATTTTTATTTTGAAATAGTGCTTTTGGAATGTTTATGAAAATCAGAGAAATAAAAAAACACTCACATAATTAGTTGTTTACATGAGAAGTCACTGTCTGGTAAGTTTATCTTCCGCAGTTGAATCTAATTAGAGCAGCATCATGTTGTATACATTAGTAACAGTAAGATGGTGACTACATCTTTAAACCTAAACATGCCCATACCTATCAGTACTGCCACCGGTCAAGTCTGGCCACAATTCGGATGTGAATACTTTGCGTGGAGCAGATCAAAATGAATTTTCATAAGTTTGTAAACTCCTTAATCTCGCAAGAATCCAGCTGTAGTGCAAGGTTAGGTTAGGAATCCTTTCCTTTACAGCAACTTCCACTTGGTAGCAAACCTGTTGAACCAACTGAGACCCTAAAATGGGCTAGGCTTTTTGCAATGTTTCTTCTCTTTGATTCGTTGTTTGTTGATCATATTGCATCCAGAGGCAGTTTATTTTGTGTCTGCTGGTAGTCCTCAGAGACCAGACTAGCTCTTTGTAAATAATAGAAACGATGTTAAGATGTCTGACCGCTCTAGCCTGCTCTTGTTGGCTTCACAAAATGTACTTCTTTTCGTCATAGATCAATAACCATGCACAACCCACTTCATCTACAGGGAATCATTTTGGAAATAGTTTCAAAATGTGACTCCATCTTATTGCATTTGCTGCTACCGTCTCCAAACTAAAACCTGGACGGAGACAGAGTGTAATGATCTCTTGTGCGATACAAAGGCTGCTCTGAGCCCTGTTTCCATGAGGTTTCTCGCTGTGGAGCTTGAGGATGAGAGCTGTTCATTTTTTTATCCTTCAGTATGGCGGCCAAACCAAGGCAATGAATTGAACCCATTGTTAGCTCCTCAGCGTAAGTCACTTTACTCCCCTCAAGACTCATTTATAGCATGTGGGTTTATTTTTCCTATTTTTACCCTGTTATTTTTTAAAACCAAAACAAGAAAAAGACAAATGAGGCGATTGTGGCCAGCAGGATGTCTCCAAGCCAAATATTTTACAAGTAAATCTTCTTGTTATGTAACGACTACCTATTAAATGCATGACTAAGGGCAAAAATCGATACGGCATGTGGCAAAAGTTGTTGGGAAAAGGTTATTAGTTGGATATTTTGGACCGCATGCTGCTAAAAGAAAGGACTTCTTCTATGCGTGTCAATGTAGGAGTGTGCACGTGTCTGGTCTTTATGCCCACTTATGATTGAGCTGAAGAGATAGACTGAACCTCTGTGTCGGTGAGTGGGAGCTTGGGGAATGGGAGGGGGTTGTATGGACATGTGTGAGCCTCGCATAATGTTCATTCATGTGATAATTGTTGGCGTGAGCCCCGCGCCCCTCTGGTTTTGTGCGATTTGACCGCGATGAACTGTGGCACCGTCAGATAAAAGGCCACATGCTGAGACGCTGTTTAAACATTGTCTCCAGAATAAGCGGCAGCCTAATCCACCGCACGGACAATCCAAAGCCTTTATCGTCTCCAGACACAGAGCGCAAACACCGGAGCTTACAGGACGGACCCGAGAGGAGAGGGGAGGGGGCCGGTGAGGTGCAGGGGATCTCTGCTCGAGCCCGACAATCACCGCAATGTGAATAGGAAATGTTTGAAAAAGTGGCCGCAGTGACCAAACAAGGCTTATCAGAATCAAGAAACCAAGATAAAAATGTATAAGCGCAAGATAAGATTATCATAATTGGAAGCAGACTGGAAAAAGTTAAGCTTAGAGAACAATACGGAGACAATGCAGCTGAAGCAATATTTAATGGTTGTATTTAAACAAAGGGAATAGATGATTTCATTTAAGGCTGCACAAAATTATGCTGCATACATGTGGTGTCAGAAACAGCCAAAGAAAGCATTTTCAGAGTGTTTAAGGTAGAACATGAAACTTGGGAAAGATTTGGTGAAAGGCTTTTCGGCTTGACTTCTTGGCAACATTAAAAGGGCAAGGTATATGCAGTATTTTAGCTATTGCATTCAGCCTTTTACCAGCCTTTTTTAATTTTAAGAAAAAAAGTATTATAATAAATATGAATCTTTTGTTCATTCGTGAAGTGAAATGCAGATTCAAATTCAGATTCATACATAACAAGGTTAGGATAATTATGGGATCAAATTGGTCTGACACTGAACTGAGAGCTACTTTATGTAATGTTTTAGTATTTTGTGGTGGTGAAAAATTAATGCTTGTACTAATCAAGGTCAGTCTTCAAGCAATATCTTTAATTGTCAAAAAAAAAAAAGCAGCTAAGCACTGTTCAGTTTAGGCTCAAACTTAAACTGACAACAGTCTGTTGTTGTGATTATTAAATTCATACTTTCTGAATACAAAATTCACAAGAGTGAAATAAAAATGGCTTTCTAACTCTGAAAGTAGGACCATCTGAGGAGCTCATGAATGCAGCATAAGACTCATGAAATACAATGACACAAAGTGAAGAAAAGCATTACACTGAGGTCGCCCCAGAAGCCATATAACTGCATGCTTATGTGGCTTCTACCGCAATTATCAGTGAGGTCTCAAAGACGCCATGACAGCGCAGTGGTATCTAATGAGATCTGCTGGGATCTTTCACGTTTCAAAGATTCTCGCGTGACACAAAGAACAAGATGCGAGAATGAAGCGAGGTCATTGGCCAGCATGTACGGCCAATCGTCTGCTCTGCATTGAACCAGAGGCTTGACTATTAGCTTCAACAGTGAAAGCCTGTTGTAGGAATAGGATGTGATTGTGTGGACGGCAAATGGTGGATATCAGAATGACCCAGTGATATCTCAGGGGAACATTTGATTTTGACGCACATTGCACATCTTTGCAGCTGCATGTGGATCCAGTCTCATCCCATTCAGGTTTAATCTCGAAACATTTGATGAATTGCCCATTTTGTACGCTTGTGAAAATGAGTTTTAGCATTGTACAGGGACAGCCATGTCACTGATGAAATATTCAGAACAGTAGCTGGAGAGTCGGGTGAGAGATTCTCAGGATGTCTTAAGGAGGAAGTTAATTTAATATTTTGCGCAGGTACAGTGAAGACCCAGTACAGATGAAAAGACAGTAAGGGCTATTTGTCAAACATCTCTATATTAAACCTTTGGGATGAGAACAGGCTGGTGGATCCATCTTTCTTGTTCCAGGATCTTCTTCTAAGCGACTCATGGATCATAATGGTGAAATACAACTCTGAATTCTAAGCTGACTGAAGACCAGCTCACCCTTAGGAGCTCTGTTAAATAAAGCCCAGCTGATCCATCCAAGGCTCCATCACTTGCCTATTGTCTTGGTCCCATTTGCTCCCCACTCTGCCGCTCAGTGAAAAGCGGATAATGGGAGCCTTGATGTTTACCTGCGCGTCTCTCCGCTCTCTTTCTAATCTCCTGTGTGAATGCTTGCACACACAATGGACTCCAATTACAGGCTGCTGCTCGGCGCTCTGCATGGCCTCCCCATAGGTTTTGAAGTGGACGGCGTACTTCTGGCTTTTCTGGCAGGGCTACGCCGCACCTTCAATGTTAATGGCTCATTTACTGCCATTAATGTGCACACGCTGCATCAGCATGTCTGCCGCCCGCTTCTATACGTCTGCACTTATATGATAATATGGAGCAGAGAGCTGTAGGCAGCCGCTCATAATGAGGCTGTTTGTTCACTCCGGTCTTTGTAGTGGAAATACGAGAATATTTCCATCCCAGACAAAGTGACGGCTTTCTGGGTTTTTCCTCTTTGACAGCAAAAAAGAAATGATTGAAACTCAAATGAAAGATGCAGTTTTGACCTCTTTTTTGCAGCTGAAGTTGTCAAGGAGGACTTATCTGTTTCTTGTCCTGTTTGTTTGTTTTGTTTGTTTCAAGATTTTCTTCCAAAGAAAAGTTTTCAAACTTGTCATCTGTGTGTCTGTGCTTTGTAAGGTTGAACCAATAAAAGTTTTATGTAAGTTATTTTTCATTTTCCCCTGATGCATTTGAAAGGACTATAGTTGGATACAACAGACCAACCAGTCTATCCCAATGTGTTATGTTAATGTAGTCTAATACCAAAGCTGATGGAGCCCTTTGGCAATGATGCATCAAACTACAATGCTTTTGGGCACATTTACTCATAATTTAATCTGCCAAAAGTAGGTTAATACAAGAGCTTGGACATAAAACTTTGTCACCTGAGACTGGTGTTTACATGCCAAAACAGGACACACAAAGAAGTCCTGACTCCCGCTGATGTCAGCCAATTGTGCCATACCATAAGCTATTGCTAGTGGTTTTTGTTCAGTTGAAGGAAAATATTACACTGAGAAAATAAATGTTTGGTTAAGTGTACAGAGAGTTAGTGTTTTGGTTAAAATCAGATGTCATACACAGTTAAAACAAATAATTTTTACAACATGCCTGGTATATTTTCTTAAAATTACATTGTTTTACTTTCCATGAGGGATTTGTTTATTTAATCCAACTGTATCAAAGCAGTATGACTTAAGTTAGCTCTATCCAGTTTTGGTTTCAATGCTTAAGAAGTCTACAAACTGGACAAACTTGATGTTGGACATCACATCCAAGAGGTTTCTTCAGTTAGAAAACTGTTTGCCTACTTCTAGACTTCTTTTGTAGAAAAGGACCTAGATGAAAAAACCTTCACAGAAGGAAATCCATGTTGGTTCAACCATTTGTCTGAGTGTGTGTGTTGTGTAACGCCATGTTGTGTCTGTCCAGAGGAGGAGAAGCCTGTGATAACCAACGTCACCGTAAGCGATGTGTCCTGGGACAGCTTCCTGTTGTCCTGGACGGCAGAGGACGGGGCGTTCGAAGGCTTTCTGATCGAGGTGAACGATGCGGAGACGGGCGCTGAGTGGCAGAACCACACAGTGTCCGACGATGCTCGCAGCCTCCCCGTGTCAGGCCTCAACCCCAGCACCTGGTACAGGGCTACTCTGTATGGGCTGCACAGGGGGGTGCTCTTAGACCCAGTGTTTGCAGAC
This sequence comes from Rhyacichthys aspro, assembly GCA_036850595.1. NCBI lineage: Eukaryota > Metazoa > Chordata > Actinopteri > Gobiiformes > Rhyacichthyidae > Rhyacichthys > Rhyacichthys aspro. The sequence goes on from CM072156.1 coordinate 20,443,068, forward strand.
ACCATCACAGGTATCAACGCCGCCAGCGCTGGGATCTTTACTCTGCTTCTCTCTTCTGCTTCAGTAGATGAACTAGTGAGCATTTTTCATCACGACTCGGGGGCTCTTTGTGGTTCTTAAGACTCGTCTCTATAATTTACATGAAACTTGCATTTACCTGAGCTGATATGACGGAAGAGAAGATGTATTTATGATTATGATTTAGGAATGAAGTAAATGGTTTGTACATTGATTGTTCAGTTTTACATTTTGGAACTTGGGACTATTCTTAACACCACTTTTCAAAGATCTTGATCTCGTCTTAAACGCAAACTTCTTTTTACTTGGTCTTTTCATGATGAACATAGATAGCCCGGCAAGCCTGACCCAATCACATACGTAGCAAAGTGAAGTGGGTCTGGAACCCCTACCATCGAGCTTTCACCAAGGTCAATGGATCTGACCAATCATAATATTTATTAGCATTGAATGTATATAATCGAGGCAGTTTATTCTGTGTATGCTGGTACTGCCCTTTAAATACTGATTGGTTGTATGTCAACCAATTGCATTCAAAGGTTTCGCCCCTGGAAATTAAACTGGAATTGACCAGATGAAGTGTCTGTAAATAATTAGGATTGCTGGCCATGGTAGGACATTTTTTAGCACTTTTAAAAAAAAACAATTCTTTAAAATTATACGTCAAAACTGCCTCCTTCACCAAATGCTAACCCTTCCATGAGTTTGGGCTAAGATTGGACTTGTAGTGTTTATTTTGTATATCTTGGATTTCTTGCAAAGAATCATGCCCTTGGCACAGTCTAGATCCCTGAAAGTCTTGGTCTTGTGTCGATGTTAGTGCTACAAAACTACAACCAGGTCCACATTCTCCGTTTTTAGATTGATTTAGATCCTCAAACTTAAGTGATGTGAGTATTATGGAATCCTATTAATATGCACAGCGTCTTAGTGGGCCTAAAAATAATAAGGGATCCTTGATAAGCTCAAACTAATGGTGGTGAATGTAGGCAGCTTTCTAGCCTGTTTGCTTGGGTAATTCAAGTAATTCTTCACAGGGTAAACAAATCTCCTCTGCCTTCAGACGCGTTGCCTGATCCAAATCCCTTAACAACTCCGCCAGCAGCTATCCATCATGCGTATATCCCTCCTTTGATACGGGGATTGTGAAATGGGCTAACTCCACTGCGTTGCCCACACAAGACCCATTCGTTGGATATTAAAGCATTGGATCCGACTCTAAGCTGTCAGTCTGCTTGTTGGTACGAGTCCAGCCGCACCTGGTCTGTTGTGAGAAACCCATAAAACAGGTCAGCGTGGGGAACAACAGGTGGGCTGCTCTACCCACCCACTACAACAATCACTGTCATTAACTGTGATTAATGCGTTGAGAATTAGGATACAGCCCTAATAAGAGGGCTGGTGAAACAGTGAAACGAAAATCTGGACAGAGCTAGACATACCTTTAATGTCCAGCATAATTTACAGGGAAAAGTTATTTTAACTTACGAGCAGCCATACATATAGGTAACACTTTCTTATGTAATAATAAAGGGGTTTTAGATTGAACAGCTGTAGTTCAGAGGTGCAACAGTCTTTGCATAGACTATTTAAAGCTCCATAAAAGTTGAAGTTTTATTACTTTCTGTTTCTATTCCAATAGGTTCCCAGAGCGTACCAGCTGAGCACTGCTAGTGGAAACGCCTGTTCTTTTTTTTCTTTTTGAGCATACAATTGTTGCTTATAGGTTTGGGACATTAATGAGTGACACTGATTCAGTTTTAAGTAAAACCACACATCTATTTCCACTGGGGTTGCTTATAAAAAACATGTACTTTCAAGAAGCCATAGCTGTTTATGTCCTCTAAGTGTAGTATAGTGGGATCTGGGAGAGCAGTTTGATTCAGAAGAATTCCCACTGGACCAATTGCAACTGCTTATCCAAAATAGGGCGTGTTTTATGTTCTTTTTCCGATTGGTCACGAGTCTATCCAGTTGTGTTCAGAGGCAGTTTTCTCTGTTCTTTGGTACTGCCTCCTGGAAAGGAAACTCAAATGAAATGAAAATGCAGACTAGACTTATCGTTATTCCCTGTAAAGACTAGCTAGGAAATCAAGAAATCAATAAAGTCATGTTCAGAATAATATTAGTGTATCTGGCAGACATTGATGGCCAATTTCACAAAAGAACATATTTCAGAAGTCACTCAGTATCTGGTCTGGCATTAATCAGTGATCAGCGTCAGTCAGGCAGAAGAGAGACGGAGTTCTGACAGAGGGGAAAACAGCCCCAAGGCGCTTTTGTCACTTTGTGAGAGCGTTCTCTTCTGTATTCATCCCCAGTCTCCCTAAAGCAGGGCCAGTCTCCATTCTCAGGCTGCCATTGCCCCTAGGTCCTGGCGCTGGGGTGCCAGGGGCTTCTGGGGCCACGCAGAATATGGCATGCACTCAACGCACTCATTGTCTGCATGCTAATGGCCGCTCAAAGCATCTTAACATTTTCCATTAGCGCCGCTTAATACATTAATACAAAACAGTTGTGAATGAGAGTGCTGACTAATCTGACTGTTATTTCTGGTGTTCCAACAATAGTGGTGAGCAATGAAAGTTATGTTGTCGGATGATACAGATATAATACAGTGTCATTTTAAGTCTCTTGCTCAGAGTTTGGGAAGCACAAAACATGGTCATTGCAAAGTTAGCTGTAGATGATGTAATTGTCCAGTTCCTAAAGTATTAGTGAAACATGTTGGAGATGGACTGGTTAACCTCAGACACAAAGTGCAGTCACAGTAGAGTAGCCTGTCAAAATAATTACTGTTGAGCTCTAAACATGTTTCCTAAGTAGATCTTTAACACGGGTGGCACCAGCAGTCGTTCCTCCAATGGGATAACATGACAGCCTGGTTATGAGTCATTAGTATCTTATAAGTAAGGTAATCTAGACATTAAACAACTTTTGCTAGCCAGGATCTTCACCTCCATATAGACTTCCGTGCTGGTCATGACTCCCTAGGTCCACTCGCATATACCTACAACAGTAAGAAGTTCCTACTGTCCCTATATCCAAAGAAAACTTTACTAAAGATGTAGTGTGTAGTCGTAGTTCATAAATGTCCTTAACCTTTGTGAAAAGAGTGGGCTTCTTCTCCAGCAGTGCTCAGTTTGTCCAGTCTGCACAGCTTTAGAAACAGGAAGTCATTGAATGAATGACTCCTTTCTTTGGTTTCTGTGGCTCTTTGATGCGACTGATATGTTCCATTTGGTTCGACAGCACACGTCAACACAATGCACCTTTATGAAGGAACATACAGAGTTGTTTATAGTTATTTTAAATCTCTTCAAGCAACCCAGTAAAGTTATGAGACAGAACTGGTACCCGTTGCATTTTCAGGAGACCCCCTTCCCATTGGGTCTGGCTGGCGGCGCCACGTACCTCCTTCAGTAACAGGCCCTCCTTTGTAAGCAGGCCTTGTGTTCCCTCAGGTTTGGGTAGTGGAGGGGGGTCCAAAGGGAGTTGCGGTGTTGTCGATGGGAGGGTGAAATCAGTAGCGCGCTAGCACATTAGCCGCCCTCCCTCTCTGGGTTGACCGGCTAAAGCTGCCCGGCGGCTAATGAAGAGTGACAGCTCCCTGGGATTTGTCTGCGCCGCTTCTCATTTCCACCGCTTCTTCTCACAACAAATGCCTCATGCCTTTTTCTGAGCAAAAAAAAAAAAAAAAAAAAAAAGGTTTCAGGCTAGTTCAGGGACCCCCGAGACCCTCACTATTGGTGTAGTGTTTTAATGAGCAGCAGCGCTAGGCTTTCTTGAGCCCATTTAGTCTCTGTTCCTCTATATACAGGCTGCTTTTGGAACTCTGTCCGGCCGTGTGTCCATCTGTGCTGCTACCGGAAGTTTCTCTTCACTAATTAACTCCAGCACACTCTTCCTCCAGCTGTAGTCTCCCGCTGTCTCTCAGCCCTTCTTCCCATCACTGCCATTATTAGCTGCTGTTAATGACTGCTTAGCTACCACCGCTTACGACAACACACGCACCCGAGCATCTGTATGGCCTTAGTGACGTCTGCAACCATACTGTATGTGAGAACTATTCTGAGACAAGCAGCTGTTGTTTGCTCAGGTTTTGAAATTAATCAGGTTTGGAAGATGGAGAAACATAATACTGCCACTGTCAAAAGAGGTATCATTTTAGAGATACATGGGCTTGTTGTCATATCATATTTGGTAACTTTTTGAAAATAATAAGCTTAGGTTAGCTTAGTTTAAGTGTTGAGAATTTGTTTTGAAATGACATGATTATAAAGGCTGAAATAACCAAAGAAGTTTCAGTCTATTAACAGTGACCCTGACCTATAAAAATCTTTTGCCAACACTATAATCTACTCTATAAACGTGTCTAACACCTTAAAAAGTCCCCAAGAATTAAAAAAGGCAAACCAAAAAAAAGTTCTTTCAACATCTTAGGGATTTAAGAGAGATAAATTTGTGTTGGTGTGTTGTGATAGTCGAACAGCTTTTTGCCAACCAAAGGGCAAGTTTATCACTAATGGTGGCTATGATATTGTAGAGCTGAGAATGGGCTGCAAACACTTCTCCTTAGTCTTGCTTGATTTCACATCATTGCTAATATGACCACACATGTTGAGCTAGCATGCTTGGAAATCCAGATGAATGTGTGCAGTAACTCCAAATCTAAAAACCTTGTTCTTTACAAAAGTCATTTTCACAGCTCTGGTTTCATTATACTAACCACAATTGCAGCGTTTTAACAGTTGAACAATCCTTGATCTTTTCCTTCACAATCAACCTCTTTCTATATCATCTTTCACCACTATTTAATCCGTCTTTCTATGCTGCCAGCGCAGAGCTTTTTAACAAAATGTGGGCACTTGCTTCTGACTCAGTCTCTTGCTTTCACTGCACATTCTCGTCAAAGCACTTTTAAACTCCACAAAGAAGGAGAACTGACTTTTCCCTTTACTCAGAGACCGAACCAGAAGTGCAGGATCTCCAAGTGTCCGACGTCACCCCTGAAAGCTTTAGGCTGACCTGGACGGCCGAAGATGATGCATTCGACACCTTTGTCATTATGACAAGCCACGCCGACGGCTCGTCTCAGCCACAAGAACTAGTTCTGGCCGGCGAAGAACGAAGTGCAGACATTACCTATCTGATGGAGGACACCGAGTATCATATTGAAATCTTTGGACTTATTTCACAAAGGCGCTCCAAGTCTTTGATGGAGCGGGTGAGAACAGGTATACAACAAAAGATTGGGCGTCGAAGCTCAAAACTAAAACTAGAACGTCCTGTCTAGAGGTTGTCCCTGTCTAATGTTGTGCTACAGTGATTTGTTGTTCTAACAATGGTGACATAGCTGTTTGTCTACTAACCTGGAGATTTAACTTTTTTGGTATTTGTTGGCAATAGATGGCTTGTATGTCTTGTCTTTACTGGTTTTGGTTTGGTTTTTGTTATCTCTTGAATGGTCCTGAGCAGAAATGCAGAATTGGACCATTGATCACGTCTGGTTTCTGCAGTAGTATCAAATACACGCTGCTGTTGAGAATTGACTGATTTATGGGTTCACCACCATCACTCTTTTACTGGAAATGGCTACGGACCATTGGCTACTAAAAGTGTTCCATTATGGCTTCAAGATTTCAAACGTTCGTTAAAAGCAGGGTTCCCACATAACCTAGAAAATCGGGATTATAGTTGACCAAAAGGGTGGTTGGGTTGCTAGTGAATTAATTAGTGATTAATTGCCTATAAAAATCGACATGTGAGTGAACCATTGTCTGTCACTTTATGTCCCTTGAGTCTTTGTCCAGCCCTCTCCAACTGTAAAAAAGAACAAAATCTGCTCAATCTGTCTCTCTACAATGTGTCTACTGATTAAAGGCTAAAAGGAGCTGGGGTACACACTGGACAGTCACCAGTTAATCAATGGCCTAACATGTAAAGTGCCATGTTGGTGTGGTAGACCAAAAACTGAAAAAAAAAAACCTAAAAAACATGACATCATATTACTTCATATCTTCCCGATAGCAGAAAGAGAGCAATGTGGGTTAGAATGGAAGTAAACAAGCAGAGTCCAAATTTAGATGAATGAGGAGGATGTCCATGTCCAATCAGATAGAGCCCCTTATCCACACACTCCTCTCAGAGCGCCATCTAGTGTGTCTCTTGGGAAAGGCTCAGTTTTTCTGTCATTTGGTCCAGTGCTGAAAATGTCACTGTGAATGTCACACTAACCAGAAGCTAACTTCACAAGATTGTTTTTTTGTTTGTTTTTTGCACGGTCAGTTTGAAGTTTTTCTAATAGATGTAGCTTGCTGACAGTATAGTAGTAGAAAACAATGCCTAGAAAAGAATGGGAATCCTGTAAAGGTATAGAGTCTTTAGTGTATTTTTTTATGAAAACCCCAAATCAGTCAAATCTCATTGGAACATGTCTTTCTCTTTCCTGTGCTTCTTTATGGTCTTTGTCCAGTCGTCTTAGTCCAGTGTTGTGTTTGCTGCTTGTCCCTGTGTATGTCCTTTTGTGCAGTGAGGATAGAAGGAGGGGGGTGCTCTATGTCAACACAGAATGGGTGTCCCCTGTCCTCCCTGGGGCGACAGCTTTACTCCTGCGTTGTGCGGCGCACGTTTCACTTTTGTGTTACCCTGAAACGGGGGCAAGTAAATCTCCTTGGGTCGGTCACGCAAAGATACTGTGACTCAGTGTGAGGGGTCATTTCCTGGAGCTGGGGCCTCTGTCCGTCCCCTTTGTCTGTCTGTGTGTCTCTCCTTAGACCGCCGCTGCTCTGTTGGCTTTCAATGGTGGGTCTCGATAACAGAATACATGTGTTTGTCCTCGTCTGCTGCTTAATCATGTGGAGACGCTCCCTAAACTGTAGAGGAAATGCTGAGTTGTCCATTTATTGATGTTCAGTGACACACTTATCTGCAGATGTGGGTAGTTGACCAGTTACATTTACGCCAAAGTCTTGAATTTAACTGCATTTGTAAGAGTAGATTTTCTGAAACAATTGAACTTTCATTTAAGCTGCAGATAAGAGAAAAGAAGAGAGTAAATGTAACTAGTGACCACTCACCTCTGTTCCTTCAGTAAAAATGTTCATGACTGTTTTTCCCTCTATTTCAGATGTTTTAGTTGCAAAGTAACACCTCTTTCTCTCAGTTTATAGAATAGAGTCTACCGACCTCTGCTTATTGGGTTCTCTGTGATGCTTTCCCCGGTCCTCGTCACTTTATCAATTGCTTGTTCACTGACATTTCTGTTGTTGCCCCCGTCCTGCTGTCTCTCATTTGCTCCAGACCTGGGCGCCCCCAAAGGCATTCGTTTCTCCGATGTGACCGACACCTCTGCCACCGTTCACTGGGCGGTGCCGCGAGCACGAGTGGACAGCTACAGGGTCACCTATGTGCCGGCTCACGGAGGTCAGTCCAACTGTGGTTAAAAACATATTAGTATCACCGAGGTTTGATACATGTCTCCCTAGAATGGTCTTGCTTCTCCTAATATTCCTCAGTCATAGTGGACTGCTCTTTTGCGATAAACGTTCATGATTTAACTGTCAATCATTTCAGTTGCAAGATCATATTAAGTGCAGATCTACAGCTTTCCCATAGCTGGTTTATCAGAAATTGTATTCCCCATACTATGCAGTTTTCCCAACTAACAGGCTGATTGTGCCCCCTAGTGGCACGTCCCCCACAGTAACTCTAATCTTTGCTTTACTATTTTTATATTATTGTAATTTCCAGATTATTATTACATTTTAATCTAGATCTCATATATGTTATACCTTATTTAACCCATCACATTGAATATATTTGCAGACCGATCATAATCCACTCCAGCAGAACCATACTATAAAGTAATATGTTATTGATTTAATTTGCCATGTTTTAGGAAATGCAAAGACACTGGCAGTGGATGGTTTTGACTCTCACACCGTGCTGCCCAATCTGACGCCTGGGGTCACCTACGAGGTCACTGTGGTGTCCTTAAAAGGAGAGCGGGAAAGCGAGCCGGGGTCTGACAGCGTCACAACAGGTGAATGTTATTATTCATTTATGTGGTATGACCTTGTGCAGTGGACTTTCATTATTAGATGAATATTGAGTGCTTCTCAAACTGTGGTATAGATCTGTCTGTAGTGGTACATGGAAGTCTCTGAGTTTTGAAAAGAGAGGGTGAAATAACCATGAAAACATTACTATAGTTATGTTTATTCTTTATTCATGCCTGTTAATAAATAAGGTTTGCAGTATAGGAGGGAAGACAGGCATTCATACCCTATGCCAACAACCAAACTAACAAATAAATAAAAATTCAAGAAATCAGGTATTTCAGTATTTTTCAGTATTTCAGTTATTTAATATGGCATACTGTTGTACTTGGTAATTATTTTTAAGTGCTTATAGTTATTACATATAATTTAAGATCCACTGCTGTATTTTCTTATACATTTTAAATGAACTAGCAAAACAACAAGCCTTGCATTTTCTTCCTTCACTTTAGCTGTTCATGTTTAAATGTCAACACACACTGATATAAAGTATATTGCAATTCTCTAAGTGAACATTTGTATGTTTTGCAGCATTGGATAAGCCTCGTGGTCTGACAGCAGTAAACATCACAGACACTGAAGCTCTGCTGCTCTGGCAACCGGCCATCGCCACCGTAGATGGATACGTCATCACCTACAGCTCAGATACAGGTGAGGTTTACACACGACACAGGATGGAAGCAGAATAGAACAGAAAATGATCTTAAAGTGACAGTGTTTTGATGCACAATTAATACTAGTATTGAAAAAAAAGTCTAGTTGGAGTGTCACGATATTCTCATCCTACCATTTGTTCTTGCATTGTTTCAAAGACTGAGAGGAAATGTCATTAATCTATTATGAAGTGAGTAGTGGGTTAATCAGATATGAGAGGTTCACCATTTTTGCAAAATACAAACGCAAATTAACCTTTCGTTAAGCAAAGTACTGATATAATTCTGAACGAGAAACCTTGTCTTTACTGACGTCACGTGTGTGTGTGTGTGTGTGTGTCCTCAGTGGCCCCAGTGATGGAGCGTGTGTCAGGAAACGTGATGGAGTTTGAGATGTCCTCCCTGACCCCAGCCACTCACTACACAGTGAAGGTGTACGCTGTAAGAGACCTGGCCAAGAGCGCAGCCACCACCACAGAGTTCACCACAGGTCAGCTTCCACCCCCAAACAAGTCCAGTTATATAATACATGTCTTATAATACGTGTCTATGCACCGAGTAGTAAACCTGCACATGTAGTATACTTAGTGTAAGGTAGAGTGTAAGATTTAATAACTCTTCTATAAAACTCTCTTTTGATTTCCTTGTTTCTTGATTTTAAACGTCACACACATCATATTAGAAATGTATGTAAGAATGTAAGAATAATGCTTGCAGGTGGTGACTGATACTTTTCAACGTAACATGGGACTTGAACAGATTGTACGTGATATTTTTTTCTTCTAGTTGTGGAAAATGGTTCAAACCCCAAATAGCATATTGTAAAAGCAATAATCTATGAAAAAACTGTCTTTTTGATGCCATCCACTGTTTATTATAGAGGGTTTAAATAGATAAGAACTTCTATTCAGGAACAGAAAACCTTGGCAAATCACATGCTCGAAAAAGGAGCGCTCCCGTTGGTCATCGCCGGCTTGTCATATGACGTTACAGGTAGTTTAATAGCTGCTGAGAAAGTGTATTTTCAGCACTGAATATGTCTTTTAACTGAGCAAAACAGCTCAAAAAAGAAATGCACGAACAGAAAAATTAGCAGCAAGGGGACGCAGATAAATGCTGTCAGTTCAATCACATAGTGTTTGACGAGGAGGAGATAATTGCTAACGCTAAACACTAAACTCTAAACTTTAGTTTGCTGAAATGTTTCAGTATTTTAAAGAGAAAAGATTGGTCTGGTTTGATTTTTATTGACAAAAGAGAAGCAGGAGGGGTCCCTAGGCTGTTTATGAGAGTGAGTGGAATAAAAAAAAAAAAATCAGGTAGTAGAGCTTTAACTAAACATGAAAGTCACATTTGTGCATTGTCCTGACATAAAACTTCTTGAATGCAGCCCAGGGCTCGTAAACAAATGCATGTTGTCAAATGTGCTTTTCAACATTGCACCTCTTAAACAAAAAACAGCGCTGGTTTAAATCAAATCGGTCTAAATTTGACTTGTTTTAATGCTTTTTCCAGATGTGGATGCCCCTCAGGATCTACTGGCCAGTAACGTCCAAACAGAGACGGCCCTGTTGACCTGGAAGCCCCCTCGCGCCGACATCACCGGCTACATCCTCAGCTTCGAGTCTGAGGCAGACGGCTCCATCCGGGTGAGTATATCAAATGCAAGATCTTACTTTTTCTGCATAGATTTGGTCGAAACTGAAAGGTCTGAATATGTCGGTGTGTTAAGGAGGTGGTCCTGGGTCCCACTGCGGTGTCCTACAACATGGCTCAGCTCAGCGCCTCCACTGTTTACTCCGTGAGACTGCAGGCCATTGCCGGTCCCAAGAGGAGCAAAGTGATCACAACTGGCTTCACCACCAGTAAGACGGCGCACATATAAACACTCATGTCTGGAGGTCTAGTTTAGTACTTTGTAAACATAACTTTAAGTCTACAGTTGAACCAAATGGAAGAATGGAAGTTTTGAATATTGTATTGTATATATAGACCAAATAAACCCCACAAATTTACATCTTCTTAGAACCCAGTGAAATAAGCTGTTTCTGTTTTTGTGGCTTTCCAGAGGGGACAAACTGAGCTCAGAACGAATAAGTTGAACACAGAGCAGACAAAGTGAGCATTTCTATTGGAGAAGTGAATTCCCTTTTCATATTTCAACACACAATTTGAGTAAAGACATTTACAAACTAGGAATCTGAAGAAAGAATGGGAATTTTATGATACAATACATTTTCCGATACAGCGTCCACAATAATATAATGTAATGTATCACAATACAGTGATGTGTCTGAATCTACATTTTTTTATAGGATGTCAAAAGGAGAGGCTTATTCTCCTTTCATATTCAAACACACGATTTGAATAAAGACTTAGGATATTTACAAACTAGAACTGAAAGGTGCCCCACAGTGCAATATGATTTACAATACATTGCCTATGATTACAATAAGATGACAATACAGCAATCTGCAGACATGAATTTACAATAAAACATAGCTTTGAAAATGTAGTGGAAATATAGTCCTGGACTGACTAAAACGTGGAATTTGACTGTAATGAACTCATGTATATGACTTCAGAATGTGTGTGTTCTTGTATGAATCTCTTGTGTGTCTGTGTTTGTAGCTGGAGTGCTGTACAGACATCCCAAGGACTGCTCCCAGGCTCTGCTCAACGGTGACACCTCCTCAGGCCTCTACACCGTCTATCTGGGTGGAGACGAGAACCAACCGATCCAAGTTTTCTGTGATATGACCACAGACGGAGGCGGATGGATCGTCAGTAACTCATATTCTACACTGTCTTTTATATCTTTTGAATGGATTTTTGATGTATAGATACGTATTTTCGTTTTGGACTGCAGGTTTTCCTTAGACGCCAGAGCGGACGAGTGGAGTTTTTCCGCAACTGGAAGAATTACACAGCTGGATTTGGTGACATGAATGATGAATTCTGGCTGGGTAGGTTTCTATGAAACACATTTGTAATTCATTACACTTCATATCAGTTGTTTTACATGGTCAGTGTTTTTGCCCAGTACATTGATCGGCTCAGGTAGTGCACTTTAATTAGTTTCATGGAGCAAAAGCTGAAACACATTCTTTAACCCGTGTTTTTGTGACTGTGTTTACTTTTTAATCTTCTATGTTAAATAGATTTTATTTATTGGAATATGTGCACGTTTACAACATTCAAAGTCTAATGAAGTAACTTTATGTTTGTTGATATCTACAATTTTTAGCTGTAGATGTAAAAAAAAGCAATCAATAAATGCTGGCAAACAGACTTTACTTTCCTTCTCTCTCAGGTCTTTCCAACCTGCATAAGATCACGGCCGGCGGTCAGTACGAGCTGCGAGTCGACCTCAGAGACAAGGGAGAGACGGCCTACGCTCAGTACGACAAGTTCTCTGTGTCCGAACCTCGAACTCGCTACAAGGTGCACGTAGGAGGATACAGTGGAACAGCAGGTAAAGTTAACTTCAGCGGCCTGCAGCTAGGAATGCACTCTTCATCACCTTTGACTTAACTGCTCCCTTTGTTCTGAAGATTCTTAGTTTAACTTTTTTACTTTTGGATTGGTTCCCTGCTAATTGAGTTGATTCCTGCACCTGATCACCACAGTACCAAAACCCTGCACTCACTCACTTTCAGTCTTTGTTGATCCTCACATGGGACGGCTAGTCCAAAAGAAGTACAAATTTAAACATGGACTCTGTTCACACTTTATTTATTTATTCAGTACACAGGTAATTAAAAACACACACACGGTGAACATGATATTATTTGCAACAAACTGAAATTGACCTGGTGAAAAAGAGTATCATGTTTGCAATAGGTATTTGTTATTTGCCCATAAAGCATTGATATTTGATGGAAAAAATCTTGACACAACTGGATACACACTATCATATAATTTAAGCACATTACACACAGTATTTATTAATGTGTTAGTCCAGGCATCGTCACTTGTGATTGCATTAAGAGAAACACTGAAGCTGTCTGTGTTTTCAGGTGACTCCATGACCTACCATCACGGCCGTCCGTTTTCCACGTATGACCACGACAACGACATCGCCGTCACCAACTGTGCCCTGTCATATAAGGGAGCCTTCTGGTACAAAAACTGCCACCGGGTCAACCTCATGGGCAGATACGGAGACAATAGTCACAGCAAGGTAAAATATCTCAATGTCAAATGGTAACCAGTTATCATTTAACATTAAATTATCACTTAACATTTGATTTTTGCATAAATCATGTCAAGTTTAACCTTCATTAACTTTTTTTTTTACTGCTTATGGAGCCATTTACAGCTGCGTTGGGCTTGAGACTGGGTATATTCTGGACAATAGCCAGTTAAACACAAGGACAACACTTTGACAACCAATTATTAGATTCACTAATTCACCTAAACATACATAGCTCTGGATGGTGGAAGAATACAGTAGCACTGTAGACACTGCAGACTTCAACAATTTACAGTTGTGGTATCCAGGTGTCAATATCATTTGGCACATTTGTTTGTGCCTGAAAAACTACGGAACTCTGAAAGTTTGTTGGAAACCTGTACATTGTAATTTAGAGGTTATAGAATAGGTAGACTGTAACTTGGTCTGCTCAGTGGCAATCTGAGTGAAACTTAGGCTTCCTTCCATCGTTGAAGACTTGCATGTAGAGGTGAATTGGTTAATGTAAATTGCCCATAGTAAATTAATGTGAGAGTGGTTGGTTGTCAGTCAAGTATGTATTTAAATGTTAAGTTGGCAACTATCTAAACTATACCCCCCTAAAGCCCAGGTCCAACCCCTAGATCCCATAACAGGATGTGCTAAAAAATGAAGGATTAAATAGTTATAAATTCATGCAATGTGTATTGGCTGAGAAAGAAATTTCTGACTTTGGTCGAACACCTTTTCTCTTTCAGGGCGTGAACTGGTTCCACTGGAAGGGCCACGAGCACTCCATCGAGTTCGCCGAGATGAAGATCAGACCGTCCAACTTCAGAAACCTGGAGGGCAGGAGGAAACGATCATAAAGCACCAACTGCATCCACAACAACAACAACAACAACAACTACAATGAACAACAATGCTACTTCTCTGTCTGGACTCCCCCAACTACAAATCTCACCCACCATTCCAAACTCTCTGCAGCGACCAAAGCCACTGCCAAGCGCCCGGCTGCCTCCATTTTGAAACACACCACCTCCTCGTCCCACTGCCCTTTGCTGTTTACCGAGCCACTCCTCTGTGACATGTCTGTGGGAATGCTGCCAGTGCGGAAATGCATGTTACAAACTGGACTAACAGATACTATCTCGCGCCAAAGAGAGAGCACAAACCCAGCTATGACCTTTTGTCTTGTGTTGCAGCATCGACAGTGGAGGCATGTGCAGTTCGGGCATTATGTTGTGTACAGTCAAGAATATAGTCCGGTTCTATTTTACATTCATTTTTAGGGTTTCACAGGAAAAAAGGACAGGCTGGTTCTAATACAAGGCCTCTTCGCTGAAACAGGAAAATTATTCTTCTCATTGTACAGATTCAAATTGATATTTGGTCAGATGGCACTTGGACATTTCCGTCAATCTTGCCATTTGTCTATTTGTGACATAACTCATCAAAATGTCACTTTATCCTCCCATTGTTCACAAGCTGACACCTGGGGCCAGTTTCACAAAGGTTTTACTAAGCCACTACACCAGTGCAACTAATGTGGAACTGTTGTGTGTATAGTGTTAATATAAGAGCAGTTATTCTTCTGTTTTCATGTTAGAGTAGCATTAATGTGACACAAAATGGCTACATGACTTAGAGATTATACATTCTATTTAAAATTACTACTTACTACTACTAAAAAGTTACTTTAAAGGTTACCTATTATGCATTTTCTCCGATTTATCCGAAAATACTCCAGTAGTAGCCAGTATGAAAAGGAATTGTGCAGGTCCAGGAAGAAGCACACTAATGGATATACAGAGACGTCTCACTAAACAATCACAATACAGCGGGCTAGAGGGGAGGAGCCTAAAAGTGACAGATACAAAAAACAAAGGCATTTTCCATATTTACAAAAATGCACATATAAAACTAATGCTGTGATGCTTTCGTAAATATTAAATATTATTTTGTTTATTTTTCAGTTATAAAATGCAAAGTAAGAAAAAGGATAAAAAATTTTAATCAAATAGTGTGACTACTCATTGTCTTTAAACAGCACCATTTTTTTCTCATAACAAAACAAATAAACCTGTTTTAGTAATCCTATGGAAAACTAAATAAGCATCTAGAAAACAATGTAATAGGTGACCTTTAAAATCAGTTTCGGTAAATCACATCAGCCTGGCTAGCCATTTGATTTTTTTTTTATTCTATAAATTCTATAAGACTTTTTGCCTCTGTGGGTTTGAGTTTTATTTCCAGGGAGCAGAACAAACATGCACAGATTAGACTGCCTCTGAACGCAATTGAATCAACATATAACCAACCATAAAACAGGGGAAAGTACCAACACAGCCTCTGGACCCACACCATTAAAAAATACATTCAACCAATCAGAGAAACAAAGCATCACATTAAACTACAACCATTTTAGATTAAAAGTTACAGTTGGTTTACAGAAAACAGTAAAGCATCTAAAATGTTTTTTTTGGCTTTTAAAAATATGTGAAACTGGCCTCTGAAGTAACAGAGAACAACTGGGAGAGGAAATTTCAAAGAGTATTTGATCCACCACATCCCATGCCCTTGTGGATGCCAATGTTTCCATTCATAATGTGAGCACCTGAAGGCATCACACTCGCAGTATTGTGTTAAAAAAAAAAAAAAAAAAAAGCTAAAGAGAAAAATGAGAAAAGCTACATTTGTTTTGTTTAATCTATGAATCCGAGGCAGGACCTGTTTTATTCAGTGTATGATGATGATGATGATGATGATGATGATGAAAGGCGGTGGTTATTTTTATTTCTTTACTTTATGCAAAATGTGAATCCAGTAAATATATGTGGAACAAGAGAATGTTATGTGTTATCAGCACAAAAAAGGCCAATCTGAATTGACTCCCAGTGGACATTTGTGAGGTACATAGTGTTTGGACAGGCCAAAACTAGAAAACTAGTAACTGTTTCCACCCCCCTGCCCCAGACCCAGCCCGTCCCCGCCCCCCTGCTCCGAAGGCAGGACGCTAAACCACTGACCGTCTAAAGAATGCCTGTGTAAATTAAGTCTGTTTTTATTGTTTTGTTTGTTTATAACTGGGTGAACAACAGGTGTTTCTCTGTAAACTGTATTACAATAAAAAGTTTGTTTAAAAGGAACATGGTTGGGCCTTATCTGTCCACCGTAGATTTGCTTGTGTTATTTGTTAACATGGTTGTATGTTTAGTGTGGCTAAATGAATGTGAGTCTTCATTAGGTATAGTGGCCTCAGAGGTCCAGTCACAATAAATAATAAAGTGCGCAATGGAAAATAAAAAAAAGAAAAGCAAAACGATTTAAAAACTTAAAGAAAATAAAAAATGCAAAGAAAAAAACAAATAAATAAATAAATAAATACCACCATTTTAATACCATGTTAGTTTTGCCATGTCCTTTTCCCATTACCCATCTTCATAGTCATTGTGACTTAAAAGGACTCCCCAGATACTTCACTTTAAAACTATGAAAATGAAAGACGTCAAAGATTGTGCTTTGTTTTTGCACTATACAGCCTTGCACAAAGCATGATAATCATTTAGGTATGAATTTGTATAAGTAAGTTATTGCATTTAACTTAAGGACTACTGTTTTTAAGATAATAAATGATTGTATAATCTGGTGTACAAGGCAGTACCCTCTTACAATAGAGATCAGGATCATTTTTTGTGATTAAAGATGGTTGAACAGTACTTATTCACCTCCCAAACCAGATGGTGGCGGTATTTTACCATCTCATTTTTTCTCAAAGCCTACGAGGAAGCACCTCTGCGAGAAGCAGCGTTCGTTACTTGGAAGGGAAGTCCTCCAGCGGATGAAGTGGTGCGTCTGTGGGGCGGGGCGCGCGTACTTGCTGGTGCGTCCTGATCCCGGAACAAACCATGTGTAATAACGTCACATGGCTGTTTTGAAGTTTAAAGCAGGACCAAAAACGAGCGGCCTGAACAATTGTGGCGATGAAGATAGGCGTCCCCTGGAAGTTGGTAAGGTTCGCCGCTATCTTCGCAGTCCTTCTCGTGTCTGTTTACGTCTTGAAAGTGAGCAAACGTTTACCAAAGCGACCCGTGCTGCTTTCAGAGGAGGACTACAGACTCATATCCCCACAGACGTACAAATATGTCCTCAACCAGCCTTCTGTGTGCGACAATAAGAGTCTATTTTTAGTTTTCCTCGTCCCGGTTGCTCCCCAGCAGTACGCAGAAAGGGAGGCAGTGCGTAAAACATGGGGCGCCCCAGGAGTGGACACCTTGACTCTTTTCTTTGTGGGGACACCTGAGGAAAGTGTGCAGACGTCAGACATCCAAAACAGACTTGAAAAAGAGAGTGGAAACCATGGAGACATCATTCAAATGGACTTTATAGACAGCTACCAGAATCTGACAATCAAAACGTTAATGATGATGAACTGGTTGGACACTCACTGCCCCCAAACGCATTACGCCATGAAGGTGGACGTTGATATTTTTGTGAACACTTTCTACCTCAAGGAGCGTCTCAAGAGCAGTCCCAGGAGAGGTTTTATCACGGGGTCGGTCATAAATGACGGGCGTCCGAGGAGGGACAGCAGCAGCAAGTGGCAGCTGTCAGAGGAGCTCTACCCTGAAGACAGCTTCCCCCCCTATGTGTCTGGAGCTGGCTACGTCTTCTCCCAGGACTTGGCCGGAAGGATCTCCTGGGCGTCCCGGTTCATCAGGATGATCCCACTGGAAGATGTGTACGTGGGGTTGTGCCTGCGCCTCCTGGACGTCCAACCGGAGTACGCCTACACCCTGCCTTTTGTGAGGAATCTGTTTGAAGTGAGGAACTTGGAATATGAGCGGTGCACATTCGCCGGGCTGGTCATAGTGAATGGGTTCAGTCCTGCGGAGCTGGTGGCCGCTTGGCAGGACTTCACCCAAGGATATGCAAACTGCTGAGAGGTTGGGTCAGGATCCAAAGATGGGATGTGGTCAGTTTGATTTGGGTCGCCATAAAATTGCCAATCATATCAGTTTAAAAATTTAGAAACATGATTAGCTGCTTTAAGAATGGGATATCACTAAGGCCCTGGCTGCACCTACACTGATATTTTTATAAACAGGATGGACGCAAATGCTATACAAGAAACCGCACAAGAACCATTGGAGCATAAGCATTCAGTTTGGCTGCGCAATTTCTATAAATATTAGCAATGAAAAATCACAAAATTAAAAAGTGATTCACTTGTGAGTGCAAACAGAGAGGTAGTGAAAGTTCACTTGTAAACATGTTCTTAGTCCTAAGTGTGAATTCACACTAAAAGTGTCAAAATCACTCGCCAAGCAAATGTATAGAACCCAGTTCACGGCTGTCATGGATGTTACACATCAACTGTCATGATGTCACCCTGAACATTTAAAGCTCAGTTTTGTCTTGTACACAAATCTGCTGTGTCCGGCTTAAAAAAAATTGTCACTTTGTCAGGGTTTTAAAAAACCTTGCAGCCTGAAAAGTCCACTTACATGTGGGTGAGAGGCACAAATTCATAGAAAAGTGTGTGTTTATAAGAATATCAGTGTACAGTGCCTCAATAAGACCAAAATGACTCAAACAAAGTGAGCCAAAAAGGAAGCAAAGCCATAATCAAAAATTAACGTAAAAATAAAGCCAAACTAAAGCCAAATACAAGTGGAGTTTTCTGTAATAAGTTTGTAACAGGCTTTTACATTTAGAGAAAAACACTACACCAATACAGTTAAGG
This sequence comes from Rhyacichthys aspro, assembly GCA_036850595.1. Taxonomy (NCBI): domain Eukaryota; kingdom Metazoa; phylum Chordata; class Actinopteri; order Gobiiformes; family Rhyacichthyidae; genus Rhyacichthys; species Rhyacichthys aspro. Next base: position 20,461,719 of record CM072156.1, read on the forward strand.
GAAGTATCAAAACTTAAAGGGGATTCCATGAAGAGTGAAACAGAGGTTGTAGAAAAAGTGTTCCATGAAGACTAGTCACACCTCTTGAAATTTCATTATGGGTCAAATTAAACCATTTATCTGGAAACAGTAATACAAAAACACAAAAGCATGTAAAAGACATATGATTTTAAATACTATTATATTTGAACAAATATTCAATCTCATGTAGACATCATTTATTTTGTTATTTTTCAGGTCACTAAATATTTTATTTCTGGTCTTTGTGGTCCGCAAAGTTCAATAATGTGACTTGTCCAAAATAAGACGAGCTTTTTTGGTTTAGCTTGCTTTATGGAATACCCCCTTAGTGTAATATTGAAAAAAAAAAAAACAGAATCAAAATACAACACTATGTAACATGTTGCCTCTTGATAAATATCTTCTATCTTGAAGTTGTACTGTAAATTTGTGCTTTTTTTCAATCATTTTGAGGCTCCATATGTTGAGGTAAAAAGTTACATACTGTTGCTTTGATATATAAGAAAATACTTGCTCCATACGCCAAATATCGTCCGTTTTTAGAGAAACAAACCAATGACGTCTAAACTTAACTGCATTCAATGTACTTCTCTGTGCCTTGGTTCAAAAACATGGATCTTTGATAAGAAAATACAGTCCCATCCACTGCCCCAACCTGCCAAAAAGCTTTAATATTTTTGTGCTGGAAAAACTAATGGTTTAGATAGCAGCCATTAGAAACAGAAAAATACTAATATAATGCACTTTAATTGTGAACCTTTTTTAACATATAAAATCTAAGTACTGCTGACTTAAGCAGTCTAAGTAATGACTGGCCTTTCTATGTATATTTCACATTTAAAGATGTCTAAATAATAGTACTTAACGTTTTTTTTTAATTGCACTTTAATTCACTATAATTGTTCCAGAGTCAACAAAAAACATGGCCGATAGTCCTCAACCGCAACCAGGGATTTATTCAGCGGAACTGTTTGAATGGTAGAAAGTCAGTCAAATTATATTCAGTCTGTAACTAAATGTACATAAGGTGTGCAATAACAGTTAACTTACTAACACTTTGTTCAAGTTTGAGGATTTAAAAATACTGTGCAAAAAAACTCCTGCTGTCTGTATTAGTAGCTTCAAATCATATGTACTTCTTATATGAACACACTTTAGGTGACAGTTAGTTTACTTTTCAAATTCCAAATGACCAATCAAACAAAAATTACCTAATCACAAGGAAGAAACTACATATCTTAAATAATCATAATGATAAAACCTTATAGAAAAGCAATAACAAGAACACAATAATATCAGGAGTTAGGAAATGACAACATAAGAATTAAAAAACACAAAACAGCTGACATTAACTTAGAGCCCATTGTGATTGTTTTAACCAAATCTCTGAGAGGAACTCAAAGTCATATGTAATACTGGAAAAATTATTTATCCAAAGAGAATGTATGTGAAAGTTTTAAGAAACAGATTACCTATTCAAGCGTCTATGAATTACCTCAGCCCAGTCAGTTCAGTACAGTAGCTTTTTTAGTCTTGCATTTCTGCACTTAAATTTCTTTGATAACTTTGATGCTTTAATACTGTGGGACTTATACTAAAAGTGCCTACATTTTGTCCTGGAAGAGGTTAGCCTTAGGCAGACTAATCCGCCCCCCAAAAAATCTTTTTTTTATCTTTTAATTAATACAAAAATATACATTCAACAGGTTTTGCAGGACGAGAAGCCATAGCCTCTGTAGCTCCCAGATTAGCTGCAGTGGACATGACAATGTTAAACCAAATGCTGGACGCAGCTCTCATATACCTCACCAAAGACAAGTGTTATGTAAAAACAAACAGATGCTGGTATATGCCTTATTTCTTGAAGATAGTCTTGCACTGTTGCACTGCTGTAATGAAGAGCTTTATAAAGATACAAATGCAGTTATAAAGGAACTTACTAACCGGACTCTGCATTATTGTGTTGTATGTTTGCATGATGACCAGCTGGGGGCAGTATATATCAGCTCCACTGTTTAATATTGTCTCTTGTTGATGTTTATATCATGCTGTACTGTATGTATGCACTGATCTGCCTTTGAAAGTGTAGCTCATGCCTCAACTCCATCCTATTTAAATGTTATTATGGCCATTCACTTAAATGTAAGTATAATTGTAGCCTTATGTATTTACAGAGGAATCTTGTTTGCCATTACCTATTGATCAATTGGTGCCTTTGCCTCTTTTATGGCTTTGTTGAATTGCTGTATTTCCAGTAATGGAGTCTTTATTTGCCCAGAGTAGCTCAAATAAAATGCATCTTTTAAAGCATAATGCTGTCAGTGTGCAGTTTTATCCAGAATTGAGCCAGCTCATCATGTTTACAGAGAAATACAGTTTACTAAACCAACATAAAACAAGGACCAAATATGGCTAAACAAACCAAGGTTAAAGGCAGTATAAAACAAGTATTGTGTTCAGTGCTAAACCAGAATTAAACCCACAAATAAACCAGGACCAGCTAAACCAGGAATAACCTGGAAATAAATCCTAGATCCTAAATCTTGGAATATACCACAACTAAACCTTGACTAAACCAGAACTAAACCCAAGAATTTAACCAGGATTAAACCAGAATTTATCAGAATAAACATATCGAAATAAAAATTCTGATCTAAACAAGAACTAAACATGGGATTAACTCAGCTCTAGACCTTCTACAAAAACAAAACTTGACCCAACCAAGGTCTAAACCCAGATTGAATTATTTTAGTGTCGTCATACAGTGACTGTTAAAAAACGGTGTGCAGTATTTATAAAATTATCCATTCACACCATGCCCGTTGTGCTCATGTTTGGAATATTTCATAAGAAAACACAAAAGTTAACTTTCACATGTCACCTGCTTTATGGTACTTAATGGCAAAATAAAATAATTAAATGTTTTCTGTCAGATTAGAAATACCAAGCACTTGTTGATTATTGTCAAAACAAACAATCTGCTGCACATTACATCATCAGATTGTATAAAGTAAATCCTCGGGTGAAGCTAATAGTTAAAGGCTGATTAATGGCTGTAAATGGCTCAAAGAGACGACTGATGATTAAAAATGAAGCAGTGTTGTTGTCAGTAGATGGCAGCCAGGACAAGCTACAGCACCGACAGCTTCACAGGTGACCAATCCACAATCAGTCTCAAGGGCATACAATCAAACTAGCTGCAGCTACTCAAATGGTGGAATAATCAAAACAAAACAGAGCTATAAAGATGGCTGCGAGTGCTGAGTCATCTCCAACATCTGACTGCTCACTCTGAAGACTATTACTCGGCTAGTTTCTAAATTTTTCCAAGTAATGTGGTCCACTATGTTTTGCTGGCAACCATACCAAAGAATTGCTATATACACATCTCACAAAGTAACTTTCTCTCTCTAATCTAAAATTTGTATTCATAGCATCTCTGTATCGGGCAATGGGCTGTTGTTTTTGGTCTCCATCAACCCGTGAACAAAGCATCAATGAGCTGCTTTGTGCTCTGTTGGTAGTGTAAACAATAGATTGCATAATGATATATATGAAATAACTAATCTGCTGTCTATGGTGTAAACAAAGTCTCACTCAGCTGCTAGACAAAACCCAGTCAGCTGTCAATGTTGAGAAAACACTAGAAAGACTGTATATTGTGATTTAAACTGTAATATTTTAGCACAGTCACAGGTAAACAATTAACTTTATAGCTTAGTATATTAAATTGCAGAGATGCCTAAGAAAGCTGTAAAGGAAAGAGAATCACATTACAACAATAAAAGAGAGAAATCATTATTGCCTAAGCTCATAATGTTCTCTCCCAAGGCACTGACATTAAACACGTCTGTTGGAGACATTTGTCAGTTTAGTCTTGTTTGTACATAATTAGCAATTTTTGGTGGCTAATGCTAATTCTGCCATTGAAAATGTACTGCTTACAAACACAAAAAGAGTCTATAAATCAGGTAAAACAGACTTTTACTAAACTAACAGAGAAAAATGTTTGTAATCAACATTCCCATATCATGCCTTTATTATTTCTATTCTTATGCCTTTATTTCTATTCTATCGAGTAGTCTTGTTTGTTGTTTCAAATTTTTAATTTTAAAGGTATATATTATTAAATGTTTAAACATAAATACAAAATCGCATTATAACCTTAACATAACTTTAATCGGCTTCTGTCATCATTATCTTATAATAATAAGTAAATTGTTTATTTTCTCAATAATAATATTGTATTTCTTTCTCCATAAACACTAAAAAGGTGCTGAGAATGAGCAATTTGTACATAACCACTTATGCTAAGTTATGGACAAGTGTTGAGCAATTTATAGTCTACTGAATCACTTCAGCAGTGCATCAGGTCGTGACCCAATGAAAATAATATTAAAAAAGTCTGAGCGGGCGTTTAGTTGTGGTTCAGTATCCTCTTTGTCCACTTCATTCCTCGCCCACAGTCTGCACATAAGTTTGTGTTTGTTAGCCGCAGCAGCTAACATCAGGCTAACAACAAGCTACATCTGACGTGCGGCCGCGTGCAGCCTGCGTCTGTGGGCGGAGTCACGTCCAGAGTGAGCAGTGTGGTTCCTAAGACAACGCTTCATACTCCGGATTTGCATGAAGCCAGTCTTGCTGCACCGAGGCATCCTCTCCAAAAGCTCCATGAAACGTACGGGCGCTGCAGGAGAAAAAGTGTTTTTATCAACTAGACTTAACGCGTTACAAACCAGAAGGGAGACATGATGTTTTTTATTGCTAACGGAATATAAAAGCTGCTGTATTTCTTTTGCACGCGACGCGGGAGTCTATGTAAGTACTCTTATATCTTTGTACTGTTTATCATCGTCTACTGTCTTTGTGCAATTTTTTACAGCTCAAAACTTTTCTAAAATATGTCTTACCTTATGAAATTACGTAATTGCATATGGTTATTATGAAACAGCGACTTTGTATAACTTAGTAAGTAGGTGGCACTTTGGATAAAGCAAGAGGCTACACTGAATACAATGGGTGAACAAGATTCAAAATTGCCTTTAAACTAAATAGGCACCAAAAATAAGGGCTGTGGTCTAGAAAGTGGTCCTAAGCTGTAATTCAGTGGGTCTCAAACTTCGGTGCTAGATCCACAAATGGTACAGGGCATTGCTAGTGTTACACAGAAGTACTTAAAATAAAATAAGCAAAAATATAATAACAAAATGTATGGTGGTCATTTAAACTATATTAATTATTATTATATTTTGGACCCTTACAAATATTTTTTAAAGTTTATGCTAGGCTCAAAAAGGCTACGAATATAACCACAAAAAAATAAGTATTTGAAAGTATTTGATTTGGAATATGGTCACTTGAGGTGTTTTTGTCTGGCAGAAAAGATAAATATTATTCATGTATATAAAGAAATATGTTAGTCAACTGTATTAGCTATTGTGCTGCTAGCTAATAGACTATGACTGCTGTATTATACAATATCTGTTTATAGCAAATTGTCAAAAACTTAGCTAAAAGGATAGCAAAATGATTGAATTTTCAGGCATTAAATTTAATGCATAGTAAGAAAAGACAAAGTGCTGGACAAGAAACACAACACCATTAACTGCACAAACAGCAACCAGTGCACAAAATTACATAAAATTTGCATGTAATAAAATTAGATAACAACTGCATAGCCAGTTTAAATGAACTATTAGACAATGAGACAACAAGCTAAATATCTGTTTGTCTGTCAGTCCTAATGTATGCAGTGTTGCTTTATGTTGCCGAGCTGGTGTTGTTTTGTTCTCATCCTGTGCTTGGCTCATCTGTTGTTGCATGTATGTGGTTTATCCCTCAGTGTCTGCACAGAGACGTCCAAGTTCTGTCCCACTGCCCACAAGATGCATATGAATAGCTTATTAAACCAATGGAGTAAGTACCCAAAAACTTTAAAACACATCTTTTTACTAGTAAAGAGAATTGTATTGCACATTTTGTCCTATGAGACTAGCCAAAACCTAAAATAGATGATCTGATTTGTTTTTGGCATTAATCACTGCCGTTAAGTTTACAAAGAAGAATACACAGTAGACTTTTTGGCACATGTAGAGCAGACTGGAAGTTATCTGACACCAAACTGAGAAACCACAGCACCGTCACTGTTCTGAACTGTGCGTGGTTGTTCAATGTCAGTGTCTCACATCTCAAACATCCGTCATCAGTTTGTCTGTGTCTTATCTCTCACTGCAGCTTAAACGGTTTAGTGTTTTTGAATAGGGTTTGACAGAATGGGGGTAAACTAGTATCTATTAGTATTACTTGATAGTGGTCAATATGTGCCAGTTAGGAGAAGCAGACAGGAGTAACCCCATGGGGACTAAAGTATTATGAAGTGGCCAGTCATGAAATGCATTAAATAGAACTAAATATATTAATTTCAATTCACAATTGCTCAAATACATTTAAAAGTTAAAAGATCTTAATTACACTTTAGAGGTGGCAAAAAAATGTGTTATTCCACAGAGCAAGAATATTAGGAAGCAATAGCCTTCACATATTTTGCATAACTGTCAGGCTGTATGTGTGCATCTGTATAATGTCTATGTCTATTTGGCTTTGTGCATTATAACTTAATGTTGCTTTTGCAGCTTTGTGTTTTTATTTGGCGTTCCAAGTCCAGCATGACATAGTCCTAACCATCCAGTGACTTGCAGCTTGTAGCCTAGTGCCTACTGTCACCTTATTATTTATAAAACTAGTTACCAATGTTCTCTACCCATTCCTCGACAGCACACGTGCAGTCATTCAGTTGCCATTTAACAAAACAATCTTTTTTTTTTTTTTTTTTGGCAGGATTTGTGATTTTTGGTTGCACACACAAGATAGCAATTATGGTGTTTTTTTATGATACAGAGTTTTACAGAGTGAAACTGAACGGTGGACGTTAAGTGTGATGGTGATTCACTGTCACTTGACCAATCAATTTATATAGTCGGGTATAAAAATAGTTGTAGGCACCATTTTACATTTGGTAGTTTTGGCCATTAATCGTTGCTCATGTGCACCGAGCAATATTAGTGGATAATGAAATGATATACTACCATTGTTTAGTATTGTTATCACTCACATTTGCTTCCTCAAACATGGCTGACAAAGTAAATCTCTGCACAATGTATGGAAAATGTATTATTATGGCAACAGTTGCAATAGTTGTATTGATACTGCAAACTTCTTTAACGGAAATAATGTTGTGAAATTCCATGTGACACCCATTTTTTCTCTTTGTATGTCAAAATAGTTTTCCATTCAGAGCTTTGAAACAAACTGATGCAACCAATTAAACAAGTGAGTAGGACCAAATTGCTGTTAGTCCATATTTTAATAGGTTTTTTAAATTCGATATTCCAGTTAGTTATTGCATATTGCATGTTTTCCTTTTATCATGTAGCCCTGATATGTAGTAACACATGAACTCTATATGTCTAAAGTGTTAAATGTATGTCATTGAAATCTATATACGAAACCAGAGCTGGGTCTTTTTATAGGCGAACTCGGCACACTTTTATTTTTGCACAGGTTTGCATTGTTTTGAAATAGAAAGTCCTTTGCTCAGCGTCCTACATCCCACTGCCCTATGTCAGTGCTGGGTCCTGTTACCTGTCTGCTCCTCTCTGACATGTCCCGGACTGGCTATAGTCTTCTTCTGTTCCCCTTTCTCCTCTAAGTTAAAAGGAATATTTGAAGCCTTCTAACATTACAATTGTTGTCACCCTTCCTTTAATGCACCCGAGGCGCTGTGCACGTTTGATGTTTGATGTAGCAACAACAACGTCACCGCTGTAATGCTATCAGATAGTGCTGACCTCACTCCTGAAGCAAACATCTCAGATTTTCCATTGTTATATAGGAACTGAAGGAAATTTAATGAAACAACCATACTCAAAAGAGACCAAAAAATGCAATGTTTATTCCTGCAGGTATATTCATGACTCAATCTATTTAAGTGTTATGAATGAATTACTTGGTGATTTACGTTCTGATTTTGTTAAATCAATAAAAAGGTGCCAGACCTCAGTGATCAGTTTGTCGTCTGGGCCAGTCTTTAATCAAATACTTTCTTGTAGGGGTCCTTGCTTCAGATTTTCTATGGCTAAAAGTTGCATCATAGCTTCTTAAGGCTTTACTTTGGATAGACTTTTAGTAGGAGAGTAAGTTATTAGAGCACAGTTCTACCAGTCTTGTTGCTAAGATTCTAAAAGCAGCCTCAACAAAATTACTCAAATCTGTTTTGTGCTCATTTTAATTCTTAAAGAGGCTTTGAAGAGTACAAGTACAAGAAGGATGATACTAGTTGCTGTCATGGATATATAAGATCTGGATATAGCACCGTCCCCTCTGCCCACCAGTGGCTACTCAAGGTTTTGCAAATATATCCCATTAGTCAAGGATTTTCCCCATAGACTGTAAAAAGAGATGCCTGGTGTATGGTTAACAGGACACTGGTCTGATTTTGTTGTGTTTTTGTCTATTTTCATATTACAGAGTAGTCTTTTTTTCTCTTTTAAATCTGTTAGAAAATAAACCTGGCTCCAATGAGAAATGTTCTTTGAAAATCAATGGCAGCAATCACTGTTATAATACATCCACAGTTGCAGGGTTGCTTTATGTCCTGCAAAATCTGACAAACTTTTGATTAACTTCTGAGTAGTTTTGGTAGTAGTATATAGTCCTGGAAATCTTTTTGTCTTTAAAGTTCATTTGGTGTGCATTTAGTCTGAAACTTAGCTGGCATTAGTAGATGAATATTCCTGTCTTTAAATTGAAAACTGAAGATTAAGTTATGACCCTTCGAGGCTACTGTAATTTTGACCTTTTGAGTTTGTTGTTTGTCTGTTTATGGAGAATTGTCAAGAAAAAGTCCAGGAAATGTCCATAAAAACAAAAGCGTAACCCCTGCAGTTGTCTGATAGCAGTATCTGTACAATGTACCGTATTATCATGTAAATACTGTACTTTAGAAGGTGATTTCCTCTTGCTTTTGGAAATTCTGTCTCTTATCTCAGACTGTAGCATGTAGCTCTCTGCTGAAGGTCATCATTTAACCCTCATTTATTTACCCTCTGTATGTGCCACATGCCTGAGAGGCTCGGCTCCTTGGCGACCAGTTTCATGTTTGCAGTGGCTGTGTAGGCTGACGCAGGCCTTTGAGGACTGTTCTTAGCAAGCCATCTGTGTGGTCTATACCTCTCTGAGGAAAGATGCTAGGATTTATATAAAGTCTTGTTGTTGTGGGTTGTGTTAATGCAATGGATATTTTTAATGTATTTCTAACAAATCTTGTCATCCACTCTGCTTTTATTTGGCTTTTACTTTAAAACGCTATAACGATCTTGATATTAGAATTTTAATTAAAACACAGTTTGAGATTGAAATGGTTGCAGTTGTGATGTGCAAGTTGTTAAAAAGGGACTAAACCCTAAAAGCTACTCGGGAGTGAAAACAAATTGCTAGAGAGGGGCCGGAAGGGAAAAGGAAGTGAGTAGAAGTGTTTACAGCGTCCCGGTGAGAAACAGCCTGGTCCTGGACAGATGAAGTGGAGCAAAAGCTGTGGATTTATTACATGTGAGTTTATTAAGTCTTCACAAACATGCTACATGTCTATACAAAGAAAAGAGAATTTACCACTTCATGTTCCCAGTTCTCTGTTGTCTACAGTAGTAGTAAGCACAAAACCACTCTAAAATAACTCATAAAAATACACAAGAGGAAGTTCCTCTGTCAGCTGCAGTTGTATTTATTAAAACAATGTAGTCTGTGCACTTTTAAGACAATGAAGACTGTTAACTGCTCAGATTTTCTACTGTATGTTTGTGAGATGCCACCCATTTTCAATTTGAAAATGCTGTAGTGTGAGCCAGGTTTAGAGCTGCATTGCCCAAATAATTCTTTCTGCCATGGTACTGCACCTGTCACCCCCCGACAATATCATGCTGAAGTTTTCTGCTTTTATGTTTACCTTAAACTTCTAACTCTGAGTTCAGTGTTAGACCGATGTCATCCCACAAATTATCTCCACCTCCTAAATCACCATCATTTTTCCAAGTTTCACTTGGCTTCCCTTTTCTTTTTTTCTTTTTTACTCTTTTGTGCTGTTTCTTTGTGTAAGTAGATGTATCCGGTGCTAGAATAAATACTTTCTTTGTACTTTTTTGCAGCCTTTAGCCTAGTTCTTGCTGAATATGCCGCACTGCCATTTTGTCAAGCAATAAAGGCCAACAGCCAATGGGAGTGTCCATAACTCGAGATCTCTTGCTATGCGAGCATGTGATTGGCCAAAGGTTCTAGTATGGGCTGAACATTGTCCTCTATTAAAACCAATGATAATAAGCCTAGATGACATCTTAAGGTATGTTTTTTCCCCACAGATGATTCCTATTACAATATGCTGTTTAAAGGTCCTATATTATACTATTTTGAACATTATACAGTGTATTTTGGATACATTTAGGTTACCATATCACGTTTTGCAACATGAAACACACAATGATCTTATACAAGTGGTCTGAATGAGCTCTCATCATGAGTCCAAAGTGAACAGTCTGATTTGGCGCTGTCACTTTAAGGCTCAGCTTTCCCGTGTTGGCTCCGCCCACTTTATGACGTCATGCTAGCGCTGCGCTGAAAACAGACTGAAGTAAACACGGTACATCGTGGTAATAACTTTTTCAGCAATTTCAACAAAGTTGGCACTGCAGGAGAGAGGGGCAGGAGGAGTGTGGAGGAGCACTTCCTGGAGAGGAGTGGTTTATTTCACATATTGACGTCATTGTGTGAAACAGCTCGTTGAAAGGACTGTAGCTCAAACTAAATAAATTACTCAAACATGCGCTAATGAAACAAAACACAACTTTGGGTATGTGTTTGAGGTAGAAACAACGTTAGAACATGGTTAAAAGCTCAGAAAAGTTGATTTAGCATAATATGGGACCTTTAATAATAATAATTTAACAGTTTTTCTCAAATACTCTCTTGTTAAGTTCAGATCTTGAGAGTTTTTTTGACATGTTAGACATATGTTATTTGTGTACTCAGCTTTTCATCTTGCAGCGCATCAGGTATTGAGCAATCACTTTTTGTCATTATCACTGAAAGTCACTCTTAAGATCCACCCCCATCTGTTATGAGGATTTGAAAGGTGAGGTAATGTCCTTTAAGCCTCTGTACTTTGCCAATGTTACCCTGGAAATAATTTTGACATCATGTGAAAGTCTAATCCTACCTCCCCTCATTGCACTAAATGCGGCACATGTCAAGCTGAAACCCTCTACTTTGCCATGAGGTTTGGGTGTAACCAACAGAACGGCAAATGACAGCTTTAGAGCACATCCTTTACAAGTGAAAGTCTGACAGCACAGGAAACACAGGCTTTGGTCTCTGCTCAGTTCGGAAATCAGTGCGCACTCACTTTCTGGAAACAGTGGTCGCCAGAAAACGTATTATGTAAGACTAAGAAATACAGTTGCCATCATAGAATAAAACATATTTTTTAAACCTTACATCTACCTTGTAAACAGCTTTGAAAAACATGTTATTGGAGGTTTGCTTCTTTTCCTCGACTGGTCCTGGATGCGTTCATTGCTGTAGTGGCTGGAGGTGCTGAATAAGCCCGACCTCCATGACCCCATTCTCAGCCCACTCACCATTTTCTGCAAGCGGCATGTTGTTTACAGATGGCCTTTTTAACAGCCACAAGCGCTTCTTTCAGTGTCTGTCAGTGTTTTCACTTGTGACCAGCTGAAATTTCTGTCAGATTGCTTAACATAACCATACAACATCTATAACCCCTTTTCTAGTGCCCTTTTTTAGTGTAATGTGGGATATTACTTCAAGTATCTATTTTTTTTATATTTCAGCTACGGCCAAAACACTATTGTGCTAGTAGTGGTGAGAACCAAAAGCAGGATATAGCATGATGTTCTGTGTTTGTTGGCAAGGTATCCATATTCATAAGTATTGCATAGACTAGCAGTATTTTAAAAGTACCATTATGCTGCTTAAATTGGTAAAATGTAATTTTTTTAGGTGTTGATACTTTATTTAAAAAGCTAAAATGTGCAGTGTAGTAAGTAATTCAACCTTTTAATTTTGGACAACATCAAATACAGCCATACTGCAAAATCTAATTTTATGAAAAAAAAAAAAAAGAAAAAAAAGTTTCTTCTAACCCTGCGCTACACTCTGTAAAAGCTAATGTGCAAGTGCCAGAGCAGCTCAGATAATGTCTCTAATGACTGAAGGCACTAAAGACACTCATCGTAAAAATGTATGTCATATTATTTCCTTGGTTTAGAGAAATGACAGGAAGTTGATAAACAAGAAGAGTATGGTGTCATGTTGTCCACAGCTTACTGTTGATTTATGCAAATTAGCCATGTGCTTCAGAGTGCTTTTTGCATTAGACTATTATGGTTTAGTGTAATTAATAGAGGACCAAATATATACAATGTATCATGTTCTTGGTGCTGACTTTTAGAAAATAGCCATTTTATTATCTGTGTCTGTCCTCATTGTTGTAGGAAAAGGGCTGAATATTACAAGGGATACAGTGTCTGTGCTCAAAGGCCTGTCAGGATTAGGGCATAGAGAGAAGTTTAGCATTTATTATTCTAACTGTGGTATTGCTCTAGTATCGGTATTGTTCTCAAGGCAAGTCAAGACAAAAGTTTCATGACAACACTAACACAGTCAAGTTTTATTTCACATAGTGCAAGTTAACATGGTTATTCTGTCATTAGGACTAAAAGCTCACATTAAATCAAAATTTGGCTTTTTCTTTGAAGTAGGAGACAAAGAGGCAAAGGGGGAATATTGGTGGCAGAATTATTTTAAATATCCTGCAAATGGGGTTATAACCCAATCAGGACACTTGTTTACAACAGTGAATGTATCTTAAAGGGTTTCACTTTGTGTGGTCTTATTTCACAGCACATCCCCTGCAGGTACATGTTGTATCCCAATATCAGTGAAGAGGCCAGTGGATACAGTTACAGTGAAGGCGGCCGCTCAAAGAAGAACTAATGCGCTTTTCAATTATTCACTGTTTTAATAATGAGGAAGCATTACAACAGGTGTCAAATTTATTACTGTTAAGGCAGTGCAAATGCCGTGTAAAGTCAGAGGAAGACATGTACACTAATGCTTAATGTTTGATGACATGATCAAGTCACTGACCTCAATGGATCTTTAATTATCATTTAAAAGGCACTGTTGCATGCTCTGTTCACTGTTACATACAGCAAAAAGTCTAACAGGTGGCTACATGGAAGGAGAAAAGAAAATCTCAAATCTAATTTAATCTAAACATTTTATAAACGACTTTGGCAAGTTTTTGTTTTAAATGTTGAATAGATAGAACACATTACATTTAGGGGAAAAGTAACAGGACAATAGACTGACCAGTCACTCTAGCTAGTAAAAAGCATAAGGAAGGTTTAAAACGACTTAATTGTAGTGGCCAGGTCATATTTAAAAAGTGGACGTGTTTTTTAATCAAGTGTTCCTCAGGGTTCTATACTGGGCCCTATACATTTTATAGCCTGGTGAGTCTTTTGTTTTATAGTTAGATTTAATTTGCAATGGTTCTAGTAACACCAACAACAGAATTGTGAACACTGCAGAACTCTAAATTACAATTTGATGTATTATACATCTTTGAACCCTGAATTACATTTGACTAAAATATATGGCTTGGCTACTGATATGCATATCCAACACCCATTTAAAATGTTAGACTGCTAGTCTTTAAAAAAAAAACTTTGCTCTTTAATTACTACAGTTTAGTTAGTCCAGCATATACTAAAATATGAATTTGGTGGCTTTTCCTATGACAGATAAGTTTCATTGTAATAGGCTTTCCTTTTTTCTTTTTTCTTTTTAACTGGTTATGGAGCATATTTCTGGTTCATAGTGTGTGAGGCAGGGATAGCTAGTTAATCTTCTTGTTGTGAGGCAGAAGTGATTTCCATTTTGCCACTGTGCACCCCTAAATGACACAATGTACTGTATGTTTTATTGTTTTGAAGGTCAGCCCTCTTGTAATAACATTAGTACAGCAGTTCATTCCTTCCAAAAAAATCTGACAGGGATGACGTTTTTCCTCAGAGTTTATTGCTGTGGTGTAACAAAACCACATTACCACTTTGGCATTAAGTGGTGCACCGCAGGGCAGAGCACATAATATGCATGGCTGGTGGAGACTTTTTTTGCCCCAATGGACAGAGGACACATTGTTTATGATTTAAAAGTAAAATGTTGGGTTATATTTTTACTGTACCTGTGATGGGAAAACAAAACACAGTGTAACTTGAGTGTAAGCAATTAATTAACATAGTCAGGTCAATGGAGCGGAAAGACACCAGGAAGAAATGCATAATGTACCAAGTCTTCTCTGTTTACGACAAGTTACCTCCCAGACTCAGGTCAAGAGCTTTGCGCCTGAAATGTGTCACAAATAATAAATGTAATTTTAATATGCATCTCATTTGAACTGAAGCGAAGGTTTTGTATTCATCACTTTTTTAAACAATAATTATAGGTTTTCATTTTGTATGATCATAAATATATCATTAAAATATTTCTGTTACTTATCTTCCCAAAATAGCGTCTTTGCATTACTCGGCATTTCTTGGCAAAATAGAGATTTAAAGAGAACCTAGTGAAAGTTCCATTACTTCCTGATCCTACAACAGGGAAAATTCAAAGAGTTTGTGCAAATTTTACCATAAAAATGTAAAAGTTGTATTTCAGTTGCAAGTAATTGATGATTACGTATAACTGCTGAGACTTTTGTTATTGAGTCATTTTATCTTGGTTGACATCACCTGTTTAAGGGCTAAATGCAGCCCTCTGTCAGTTAAAGTTAAAGCAACCTATTTCCAATGCACGCTTGTTTTGCTCTGGGGCTCTGGAACGGGTAATCAGAGATGAAAGAGTACACCTCAATCCCATACAGAAGCTTAGACTCAGTCAGCACTGATTGCATTACTGCGACTGGGGGTCATGCCCTATTCATTAATACCAATGAGAACGGGGCATTTATATTACACAGCCTAGAGCTACAGCATTTGTAGAGAAGCAGCAGTTAAATCACCCGGCCAAACAATAACACTGTTATTATTAATATCCTTATTACAGTTTGTTCCAGTAATGACATAACAACTTCAATTTTTGACTTAGCTGCTACTGGAATATTTGGCTTAGTCTCACAAAATGATGACTATGGTTTGTAATGTTTTTTTCCCCCTCTATCTCCTTTCTTCCATTGCGTGGTAGAGACCAGCTTCCAAACCTTACTACACAGTGTCCTGTTGATACTAAAATTATTGATCAGCATTCATAACCACAGCTTCAGGCTACACAAACAACAAGAGGATTTTCTGTTAGTAATGCTCTATAATTTTTGGATGACATCAATATATTATTAGATAACAATAGATTCATTGTTATGTGATGGCGGTTGCTCATCTTGTGCAATTTGCTACCCACCGAGAGTAATGAGTTGAAAACAAAATGTGTTCCGATATAAATTAGAGAATAACTGATTTATTTTTGTTGTGTTTGAGAAGAACTGATGTGATTGTAAGAGGAATCATTGGTGAAACAAGACCTTAAGACATCATCTAGACTTTGTCATCTAGGATTTATTTTTTCAACAATCACATGCTCGCATACAAGGAAGTCTCGGGTTGGGTCTGTTCTCATTTGTCTACACCAACGTCAACAAGGAAGTAATGATACTGAGAAAGTGTCTATTCCAGCACCGGATATGTCTGCTTACAGCTTTGTTGTAGTTTGTAAGGGAATGGGGTCATGTGTCGTTGCTTGTAATCTTGTCTGGCCCTTTGTCTAGTCATTTTAGCTGATAATAATAGCATTTATTCCTTAAATTGGGAACTCTGTTGCAAATTACAATTTGTTACACTTTAAACATCTTCAAATAAGAATATCTAACCTCCTCCTTCTATATTATTAGTACTATTAATATTTCATTTGTGAATGTTTAATAGCTGTGTCTTTAGCACATTACACTACACTATCTAACTAACATAGACATGTCATCTGAGACTCACATGATCTAAATTGTACGAAAAGTTCCTTATTTGAATGGAAGTTTAAGTATACCTTGCATATACCCTCCAGTGTAAATACATGATCTTGTTGTGGTTTAGCTTTGACCATTGAGTAGCCACAGCTATGTGTGATCTAACAGGCTGTCCTTTATTGATGTATTGTCATCCCATTGGGCAAACCGATCCCTGGCAGAGCCCTGGATCTGCTGTGGCAGCGAGAAGAGCGTCACCCCACTTTGGAAAATCCATGAAGCAATTAACAGCTACTGAGGTTTGGCTTAGCCCAAGAGCTTGACTTCAATGTGTTCAGACTGTGGCCAAAATGCAATGACTGTGGTCCTGTTTCTAAAATTGTGGGGCACTTACCAGCTGCATACTTTATAACTGAAGTCACTGAGGCTTGTCCATAATCACCATGTTATCCCTAACCACAGTCCACATTCCCAGTTTTAGATTAATTCATATTTAAATTGCACTTGAGGCATTTCCCATCCATGCAAAAGGCAGAAATAACTTGAAGAAAAATATTGCATGTACGCACTCACATTTTATTCCGTTTAGCTGCTGTATTTCCCAATCCACAATATTATTAATTGTATATATATTTAATTTAATGCCCTTAGGTATTCTCAACCATCTGCGTAAGACAGATATTACTATTGACAGAGTAACTGCAACCTTATCATTTAGTCAAAATGCAATAAATGCACATGATCTCGTTTATATCTAAAAATGAGTAGTGTGAAGCCAGAAAACTGTCTGACATCTCTGATGTCTCTCTGAGCTCTTACTCTGAGCTCTTACCCTATCTCTATGGGAGTGCCCAGCCACCCTGCAGAGGAAAACTCATTTCGGCAGCTTGAATCCAAGATCATATTACTTCGGTCTTGACCCATACCTCATGATCATAGGTGACGTTCCATCCTTCCCTCACTGATGAACAAGACCTCAAGATACAGGAACTCTCCTTCAACCTGGAGAGGACAAATCACCCTTTATTTTAGGATTAGACGTTGCCATCCCAGCTGCTTCATACTTGGCTGAAAACTGTCCCAGTGCACTCTGAAGGTTTGATGATGCCAACAGGACAATATCATTTGCAAAAACCACAGATGAGATCCTGTGGTCTCCAATCTGGACTCCCACCGTTCTGTGTCTCGAAATCCTGACCTAGAAACAAAGAACATAATTGGTGTAGGGATTTGTGTGAAGATTAAAATAATGTAAATGGAAACCCTTTTATTTTACAATTCCAACCGTGAGGAACAACATGGAGCTCAATGTATCTATATATTACAAATTTACATGTTGTTTACATGAGTGGGATGTCTTTGACTGTGTAGCTCTCAGCCAATCGTAGCTCATGGAAGAGAGGAATAAACAGTCAAATTGTACAGTATCACCGGTGGCTAAAGTTCATGGCTATAAACTTGGATTTGACTTTTACTCAGTGATGGGTAATAAAAGAGACAGTGGGGCACAGGGTAAAGTAAACTCAGTCCTTTTACTTGAGCGAAAATCTGGCCTAAGGCCTGGCTTCTGGGAAGTTTGCACATCATCAAATTCATCAACACCTACTTCTTGCAACAGAAAGCAACAAAAAGTGTGAAGTCTGCAGTGAGTCATTGCCTTCACATTACCTCATCACGTGAATTTACAGGGTTTGGTCATGGCACAGAGAAGCAGAGTCCGCCCTGAGCTAACATCACATCCCAGTTGGATTTTTTTCTGCACATTCCCAAGTGTGAGATTTAAAAATGGAGCCCTGGGGAAAAATCTTACATGGATGTGAACCTGATTTTACTGTAAAACTTTCATGAGCAACATTCCTTATCAGCAGCGAGGACGTCAGAGTGGAGATGCTAACGCTGATAATTATGTTTGTGGTCAGAAGAAGGTCACACTCACAGCAAGATGAGATAACTTCAGAGAAAACAAGCGTGCCCTGTTCTTGTGTAACCATGCCATATAAAGGCATTTATTTATTGAAGAATCTCAAAAAATGGAGTGTGGCTTTAGAGACAGTTCTTTGTTTTTTTCTTTTGTCCTAAAGTTCTGGGAATATAACTAAAGCTTTGAACTTTAGCATTATGTAAAATTATAACTGGCCTCAAAGCCATTAGTAATAATAAAAAAATAAATAAAAAAAAATCACAAAAGTCTTAAGAAAAGCACTAGTTTTTTTTTAAACAAACCATTGTGCTAAAATGTTATTGTATACCTCTATTTTATATGTTTGTTTTTAAACCTAGCATGCATTTGTGTCACAGCATTAGTGATGTGTTTGCTATTCTCAGGTAGGTTCCAGTTTATCAGTCTTTGCAAAGATCCTGAGACAGTTCATGTATACTTCTTGTTCCTCCATGTGGTGTTATCTGGTGTTTTGCATCCATGCAGGTAGATTTGAGCATCTGGTGGCTTGTAGGATACACATAGAGTCCGTCTCACTCCAATTGCCACAGTCATCTTGTTTATGCAGAATTTGCTATTATTGTGTGAAAGTAAAAATTCTACGTTTTTTTTCATGTTTGTTTTTAAAAAAAAAAATTTTAATAGTGAATATTGCAAAATGTACAAATTGTAGTCAAACAATGGAGAATTGTTTAATCAAACGCTGACTTAAAAAGCTTAAATTGAGGCATTTGTGAAAAGTAGCTAGATCATTTTTGGTTACAAACTTAAAATTGGTTCTTATTTTCAAATGTGGCCCCTTTTAACTGGTGACATGGAGGGATAATGGAGACATATAAGAGGCAGACAGAGTGAGAGCCAGATAATAAGGCTGCACCGCACAGGCTGCGTTTCTGCCAGCGTCGACTCAAAGCGCAGTGATTGTTCGAGCTCAGGCCGGGGAAAACAAAAGCAGTTTGAATAGACACGCTTGATGTCCCACGTTTGATTGACAAACCCCTGCCAATTGTGTTAGCGTGTCAGTGTGTGCTTTCCACCGGCGTCACTCTGAGGCCAGAGGGGCTTTGTCGAGGAAAAACAAACTCTGGCCTTCAGCGCAGTGACATCGGTCGTCAGTGCTCTGTGAAAATAGGTCAGGGTTACCCTCATTGTGACAAGCAAAAGAGTATGAAGCATCTCACTTTTGTGTTTACATATCCTCTGCACACCTTGAGGCCTGCTACTGTTGTGCACCTGCTTTGAATTTTGAAATGGGATGACTCCTAAAATTTTCCATCTTGATGCTGCTCAGGTTTAAGTGGAATATTAATAGAAAGCTCCATAATGCCTGGTGGAGACCTACAAACCCACCATGACAACAGTAATTAAGGGACTGGTTACAGCTCTTTTCCTTATAACAGAAACGTTATCTGTAGTGATCTCCAAGGGATATAGAAAATGCTGTAGTATGCCTAGCCAATAGGTGGCACTGTCATCACCATAGGTAATTATTCTTTGTATACATTTATACTACAATATTCCAAATCCCAAAAAGTTGCGACACTAAAATTCTAGTAAAATAGAAAATAAAAACAGAATGCAATGTAAATCTCTTAAAACCATATTTTATTCTCTCAGTTAGATTACAGTGACTTACACTTTACACTTGTACTTTTAGTCATTGCATTTGTTGTCCAGAATGCATTATGCTTGTAAAGTTCAGAATGATATTATATTTTTTGTATGAAAGTGTATATATATATATATATATATATATATATATATATATATATATTGTTAATAATGTATCTTTTCCTGTTCCTGTTATCTTTTTTAACTGTTTTTGTGTCTTTGTGCTGCCTCTTGGCCACGTCGTCATTGTAAATGAGATTTGGTTCTCAATTGACTTACCTGGTTTAAAGATAGAACAACAAACAAACAAACAAAAACATCATCATCGGTTGTTGAAACTGAGATTAAAAATATTTTTCATAAAAAATAAGAGCCCATTTTCAAGGTTCAGTCTTTATTGTCCCCGAGCAAATTGTTTCACAGCAGCAGAAACACATTCACTCAACGTGATAAAATAATAATACGTAATAAATACAGAAACCTTAATGTGAGCAATTTAAAACTACAATGGCAAAATGAATAAGTGAGTTCTCAAATCTATTATTTCTGCATTTTGGCACAGTCTATCTGCGTCCTGATGGAAGCAGTTTGATCTCACCCCTCAGAGGGCAGCTTGGGTCAGCAGAGATCTGTTGGGCCTTTTTTAAAAGTGAATTTGAATTTGTTGACAGTAACACATTTCAAAAAAGTTGGTACAACAAAAGGACTGGAGGAGCATTTTGCAACTCATTAGGTTTAAGAGTGAGTATAAAAGGAGCATTTTAGAAAGCAGCTCAGAAATAAAGTTTGCATTAATGTAAAACGACTTTTCATAGTCCACCATCTACAGTATATAATATAAAAATATTGAAATATTGAGAATTTGGAGAAATATCTGTGATAATGGCCAGGTAGAAGGTCTTAAAATATAAGATAAATACTGCTCATCTCATTTTTTATTTTTTTTTTTCACCTTTCGAGGCTACTGTAGTTTTTGGAGTGCAATTTAAACCAATGCAAGGATAGTCTGAATATTTCCAAGTAATGGCTACATATGGAATAAATGAAAATGTGTAATGAAACTGTATCTTTCATCATTTAAAGAAGCATTAATGAGAATGAGTGTGAACCTTGCATATATGTATCAACTACAATCAGTAATGAGGTTCTCTTTTACCACAAGCCTGTTATTGAATGATCCTGACTGTGGACTCTACCTGTATCCTTCAGTCGTCTCTATTTTAAGCCCCACATTATACACCGCCTTTGTTTCTCATTATAAAGGAGCAGCACTTCATTCAGGTAACAAGTGGCAGTGAAATTAGACCCTTTGTGTGTCTCTCTTTCATGCTCGGCCGCTTTGCTGCTTTAAAATACATAAAGTGCCCTTCTGTTTGTCACAGCGCCTTTGTGTTGCTGTAATTGGCTAAGCCGCGAGATGTGTATTTTGATAACGGTGTGGATGATATAGACAGTCAGTTTGCGCTAGTCTGCTTTTCCTTGAAACACACAATGATAAATTTTGTTAAAACTATAGTAAAAACTGTCAAGAAAATATGGAGACATTATGAAAGTCATTACAGGACATAGATTGCAACCGTAAATTGCATAGTAACAAATCGTTTAAGTATTGTTATGGTATATTTTTGATAAGCCATTCAATATTTTTCACCACAAATACTAACTTTGCAATCATGTTTCAACAATTCACAAAGCATGTTAACAATTACTGGTAAGTGATATTACAATACTTTACTAATTTACTCATTTTAACCGTCAGATTGTGTGGTTTGTGCACATGTGTAAAAAAGTTACAGTCTGCTGTTTTATTTTATGTAATTCTGTGTATTTACTACTTTTTGGGCTTTTATAATGTCTTTACAGTTTCTATGTGATAGCATTTTGCTGTAAATATTACAGACATTTTAACAGCGTAGATTTATTTTATACTCTGACGTGTGAATGTCTGGCAAATGGAGTACCCTAACATTATTGTGAGTCAGACAGTTCTTTGTAATATGGATGTCACTGTTGGTGACTGTGATAATTTTGTGATATTGTGCAGTCTTGTGTTGGATGTCTGTTTTGAACCGTGTCTGGTATTATTCATAAATCTAAGCTTCAATGTTGCATTGTTTCAGCTGTTATGGAGTAGTGTTTGCATTTATTACGTTAGTCTACCATATTACACATGCCAAACTCAGCGTCTAGTGGCCAAATTTAGCTTAGCCACATTTTAGCTCTTGGTTTATAATACAGTATATAATTGGTTTATAATAATTCAACAGTGAGGATGTATGTTTGCAGAGTGCGCTCCAGCAAGGAGATTTTGTCCAGAGACATGCATGTGTAGGTGAATTAGTGAACCTAAATTATCCATAGTTAAAGAATGTGATTGTGAATGGTCTGTCAGTGCATGCCTCAAATGTTAGCCCTGCAATTTCCCGGTGACCTGGGTGTAACAGATAAAAATGAATGTGTTGTCACTGGCACAAAAACTAATGCTGATACAGAAAAAGGGCTATTGACTATTATTAGAATTGAAATTCAGTTAAACGCAGATTTTACACTAAATGCAAATGGTCAGACAAAAACAAAATCAATAGACATGGTGCATTTTTCCTTTCAGTGTGAACACAGCCTTAAATTTTTTTTTATTTTTTGTTTTTGCTCTCATCAGGTTAACCTAAACTATGTTTCTTACTCATATATCTTCTTATTTGTTGTCTCCCAGCCGACATCTCCAGGATGTGTGACGTGGACGTTTCCTCTGAGCCCTCTAGTCCGACCCTTTACGGCGAATCCTCGGACCAGTACTACACCGTGGACCGATGGCAGAAGCTGCGCACCGCTGTCCGTAAACTGGAATTCTGGGAAAACTTTACGGCAGAGCTGATCGGCACTGGCTTCTTCTCCAAAGTCTATAAGGTAATCAGGGTTTTGCAAAACCACGGAATTAGGTGTTATTAAACTACAGGTCTGTAAATGATTGTGAATTATGTTTGTAAATGAAAAGCCTTTTAGTTTGAGTGTAGAAAAATACAGAATTATGAAATGTGTGGGATGCCTGGTTATTCCTCTGGCGTCCCTCCCACCTCTCTCTGTCTTTGTTGCTGTCGTCCCACATGTTCGCTCTATAAAGACTGCTTTTGTTTCTGACACTAATTGGGACATTCTTGACGTGCCGTGATTGGCCCACCAGCTTCGCCGACCCGACCTTTGGGGTTTCCATCTGCGGCTGAAAACTTACATAACCAAATTACAGGAAGAGAAACTTGTATAGGGAGAAACGTGTCTTTGACGAAAAGAGCTAGAAATGAACCGTGTGTATGGATAAACAGTCAAAGGTGAAAGGTTTGACGAGTCCATAGTTCTGCCTGTCACAATATTTCCATTACTGCGTCATTGTGATAATCATCTCAAAAACATCACTTGGTTTTAACCTCACTTGTTTTGCTGTAACTCAGGTTATACACAGCACCAGTTGCAAAGTGATGGTGGTAAAGATCTACAAAAACGATGTGGACCAGGACAGCATTGTCCGAGAGATCAGTCTGCTCCAGAAACTGTCGCACCCCAACATCGTCAGGTAACACAAGTACCTACCTGGCACACATATTCAAACATACCTTTTGTTAATAGCCCTACAGGCTCAGTGAATGGAAAGTAATTTTGTTCCCATAAAATATAGTAAATTTAAAATAAAATTCTGAAATAGGTGCCTATTTAAACATTGAACATCATCAGAGACTTAACTCGTCAGAATTTGCCAAAGCTTTAGGAAAAATAGATATAGCTTTTCAGAACTTGTAGGGTACTTTTTTCTCTTTCTTATGGCTTGTCTTCTCTTTTTTTAATGCCAAAATATGCTATGGTTTTAAATTAGACAGGCAAGATTATGCCACAGTGTCATACTTGGATCACGTTTGACAAAGGAGCAGTTTTGTCTTATATACAAATATGTGTTCCTAGATTTTGGTCTTCAAAATTAAAAACAGCTGACAGCACAAGTTTGACATTTGCTAATTTATTTTTAATCTCAAGATGTTTCAATTTCACTTCCTCGGCATTATTGTGGAAAAATTGACCATTTCCTTAACCAGTTTCTAATGCAAATTCAATTGGTTCATAGAAATATGACCTTACCCTTTTTATTATTTTGATAAGACTGCACTAAATCAGCTCTAGCATCAAGTGCTTTAGAATCTCCTTCATAACACAATCTTCTGTGTGTAACACAGTTTTGCTAACTCCCACACTTCACACTTTGTCACTTTGTTTTCTACTTCTCAACACTATGTATCTGACAACCGTAAAAACTGGAATATTCCCTAAAAATGCCAAAACACTGTGTTTTGAAAATATTACACTACATATTTGACTACTATTTGAACTTCTAACTTCACTTCTCACCTGCTGAAACCTAATCTACCATCCAAAGAGTAGGTTTTCTGTTTACATCCTACATCCACACTATGCATACATTTAGCTGTGTTTCACATAACATTCACACAACTGAAGCCTTTTAGGAAAGCAAAAAAGGAGACTTTTTGACAACACTGCAGACACCAACATAGTTTGGAAACTCTCCGCTGCTCTTTGTTGTAGCGTCAGACGAGAGACTTTTAAAAATGATGCAGACACACTGTTTGCTAACTGGTTCTGATTGGATTAGGAGGAAACAACACAGTATTCTTATGACCAGTTGATTCCTAATTGAAAAAATGAAATTTAGTCTTCAACTTGAAAAACCCTAAAGCAAACAGAGATTTTTGTGGTTGTTTTGTTTTACAGTGTTAAATTAGAAGCAAAATGCATTAGTTTGGATGTAACCTGTCACTTATACTTGCCACTTTTCATAATTTTACAACAAATGCAACTAAAGCTGTTTAGGCCAAAGATATATTTTTGATTGCTGTATGTTCAGCATCAGTCGTGTTGCTGCTTGTGTTGCTGCTGTCAAACAAAATGAAACAAGCCCTTGGAAAACGTGAGCAATGGTCTTGTGCGGTTACATAAGATGTGAAGCCAGGCAGACGTACTGTTTGTCTAAGCAATCTCATTTTAGCTATTTAGCAAGGTCACAACACATAGGTTATCAGTCTTATCTGCTGAGGTGGCCACTTGCTGTGCAGCTGACTGTGAGTCTAACGTCACCTACAAAACAAGCTGTGCTCTCTGTCTGGAAAACTCATCACAGTGCAATTCAGCATTCAGTTCATTCATATGTGCTCAAATGCGAACACACAAATATATTATCTCAGCAGCAAACCCAGCCCAAGCTAAACAGTCCACCAACCAACATCATCTTAAACCCAACATAACTTAACCCATTCTTGAGATCTGAGGCTTGTTTGTCACAAAACAGCATCAATTACATCATGTTCTTATAGCACACTAAAATTTGTGAATCAAATAGTGCTATTCTTAGGATGTGTTTATGTTTATGATAATTTGATCAAAAGTAATTATTTTAAATACATTTCTTTACGTTTTATGAGCATTTATGTTGGTCACACATAACTTGTGGTAAAGTAGCTTGTCATGTGCCACTATACAGAACATATGTAACCCATTATGTACCTTACTGTTTCTATCTATTTATCCCGCACTATTTCTGTGACTAATTTGGGATATTGAATTTGTTATAATGTCGATGTTTTTTTTCCCCTGCTTTATTGCACTATTCATTTGTTCACTTTTATACAACTACTCTATATCCATCCATACACACATGGACCTTGTACATGTACTACTTGACATTTTATGTATACTCTGTAGCAGCACTTCTGGTAAAATGCTAAACTGCATTTAGCGTTTTATTAATGACAAAAAATAAATAAATAAATAAAAATTATATAATAATACTCACCAAACATCTTATATGTATATAGTCAGAATAAACAAGTGTATGGCAGCTTGAGTTCTAATCAATAACCCATGCTTGTTCCTCACCGTAGATATCTGGGTATCTGTGTGAAGGAAGACAAACTGTATCCAATCCTTGAGGTGAGTCTCACACTTGTTGAGTGTCACATGCTGGGTGTGTAAATTGTAAAGTGTAAATAAACACATTACTTCAACACTTTAATGTATATGCATGCAACTGTACAAATGGGTCAGTTCATACATCTTCTTTGGAGCTGGAGTCATTCCAAATTTTAAATGTGACCTTATACCTGACTAATTTGCATATTGCTCCAATAAAGTAGTTTCAAATTGTGGAAGTAGAATTAGTGTCGTTCCACTGTTTGGCCAAGAAGCACTATGTCAAAAAACAAAACTTTTTTAAAGCACAATCTGTGAGGTCAAAGTCTAATATATGAACAGTATATTACAAAAATGACATATATTACAAACTTGACCCCAATGTCTATTTCAGTATGTGAACGGTGGCTGTCTAGAGGAGCTCTTGGCCCGGAAGGACGTCCCATTGTGCTGGAGAGAGAAGGTGGACCTGGCCTGTGACATCAGCAGAGGGATGATCTACCTGCACTACAAGAACATTTACCACAGAGACCTCAACTCCAAGGTATGTTCAGAGTTCATAGCAAGGTTGTATGTGCTACTTGTGTATTGTTCTTCAGATTGTGTGCATCCATTGCAAATTTTATATGCATATTATTTATGCAACTTTTACTATACACAAGCAGCAAATACAAACCTACTTAAAAAATCTTGGAATATCACTTATGACTTTTATCATATATAAGCTTCATCACTTGTTTATCTAATCAGCATTGATTTGACAGACATGGTATGGACTTGGTATTCAGATGTTAACTTTCAACAAAAAGGGGGGCGCCACTGGCAGCTCAGGTAGAGCATACGGCCAGCATGAGGGAGACCCGGGCTCGAGTCATTGTCGGGTCATTTGCCCAATATCATTTCCTATTCTCTCACCCCATTTCCTGTCCAGCTACTGCTACACTATCAGTGAAGGCCAAAAAAAGCCCAAAAAATACATTGAACAAAAGTATCAGAGGATCAGGTTTTGTTGTTAGATATACATTTTCTGCCTCTTCAGCTTATTGTTAGAAAGGTTGACAGATCTATTATATTTTATTGAATTTGTAAACTATTTTCCCTTGTCCATGTGAGACTGTAAAATGAAAACACATATTAAACATTTTGTGCTGGGTCCTGAAGAGAGGCGGCTGTTTGTCATTGAAGTAACAAAAGTCGTGTCTCTATTTGAGATATAAAATGTATTTTGAAGCAGACTTTTTGAAACTTGGATGTATTGTTAGATAATTAATATAAAAAAAATTTAAAAAAAATCCTTATGTGTAGCAGCAAGAGGCTGGAGGTACAGCTGCTGAGGTAAACAGACTGTTCTGGTTTATTTCCATCTTTCTAAACATGAAATTCATAGATCTGCATCAATTTCCTATAATTTATTTAATACACGTTAATATTGGGCCAATAAATGCCAGAACCATCCTGAACTGTACCGTACAGTCCCAGTGGAGACATGGCTTAAAAGACTAATGGCACTTTCGCACCTTAAAGTCTACTCCAAAGTTCTCACCAAGAACTCACAAATTTTGACTCTGTATTTGTTGGCTTCAGGTTTCACATGCAAATTTATTACTGGTAAGTCCAACTTTTTATAGTCAAACCTCTTAGAAAGCTAATAGAGACAAGCCCTGTGTTTTCCCCACACAAATGTAATATGTTATCTGTTTGTAGTGCATTTAAATACCAAATGACCTGGACTTGCCCCATTGGAAAACCAAATTAATGCTAGAGGATCTAATTGCGATAGATTTAAATAGTAAAGAAAGGTTAAGTCTTCACACAACGATACTGTGTTTTTCATTCACATCCTGGCCTTTCATATTCATTCCCTTCATGCGCTGTGAGGCAAATGTTGGTATTTAAGTCTATGACCGAAGGGGCTTTCTGTTTGTTACGGTTGCCAGGTTTCCTAAAAGCAGTGGACAGTAATGCAGAAGAACAGGGCAGTGCGGCGGTCGCTCTTTTGTCATGTGAGTAGGTGGCTTCTTGCTGAGTGTTGTTGCGGTGCCAGGGCTCTCACATGCACACAATATTTGCATGTGAACAGTCCACGGACGTCACCAAATGGGACACAAGTAACTTTTCTTAATTCTCATTGGTGTGACTTGTCAACATCATAAGTCACCTTACGTCAAAGAGATGAACTGCTCCATATTTCTACGTTAATAAGTCACTGTAATAGAGAAATAAGGAGTTTAAATGATTTACGTTTGTAACAAAAGCAGTAGGATATGGTATAACTTGAAGATTTATTGTTTTGGAGTTACATTTTAGAAATACAGACGTTTTTGGTTTGTTGGGAAACAGGCAAAATGACAAACATAGAGGCACATTTTCTCACTGTAAAAGGGGTGATATAATGCCAATCTTAAAAAATGTCAATTTTGTCACATCTAGTGCCTGGGATTAATATAACTGATCAAACATTTAACATTTTAGATCGGACAAAGTATGTCCAAGCTTTTATGTTCTGTGACAGGCAAAAGAATCCACTCTTTCGAAAACAGATTTTCATTAACCACTGATGACTACACAGTTTGGCTTTAAACCACCAAGGTCTCTGCATGAATAAATAATGATGTTAACTTATTGTATGGCAATTTTGATCCTGAACTTTCCTGGAGCTATACGTTCACATACTAACAGTGTATATACAAACAATTATCCCGGTGTTTCAGTATTTATAATTAGTGCCATAACATCAATTAAATATGTTTTGGGAACGCATTGAGAGAGACAACAATGAAAACATAAACACATAACATGATGTAATTACATTGTACAGTGTGTTCACTTTAAACCATGCCAAGACTTACACAAAAGAGTATAATAGTTGGGAAATATTATCAGCTATGGTAATATATATTATTGTTTATGCAACATCAAAGAGTTCAATTTCAATGCGTACCTCTCAAACGGAACAACACGTTCGGTTCCCCTCAACATTGATTTTGATAAATGAAGATGGTGGTCTTTGCTGGTCTTGTTTCACAATCCTCAATGAAGACAACATCAGTGTTTGCGTTTCAGAGACAGAAAGCTTGGCCTCACGATCAGTCTCAAGGCCAATATCTAGTGCGATCAGTACAGCCTCAAATCAGACTTTATTTGATAAGGACCATGCACAGAAAACATTTTGCCCAGAGAGACAGAGATGCTGTATACCTGATGATAGCTATGCAGCTCATTCCCATCTGTAGTCCCTACTATAAAAGAAGTTATTTAGTGCTATAACACAAATCTATTTATGTAGACAAAGGAAACTGTTGCTGAAATTTAAAGCCTCAAATTCCCAAGAGTCAGTGGTCTCATTGTGATGGAGCAAATGGTTTGGGTCAGGGTTTAAGCTCCTGGAAAAAGTTAAGGCCCATTTAATTAGTGCTTCTGAGCTTTCTTTCTTGTAGATTTTCCCAGGAGATTCTCTTAATGACAGACTGTTGAATGGAAAAGGCTGCCCTTGTAATGTGAGGCAGATGCACAGACGTCACTTTACCGCTGCATGTGACCTCTCAGGACACAAACACAAACAAGATCTGTAGAGTGGTTTAAACATTTTTTAATAATCTTAATTAAACAGTGAATTAAATCATTTTCCCTGTCTGACTTTCATTTAGTTCGCATCAATGATGAGCTCTTAACCTAATCTTTCCTTTTGGGCTCCTCTTGATATTCTATTATTTTAATTATTTTAAATCAGTCAGTTACAAGCACTAAGAACAGTTAAATTAGTTTACCTACTGGATTCTACTAATGATTTGTGTCTATTTGTGTGGTATCATCCATAAATAAAAGTCATTTAATTCTGTTATTAAGTTAGACATTAATTAAAGTTTAGTAAAAAAGATTTTTGGACCCAGCACTGACCCCTGTGGTACACCACACATAATCATTCTCCATATTGTTTTGTACTAACTCATCTGGACTTAATATTGTGGGTTTTTCAAATAGCTTTTTAACCATTTAAGTACAGTTCATCTGATATAATTTTTCTCAATTGCTATCAGTATTGAATGTGTCCAAAAGTTTTTATTTGAATCAAAATTTGTACTCAGGATCCATTTCTGTTATTTTCAAAAATGAGTTCAGTTTATGATATAGCGGTTCATGCATGTTTCCGAACCTACACGGACTGTCATTAATCATCTTGATACTACATCTGCATTTTCATCCATTTGTATTTAAACACATAAATAAAGCTTTTTCCATCATATCATTTAGAATTGCCCACAAACATCTACCCACAGCCGTTACACAACTACAGACTCATCACACCCCCAGCTCTCAGCCTGTGACCGCTCCACCACCATTTGTTTTACCTCACCTGGTCAGTCCGCTCTCTCAGTCCAGTCTATTGTAAAATGAGTGTAGATCAGGGGTGAATTATTTAGAGTGCTGACAACAATGAAGTTAGCTGTGTTCCAATAAAGGTTAAGTTAAAACCACTTCAAAGAAGGTGCGTTTTTGCTCATGAATAATCTCAGTTTAAGCCAAAAGAGGCCAATGGTGAGAGAGGAATCTGTGATGTATATTTACTTTTTTGAAATACACCTTTGGCCTGGTCTTGTTTTGTTAAGATTGCTGAAGTGTGAAGCCATAGGATGAAGTGTTTTCAAATCACTTAATCGTCTGGATTTAGTGAATAAGCGCTAATGAATGCATTATATAAATATTCACCCTTAGTGCACTCCTTTGTATAATTAAATGAAAATGAAATAGACCATATTGTTTTTGTAGCAGGCTCAAAACCAAAGGCAGTTATTTTGTTGAAATATATAAATAAAGAACAAAATTCAATCGGTAAAGACAAAATGTCCTCAAGCCTACACTGCCCTCTTGTGGTGAAATGCTCCACTGCTGTGTTCCCTGACAGAACTGCCTGATCCGAGTGACGGCTCGAGGTCGTGAGGCCCTGGTGACAGACTTCGGTTTGGCCAGAGAAGTGGTGGAGCTCCCAGTGAAGGACCCTGGCAGGAAGCTGTCTCTGGTGGGATCTGCTTTCTGGATGGCCCCCGAGATGCTCCGAGGAGAGCCGTACGACCGAAAGGTACATTCAATCATCATTCATTTGATATGATCATTTGAGGAAATGGCAGGGAGTCTTACTCTGGTATCCAGCCCAGTAAACCTTTTTTTTAAAAAGTAGTTTTATTTCTGTTCTGTTTTCAAGGTTTATTCTACCTTGAAAACTTTAAACACTACATATATACTAGAAAACAGAAAAAACTTAGCGAAAGAGCCATTTAATAGAAAAAATAAAACACACAAACTCTGCTTTTCTATTGTAAAAGACAATCTGTAAAAAATACTAATAAAAGTAATATTGTCTTTCTTACTAATATAAATTGTGTAAAAGAGAAAAAAAAATATCCGTGTTAAGCCTGATCATAATTTATATTTTGCGTGTTGCAGGTGGATGTCTTCTCCTTTGGCATTGTTCTTTGTGAAATACTGGCCAGGATTCCTGCCGACCCTGAGATTTTACCTCGGACACAGGTGCTTAATTATTATATAACAATATGCTGTTTAAAAAATAATTTATTTAATGTTGAGGGTACATAAAATTAAATAATTATCAAATAAAGCCGTTCAGTGTAATGGAGTTACCTTATCTAATCCATTTATACTTCTAACAGGCTTAACATGATGGTTTCAAAAAAGACAAAGCAGCATTTAAGGTGATAATGGCTCTTGGGTAAAAACTGTTCTTTAATCTGGTACCCGAACCATTTTCCAGAGCTAAATGGATTTTTGTTTGATCTTTGTGGACATCTGCTGGTGACATTGCAGATTGCAATTCCATACCTCCTTTCTAGATCAAGTCTGCAGCAACAGGAGCCTTACAGGGAGACGCTGACTTTATAAATTGAAGTACATTTACCTGATAAATATTCCACTGCTTAATGTTTCCGTTGTGGATTTTTTTGGAGCATTGTCTATTTTTCCAAGAAAGACATATACAGTCTGTTGTTGTAATGCAATTACACACTTCTGACTGATTCATTTGGTTCAACTGTACAAAATTTTACATTGCAATATCTGTAGATTTCATAAACATATTTTACAACATCATAGCACATGAGCTTAGTCTCTTGTGTGTTATAGTACCAGCCTATGTCTAAAAGAGTTTGTGACCAACAGCATATGTTCTATTGTTATTTCACGCTGTGGAGCTGTGACAGTCTCATTGTTGTGGCAGCCATGAGTCACGTTTTTGGCGTAAGTAAAAAGTGTGACTTTTACACATTTTTTCCCTTTATCGAATACACACAAGCAGTGCGGCATAGTAACTCCGGTATCACACAACGTCCCAAAGTGTGACTCAGTGAAGCAGTCACACAGTAATGTAAGGAAGATTAGCCGTACCTTAAGATTAACTCAAAACCATATTCCAGGCCTGTCAAGAGTCAAAGCCACACGCTTGCACTCTACCCCCACTGTAACACACTTTGTGTTTTTTGTCGTTCCAGGACTATGGTCTGGATGTGAGTGCCTTCAAGGATCTGGTTACTGGCTGTCCTCAGAAAGTCCTGGACCTCGCTGCGAGATGCTGCTTGGTCAGTTCATTGATTATAATATCTACATCGCAGACTACATTGTACACAATTGTTAAGCCTGTTAACTTTGCGAATTGAAATTATGCTATATTATTCACTCTTTTTGTAGTCTTTTTGTATTTACATGTTTATATTAAAAATGTATGTATAAACACGGGGCAATACAAAGCCCTGATTACTGTTTGCCCCCTTCAAGATTTTTTTTTTTTTTTTGCAAATGTGTCTCTCTTAACTGTTTCAGATCATCAAACAAATTTAAATATTAGACAAAGGTAACTCAAGTAAATACAAAGTGCAGTTTTTAAGTGATGACAAAAAAGCCCCCAAAAAAATCTTTAAAAAATGCACAAAGAAAACCCTGGATTTTGGGTTTTCTTTCAGTTATCTTTGTCTAATATTTAAATTAGTTTGATGATCTGAGACATTTACGTGTGACACATGTAAAAAAACCTTCAAAATCAGGAAGAGGGCAAACACTTTTACACAGCACTAAATGTCAACACACAACCAATTTATTAATGAGAACCAAATAACTATTATGTACAAAGATGAACAATCTCTGTATCGCTGTACGAAAAAAGATGACCTGCGACAAACATCTGCTCAAGTAATTTAAGGTAAAACCTGCATTAAATTACCAGGGTATAATATCCTTTCATAGCATTTCAGACAGATGGATAAACATATGCTAAGAACTTACCGTAATAGCCTCAAAGTGTGACTTTTAGCTTTTTTTACGACTTGGCTGTGTCCCTGTTCCTTCAGGTGGAGTCCTTCAGACGGCCGGCCTTCACTGAGCTGCTCGACGAGTTGGGAGAAGTAGCCGAGAGTCTGGAGCCATTGGAGAAGTCGGACCTTAACACGAGCTGAGAGGTCAAAACAGACAGGACTAAACCCAGAATACACGTTTTGAATCATGTAAGCCTAAGGTGGCAGTTTGTCTCCTCCACTGCACTCGACACAAACTGACAGGACACAGGCAATTCATGTGGATTCAGTGGAGATCTACATTTTTGCCTTGTTGTACATAAGAGTAAATATGTTTAGTTTTACATTGTGTTGGATACTCCAGACTGGATTTGATTTTGAAACAGGTTTGAAGACCACTTTTTACAAGTCTGAGTCTCATTGGATTGTTTTTATTATTTTTTTTCTTCAATCAAAACCGACCGCAACTCAACACTTCAACTCAATTGCTGTGAATAGAAAACTTCTTTATGTTCACATGAAGCATAATTTCTGTTTTGGATTTTTCGTTTTATCTCACTGTCCTTCTTCACTGTTCTAAAACCCTGTTTTGGCAAGACTGTAATTCAATTCAAAACTGTTCTCTTCGATATCTTTCTTGGACTTGACTCAGTCTTGTTTAGGCTGATCTAATACACAACACCTTTTGGGGGTATTTTGTAAATGACGACACAGACACTTAAGTCTGTTGATGCCTTGTTTCTCTTTGGACTCAGGAGAAATTCACTTTCTACATTCAGATGTGTGCAGAGTCATTGGACAAAAGGATTCTGGATTCATACTGGACTCATACAACCATGTGGAGACACTTTGTAGACATTTTTGACAGACTCAACAGCACATTGGTTTGATATTAACTACTTTTGCCATTCCTCAACAAATCATCTCCAGAAAGTTTGACGTCGGTGTATTTGTTGCTTTATGGGATGTGTGTAAATAGCTTTTTCTCTTTTGCTTATATTTTTATTGTTACCTCTTTGGGAATTGAAACATTACCTATTGTTTCTCCAGTAGTCACATACTATCTGGTTTGTGACTTTCCAGGCAGCTACAATTCAAAAAATAATCAACGTTTGCTTTCTATCCTGAGATCCTTCACTACATTTGAATAAAATGTTATTTTTCACAACATTTTCCATTTTGCAGAGAAAAGCTAGAGAGGAGATGATAAATGCAGATGCAGGTGAAACCAGGAACTGATGTAGATTGATGTAGATAAATGCCATTTTAATCTCAAGAGGAAGGAGCATCAGGGAAGCAGCAAAATAATGAAGATTACACTTCACTTTTTCAATCAAGCTTGTCTTTTTGGTGAAAATAAAGTGGTAATAAATGGTTTTTAACACTCTCATCTTAAAACATACTTTGTATCTCATGAGTCAAATTGAACAATAAAGGTTTTGTGAATTCAAAACTGTATAACTTTTGTTTCTTACTTATGCCTGAAATATTATAACATCTAAACTTTAGTCTAATGACCACATGTTTATTTTTGTGATGATGCAAAACTTACAATGCACAGTGATATTTAGGCAATAAACCAGGTGCATAACTATCACAGGTCAGATGGTCGGTTTTATTCATTGTAAACATAGTCTCAATTTTCCTGATATGGAAAAGGTATTTATTTAGCATTTAGATTAAAACCAATCACCTTCCAAAATATACGGTGAATAGTGTGAATGAATATTCGGTGTTAATGTTTTTGACAAAAAAATTGCATGTGTGACAGCCATCAGGTTAAAATTTCAGCTAATCCTCATTGATCATTTGGCAGCAGCATTCCATCCGTCTCCAACCATTGAAATGCTGCATCTTTTGAACCAGCCAATCAGAAGTCAGGAGGTATGGAATGTCACATGTTCTATGACATCACAAAACCTTGACATGAAAGACAGACAGACAGACAGACAGACAGTAGGTTCTCACTTCTTCTCTTATATCTTATTTTCTAATTATTTTCAACACACATTTCAGTCAGACACAAGTGACAAGACATTATTTACCATACATTTTACTTACCTAGTGCAATTTACAACAACACATTTTCACAGAATTCAAACCGATCCAAGCCGAACAACGAATACCAACGTGCTTACTGGAACTGCTGAAAAATCCAACCCAAACCGGAAACCAGGATGAATTCGAACATCAGAGCTGTTGTTAGAGAGGTAGAAAAATCTTTCAAAGAGGCCAATAAGGATGGCGGTGGAGGCCTTGACATGGAAGAATTTTCAGCGGCTGTGCAAGCCTTCTACCCCACATACTCCAAGGAAGAACTTATTGCTCTCCACATGCAGATTGACACCAACTGTAATGGAACAGTCAATTATGGGGAATTTACAGCTTTTGAGCTTGGTAAATTAGTAGCCAGAAGAAAAATGGATTTTGAGAGGACATTATTCTCTCTGCCGATGAAAAAAGTTGAGGTAAGCCATCGTAACAAAATTGTCCAAATAATTTTTCGGTCATGTGATAAGAAAAGGTTGAGCGATAAAAAGTATAGTCAAGAGGAGTATCTGTCTGTTAGCTCAGACGGTCTCCTAAATTTTTGGACCAAAAGATTTGACAAGCGAAGTGTAGGCTCTGTTCACAAAGAACAAAGTCCAATTCCTTACTCGCATAAATTCAAAGTCCATGTTAATGATATGGTGTACATCAAAGAACGTCAGGAAGTTGCTATTGCCACCAGGGAAAAAGAGCTGTGTTTTTATACATGGATTTCATCCAACCTTGTCATGAAATACTCTCTCATGATAGAAGGAGGCAGCGTCACCGCCTTGAATTACTGGTCCAATGGCACAAAAGCTGTGTTCTCTTATGGTGATTCAAAAGGCTATCTTTATGTGTTTATCAGCTACAATATAGAAGAAAATGGTCTGTTTTATGCAAAGGCATTTGCGAGGACACAGCATGAAAGCTATAGTCGAGTTTCTGTTAGAGATTTATTGAAAAACACCTCCAGAGACTACCTAGTTGTTAAAATGCCGATGTTTGATGATGAATGCTCCCTGATCAAATACTTCCCACTGCTGCAAGAGTTCGGTGTTTGTAACCAGTCTTCCACCAAACTGGTTCTAGCTGCTCTCCCCAAGTCAACCAAAGAGGGACATTCTAAAAAGGTGTTTAAGAGCCCCACTGATGAAAAAATCTTCACCTGCGTAGAATACTGCATTGAAACTCAGGAGATAGTCACTGGTGGCTTCGATGGTATTCTGCGCACATGGTTACCATGCAAAACTCTTTCCCACAAAGCAGAACTGGGAGGCCACAAAAGACCCATAACCTTTCTTTTACACAACCCCAAGAAAAAAGTGATCATCTGCATGTATGAGGACCAAGTTATTTCCATTTGGTCTCTGGAAGTCAGGCAGTGTTTTCAGACTATCAATGTAGAAGGACTGGGTGAAAACCATATTTCTAGTGTTTGCTACAGCTTAAAAAACAACGAGTTAGTCATTGCAAACACAAACATTGGAATCTACCTTGGAAAAGGAACAGATCTTTTTAAAGAAATGCAGACTTCCCATGCAAAACCCCTGTGCAGTGCAATGTACCACAGCATGTTCCAACAGGTTGTATCTGTTTGCCAGAAAGGCCTGCTCACTGTTTGGGATGTAAATTCAGGAAAAATACTCATGCAGTTTAATGTGAGTCCTGATAAAATGGTGGCGACCACTGCTATGGCATTTGATGAGTCAAGGCGAAAGCTCGTCACCGTCTGCAATGATGGGAAAGTCAAATTCTGGAATTTCAATAATGGGAAAGAGCTTCAGGTACATCCTATTACCGTCCCAAGAGTTGTGACAGGTATCGTTTGCACAGAAGAAAGAGTCTTTGTCTCCGGAAAACATTCAAACATCCTTTACAACCTGGATCTGAATAACAAAACGGCCATTTCTATGGAGCATCCGTTTATGAAGGGTGGTATTTCATGTCTGGCTTATCATCCTGGTGAGAGACAGCTATTTACAGCCTCTGAAAATGGATATATTTTTGTTTGGGATGTAAACTCATGTGAGGCACACTACTACATCAATAGCCAAGAGAGCGCTAAAATTCAGCTGATAATTAAAAAAAAAGGCATGGGTACAACTAGGGATCTGACAGTGGGGAAGAAGGCACATATGTTCAATCCTGTGTCAAAAAAGCTGCCTAAAACTAAGACAGATATTATACAGCAGAGCAAGGTTTTCAACAGCCCTCTTATTGTCTGTCTAAAGACCAGACATGTTGATTTTGACAGAGCCACGTTGCTGGTTGTTGAAGGGTGCTACATCTGTGCGTGGTCTGTCAAAGCCAAAGGTGGGCTGTTGGCAAAGTTTAAAGCGACCGAAGGTGATGCCTTTATTACCACCATGGATACAGATGCCAATGACAGTATACTGATGCTTGGAGATAGTAAAGGCTGCGTTTCTGTTTGGGACATAAAAACGTATGGGGATAAAAAGTGTGAATTTAAAGAGCCATTTGAGAAAATCAGTGGATGGAAAGTGTCGCTGTCTCCTCCTCTGCTACTGTACTCATGGAAGGCTCAAAGTGGACCTGTGATGAGTGTTACCTGTAACCCCAGCTGCGAGAACTTCATTACAGCAGGATGGGACTGCAATCTCCACCTGTGGACCAACAAACAGCGCTGTGTGGGAACCTTTGGAAAAGATCAGTGGGACAACAGTCAACTTAGCCCTGATTCGGAGGCGCCTGCTCCTCCTATTGAAAAACCCGAAAAAGTATATTTAGAAATGGAACCAGTTCCAAAAAAACGAGTTCCTGTGTCAGTCGCAAGATCTTGGCCAAAACCAAAACCAGTCAAATCAAGGATGTTTTCAGACCACTTAAGACCCTATTATGAATTTGACTGTTACCTCTGGAGTATTAATTCGAAGCCCCACAAAAAGCCCCACCCCCACCACATATGCGATTCATCTAAAGAAAAAGAAATTCATAAGAATCCAGTTCGACATTTTTTAGAAGTAAAACAGTTTCAAGAGTTCCCACGTCTTTACAACATTACATGCCCACACAATGGACCGATTACTGAGCAAAATCTGATTGTAGATGAGAATTACCTCAAAGAGATGAAAATTGATCTACAGGCATCACTGTCAAATCTTGAAACGTCTGACAATGGAAGTGCTTCTTCAAGCACAACCACGTCAGAAGAAAGCCCTTTGTCTCCATCTAAGGATGAGGCTGAACACATAATTACACCAAGCGTGATGCCACCAACTGATGCAAAGGAGTATTCTGCAGCAAGACAAAGGGAAAAAAAACAAGTAAAAAAAGTAGTTGTTAAAAAATCAGAGGTTCTCTTGCCCCCAACTAAAGATAAAACTGAACTCCCTAAGATTAGCACCCAACTCATACCAGCACCTGTACCAGTTGAAAAAAGGTATCATTACGAAACCCAAAGAAAATACAGAGAGCTATATATTGAATGGGAAAATGAAAGGTCCAAGATCAAATCGAAAAACGACACTATGGCGCCTGCTGAAGTTAAGGCTAAACTTGGAGGTGAGACTCCATTCATTCAGAACCCTTCAACCCCTCATAAAGACAGGTTTAAACTTGCAGATAATGAGATCCTCACACCAGGTCCGCCAAGTCACAAAAAAGGGTATTCTCCAACAAACCAAGCCAGACTCAGAGCAAGATATGGGAGACAGCAAAAAGAAACATCGCAACAAAAACCTAAAGGAACCCCACTGACTTCTGTTTCCACATTGGACAAACTTACTGTAAATGGGACCCGACTCGCTCCACCAAATGACAAAGAGCCACAAAACCAAGCCAGATTTGAAACAGTGTTGTCAAGGACACAAAAAAAGGAGTCTAAAGTCCCCCTTCCAACTAAGCCCGAAGTTTTATGTCCCACCATCACGCCCCTTCCAAAACAGGAAATATGGGAATCCTACCAGCCAGTATGGGCTACGTATAAACATATGAAAGTCCTCCCCCCAAGTCCCCCTGACATCAAAGGCAATGCAATACAACAGAGTGCAAGAAGTAGCAGCAAAGGTAACAGGACCATCTTACAGCCACATCCACCAACCATGACTGTATCCAAGGAACCACAAATAGCAAGCAGATCTTGTATTTCTAGTGGTAAATCTCACATCTCACATCAGCCCCACATCAAACCTCCTCTAATGCCATTGAAAGAGGAGTCTTTCAAGAAAGTTGGGGCTGAACAATTAACGAAGGTTCCTTTAGCTAACTATAAGATCAGAGGCACTCCATTATTTCCTGTACATCCTGGCACTCGGCCCATTCAGACCAAAGTTGATCAGCTAGTACCTAGATTACAACTGGATAAATTCAAATCAATGATTCTTCCTGACAATTCACCGATTTCTATACTGCCTCGTATCGCATCCCCTCCAACAAAACGGAGGGAAGAGTCACTCAGGGATAAACATTTGACACTAATGTCTCCGATTAAACCTAACACCAGAGGCCCATCACTACCTTCAGTTCGCCAGGCCAAACCCATCCCTACCAGAACCTTTCCAAAATAGCTATAGACCAATCTCCCATGATGCAATATGATTGCGTCGCTTCGTTCTTGGATGGCAAAAAATGGCTGGCACTGCCACGGAAATTCATTCATTGACTTAACAGTTTTCACATTTTAAGGCCTCGATTAAGCAGAGCAATGATACAGTTCTGTGGATAATTACTTTCACTATTTGGTTTTATTTATTTATATTTTTATGTTTTTATGTTCTGTTCAGCGCATATTATAGGCCAATTTTCCACACCTTTTTCGGGTCCCACACTGGCAGTTGAATCTACTGCAGAAGGACTAATGTCTAGACTTACGCTCGAACAACTGCCCACCAGAACCAAAAGGTGGTGGATACATTCAGTAAGACATGTTTTACTGGGTATCCACCTTCTTCCGCCTGTATCATTAGTCCTTCTGCAGCTGATTCAACAGCGTGTACTCAAGTTTAGGTGTGTGAAACTGGCCAATAATATGCGATTACTGCATTTCAGTTCATGAATAACACATTGCAAATATTGGCTAGTTCAGACAGAAAGAACTGTATCTGTGGAAAATCCCTTCTCATTTTTCTTTTTTGTCCTCCTCTGGACCCCTCCTCCTTGAATAGCTCTACCCCAGAAGCCATAATTAGACAGCCAGCCCCCGTTGCTCATCCCTTTGTCCTGTATGCAAGTGTTCCCAATTAACAGACCAAAGCTTTGGAGTCTTTAAGCCGTTCCAACCTCACTGGAAGTTGTTCAGGATTGCTCTATCTCCGACGCGACCAACAATACTAAAAACCCTTTGTTTGTGAAAGAGAGGAAATCCAGCTTAATTACACAGAGACAGGACAATTTCTTATTTCTTAAAACTTGACCACTTCTGGAGGTATACTGTATATCAACTTTGTTTTGGGACATGTGTAACCCACATGAAACATTGGGCTACTAAACCAGTTTATGTTATTTGAGTGTGGTACCCAGAGTGTGCACTAGAGTGCGAGTGAGCCCTGTGGTAAATTTGAGTTTCACACGTGTGCCTTTGTCACGTTCCTACGGATGCGTAATGCATCCATTTGAATTTAAAAAGTTTATGTTTTTACAACAAAAGTAATTCTGTTTTTACGAGAAAAGTTTCTGTTTTTACGAGAAAAGTAAGTTCTGTTTTTACGACTTAATATTTCCTGTTTTTACGAGAAAAGTAAGTTCTGTTTTTACGACTTTTTTTTATTTTGAGGAATAGGCCATATCTCGTTCTAGGTTGTCACAATCGCGATAGTTGAGCACCTAGAGATGCGGTCACTTGCATGTTAGCATCATGGGTGTATGAGATGACAGAACAGAGCTACGTTGGTATATTTTAACCACTATTCGGTGAAGTAACTGCCAAAACACTACAGTGTTGATACAGGTGTTGATAAGAGCATGGATATAAGCGTTGTTTTAGCCTAGAACGAGATATGGCCTATTCCTCAAAATAAAAAAAAGTCGTAAAAACAGAAACTATTAAGTCGTAAAAACAGAACTTACTTTTCTCGTAAAAACATAAACTTTTCTCGTAAAAACAGAATTACTTTTGTCGTAAAAACAGAAACTTTTTTAATTGAAATGGATGCATGCACTTTCCCTTTGAAGCACGCTGCCATTTTTGACTGTATGAGTCGTGAGGGAGCAGCGGGGTAACTCCACAGACACTTTGAAGAAATCCAGGTGAGCACAAATGACGTTAGCTTCAGCTAATGTGTATATCTATTAGGTTAACTTGACTGAAATAGACCTATATATATATATAGGCCAATCGGGAATTGTAAGGACATTGTCCTAATGTTTTAAAGGCTTTGGTGTACTCCAGATCATTGTAAATGTTGTCTTAACGATCTAGAAATGCTAAAAGTTAGTGCGCTAACGCTAGCTGGTGACGCTAGTCTCATATCCCCTTTTCAAGGCTGTATTAGCATTTTGACCCGTGAGAATGTTCTTTGTGCACTCCATCTTTAAACATACTTTGTATCTCATGAGTCAAATAAAGGTTTTGTCAATTCAAAACTGTATAACTTTTGTTTCTTACTTAAGCCTGAAATATTATAACATCTAAACTTTAGTCTAATGACCACATTTTTATTTTTGTGATGACACAAAACTTACAATGCACAGTGATATTTAGGCATAGAATGTATAAATAATGGAAGCAATGTCTCCATTTGGTCAAATTCGTCCAAATGACCGCTAATGAACGGCGCTTCCATCTTGGATATTCTGACTCCTCCTACAGAGGATATTACTAAAATGGGCAGAGAGGGCAGCGTCTAAACTACTGCTCCTTTTCAAATGCGCGGTTCAGAAACACGCGCCTCATCTCAGAGCTGACCGGAGCTGAACAAGCTAACGGCTAACAACATGCTAACGGCTAACAACATGCTAACGGCTGCTGCTAACTGTTGTGGATCAGGCTTCTCACTCTGTCATCTCTCAGCTCAGGGTAGTCCACAAACTTTACAACAAAGTTTAGTTTAACTCCAGCTGTAAATATCAGATCATTATCAAAATTAAAGCGTTTTTATTTATAATATATCATAGTTTTAAGCATGAGCAAATTTTTATGTTAGTCTGGTAAACCTTTCTAGCTCTGTTAAAAAATAAACCGTGTTTTTCGAACATATTTCATTATATCCTTCATATTTGTTTAAATATCTGTCCCTAATTTGCAACTTCTGTACATTAAGGCTTTAGTATTTGAGGAAGGCACATTTTGACAGTAAAATAATAAAGCCTCATTGTTATTTATATAATAATTTATAATAAAACAGCAATGTTTAAGCATATAACACGTGAAGATATTCAAATAGATTTATAATGCCTCCATGATCTTTTAGTTCATATAACGATAAACTCAGGACCCCTACAAATGTGCAGCATTCAGAAAGACCTGTATTTTTTATTTACACATACACTATAGATAAAGCAACACCCAGATCTACTTTTAATGTTTTTTTTCTTACTGTGACATTGATGAGTGTTTAAGTTAAGAAACATACAAGTATTTAGTCACACATATAATCTCAGAGTTACTTACTGTGTAGAAACAGCTTTGTATTTCTACATGTTTTATTGGCTAAAAATTAAAGACTGTTTTTTGTTTTTGTCTGTGTGTGTCCTGTGAGAAAGAGCAGCGCTGGACGACTGTGAACCACTGTGGAGCAGTTACATGAAGATTAGACCCGTGTCAAACCTGTGACAAAGAAGAACATGGACCAGCTTCACCTGCAGCGTCCTGAAAATAAAGATCATGTCTGCCTCAGGATCTGTGTTTTACTACGTACTAATATTTAGTGTTCATAATGGCTCTGCACTCTTTTTAAACTAGACATGGTCTACATAATTTAACAAATGAATCTGATTTGATAAAAACTTACTCCCACTAAATAACTGCTGAAGGTAGTATTAACCAGAATGTGAACAGATTAAATATGTTTTTCTTTATCTTTTCTGATGTTTGTAACATTTATTAACACAATTTACTGTCTTTAACTGCTGCCTGAGAATGTTTTAAAATAATCTTAAATGAGAACCCTAAATAAACCTAAGGATTTAATGCTCAGGCCACAATTAGGAAGTCGTGTGAAAAATAAGTGCAGTAAAATGAAAAAATAAGGCCGTGCATTTTTCATTTTTAATTGACTGCAAACTGTGACAGCACATATGGAAAGTAAGGCGAAAAAGTATGTATTGTAATATATAGAACATTAAGATAGCATTTCTGTAATGCATATAAACAAATGCTTATTGTGTAAAATGTCTGTGGTGAAAGAGAAGATGAAAGTTGAAGTGGCAGGAGTCTGGTCTTCAACACACACTGGTCAGGTTTGTCTGAATCACCTCCTTCAGGAAACAATACACAAAGTCAGTGCAATACAGTGTGAAATACAATTCAACAAAGGCCCCAATTATACTAATCGGGTTTTTTAAAGAATGTAATATTAATATAGATTCAAATCAATCTTTTCTGAAATTATATGATTACTGTATTGCAATATAAAATGTGAGTTGTTTTTTTTTTTTTTTTTTGCCTTAAAATAGCAATAATATTTAAATCTGCATGGGGGTGTAAAGCATTGCAGTACTGCATCATTAACCTCAAGTTTGTCTAATCACAAAATACTGTATTATGTTTAGAACAAATAAATTTAATCTTAAGAGCATAATTCTAGTCAATATTATAAAACTAGTCTAATCACAGTAATGTTCTGGCTTTACATTAACTACTTACATTTTTGAAAATGATAACCACATTTTAATGTCTTAAAGGTGGAATAGAAAATGTTTTTGTATACATTTTTTGTTATATTTTATAAATTTGTGTTTACTTACATATAAGACATCGGAAAATAAGAGGTCTTGAAAAATAAAATTGATTACATGTCAATTGTAGAAGTGGTGGTGCCTTAAAAACATTAACCAATCAAAAACGCTCTCATCGCGTGTTCTATTGGTCAATCAGCCTGTCAATCACTCCTGCTACGTGAGGCCGGAAGCGTGCACGTTCCCGTATTCTGTTTACAGCTGCTTTTGCGTTGCTACCGTTACGCCTAATTTACACTGACTGCTGAACAGATA
This sequence comes from Rhyacichthys aspro, assembly GCA_036850595.1. NCBI lineage: Eukaryota > Metazoa > Chordata > Actinopteri > Gobiiformes > Rhyacichthyidae > Rhyacichthys > Rhyacichthys aspro. The sequence continues at coordinate 20,505,775 of CM072156.1, forward strand.
CGGAACGGACGCCGCAAGGAATAGAAACCGTTGTAGTCAGTGCAAGCATTTACATCAGCTGCGGTGTGTTACGTCTCCTGATCCGGAGCTCCGGAAGGTTTCCGCAAGGAGTCTATTTTTTCCGGACGCCGCATGTGGATTTTCATGAAGTTGAAGAAATTACACGAGCCAGACAGGAAGTCAGATGCGGGCCAGCGTTGTGGATCCGGTATATTTCAAAATAAAACAAGTTCCGCAAACTCTCGCTATGCTGTATAATGTCATATCCTCTGACACGGGGGTCACAAGTGCAGTGACGGGGTCCCGGGGGTTATTTGAGACCACGGATGACGAGAGATTTATCACGGAAGTCCAAAACCACACAATTTTATATGATATTTCACATACTTTTTATAAGGACAGCACCAGAAAAGAGAAGGCATGGAGTGAAATAGTTGGAGCTCTGGGATATACTGGTGAGTTTTTATCAGCACCTCTCTCTTTACATGGATGTTATCACGTGAACTCAACTCTTCAGCGTGAATCCCTGTGGTTTTGTGGTCTAGCGGATGCAGATTTCCGGACACGTACAGCACACACACTGGACCCGGTGTAAATGGCAGTCCTTACGGATTCCGTACGGAATCCCTTTCGCAGTCAGTGTAAATGAGGCGTTAAAAAGCCTCACTGTGCAGCTTCACTGTCAGGCACAGACTGCTCCTTTGTGCAGCTCCATTGTCAGGACCACATAGTCATTTATTTCCCTTTTTTTCTTTTTTCTTTTTCTCTTTATTTATTTGTGTAGATGGGGGACAGTCTGTTTAACTAGCGTTAGCTCCATCTGTTAGCTTTAGTTAGTTCATCTAGCTACTCCTCGTTAGCTTCAGGCTACATTTATATCTAGTTAATATTTTTTGTCGTTAGCAAGGTTTTACACAATGGCTGCGAAGAACACTGATGAAGGTAACTGTAAAAGAAAGACTATGTTTGAGGTGGCTGCGAAAAGGAAAAAGATGAAAGGCAGATGAAAGAAACAAAACCAGAGTTGTTCTTGGTGCATCGTTTGAGCGATAGCGAGCGCTGAAGGCACAGTGAGGAATACGCTGCTCGACAGGTAAGTTTTAAGCTCAATGTTTTGTTGTCATATTAAAAACTGCTAGTTGGGAGTATAGTATATATATGGTGTTTGTGACATTGTATGGAGAGAATCGGGGCCAGTCAGCTGTGAAGCGCCGTCTGTTAGTCTCTGGCGCGTGCGTGTTGTTTTGGAGGCAGGACCTCGGAAAGAACAGTGAAACAAGTCGGCTGGTCTTGCGCATGTGCATTATTCAAAAACTGGCTAACAGTCGCTGCTGTCTGAATGTTCGCAAACATCTTCTATTCCACCTTTAATAAACAATTGAAATAATGCCACCACATCTTTTATATGAGACTGCACTTCCCCAGATAAACATAGAAATATTCCTTAAAATTCAAAATGTATAGGACTTTTCCATCTCATTTTGCGACTGGTTTTAAATGCTTTGATAACTCTGGTAATAGCCTTAAAGAGTAACTCAACCCCTTAACTCCACCCACAGACGAAATTTGAAAAGTCTTGTAAAAGTGGGCAGAGCCCAGCAGAGACGGAGGGGACGAGCTGAGGGTGAGGCTGAGTGGGGGGCGTGTACCTGAGACCCACAGTGACTGATTGATTGACAGATGTCAGATTGGCACAAGTATCTTTGCGACGGAGCGGTCCCTCTTTATTCTCCTCTTTCACCTGAACTGGAGGGACTTGTTTCTCTGTGGACACCAGGCCTGAGCCAGAACAATTCAAAGCCCAGTCTCAGCCCGAAGCACGGGCTGAGACTGCTCAAACAATGAAGCTGGCATAAAGGACTCCTTCCATAATTCTTCTAATACACTGTGTAAATTTGATTAAAAATTTGATTAAACCATCCATCTATTCTCCTTCGTTTATCTGTGGCCAAGTTGTGGGGGATAAGCAGGGACGCCCAGACTTCCCTCTCCCCAGACCCTTCCTTCAGCTCCTCCTCACATACAGCCTAATTAGATGTCAAGTGGGCCGGACCAATACAATCATAGCATAATTACCTATAAATAACAATGAGTCCATGTTTTTCCCTTTGTTTTCGTGCAAAGAAGTACAAGTACATGAGAAAAAATCTTCATATTTAATGAAATATCCTTTTACAAAACATATCATAAACCACCTCAGAGTTCTTAAGACAAACTTGCTTCTGATTATTATTTACATGTGTGCATTACAACTGGTTACATTGTTTGTGCAAAAACAAAAACTTTAAGTCACAGGTATTTGGAACTGAAAAATATAGTATTTGCAAAAAAACGTGTCTTAAACTTACACAGCAATCTGGCAATGGTCATGTCACACGTACCTCTCTCAGACCGGGGGAATGGGAATGCAAGATTTTGTTCAGAGCATTCAAGTGCTCTGTAATATCCACCAGAAATGCAAGGTACTGCAGTCATTCCTGAGATTGTAATTCCATTACTGGTTTTCCTTTTTTTCCCCATGAACTGTCCTATTCAAAGAAACTCCTCAGAACAGCACCTGCTTAACGTCTCAGTAAATACTGTAAACTAGACCTTGATTGTTGGTTGTTCTGTCCATTGTGTTGATCATCATAATACTTACCTGGAACCAGAAATCAGCTAAAGTTATGATACAGTTGCACCCCTAATATTACAATCACTGCTCTGTGGTTAAAGTGGGGTTATACATTTATTAACTCAACTTCACACTGATCTCACAAATGTCTTTAAAGAATAAGGTTGCAATATGTACCAAGTGTATTGTCTTAAAAAATATCCCTGTATTTTTTAATTGAAAAAAACAAAAAGGAATAGAGAGCTACCTTTTTAAAGTGCACAGAGTTTCCTCTTTCTAAAGTTGCTGCTTTCATGTCAGTCTCTTGCACCACTTAGGGTCTATCTCTTTGAGCCAAGCCTTTATCCTATTCAAAATAATGACCATAATGCAAGTGTTCCCAATTAACAGACCAAAGCTTTGGAGTCTTTGAGCCGTTCCGACCTCACTGGAAGTTGTTCAGGTTTGCTCTATCTCCGACGCGACAAACACATCAAAGGATCATCAATGATTCATCAACTGCTTTCAGCGTTTGGCCTCCACCTCTGCCCCGACATCTGCATCGAAAGAACAGGGCTGATGAGGATGAATTATGCACATGCTCGGCTGGTCTGGGGTGGACATCTAGCTCTCTGTTGTCAATTCTTATATGAGTAGAATATATAAACATATTGGACTAGTAATTACCTGCCTATCATCAGTCATCAATAATGTATATGTCAGCATATTTTACAAGTCAGGTCTCATACAAAGATGCACAGTTTAAGTGGATTAACTGCTGAACCAAAGGCAAGTTATGAACAAACTGGGAAGAGATTCTTTGAATTCTTTGAGGGAACGCAACTGCAAAAAATCAAAATGGAGTGATCAGTTTTTGTTCACAACACTCAAATTTCTCACAAAAATTAAAATAAAATCTTCCTTCCCATCCAGACCAGCCAATACAATACTAAAAACCCTTTGTTTGTGAAAGAGAGGAAATCCAGCTTAATTACACAGAGACAAGACAATTTCTTTGTATATAATAATATAGATGGCTAGATTCCATTCTTGTTACTTGAAGAAAAAAGGCAAAAAAAACTTGACCACTTCTGGAGGTATACTGTATATCAACTTTGTTTTGGGACATGTGTAACCCACATGAAACATTGGGCTACTAAACCAGTTTATGTTATTTGAGTGTGGTACCCAGAGTGTGCACTAGAGTGCGAGTGAGCCCTGTGGTAAACTTGAGTTTCACACGTGTGCCTTAGTCACGTTCCCTTTGAAGCACGCTGCCGTTTTGGACTGTATGAGTCGTGAGGGAGTGGCAGGGGTAACTCCACAGACACTTTGAAGAAATCCAGGTGAGCACAAATGATGTTAGCTTCAGCTAATGTGTATATCTATTAGGTTAACTTGACTGAAATAGACCTATATATATATATATAAAACCAATCGGGAATTGTAAGGACATTGTCCTAATGTTTTAAAGGCTTTGGTGTACTCCAGATCATTGTAAATGTTGTCTTAACGATCTAGAAATGCTAAAAGTTAGTGCGCTAATGCTAGCGCTAGCTGCTGACGCTAGTCTCATATCCCCTTTTCAAGGCTGGATTAGCATTTTGACCCATGAGAATGTGCTTTTTGCACTTTAAATCATTTTTTTTGGTTAGAACACCATTGAAATTGTAGTTTTAAGCCAGATTAAAGCTGCTAGAAGCTGTTTTTTTGTTATAACATCATAAATATTGTATAAAGTTCATAATTTACATTGTTAATAGCATTTAAAAAGATAAAACATTTAATAAGGATATTATTGATATTTCATTCAGATGTGAAATGGATTTAGTAATTCATAAGTGTTACATTGCATGTTAAAAATGGTCTCTTATTGATGTTTTGTCATTATAAAAATGTGTTGATGCTAAAAAAAAATTAATCTATAATAATTCATTATGAGTTTAAAGCTGATTAAGCTTAAATTTAAAATATGAAAATGTGTAAATTGATTTATTATAATGAAGTTGTCCTAAAACTATGGATAGTTATAATTCTCTTTCGAGGGTAGATGAGGTCTCATAACTATAGAATGATAAACAGAATTATTTACTTTCTACATTTTGTATGTAGATTGGTTTTATAGCTGGATCTTGAATGTGATGGCAAGCCAAGCCTGAATGGACTGCGAACAGATGTAACTGGGGTGGCCAGCCGGGACATCAGTTCACAGAGACCCTTCACTGGAAACCAGAGTTCATAGGATCAGAGATAAGACAAAACACTTCACTACCCGGGTAGCAACACTGATGAAACTGAACTCTGACTTTTGACTTTTATTTTGGGGAAAAGAGCTCTATTTTATTTTGGGAATCATTGTATTTTATTTTTATAACATTGTCAACAACACCTATTGCATTTTTTCCAATTGGTGAAGTAATAAATCACCGTTGTTCATCTTTCAGTAAGTGTTGTTCTTACTCTTGGTAGAACCTGGTAAATGTATAGTGCCCATCCCATACTGGTCCTCTTTAAGTGCTCTACACATGTATTTGGGGCTGCACATGAACCTTTTGTTTGTGTCTCACCCACTTCCCCAACCTGCGTATAGAGAAGAAACTTCATAATTTTATGCTTTAAAGGTTACTCATGTACGTCTGTAAGAACACATAAAGTACCAATGAAAACCGTGTTGACTGACGGGTTGAATGAAGTTTAATGTTGAAGTGTTCTGAGCACATTTTGTTTCTGCAGTTTGGAGCCTTTACAAAGGTGGTGAAACATTCTCTGTTTGCTGCAGAAACTCCCAATCTGTGACCTGTGAGAAAATGTAAGAGGAAAGGTAGGGAGGAAGTCATTTTCCACTCCACTGACTCCATTTACACTGCAGTGAATCTGAGGCTGAGGCAAAACACAGTCCAGAGAAAAGAGGAAAATATGCAGTTTTGAGTGGATGAAAGTGGCAAATGTCCAGTTTGATGTCTACATTAATTCATATCTAGTATTATTTCGAGTTGGACAGTCCTCAATAGTCGACTACTCACCTCCTTTACAGTCTACTATCCAAAACACATTCACAACTTCGCTGCCTGTCTGCTCACCCACAACTAGATCTGAGACTATACCCAAGAACTCCGTAAACCTCCACCGGCTTCCCATCCCTCTGCGTATCTACTTCAACCTGCACACAATCACCTAAAAAAGCCCTACAATAACCTGGCCCCTTCATACCTGACTGAACTCCACCGCCACACCCCCAACCCTCCGACTAGGACCAAGTTCAAGAAATAGGAAGACGGGGTGTTTTCTATTGCTGCCCAGCCTCTGGAGGTCCCTACTGGACCACATTAGGAACTCTTAATCACTGCCCAGATTCAAGAACTCACTCAAAACCCACCTTTTCAAAATAGCACATCACCTGTAACATCACCATTATTGCACTATTTTTGTGTGTGTGTTTTGTGTGTTGTGTATGTATATTTTGTGTTAAGCGTCTTTGAGTTTCTTTAAAAGTGTGCCTATATAAGTAAATGAGTTACTGTGATTATCAATAATATTTAATAATATAATAATAAATATTTTACTTGATGAAGTAATGCTGTGTTTTGTTTGCTTTTGATTAATTTGTGGTACTGTTTGTAACTAGTTTTACTGTAAATTTATGTTACGTACAATTAACTTTTCGAAGGAAAGGGATGTGATGGTCTTTCTGTGTGGAGGCAGCATGTCCTCTCGGCCCTACCGTGTCTTCTCTCTGGCTTCTTCCCACTGTCGAAATGTAAAAGTTAACTGTTCAATATGTACTGCACATAGTGAATAAATGTGATGGTGAATTGTTGTCTCTCTGTGCAGATTAACTGGAAATTATCCAGGGTGACTGGGACGGTGGCATATGGCAAGAGATTACCTGAGTGTGCTCTCTACTACACTACACAATAAATCTATAATAAAGAAAATTTGTAATATAATTTTGTTATAACCTCACTCTTTTAGAAGATATGGTAAACAAACATGGGGTGACAGTGAGGTTGCACCGAGAAAGATCTGCGCCCTCTACTGGCTAAAAGTTACCCTGTTTTGTTTTAATAATCATGGTTAACTTATAAAAACACTGAAGTTATTTATTTATTATTTAAGTTATTTCCCCTGAAACCAATTTTTAATTAATTCTTGACATGAACCATAAACTAAAACCCTTTATTTAAAATAGAACAGAATAGACTGGGGTTTTTTTAGTGAAATTTTTAAGACAAAGTGCGCCAGCTTGGACAGATACTCCACTTTGTACCAACATCACAACTTGAATACAGTCCTCAGATATTTATTGATAAGGAACAGTCCTGTGCAGGTTTTAAGCACCACTTGTCTCCTTTAGTGGGAACAGGCTACATCTTAAAAAGTTACATAGTGTTGCTTAAATGTTTAAGTCTTGACCAATATTTAAACCAAAATGACATGTATAACTCATATTTTAGCATCCACAATCCCCCCAGGGATAGATGCTAGAATGGCAATGTAGTAAATGTTTATGTCCTCCTCTTGTACAGTACTAACTTTGACCACCAGGGGGAAGTGTTGACTGAAAACACCACAGTCTCTGCAGTGTACTCAAGCCTCTCCGCAGACTGACAGAGGCACGCACTGTTCAGAACATGAAGAGGGAAAAACAGGTACACTTCACAATAACTCGAACTGAAGTTTTGGGTTCCATTTTGTCTACGTGATTGTGAAAAGGTGTGATTGACTTTGAGGTGCCTTTACACTTTTCTCTTACATTAATTAGTTAATTAGTCAAATAAAAGCATGATTGTATGTACATCTTTAAATGTATTCCCTTTATCCCCAGTGTTAAATACTCTTACCTCAAAAATGTACAAATAGCTGTGTTATTTGTTAATCTAATGTGGCCGAGCCCTTGAATTTACCGCGCCCTCAGCTAATATATGAATAAATATGGCATTCTTCTAAAACCACAATGTGTTATGTGCAGGATTAGCCACTGTTTCTGAATTCAGGTGCAGATAAAGTCTGAGCACCCAGAGCCTATAGAAATGCTTTATATGCTGTGAGGACAATGCTGAATGATTTGCCGCAATGCAAATAAAACAGATGGCAAAGTGGACAGCCCATCAGTGATGCTACAGTTTACAGTTCACTCAGTTTGTAAAAGTAGAATTGTAAATCCATCAGTGTTTATATAGTCACCTAATATTTTAATTGTGCAAAATGTTGAACATATAGGAACACACCAGGCAGAACTATCTTAAACAGCTTTTATTTGTTATTATTCATTTACGGTTGTGTTTTTTTCGTGTGAATGTCAATCAACTTATGACACTTCTTTAAATTTGAAATGCCATGTTTGCTCACATTCATTCACTTGAGTTAAATAACATCCCTGCAGCTAAATTAAAGCCAAGCTGTATATTTTGAGATGTGTTTTTTCATGCCCTACACTTAATTTAACCATTTACTGATTATTAAAAGACAGGAGTGTTTGGTGGAGGAGACTTTACCTACATTTCTACTAAGCACCAGCTATCGTTAGCTGACAAGACACTTAGTGAGCAACGCAAGTGACAGCATAAGCCTGTGTTCCTATGAGTTATTCTAACTGTAAAACAAGTAAAACACAAAACTTGGCTCAAGAGTAATGTAACTGCAGTATTTATGCATTGTCCATCTTTAAACGTACACACACAACACATTAAAAGGCTCGGTTATAATCAGAACTGTCCATCAAGTCCATACCTTGTAGAATCAACCTTGGAAAATAGACCTACATTATGAATGTCTAGGCCTGGCCTATTTGAACACATTAACATTACAATAATTCACAGAACAGGCAGTTTGATTTCTGTTTGAATAAGAATGTAATTATACTCCAACATGTTTTAACTAATTTTTTTATTGTTTTTTCTTATTATTCCTGAGCCCCAGTGGTTTAAGGCAATTTAGTTGATTAAGTTTCACTTTTCTTTTTTTTTTTTCATGTGGAACTTCATAACTAATGGCCGATAGAGGGGACAGATCCCTCTACAGACTCTCTGCGTTGTTACGTCAGTGGTCCCATATTCATGGACATCAATTCTTTACAAATTGGAAGAAAACAAGACGTCTTCTGAAAGGTAGGGTAATTTTAGTGTATTTTGTAAAAACACAACTCTGCTACGGTCCAGTGTATTGGCCTATTTCTGCACCATCTATTTGATTGCTGTAAAGCACATCCAGCAGGAAACTTTCATTTCTGTCCAGCTGAGTGTACTGTGTCAGTGAGATAGACATGATTCTTCTGATGTCTAAGAACCATCAAAATGATTTGGGGAATATTAATGTTTGGTTTAAAAGTCACATGGTGCTCCTTTAAGTCAAATCACCATCAATTCTATTTCTACTGGGCTTGTTCTTAGACAACAGTGTGACCCTGCAGGTCAACACTGCAGTTAAAATGCATTGAAATTTCATTCTGCACTTTTGCCACTGAATACACCACAAAAAGCCACAGTCTCCATACATACCCCAGCATGCCTTCTGAACTGAAAATCATATTGTTTGTTAAATATATACATGAAACATCATCTACATTATGTCTCCCTTTGATGTGATTGCCCCTAGATTAATTGCACTAGACCAGCATAAATCCAAATCCAATAGGTTTCATCTTTGAACTACTTTTTATTGTACAGTATGTTGAGCTGTATATCAGCCTCAAGATCATATATTATCTCCACTTGACTGACTGTTGCATTTGAATGCAATGAGCCCACATCTGTCGACATAATGAATATTGCTCTCATACGTGAGGCTGTAAAGTCATCCTCCTGTGTATCACTGAGCTCACGCTAAAGCCATAAACCCCGACCGGTAGACTGGGTATGAACTCAGTGACTTGTATGAGGCTCTTTTAATGTGAGCAGTGTGTACCAGGAGCCTGTGGGCATGTTTTAAATGCATATACAATGTACTGTTTCTGAAATACTGCTGCCTGTTGGCCACTGGGACACATAGACTGTATAGAAAAGTGCAATATAAGGTCATTGCCTCTCTATTGCCCCCTTGAGTGTGGCTGTGGTACACATCAGTAGCCCAATTTCCGTATAAGATGAGCTCAAATTATGCATGAGAAAATACTTCTGGGGTTTTAGTGCCGCCTAATAAACCCTTACATCTCCCAGTTCTAGCCTTTTTTTCTCAAATGGCCTCATCGATTGAGTTTACTAGAATGGAATTGGACAAAAATGTGTGAATTTAAACCTCCTAGACTACTAGATGTCATTTTGACCCCATTGGACCCTTGCACATGCACGGAATTATTTTATAATGTATATTTGTCTGTGTATTTGGGCCACTCAGCAAGATATACACAGAATTTTGAGCCATGCTGACATTTTTAAACTTGAAGTACATTAGAGACCAGACAAACAAAATAAACAGTAATGGCAGCTGAGGTTCTGTTTGTGGATTTACAGATTAATGACCTCACAGTTTTCTATTACTTTTTGTCATAATGTTGTTTGTCAGTCCCTAGAGGAGTCTGGACTTGTTTTTTTAGCTTTTGTAGAGGAATTGTATGGAGATATTTTGACAAAGACTCGTTGGACAAGAATATTTAAACACAAAATATCTGTGTCTGCTGGAAGACAGGCTCAGTGAGTAGGGTTCCAGATCCACTTGACTTCTGCGGGTCTGGCGGCCAGAAGAACTCTATTTTCCAACTTTGTTGTGTTCATGTGCTTTCATCTCTGAAAGTTGAAGGGTTTTTTTACTGTACATAATCACATACTATTACATTTTTGATAGTACAGTGGTCCCTCATTTATCGCGGAGGTTATATTCTAAAAGTAACACGCAATAGGCGAAATGCACAAAGTAGTCAGCTTTGTTTTTTACTTTATACACTTTTCTCAGACAGGCATTAACATTTTCTCACATTTCTCTCTTATCTAAACACTCTCAAAGTTCAAACCTTAGCATCTTCCTCTGCCTTTTGGGTTGATTGATTGACAATGGTCTACTGTCCCTTAGCCAATCAGGACGCAGAACACAATGCGCGAGTTCTCCCTTAGCCAATCAGGATGCAGAACACAATGTGCCTTCATACGCTGTAAAAAAAAAAAAAAAAGCATGCAAAATTGCACTTAAAAAATCTGCAAAACAGCGAGGCCACGAAAGATGAACCGCGTTATAGCGAAGGACCACTGTAATGTTATTTTCTTGCATTTAACTGGACTCACAAGTCATATTTAACTTGACCTTTTTTCCCATTTAAAGCTTAAGACTTATAAATTTGTAGATGTACTGTAGTATCAGCTTAAGTACCTGACTGTTATGGGTTAAATTATATACTAAGTGTAACTAGAAAGTGACTATTAAGTGAGCAATAACTTAGTGTAGGCAAAGAGTTTGATTGGCAATATGCTAGTTAATCAGACAGACTATTTAATCTGTTTGGAAAGTCAAGCAGCAAATTTTGACCCAAAGTTTTGTTTCTGAGTGCTAAAAAGAGGTTAAGTGCATGAAAACACTATTCAGTCTTCACTATTCACAAATTTCAATATTTCAAACACAATGAAAAATAAAAAGGTTTTTTGTTTTATTTTATGGACAATTTGCACTTGATTTAAAGACAATATTTTGGCAAGTACTTGCACTGTGGTGGTTCAAAAGAGTATTGGGTTAAGAGAGGTACGCTAGGGTTAATGCAGGGTGACATTAGGTTGTAGTCTAATAGTTTGGGTTAGGTATACTGTGGTTAGGGTATGACTTTGTGACATCCTGTTTAATGTACCAAAACCATATAGAAACCGACATATGTGCACTGGAGCCTGGAATTGAAGCGAGGATCCATAAAAAGGTGTGTTCAGATTTTTATGGTCGCCGTGCTCGGGGGCGTTCCACAGTGCAGTAATCACAGCCGGCCACACAGCAGCTCCCAGTTTAATGTTGTGTGTCAAATGGATCCGGAGCGGAGAAACGAGCAGCACACGAGTCCTACAGGAGTCAGGTGTGTTCATCTGACCTTCAAATCAAGGCTTTCTAAATATGGGAAGCAATAACACACCTATAAGTTTTTCATTTTGCCCAACCATGAAGTGCTGACCTCTGGGACCAAATGTGTGACTGACATTTCCTTCAAAAAACACCTGAAAGTTTTAAGAGGAAATAAGTCTTCTCTTCCTAATGTCCAAACTAGTAGCAGTTTTAAAAATGTTCATAATGCACATCAACAATGATAATTTATAATATGGGCCTACTATTGCTATACTATTTTCTCCGACACGAGTAATCTGGAGTAGATAAAAAGCAACTGATTGCCATCTAACCAGTAACATTCAGGTGTATTTTTGCTAAAGGTATATAGGATTTATTAGCATGTATTGTTTTTGTTTTTTTATTGAAATATGTTAAATGCTAATGAATCATTTTACTAGCTAATTAATGAGTCATAATGTAAACAGAAACATTTAATATGATTTGATTTAGCAGCAGTATCACTTTGTACCACTAGATGGAGTCTTGAGCTATTGCAAAAGTGAAAATACAGTGGGTAAACGAAACAGAGTGACCGTCCAAGTTTGTGTTTTGATCCCATGTTATTTTAGTAATCATAAGAAAGTCTATTTGCAGTTTAAGTTGGTGAACCAATTTGGTTCAGTTTCATTTTTTATGTATTTATTTATTTATTTATTATCAAATAAAAGCAGGAAAGGTTACTATGCTGTTTTAGTGGATTTGGGCTGGGTCTGTGACTGCTGAATTGTTCCAGTAATACACCTTTAATGCACCTTTATCTGGGGCAGCTGGCATGTTGTACTTTTGTCACATTTTTTTTAAACCATAAAGCAAAATCATAAAATATATTCACATTTTTTATTCTAAAACCCCCAATAACACACATAACACATTGAAAAATACCAAAACTACAACATTTCAATATGCTGTTTAACATTTTGGCACCATTACCTTTAATTTCACGTGTCAAAACTACATACAACCTAATTAATAGAAAACTGCCTGCTGTGGCCTTGATGCAACCAGGTGGAACGTAACATATGGACTCAAGAACAACACTTGCCAGTTCATGTGTGGCTTTCTCAACGTGTCAAGAGCTGTGTGCCAACTTTGACGGATGAACAACCTGGAAATGTCAGACCTCATGCCTGGGAGCACAAGGCAAAAGGGATTTAAGAAGAATCTGCTTCGGTTCCCACTAGATTCACAATGAATGGCTCACATCATTCAGTTCGATGGACGTCTGTGAAATAGTGCATAGCGGTGTAGCAAGGCTAAAAAATAGAGTTATGTCAATAAATATAAAAGAAATATAGACCTATATCTATATTGTTTCATAATTGAAGCATCTGAACTAGATTTTTCTTTGTAGGTCAAAGCAAAACCTGAATGTCATGAGTTTGGTAGTGTCCTGTTCCATTAAACTTTTTAAAATATGAAGATTACTGTAAGATACTTTTCACTTTACCTTGAGTATATTTGTGAAAGAAAATGTAGGAAAAGGTAAGGTGTGAGAAAGCAGTACCCTCGTGTCCCATTTCACCTTCCTCTGGGCTCATTTCCAAATCTCGATCGCCTCTTAATCAAACAGTTGTGTTTGTTTTCCTCTGTTCCAATTATTCTGGCTTTGTTTCATTACATTCTGCAGCAGAACGAGAAAACCTAAAGTCTGCTATTTTCTGACCACTGCAAGAGGGAGAACCATGTAATGGACTGGGACACAGCCAAAATATTTGGAACAGAGCACAACAAACATGGTCATTGGATTAAGGAGGCAATCGAGATCTGGAAACGAGCCCAGAGGACGGTGAACCGTGAGGACTGGGCCTGCTGTAGTCTGACCTGGATAAATCTGCTGACAAGACACGTCACAGTAACATCATGACTCTTCTGAAGAGGACTGAAGGTAGCAGTCGAAATGTGTCAAGGTACGATACTCAAATAAAAACGGAAAGATGTTCTTTCAAACTGTGAGTGCACTGCTTGTCAGTTAGAGTTGAGTATGGGTGAACAAGCTGATCAGGAAGGCAAAGTCAGTTGGAGAGGCTGTGGCAGAGAAGAGAATAATTCATTCGATGAACTGAATATTACTACAGTCTTTTGTTCAAAACATCTTGTGTGGCCCCATGTTTTTTTGTTCTAGTCATGTTTGTAACCTTTTTAAAAAATGAAGATGACAAATAGTTATTGAATTGTGTCAGGTAACTTATTATTAGTAGTAAGTCTAAAGTAACTCAATACTTTGTGGTCGTAGATAGTAGTTTATAGTAGACAAATGGACACCGTGTATTTTGACCAGGCCACTTCTCGGTAAAAGTGGAGTGGAGTCTGCACAGAGAGGACGAGGAAAAAGGGAACTGGCTCCAAACTAAGGGCATGAATTGATTTTGGAGTCTGTATTTTTGGAAGGACATTTATTGCTCATCCTGTTGGTCACCCTTCAAGAATCAGTCACTCAGTTGCCTTTGTGAAAGCAATTTGTCATCATTTTGTTGAGATCTGTGATGTGGAATTGATTTGTGTATGAGTGAAACCATAAATGATGAATGGGAGCAGCAACTACTTTGTTATGGATTTGTCATTGAAATGTATCTGACCCCAAAACAGAGGTATGTCAGTACTGTAATGTAATCAAAAGCACAATCTAAGGGGGAAAAAAAGAAAAGGAATGTCAGGTGCTGTTTTGGAGCAGCTCCAGAATTGAATGGATTTGTCCTTGGGATGTTCATGAACCTTTCTTAAACAGGTTTCACATAAATGAGGAGATTTTCCGCACAATCCTTTCTAAACACAAACAAATATTATCTGATCATTTTTTGTTGGCCTCCCAGTGGTGCATCCTTGAGTGAAGTCAAAATGTAAACGGAAAGCGATTGCCTTATTTGCATTTAATATGATGTTCTATTAAAATTTTCAATTTCAGAACTGCAGTGGTACTGATCAGTCGAGGTGACTTTGGGAATACTCCAACTGAATATGTGTTTGTTGGAGTTCCCATTCTGTACTGTCTTCCATTGTTGCCATTCATATCCTATAAACTTTTCTCAGATGGATTATTTCTAGATATGGATTTTTTTTATAGATACATATTTAAAAATATTTAAAATTATATGCTAAATATTTCCTTTTTTTAAGATTTTTTTTTTTTTTTTTTTGGCTTTTTGGCCTTTATTGATGGTGTAGCTGGACAGGAAATGGGGTGAGAAAGAATGGGGAATGACATTGAGCAAATGACCCGACCGAGATTCGAACCCAGGTCTCCTGTGTTCTAGGCGTATGCTCTACCTGAACTGCCAGAAGTGCCCTGCCCCCCGCTAAATATCTCCTCATTTACTGATCAATATCATCATGAGGCAAGTTAAAGTCATACAACCACATTACTTACACTTTTTTATGTTATGCTAACAACAGATATGCAGTAATGCAATAAATGTAATATATGTATCTCTTTGGTACTTAAATGTTTTTTTTTTATGTATAAGGTTGAAAACATAGGTCTACATTTCACTTGCGAGATTGAGTTGCAGTCTTTTATAAGTCTCCTGGTACTCAAGACTAGTTTATTTCTTAAGGGCAGTCCTGAGCACACTTGTATTGGTCTTGTATCAGAAAGAGTCCCACTCATTAGTTTCTAGCATAGTACTGGTTTATGACATATGGGGGTCTGTATTTGTAATCAAGACTGGTCATGTGTTATTATAGTATTTGGATGGAAAACTTCTACCAAAAACATCACTCAAGTTTGAATTTTGCTGTCTTTACCAAACACTGGCAAAATTACTATAGGTTTGTCAACGGTATGACATTAGACTTAGGTCCCCTTTAGACCTGGCATTTAAATCCAGAGTATCCAGTGTGTTCAGAGTAATAGTGTATCACAGAGATCAGATGTAAGGACGCTCACTTGGCCCAGACACCAATGAAATGAACTCTGTGGGTAGTAGAAGTAAATGGTCAGAGTAATAATGTTTATACTAATCAAAAGTATAGTCTGAAGATGGGTAGGGGTAGCAGTTTTCTTTGTGGATCAATAAAGTTAAGGAGTAAGTCCATCAGAGCAACATATGAAGTTAGAGAGGCTACACTGAGATGGTTTAGGCATGTTCAGAGGAGGGAGAGAGAATATATGAGAGGAGGGTTTAAGGATGTAGTGAAGGAGGATACGAAGGTAGTTGGTTTGAAAGAAGAGGATGCAGGGGATAGGGACAGATGGAGGCAGATGAGTTACCGTGGTGACCCTTGAATTAAACGCAGCAAAGGAGAAGTTGTTTTGCTATTAGGTGGGAAAGTGTGAGAGGGAGTTAATCGGAGTACGCTCATATCTCGATCAAGCCCTCTCAGCTGAATTTCACACCTTGTAGTGTTAATGGTAAAACTGACTTGTTTGTAGCGTTAAAACTGATGCAGTAACCTTTGCCTCGTTTATAATTTTAGGCATTTTTAGGCAACAGCTTCTTCAGAAAGTGCATGAACCCGTCATAACTCTTATTAGCTTTTTGCTACATTATGGCGCAAAACGACTAACAAACAGGATATGCAATGGCAGCGTGACCCAAAATGTGCCCCCTTCGCTGGTTTAAAAATAAGTCAGTATGGCTCCTAACGCTGCTCTTTGTGTTTTTCTCATGTGTTTACGTGTTACTCTGTGTCTGTGTCTGACTCTGGAGCATGCTCAGTGCGCTGTTTCCAACCTTAATCAGAGTAAGCCTTAAATATGCAGTAGTCATTATCAAGGTGTGTGAGTCCTAATTCCACAAATGCGAATGACTGCTCCCCCAATCGGATCAAGGTGTTTACAGCAGTGTAAAACTCCAGTTATAATTGGACTAAGGCAATAATAAGAACTTCTGTACCTGTATGGAAACGCACTGTTTGTCAAGACTCAAATTATTCCCCGTAAGTCAGTCTTTTTAAAATTTCATCTCTGACTTAAAAATCAACGTGTTCATATTAAATTTTACAGTCTATAAAACACAATACATACACTGCTGTGAGCTAAGTGTACTGTCACCATCCTACCCCTCCTCCTTCTCAACATACGGTGCTGATAATGAATCCCATATGACGTCTCTGAAGTCTAGTCCTTTGAGACACCTCTTATTTCCATTACTGTGATGACAGATAGCGTGCAACCTACGCCGAGCGCTATTCTTATTTTACACTATTCAAGCTTTGGATCCCTGAGAGCTTCAAACACATTACTTCAGATCCAATGGCGCAAAGTAGAAATGATATGGAATGATATCGCATGAGTACATACACATACAAAGCTGAGTCATAAGATGCAGAAGGTGGTTATTCAAATCCTGCCACTCTTCCTCAGCTAGGGCCCGTGTCCTCATTAGCAGTGGATTTTCTTTTTTTTACATTTTGGGATTCGGTGTTCCCGTCTTTGGTATGAGGATTTTGACGAGTGTCAGTGCGAGAGACGGCAGTCTGTTTGCTCCTCTGCAGTCAGAAGTGGGCACATGGAGACTCGGATGTGAAACGTGATGAGCATTACCTGTTCTGCTATAGTTAGAAAACATGAGACTCTTCCCAAAGTAACCCTCCCTGTTGTTCACTTGATAAGAGAGAAAACACAACTTGAAAGAAACACACTGTTGTCTGGATATGTTTGCTGCTCAAGCTCTTTATTCATTGTTTCAAGTGATAAATGTTGCCCTAGCACCTTCATGTTTTATGCATACACAGTGTATTTAAGAATTATTAATTGCTGCAGATGTTTTAAGCCAACCTATTTATTGATTTATGATTTTTTTATTTGTGCATAAGAGTAGCGTACTAAAAGAAGCTAACATGCACAGTCTGTCGATTGGAGGTGGAAATGGGAATTAATGTTGCAGATGGAGATGAACTAAGACAAAAAGGGAATACCACCACTCTCTTTTATTATTATTTTATTAGCCATTATTATTATTTATCTATGTATTTATTTTTTTCACCTTTTTTTATTATTTTATTTACTTTATCCTTCACCTACTATTCTCTTCCTTCCCCTTTTTTTTCTCTCCTTGCCACTCCCACACATATAATACATATCCAACCCTTCCTGCTCAAATCAAATTGAAATTGTGAAATGTACTGTACTCACAAATATGCCACTGTCTCGTGTCTGTCAATATTTGTCTTGTATATTTTTTTATTTACATTTTGTATACTGCACTGCGCTTGTCTTTGTCATATGTATGTGTCTATCACTTAATAATAATTTAAAAAAAAAAGAAAATGAGAATTAATAGGAAAAAGAAAAAACAGAACCCTAACCCCCTACGACAACACACATTTTAGTAATTGTTTAATTTAAATTTTTGTTTTTCACTTTGCTGCTCTTTTCTTTATTTGTTTGTTGTTTCTCTGTGTAAACAGACGTAGTCGGTGATGGAGTGGAGTGCTGTGCAGACTTACCAACCAATGGGAGCGTCCCTTAGTTGAGACCCCTTCTATGGGAGCTTGTGATTGGCCAAAGACGCAGTTAGTGCTGAACAATGATCTCATGTATTAAAATCCTTGATAATAAAGCCTAGATGATGTCTTAATGTCTGTTTATTTCAGAGATTTTTATTACAAGATGCTATTAGATATTTAGATATATATAATTAAATAAAAACGTTTCACACTGTACTTAAATTATGCCCTTGTGGTAAAATGCATGTTCCAAAAACAGTCAATGTACTGCTTTGTTTTGTTATCCAACAAACCTAGCAATATTTTTTTTCAGTATTTTATAATTCTCACTTTGCAAATGAAAACATTACATTTTCTGAATTTAAAGTAAACAAAATCTTCTTCTTCTACTGTTTATTGCAGAAGTAAACAGCTATTCCTCCAGCCTAAGCGGCACTGAAACAAAAGAGCATTTTTTTTCATTAGAAGGAACTTTCGGGGTTTGAACATACTGCACACCCCTTAACTACTTCACATAAACATTCTTAAGAGTTTCTGTTGTAACTCTCAAACAATGACCATCCTTTCTCTGGTTCAGTGTTTACATAATCACAATCACTGTTCTTTTGGCGGCTCGTGTTTGATTAAATAATGATACTGAAGTCATTTGTTTTCAGAGGAAATGGAAATGAAAGTGTGTCTGTGTTTACTCTGCTCCTTTGTTTAAATAATGATGCAGTGTGCTCAGTAGTAAACATGGCTCATGTATCACTTACTTGTGAGGAGCAAAAAAGCTATTTAGACGAGGCTGCCAGGTTTAAATCAGATGGATTAGCTTCTGATGCTGAGATATTTGCAATCAGACAGGATCTTTGTGCTGTTATGTAACATTATAAGCTCCTCTAAAATGTAAAAATGCTTAAGTAGTTTATATGTTTAGTTGATTGGCCATTATCACAAACTCTGTCTCACTTTGATTATTATTTTTCTTAACTGGATCCTGTACAGTGAAGCTGGATTAGAGGGTTAGCGCGGTAACCTTAGGCTTAACTATGGGTTTTCAGTATCATGTGGCTGGTTCTTTCTATTGAGGTCAATCTCTATGGAAACTGAACAGCTAACCTTCTCCGGAGCAGGTTAAGATCCAGATTGAAGACAGAAATATGGCACACTGACCAATCAGCAACAAGCAACAAACTGCCGGTGTCGAGGAGGAGAGATTGTTGTGTCTGGATAAGTAGCGCTGAACCCAGCCTACAGCCACTCTGTGAAGTGACAGCATATAAATGGTTAGATATGGGTTTAAACATGTGAATGGAATTATGCTCTGAATGAAAAGAAAATTATGTTGAGATGAGCTGATGAATATACTGTACACGCTTCTGTCGGTTGTTAGTCTTTTCTTGGTTTGTATGTGTCGTTTATTTGGTTTCTGGTGCTGTTTGTTTTACTTTAGCTACTCTTTGTGTTAACTCTATTCATGTGATTGGTCATTTGTTGCTAACGCCGCCTGTTTCACAAAAACACACTCACAGGTCCACAGAGAAACCCAGCGTTAAGTTAATGAGTTGATAACCTGCTTTATTTATTTATTTATTTATCCCGGAAAAATCCATTGAGAATAACAATCTCTTTTTCAAGGATGTCCCAGCCAAGATGAGCAGCAGTACACTATGTAGTAGTCAGACTATGCAGATATACAACATAATCACTATTATGTACAATCACGGGAATAGATCAAGCAGTAAAACATCAAATCTTCAAGAAACTAGACGTTGCAGGTGCAGATGGTGACTAAAAGCTCGGATAATCTTTGTTTAAAACTAGTCAAAGGGATGAGAGACCCCAATCTCAACCTGACCTGCAGATCATTCCAGGACCCCAGCCCAAAACAGGATAGGCTTTGTGATACCAGTGATCCAGACTGTGATTGTTACTGTTAGGAGAGACATATCTTCATAGTACAGGGCCCTTCTCAAGATCTGGACAGTGGAGAAGAAACACAGTCCTCCAATGAAACAGCTGCAACATTGAGACGGAGTGATGGTAGCTTGACATCCCATCACACATGCCTTTTAGTCTTACTCCTCTCTCTTCCTCCTCCTCTCTCCTCTCTGTGTCTCCTCTGTGGGCCGGCCTAAGATCGGAGCAGAGGAGGGAAGTGAGGAAACTAAGACCTACTCCAATATATCACTTTATAAACATGCGTAATGAATTAAACACATTTTTGCATTTTTGCTCCCTCCTCTGATAACAAGCCTGTCAATACAAGATAAACTGTGGGGCCACACACTAAACACCCACCCCTGAGTGCGCCCCTGCGTCTTTCCCTTTTCTCCAAACTGATAATGAGCATCGTGACGACCCCTGGACTCCATCCACACCTCCTCGCGTCCAGCTCACACCTTTCTATTGAAACCACGCACTCTTCCAAGTCCACGCTCCTCCTCAGACCCGCCCCCTTTCCTTATTTGGCCACGGGTTCCTTCCTGAGCTCGTCAGATGGATGTGGAGCGGGACGCAGCGGCACACTCCAGCTCTGGATCACCTCCAGTGCGCTGCGTCCGCGAAGCCGTAACAATCCACCATGTAATTAAAAAAAACGTGACGCGTGGAAATAACCGACCTGGACCGTTTTGTTGTTTACTGACTTCATTTTTTTTTTTTTTTCCCGTGGGTTTTGCGTCGGGGAGCAGAGCTGTGGCATGGTGTTCGCTCGTGGCTCGTGTCCGCATCAGCATGGGAACTGCGGTGTCCAAAAGGAAGAACCTGAGGAGTGACGCGATTTCTTCTGTGGCGGCCAAAGTTCGGTGAGTGTCCGTGGGATGGATGCGAGTCTGGAGTGGTGTCTGCGCGCGCTGCAGCCTCACGCAGGGAGCACACGAGTCCACGCTGCCTCTGCGCTCGAGAGAGTTTAGAAAGGAGAGATGGAAGTGGATTTAAAACCGGTTTGGTGTTGTTTTGTTCTGGACTTGGGGATTGTCCTTAGAGCTGGTTCAGGAATAGTTCAATCCAGATTGTTCTGGTTCTTTCAGCGGTGATTTTAGTGCTGTTTATTTTTCCGAGGTTTATTTTTGATGTAATCCTGGTTTAGATTAGTTATGTCTATGTCAGATCTTTTGTTTTACTTTTATTGAAGTTGTAGTTCAAGCCAGAATTTTGTTTTGTTTTATTCCTGCATTTAACAGAACCTTCTTTTGCTTTAGTTCCAGTGAAGAGCTGGTTTTAGTCTTACTTGAGTCATTCATTAGTCATTCTTTCATTAGGTGCTGCTGTTATTCCTGGTTTAATAAGATTTTTGTCGTGATTAAAGTCCAGAGTTTAGTCTGTGTGTAACACTTGTTTGATGAATCCGGATTTTAACTTGTTTTCACGGTTTTGTTTCTCATTCGTGCTGATCCAGTCCTAGGGCAGTCTTGATTTTAGTAAATTCTCAAATGTGATCATATTTTGGTATCTTTAAGTCTTGGTTTATTTGTGCTTTGGTGCTGGTTCATTTCTTTTATCAGGTCCCTGGTTAAGTCCTGGTTAGATGAGTCTGCATTTTGCCTGAATTGAGGAATCTGGTTTAGTCTTGTTGAGCTGTGGGCACATTAGTCCTGGTTCAGTCCCAGTTTAGTCCTGAATTTCCTCAAGGTTTATTCTTAGTTGCTCTGAATTTAGTCCTAGGGTTTAGTTTTGGTTAAAGTGCCTGGTTTAGTGCACAGTTTAGTGCTGCATCAGTTTTGCTTTCGTCCCAGTTTAGTTTGGAACTTCTCCTGGTTTTAGTCAAAGGTCTGTGTTTAGTCCTGTCATCGTAGCAGTCCTGGTTTAATTGTGCTTTTGTGCATTTGTTGGATTCTTGGGTTTTATTCCTGGTTTACTGGTTAAGTCCCAGTTTGTCTTTTTTGTCCTGATTCAGCTCTGGCTGGATTAGTCTGGATTTATCATAGTTTATTCATGGTTTGTTTAATTCCTGGTGTAATCTTGGTTTATTCATATTCAGTCGCAGTTGAGCCCTGGCTTTATTCTTCTATTCTAGTCTATTGTAGTTTTGGTGCTTGTTTTATTGCTGAATTTAAAAACTGACATCCTTAGACAACTCCTTCTTGCTGTGTGCTGATACACATTTTAAACCATTCTGAGGACACTTTTGTCTCTCACTTTATTGTGTGGAGCCTGCCATTTAAAACACATTACATTTGTGGCTGATATCTGTTCCCCAGAGTGTGTTTCATCCTGCTGGTCACGAGCTGGAGTCTGGTGCAGTCTGTGCACACTGTGTCCTCCTGCAACACTTCCTTCTTTTACATTCAGCACATTCAGCTGTTTTTAATACAACTGTATTGTTATTCTTCCCTGTTACTTGAATATGGTAATGATATTCAATTGAACACTATTCTGTCTGCACCTTTTCATGAGCCTCCTATCTCATCTCAATGAGCCACAGATAAGACCTCTTATACTTGACACTGCAGTAGATTTGAATACAGCTCATAAAGAAGCTGGAGAAATGAACCACACACAACTGTATTATTGTGGCATTAAGATGTATTGGTTTACTTCAGGGTGTTATGTGCAAATTAGTGAAACTGTTTCCACTGTTGCCTCTAACATCACAAACCCATAGAGCAGTGGTGTCAAACGTAAAGTAATGAGGGGCCGCAATAGAAAATAAGAATCATTTCAGGGGCTGAAGATTGTGACACTTGGAACGCTTTTATTAAATTTGGAATGTAAAGTTTAATCCTCATTTCAGTTTTACAAAAGTTATCTTTAACATCTTTTATTTTTTTCCTTTTATGGAAACAGGTTTTAGTGGGATTTGAATGGGTTTTATTTGAATTTGAACAGATTTGAGATGAACTTGAATGGGTTTTAGTCAAATTTGAACAGGTTTTAGTTGGATTTGAACAGGTTTTAGTTGGATTTGAACAGATTTGATATATCTTTGTAGTAATAACTGGTTCAAGATTTCATGAACAAATAAAATTAAATAAATTTGATTCATATCCATCTAAAACCTGTTCAAATCCAGTAAAAGTGCCAAAAATATCACCTTCAAAATTCACATAAAACATTGCATAGGGCCTCATTTGAGTTTGACATATGTGCCGTAGACAATGATAAACATTGGGATCCTTAAGGAGAGACAAAAAGAGTAGAGAGCTAAAGACAAATGATTTTCATTTCAGAGCAAACGCAAGTCGTTTTAAAAATCAATGTCCCCAGAGAAGGCTCAGAGTATGAACAGCCTTGATATTAGTACCACACTGACTTACTGATACAAATGATCTTGGTGAGGTCTGAGCACAAAACACAAATGGTCTTTTCCTACCGCAATTACCCCTCAAGAAAAACGTGTGTGCATTAGTTTCCATATTTGTTTTGGCCAGATATGATAATATGCTTTTCCCTCTAGTCCTACACCCATTTACTCCATTGTGGTGTATTGCCAGCACTATACCGTAAAAAAAAAAAAAAAAAATCAATAAACAGGTCAGTTAATGGCCAGTTGGGATTAAGTTGCTGATGCTCTGTCAAGGCTTTTGTACACACTTGAAACTCACCATGGTGAAAAATAACTAATAATAAATATATAATAATAAAATAATAATAAAAAAACTGAGAAGAGAGAAGATAAATGATTTGTTAGCAGGTCTGAGGAGACAGCAGTGAATTTACCTGTTGCTGAGAGCTCAGTGATGCAGCAGTGCAGGTGGTAGCTACGTTATTGCTGGCAAAATAGCATTAGCATCAAAGGCATATTGTGAGGGTGACTTTGTGAAAAGATTTGTGTTGGGCTGTATGTGGCCCCTGAACTAAAATGAGTGTGACACCCCTGTAAAATGTAATTGAAGGCACAGTGATTATTATCTATTGGTTGACTGTGATTGTGTATTATTTTTAAATGGGAGAAAAAAATACTAAGTGAGATTTGCTAGGAGCTTGAAAGTGTGACAATCTTGATCAAAATGGTTCATTTGACATACAGTCACCCTATTTTTTTGGCTGTGTTGGCATTATTAGCCATCAAAAGCTAACTTTGGGACTGCCATGCTCTGCACTTCCTAATCTTAAGGACTAAACTTGAGGATTAAAGTTTTGACATTCTCACTAGCAACAATGACATATCTTTTGAATAAAATAAAAAAACCCAAAATGCGTATCCCCAAAGAAAAATAAAGAATTAAAGCCCATCACAAGGCAATTTTATATAAAAAAAAAGATTCATAACACCAAACAAAAACAAACAAACAAGGCAGTTTCATCCAATCACAACGGCCAGTACTACAATACTGTTGGTCCATTCCTTTTATAAGGTATCTCCCAGAGCAGGTGATCAGGGATTGAATTCAGTGAGATTGTGAACTGTAAGGAAATTCTGACCTTTAATGTTTCTCTCCATTGGCAAGACACAGTAAAAACTGGATCAAAAATAGATATGCTCTTTGAAATCTGAAAAAAGAATTAAGATTCAATAAATGTTTTTTTTTTTTGTTTTTTCAAACTAAATAATGAGTGACATATAAACTTAAGCAACTCTTATGGCATTTTCTGCACAATGCTTTGTCACGGATGGAGATATACTGACATTTGTACTTGTGCAAAACTCCATCTTCCGGTAAAAGGAAGTGAGATTTCATAGTGCCACATTACGACTATACTATTTAATAAAGTCAATAGAGGCAGCACAAGCTAAAACTGAGAAAAAGCAGAGTCAGTGAACTTAGGTATCTCGTTTATTAATGGAAAAGGTGAAGTGACATTTATTACTCCACACTTTTTACTGTCCACGTTCGACAAATTGATAGATTCCCGCAAACTTTCAAGCCTGTGATTTATTTAAAATCATATAAATGACATTTTGGCATGAAGTCTTCCTCAGGTTGATTCTAGCTTGATTCTACTTGCGTCAATTTTCTATCCAAAGCACAGGGACTTGTTTTCACTGTATTTTACGGCTGGACAAACTGTACGTGTGAGTTTGTGCACCTGCTGGACCTAACGCTAATGACATTTCACCGCGAGAGCATGACTCACGCCACCAAAGGTCTTTATGTCAAGACCGGAGTCCATTCCGCCCAAAGGCTGTGGATGACTAATGTCCTGTGGCAACACAAGCTCACCATGTCGCCCACTCACTGACCTCAGAGCCCGGCTGGCATTTATTAGATGCACACAGCACAACATATTGTCTTGTTTTGTATATATGATCTGCAACAAAAAACACACTTGACCTTTTGGAATGCTTCTTACACTTCCATTCCAATGCAGTCTCGTGTGGAAGTCATTTTCTACCTCACTACTTTCTGTGCATGGAGGATTTTATTTTGTATTTTTTAATCTTTTTTTTTTTTTCGATCATGCATCAAAGTTGGCCTTAAAAGTCCATAACCTGATTTATTTACTGCTGCATTTAGTTTGACAGTTTAATCAGCTAAAGCTTATTGTAAAAGGAATCTTCTGTGAAAAATTGACAGGTTAAGATCAAGGCTTTATAATTAAGGATTTTAATAGAAGAGAATGATCGGGATTTTGTCCAATCACAGCCTGCTTCTGGTAAAAAGGAGCACTCCAATTGGTTGACCAAGGAAATGAGTTATTCTGTTGCAAAATATGTCTTATTTTTAAAGTGAAACAGTTTAAAAAAGATTAAACGGGCAGCAAATTAAACATGGATATACGTCGGCAGAAATAATTACAGGTTCACTACAGTCTACAACAGTAAACTCCAAAGCTGAAAGTTTCAGATAAGCTCTAAACTTTAATTTAATGTAACATATGAGTGTTTTGTGATGTTTTTTTTTGTATTTGTTTTTTTTAAATAAAAGAAGTAGGAAAGGTTACTAGAGTGTTGGGGCCGAGGGAGGGACAAAACTAAATCAGGTACTGCAGCTTTAATGCTTTAAGGTCCCCATCAGACCTGGCTTTAAAACCTGAGTGACTTGAAGTAATTGTAGCCAGCCTTAATGTAACATGTGTATGTGCTAAATGCTTCCGGATTGCCAATACACTTTTTTGTTGTTTTTTCTGAGCAGTGAGGAATGGGCAGAGTGAGCAGAGTGTATGATACATAATTAGCACAGCTGCTTAGTCATAAAACAGGTGGACCAAGGAGTACTAACAGCCACATCAGTATCAGTATAATGTTTAATTGAACATATAAGCCACATAACCAAACCGTAAAACGTAAAGTACAAATAATTAAGAGGATGAGGCCTCCGTGCTCCATGAACTCTGCTTACAGCACCAGCCGCACGGCATACACATTATCAGGACATTGCTTCTTTGGCACCATCATTAAGCTACCCTTAAATAAGTATCCACACATCTTTCTATGATAAAGGTAGTAGAAGCTAAGAAAAGTGCTGTTTTAATGAAAAGCTGGTGTAGTTTTGCACATGAACTGATTTAATGTTGAGGATGCATGTAAATCTCGGGCCTGAATACAAGGAGTTGAGCCAGTCACATGTTTTCAAAAAGAAATAAGACGTATTGAAACACTAGATCGCAGAAGAAGACAGCCAAAAATATTTCCTGGCTGCTTTTATTTGTTTTTGATTGGTGAATTAGACTGTCTCATTTGCAAATGTGCATACAATTGGCCCTTTTTTGACATAGATTTGAGGCTGAATAAAAGGCTAAAATTGGTTATTGGATGCCTAAAAGATTCCCTGAAAAAGGATGAACCTGTTGTCCTCATGTGGTTATTTATCCGCCATATTTTCACCAAGCATTTTTACACCCCAGACTCAACTCTTCGTAAATCACATCCTGAGCTGCGGTGCGGACACACTCGTGGACCGCAGCCAGAACTGGAACTGCCTCGTGTTCTATCGCCGCACTGCATTTGACAAGCGGCTTTAATAGCTTTAAGCGCTCAATGGCACTCCACTGAATACTGTCTGGGCTGAGCCGGGATTAGCTGTGTCTGGATGTGGTCGGATGGTCTCGTCGTTTATCTGTGATGCGGTGAATAATCAGGAGCCCGAGCTGATTCACCTTTCATGAACAAATCCAATAAAAGGTCTGTCTTTGTCGAGCAGTGTCCGGATTATTCATGAAGCAAGAGTGTTTAATACGATCTACCGCTCTGCTGTGTGCCCCCGACGTCATAATCTGTCCCCAGCGTGTCACTTTTCTAATCACTTTATAATAACGTAATGATAAAGACAGGCTCACAGGGCGACATTATACAGATTTAACAGTGAAGGAAATGAAATGTGTCGATATAAATCCTGACTAACCACTGCTTAAAGTTGGAAAAATGTCATGAACCTCTGAATCTATGAATCTGTTTCCCAACACTCAGCAAAATTCTAACACAGAGAAAAACAATTGTATGTGTTAAGAAAATGAAACGTTGATTCATTTCTGTTCAAGATGTATCAGAGTTTGAGATGACAAAAAATATAATTACCCTTAGGCTTAGAAGGGTATAAGCTGATGTTTTCTTATTTAAAGGTGCACACAGTGAACCATTAAGTGACCAATGCTTTCTATTTATGGATGGAGTTTTGGCTGCTCTTTGAATTTGTCTATCTTTGAAAATATTGATGTAAAACTCCATATAAACCAGTGGAATTGAGTGTTACTTCCTGTTTCTACAAGTGCCCAGAGCAGACAAACTGAGCACTGCCGGAGGAGAAGCACACTCTCTTTTTACCACACAATCTATCATGAAGGTTTGGAGGATTTACAAACTAAATTGATTGTGTTGAAACTTTTCACTGGGTTTGTTCATAGATAACAGCATGTCCCTGGAGGCCATGGCTGTTCACGTGCTCAAAAAAAAAAAAAAAAAAGATTAGATGTGACTAAAACAAGCGAAAACATCAAACCTTGCAACTGTTTATAATGCACTACTTTAAAACCCAGGCTACATTAACATTATACGGGTATTGTGATCGTGAATTATGTTTAAAATGCACATTAGATGGGCAAAACAGAGCTTTTACTTATTGATGTGTATTGAGCATGTGTGTATCCACGGTAACACAGTTATTAGAACTAACAACATGTTAGAAAATATTAATTACAGGTGAAACATTACTGTACGATTCACTGTGTCTTTGGCTGAAAATCCTTCAGTATTAGATCAGTTTTTTTGATACTTTCAGAAGGGTTTGTGTTGCCAAAACAAAACAGACTCACTGGGCATGCTCTGAATGATGCTGCCATCTTGTGGTGAGGATAAATATTTAAATCATTTGGAGCGGTGCCATGTTGGCCGAGATAATTTTTTAAACGCTTTCATCTGGACAGAGATATTTTCATAAACTACAGAAAAAATATCAGTTTAGAAAAATATAGGTGTCGCCGGGGCCTAATATTGCTCTTGTAATTTTAACAACTGATAAAGATTTGTTTGATACAAGATGGCAAAACATTTTTTATGGCTATCCCCATTCTTTGATATAAAAAAACAAAACAAAAACAAACGTAATACTTAATAAAGACCATCTAGTGCTGATGTAGTTATTGTCAGAGTTAGTAAGGTGCTGAAACTGAGGTTATCTCCATTAGTTTGGTAGCATAATAATGAAGATATAGTTCACTCTCATCCTTGTTGTCATTTGTTCTACATTATTGCATTCTGCTCCAAACTGCTATTAAACATCCAATGGCAACTTTTTGTCTTGGATGACATGTTGTCGGCAGAGTGTGATTTGCTCCATTTGAAGGGATCTGTAAATGGGAGCCAAAATTTATGACAAATATGAAAGCCCCCTTTGCATTTTAAGCCCGTTGTAATGTTAATGCACCAACTGTTTCTTTTTAAAACAACAGATTTGATGAATAAAGCAAAGGGTGAAGGGGCTGATGAGCTTTCCTGTCTTTGTTGTCATTCGGCGGACCTCATTGTTAGTTTAATGCCTCTGATTTCAAGTGAAGTTGTTTGAGAGATGTGTTCCTTTTATGCTTTATGCGTGAAGCTCTTAACAGCCTAGTTGTTTTTGGGGTTTTTTTTGTTGCTTGTGACGAATGTTTGTGGAACGCTGCACTCCACAAACCTGCCCGTCTGCTTTGCTCAGCATCTCAGCGGGAAGCATTACAAGCACTTTAGAGTGAGCGTCACCTTCAATATTTCAACGTTCTTTGAGTCATCGCTGGGAGGAACTGCACAGCACAACAGTTTTTTTTTTTGTTTTCCTGAGGCTTAATAGTTTCCACTTTGTTGAAAATGTGATTTCATGCTTTCTTTCCCACAAGACTCGGTGTGACCAGCGGCGACCTTGTGCTCATCCATGAACTGATTAGTCTCGCCTCGGTCCCTGAAGACTTTCGGTCATAAAACATCTTGGTCCTCTCTCAAAGCTCTTCAAATTATACTCATGGAAAAATGATGCCGTAAATGAGATTGTGAAGACAGCAATAAACTCAAATCAGCTGGGTTTAGTGCTTAATGCTGAGGTTCAGTTTTGGGCTGTGGGTAATTATGTCAGATCAGTGGAGTATCATCAGTCTAGACACTACTACTTCCTCGAGAGTAGGGTTTTCATAAAGTATTAATCTACATTTTAAGATATCGCAGCAGAAATGGTGCTGGGAAATTGTGTAATAGAAGTAAAAGTATCTGTAGGGCTAAGTGATATAAACTAATATAATATTACTATTAGTTGGAGTACTACCTACCTAATATGCACTTCAGTTGTTGCTTATGTTGAATGCAATATGGCCGAAACTCTGTCTTTATTATGAGCAGTTTTGAGATATTTAGGTTTTCTTATTAGCAATAATGTCATTTAGAATAGAAAGAAATATATTAGAAGACAAAAAATTGCACCTCATATGATGTTAGTAAGTTACTCAAGAATGAGAACATGTGAATAACTCAATTTAGACAAAAGAAGTCTCTTCAGTGGCTATACTTTTAATATTTTGGCAGTGTTTTCACAAAGTTATAGCAGTATTCGTTCGACTTTCAAATCTCATTCCTGCAAGACAAAACAGAGCTGGCACCGTCTTTGAAATGGGTTATCTTCATGTATTATATTTATATTCATAATGAACACTAATGAATTTGTTTAGTCTGCAAGTTGTCTGAATGAATCAGTAGCCGTGAATTAACAGTTTCACTGGTTGGCCTCATATGACATTTTAACTTGAAATAGCAAAATGGAAATCCTTCTTTAAGCCCCTGTCACGTTGTACAGTTTTATCAATTTGATGTGATTATTTCACGTCCTACATTCACCTTGGCGCTTAACACGCTGTATGATGAGAAATGTAGGTTGTTTTAGGCTATGCTTCACTTATGGTCAACAAAAGGCAGAATCAACTTGAGTGGGATTAAGGTGATTAAAAAAAAGGAAAGGAAAAGAAACGGAAATACAAGTTTCTGGACAAATTTGGAGTTTATGTGTTTTTGGTTATTGTTACAAAGAAGGATTGAGATAAGTAAGGTTATTGTTAGTGTGCATTTGTTTACATAGTCAGCTACAAGAAATATTATACTACTATTTAAAGGTGGGACGATATATTGTTTGCATCGTTATCTGAAACATTTGTAGAAATTCCTCCAAGCTCCTGTGGCTATAGACTTGAGGTGGTGTGTGCAAAAGAGAGACTAAGCAACAAAGTAGAAGAATGTAATGCAAAGAATGTGTACTCACGAAATCGACTTTTTTGTCAACCAAAACATGTCCGTCAGTTTGTTTACATGCACATTACTCAAGTTGAATCAATGCACTTCTTCATCTTTGAGTTAAACTACACAATTCAGTTTTAATCAAATTCACTGAGTTAAAATGTGCTGCTGTATTTTCAGTGTTATTCATTGAATTTTCATCACCACAAATTTGTGTTGCAGATTTTTTTTGCTCCCTTCAGCGATGACTATACATATGCATACCTTTAATAATCAATCCAGTGATTATAGTTGTATAAGCGCTGATATAATAATAACCCTGGAGAAATGGCAGCACAAGGATTATTGGAATGACTTTTTTATTTTTTGGTGTTGAGTCCTGACCTCTGTTTGGCCGCCGTGGCTGGATAAAGGCGTTGGACGCAATGTGAGCTCGGAGACCCTCTAAAGTCTTAACTTGCCCAGCCTCTTGAGAAATCCCTCACACTCATTTGGTGCTTAGAGCCAATAAAGCTCCATCCTGGTGTCTGTTTAATAAAAGCCTATATCAACCCAATATTTTCCGACTAACGTCAGACGTCACCTCGACTGAACCTGCCTCACGGATGACGTACTTGGCCTTTTTTTTTTTTTTTTTTTTTCCCTCCAAAGCCGATAAATGAACTCAGCCTCAGGGGAGTTATGGGTAATTGCCTGACTCATGGCCTCTGTTGTCAGTGAAGTGTAGTGTGTCTCTTAATGAAGTCATCAGCTGCTCTAGCCAGCCATACTGTTGTGTGTGTGTTGCATGTGTTGTCCGCAGAGATAAGCTAGTGTTGGACAGGCTGAGAGATAACAACAACAACCAGGGAAGGGCTGTGGTGCAGGAAAACCAATAGGGATGGCACTTAAGGGTTTTGGAGTTTTACAGTTACGTGATATAAGATGAATAAATAGGCTTTGGTCGATAATTAGGGAGATTTTTTGATGCTGACGACTTTTGGCACATGCAAAGTGGTCCATTCAGTGGCAGTGCTCCTTATTTTAGTTATTACTGAATGTAGCTCAGCACAATATGAATTTTTATCTGTATCCCAAAGACATCTTTATGCTATGGTATTATGTTTCTTGGAATGTTTACTTTGCCAAAGAGTTATATATTGTTACAGCGATAATCAGCGTAGTTATTGCATATTTTACCCCTGATTGAAATTGTAAATCTTTCTTAAAGTCATCAAAGTAGGGATGCACGGTAGCGGAGTGATTGTCTTGACTTCTGTCCATTATCCATGCTTGTACAGACTAACGTGAGAGTGAATGGTTGTCTTTAAGTGTATGTCTTTAAGTGTTAGCCCTGTGGTTAACTCTGTACTCTGCTTCAGACCCAAAGTAGCTGTCCACTGGTCCCTATCGATCCGAGTTTTATTTCCAGGAGGCGAGACAAATGGATGCAGATTAGACCTGAACATTAGCAACGAGACAATTAATTATCGCTTACAGCCGTCCCCATTCTTTGTAAGCAACAGATTATAACCGTACTTGAGCAAAGACACACTTCATTTGTAAATAAATAAAAACCAGCAAAACACCACCTTCATTTTACTGACATGTTTATGATGTTGTCAAATGAAAACCCAAGTTTTAAAAAAAGCTTCATCTCAAAGTTATTTATGAACAAGCAGCTGTCAGACGAACAAATCCCAAATTTACAAAGCAGACGCCATTGCCGTAAACGTTGCTCAGTGCAGGACTTGAGCGATGCCAGTTCTCAGTAATTACAGTGTATGAGACATAGTTTGTTATTCCGGGTCTGGGATGAGAAATCCAAGCCATTACGCCAGCTGTTTGCCCAACAATACATTTGCATGATGTAAATAGACTCCGGAAACACACTGATCTTTTCTGTTGTCATTGTAATAAAGATTGGCAGAAGGAGGAGGCTGGTGGTGCCACACATTACACGGTGACAGTGTGTTGGCTTTGGTGTGACTTGAATATTCAGTGAAAATGGTTGGTGTTTTAGCAGTGTTTCAATCAGGGTTAGACCAGAACAACACCAGCTCTACTTGAGGCATCATAGGCTGGTCACACTGGTCTCATTCATGCAAATTCAATCACAATGGGCAATTCAGAGTCACAAAAATGAGTTTTGACTTCTAGGACTAATTAATCTAAAGGTATGCTGAATTCTACACAGTTTACACTCTGAGGCGTGTGTCTTCATCACATATGGTTAGTACGGTTTACTTATATACTCTTATAAGTGTGAACGATTGACCATGATGGCAATTGCTATAATAAGTAATAATAATAGCTGTTGATCGTAATAATATTTTGTCCATTGCATAATTAAAATTAATAGAAATAACAGTAGTTAGTTTTTAGATTGATTAATCAATACTAATGCTAATTTATGAGATAACGATTAACATATTATAATGGGTAATATTTTAACAAATGAATGTTAATATTGTAACAAAGTAATGTATTAAACATTTTTCATAATGTTTTTTATCACTGATAATTTCATAGACGACCAATTAGATGCTTTTTTTTTTTTTACACAGGTACTTTTCACACATTTTTTTTTCTGTTCAAATTATTAGAAAATATTAGATAGCTTATGTCCATTTTAATTGGATGTGTTTTACTTTCCACATAAGGGTAATATCTATCGCAAATTGTCACTTACAATTTTTGGGGGTAAATTCTATCAGTTTTTTTACAGCGTACATGGATTACAGATGCATGAACAGGCCCAAAACTAGAAGAGAGTGACAAGATGCGACACTGAAAACATGTCAA
This sequence comes from Rhyacichthys aspro, assembly GCA_036850595.1. Classification (NCBI taxonomy): domain Eukaryota; kingdom Metazoa; phylum Chordata; class Actinopteri; order Gobiiformes; family Rhyacichthyidae; genus Rhyacichthys; species Rhyacichthys aspro. Next base: position 20,539,104 of record CM072156.1, read on the forward strand.
TAAATAACTTACCCTAATAAATAAATAGCTTAAAAATGAGCAGAAGCAAAATGTGGAAAGTGTGGAAGAGAGTTGCATGGAAAAAAATAACAAAATAAACACACCAGGCTCCATCTTGCCTCAATATTTTGGTCCCTTCACAAAGTCAGTCCAATCAGATTGACCCATTATGCACGTACTCTCCTCTGTGTATCATAAGAAAAGCGCAGTCTGCAAATGCCACTTTAAACACTACCAGAAGCTAACCGAATGTTTAATGTTTAGGTCCGGACTACAGGAAGCAGATGACAAGTGTAAACACACCCTTAGTGTATTATCTTCTTATGTTACACTCTTCATGGGTTGTGAAAGCAAACAAAACAACATTGTTACAGCACTATATGTTGTCAAATATCTGTAAGTGCAAGAAACATACTGCAAACACTCCGGGCAAGAGTAAATCCAACATAAAAATCCATTTGTGCTTCAAGCCTCACCGAAGCCACGCCACTCCAAAGTCGATAATAGACCTTTTTCCTGAAACGTCCAGCCACCGAGCCATTAAACGTGAATCTGTCCCCGGGCGTCTATACTCTGCAGAATGCGGCTCGTGTATACAGGACACTCTTCCCACGCCTTCATGCGAACAGCCGAGGATGAAAGAGACGCCTGGCATCAGACCAGTGTGTGTTCTGTACGTGGATGTTCAAGGCACGTTTTGTTCATTTCAGTGCCATCCCTCATTTCCAAAGCTGCCATTCCTCATTTAAAGCACTTCAACTGATAAACATGCTTCTGTGATCTGAAAATTTGTCGAAAACCAAATAAAATCTACGCCCACGCTCAGTTCTTGACCCACAAATGCCGCTATACTTCCCAAAATACCTGTCTCTTCAATGTGTCATATTTAATACACCTTTCTTCTTCCCTTTCTTTGCTGCCTCCTTATGTCTATTTCGGTCTTATAAACACATCTTCCCCTTGTCACTGTTTTTTCTTCTTTTCCCTCCCCCCTACTCATGTCACATGGCTGAAAACATGCAGTCGGGGAGGAAAAAAAAAATCCAAAAGCGCCAAGAGAAGCTGCTGGCGCTGCATGAGTCGGCCGACCAGGCTCTGATGTATATTTAATGTGTTCAAATCTCCCAAAGGGCATAGTAGTGTTGGATGTGTTGTCTTCAAGGGGCCAACCAGGGTTGAGAGATGATGCGTTGTACAAACCGAGACGACCGCTTCAGTGCTTCTCACAAAACGGATTTAGCCTAAAAATATATTGTACAGAGAGACTAAAAGGCATATAGTGGAGTGAGTTTGTCTGTGAAGCTTCTGCAAATATAGGCCTTCTGTACTTTCTTAAAGGATATCATACATTTATGTGTTCTCCAATAAGTTCATCATATGAGAAAAAGCTAGAGAAACACTGACGTAAACCTTTTGTTTTAATATCTGTATCTATAAACCCCTCCCACTAAGCCCAGTCTGCTCTATTTCGAGTGTTTTTATAGTGTTAGGGTTTTTTTTGTTGTTGCCCATCCACACAAGGCAAGGGGCAAGTCACAAATCCATTACGTTGCACAATAGCTGAGATCACAAACTAAAATCTGTCTAGTGCTGACGGCAAAAAGACTTCTGGAACCAGCAGTGTTGCAGTTCTGGCATTTATAGACGTCTTTTAGCTTTGCAATCATTTTCTGTTACTTTTGAAAACAAAATGTATTGTGTGTTGCTCTGGTTGGATAAAATGGCCCGGTGTTTGGTGGTGAGTGACAGGTGTGCCACATCTTTGGACACAACAAGCCAGTTAAATCTCTTTTTGTCTGTGAATACATTTCTTGGAGTTTGAGATGCTTTTTTGGGAGTATGTTAACTCCGAAAACTCGCAAGAATCCAGCTCCAGCGCAATGTCATTTTCTTGCAGCTTCTCAACACTCTTTTTCATCATTTCAGTGACTTGCACTTGTGCTCCACTCCGTCTACACTCTCTTCTCTTGGCGTGCTGTATACCGTAGCTGCACTGAAGCGGAGTCGAGCAGATAGATCAGAAATGTTTTCCTCCTCGTGCCGTGCCTCCTCCTCCTCCTCCCCCTTCATCCCAGGCTGAGAGGCTGGCGGGGAGCTTGTTCACGGGGAGCGCCGGCGATGCACGTGCCGACTCATATTTAATTACTTAGAGTGTCATCGCGGAGAAGGCATATGTGGGCTAAAGCAACAACACAGCAATTCCATTTCTACCGCAGCCCCCCTGAGACACCGCCCTACGCTCCGAGTGCACCGCTGCCGTGGATGTGTGTAGCCTTTTTATTTCCGCGGTGCCGGGTCGGAGGCGGGAGGAGGAGAGTGATTGTAGGCTTCCTCTATATGAGTGAGCCGCTGTGGCCTGACTCGTTTATATGGCATGTGTAATTGAAGTACGTGGGTGTGTCAGCAGGTTAACCGTGTGTCTGACAATAAAACAAAACATCTCACGCTGGCTCACAACCGCAGCTTTGACCATGTCCTCGCTGTTTCGTGCCATCATATAAAGATGCAATAAAAACAGCGTTATACACAGTGTATCGTAGTTAATTATCCGGGTCCGTGCGTCATTACGTGTTTATTATAGCTTATTTCTTTTTTGTCACATGAAGTAAAACAATAACTTCTGCATGATCGTTTAAAATGATAAAATGAAAAGGGATAAAAGTGAAAGTAATCTTCCAAAATGTTTAAAGTAGTCTAATATACAAATATATCAAATCAAATCTGTGACCACTTTTAACTTGTCTTATATTGTTATGTCTCCAGTGTTTTTTTGTATTGCATTGTATTGTATTGTATTGTATATTGTCTAATAATTGTGTGTTTACAAATTTACAGCTGTGGCATTTGTTGCAGATGTTCATGAATGTGCATCATCCCTATTTAATAAATAAATAAATAAAAGAGCAGTCACAATTGTCAGGAAATAAGTGCCTTTTATGTAGCCTGGACAGCAATCCTAATTCTTTCTTTTTTTATTCTTTTTTATTTGAATTAGCAGGGAGACAAGGAGACTAGTTTCACCTCTTTATAAGTTTTTTTTTTTTTTGATAAGTGATTATAATTTGTCAATGGTGTTGAGCTTGGGTGGAAGACAAGCTCAGTGGGTGGGGTTCCAGACCTTCTTGACTTTGCAAAAAAAAAGTCGGTGAGTCTAGCAGGCCAGGCTATCTATTTTGGGCTTATTTGATGCAACACAAAATACGCATCTAGCATACCTGCCACAATATGTGTGATATTGTGACTGGCCTCATTGTCTATTTATGGAAGCTCCCATTTTTAACTGCACAAAAACTGGGGATAGGAGTTTGTATAGTGAAATAGGATATTACTGAAGTTTGCGACTTGCAAAAAGAACAAATAGTGACAATTTTTGGTAACTAAATGAGGTAATCAAACAAAATTATGTCTTAACTATTTATATTTGGCCACTTGTGTAGAGCTGTACACTGCAAACTGTGCAGGCTTCACTTATTTTAGATAAGAAATGCCACACACAACTCCAAAATCCTGCAACATCACTTTGTTATGTCTCAATACAACAATTAAAAAGCAGATAAATAAAGACTGGATTTGAACAAGGCTAGTGCAGTTTCCCTGCTCGTGTGGAAAAGATTAAGTGAATTAATTGTGCATTAAATGTTAACATGGCAGCTGCCTGAGAGTGGGCCATATTAAACAGACATTATTTTAGACATGTCATTCACCTTTATGGCATCATACAATGGCATAATTCTCTGATGTGAAAGCTATTGGACCATAACAAATTTGGAAATTATGACAGTCTTTGTTTCATGTTGGCAATAACCAACCTTTTTTGGTTAATGATAACACTCTTTCTGTCATGTTTTATACTGTAGGTGATATTTATTCTGCGTTTTTCAGCTCTAGATGAAGACGATACTTGCTAGACTGAAATGCATAGTGTATTGCTAAAGGTACTACAGGTCTAAAGCATAAGTGTAGAGACCCACAACAATGCAAAAATGCTTTTATATTACACGTAGCAAACACATAATCCCTATGGAATTTAATTCAACTTAAATCTAACTCGACCTAAATTGTGTTTCTAAGATTATTTGTGTGTGTTCCATTGTAAAATCAAATGTGTTTCATCTCTGGTACAGATTTTTCAGTTCAACAGTTTTCTTTCATTTGTTCCCTGACTTTCTGACAGAAAATAGTATTCCACCAAAGATGATATATGGCTCTGAATGTTTGAGTTGACTTCCAGCCTCAGTACTCAGTGTTGATGTACTCACACAACAATAGTCCTGGTGTCAACCTTGCAGAAACACAAAAGCTCCAGGCAGTGGGACATGTCTTCGTGAGTCACCACTAAATTTGACTCTTTTTTTGTCTCGTGTGTCTCCACAGAGCAGCCAGAGCTTTCGGTGAATACTTGTCAAGTACCGGCCCTGAGAACCACAACGGAGCAGGTAGGCAGCATCGTCACTCATCAGTCCAGCACACTTGAAACATGAAAACTACAGGGAGCCTATGTTAGAATGGGCTTATTTGTTGCATGACAAGATAACAAAGGACTATTTTAAATTGCACAAGGAGGCACAAGCTAGCCAGTAAATCCAGGTAAATCCAGATAGAATTGGTTTTAATGTTACTGCAAAAGTGGGCTTTGTAAAACCTTGGCTCCTAATGACTCCTAATGAAAAACACCACAATAACTCAATATGTTTTCAGATTTGATGATAATGGTCTCATTATCTCTGGATGTCTGTGGATTATTGCTCAATTTTGCCACATTTAGACACACAAAAAGTTAAAATAACATAATTTTCTGGCTATAAGTATTGGAACCTAAATTTTAAATACTGTTCATAACAATGGACAAAAATGTCTGCTATAACTTTAAAACATAATGGTTTTTTTTTTTTATTGCAGTACCACAAATGGCCACTGTGCTGATTATTGCCATCCATGCTAAGGATATTTTTTGCAACACTGCTAACTACAGCAAACTTTAATAACCAAAACCTTATTCCAAATAACTTCTGGTTAATCAAACTCTAGTTGACATAAAAAAATCACAGAATGGATTTCAAGTGTCTAAATGCAAAGAGTGACTTACTAGTAAACTCTTTTCACAGTCAATGCTCAAACGTAATATAGATCAGGATCTTAGTGGGATTTTGTATTGCAGTACCACAAATGGCCACTGGGGGTATTGGCAATCATTTAGCCAGTTAAATCTCTGTATTGTATTTATACATCGGGCAAAATGTCTGAAAAATGTGTGTGGGAATTATTTTACTGATTGTTTTTTCATAAAATGTTGGATATTGGCATCTATTCCAAATACGCCTACTAATTACTAATTACTAAACATAATATGGAAAGCTGCCCTTGCTGTTACCTAAAAAAATGTGGAAAAATGTGATCCTTTCAGCAAGTTCATGTGAAGAACATTGTCCGCACTTTTTATCCACCATCCAATGTGGTCTGACACTTATTTGCGAGGCTGGCAGCTGCCTGTTCTCTTAGAAGTACAATTCGTTCTCCTTGACCCTGCAGGCAATGGAGCTGCCGTTTCTGCCAATGTACTTTATGTGCAGCACCAGCTCATCCATTTGTAACCTTTCCTCTTCCTGTCCTATCTATCAGTGCGCTGGCTTCTCATTCTCTCTAAAGCTCTGCAGGCTTGTAAACATTTCCCACAGCTGCTCAAGTTACAAATCCAAGAACAGACACCTTTTGGTTCTAGAATGTAAATGAGATGATTAACATAAAACAGTTAAAATGACCAGCATTTATCAGATTTATTCTCTGCTTTCTTGTTACTACTCCACCCTTTCTCCTTCTGTTGACAGATCATCTACTGTCTGACACTTTTCCTGGCCAGGATTGTGACTCTCCAGACGTTAGCCGCTTGCATAACAACAATCTGCCACCCCAGAGCCGCTGCCTTCCCACAGCCAAATCGACTCAGACCGGCCAGTCTAATCGTAGTGCTCATTTACAGTCCCAGATAAATTCCCATCAGACCCAGGTACCGTTGGGTCCTTCCAAACGCAGACTCTCAGTTGAGCACAGTATTTCGTCAGAGGAGGCGCCAGGAGCCAGAGAGAGCAGCGTGGTGTTGAAGCCGGCCCGGGTTTACACCATCACGAGAGAAGGCGGGATGACGCTGGGGGCCCGAGGCAGCGAGGAGAGCCTGGAGTTGGAGGTGTTAAAGTCGTCGAGGGAGCAGCCTCCGTCTCAGGCCCCATCTGCCCCCAACCCGTCCTGCACCAGCCAGCCCTCCGCAACGGGCCGAAGTAGCCATCACCGCAGCAGCCATCACCGCAGCAACCATCACCACAGCAACCAGCATCAAAGCGGCCCGGCAGCGTCGACGCAACCGCTGAAGAGCTCGGGCAGCGCCAGCAACATCCGGGACTGGGGCATAAGGAGAGGGGGGTCGCGGGACGACTACACCCCAGATTGTGTGGCCTGTATTCGGGCGCCGTGTCAGAGCCAGCGGTCGTTGGACCTGGACATCTCACCGAGAGACGGAGGCAAGCAACGCAAGAAGCTGGAGAGGATGTACAGTGAGGACAGAGCATCATCTGAAGATAGAGGTAAGAGGAGATAGTCCAACTTTAGGTCGCAAGTTCACTGTGTTGTATGTGTAGTTTGTTTATTATATGTTTATCAAGAAAAAGTCTGGGGCCATCATTGTTTTATTTAAGCGTTAAGACACATGGCTGCCATAGTTTTACTTTTTAAACAAATTTTTTTATGCAATACCAGAAAAGGACGCTATTGGTATTTGCAAGTATTTAATCAATACCCTACAAAGGGTTGATTATTACCTTCACTGCTAAGGTATTTTTTTTTTATTGCAATACTGCCTTCGACCACACAGTGACAGTGGCTGTAGTTTCTGTAAAGTTCTGTGTCCAGTTCCCACAATACATCTCTTATTGTGGCCTATAATTTAAAGGAGCATAGTGTAAAAAATATATTTTTCCCAATAGTGTAGAATCACATCAAAATAACACTGTTAGCATTGGTCTGTGATGATGCCATTTGTTCCACAACTGCTCAGAGTGGACAAACTGAGCACTTTTTTGAGTTTTTTTTTTTTTTTTTTAATCCTTGTCAGAAGAGTTTTGCAGATTTATTTAACTAAATTGATTTTGCTTCTCAGTTGTCAAAGTGAATTCAGCCTTTAACCTATTACTTCTGGATTTGTTTCAAAAAAAGAGTATGTCCCTGCAGGGCTACCGTAGGAGCTCACAGGCTGCAACAAGGATAGCTGTTTGGTGTAGAATGTTTAGTCTGCAATGCTGCCACCAGATACTACCAAAAACTACACAATGCACCTTTAAATAATTTATATTTTTTATGTTATATTGCAAACTCTTAAATGTACAATCTTGTTTTGTATAGCAATTGTAATCTACCTATCTGTCTTAAAAGCTCTGTTGCAAGTGAGTGGGTTTTAGGAAAGCAACTGAGAATAGAACAGATTTCAAAGACAGTACTTTGGTGCCCCCTCAGATTGTACTCCATGTTAACGAGCTTTCTTCACTTAGCAACATGTCACTTATCCTCCTCCACAAAAGGCTGTTGTTGTCTCCTCACTGTCTCCTTTTGTTTTGTGCTTCCAGAGGACACCCCTAATAGTTGGTTCCCCAAAGAGAATATGTTCAGCTTCCAGACAGCCACCACCACCATGCAGGCGTGAGTATGGCATGGATGTCCGCCCTCACTTCTCCTCATTTAACTTCACTCCACTGGCAAGAAAAGCACAGTCTCTTCCTGCCAACACTCAGCGTTCAAAATTACTAGGACAAAATCACAAAAAGATCTCACACATTTCCCATTTGTCAGTATTGCCAGTAGAAGAAGCCAGTACTATCGTATTATGTCGAAAAAACCTGGTCGTCTGCTTCCTTTGAGATTATCTGTCCCATCAATAGCTACTATTGTTATTGTTATTCAAAGATATTGCATCTATTTTACTAAAGGTTGAAATCACTAGTTGCATAAACAAATAACTTGATGACATTTAATTTATAATTTATTGTTATATTTATGTTTTTATGTGACAAACATATTGTCTCTGGATTAACTAAACAAAGATACAACCAATACGTATTTATTCATTTCATCTTTGGCAAAATTACTGATCTGCCATATTATTATGGCCATCTAAATGTAATTTAATTGTCTAACTGGATCCTATATCTTTAAGGTCCAGACTTGTATTCAATAGGTAGGACTGTTATAGAATAAATGCAATGTAATATCATACTTATTACTATTGTATACTTACATATTAGGAGGGTTTAGTAAATGTGCCAAAACCCGGCTGTTCTTTCTAATTCTTTTTCTAATCTATACAAAAATTAGTTTTGGTCACTGCTGATTCCTGGTGCCTTTCCTGGAGATGGAACAAATGTATCCCAATTAAACTGCCTCTGATTGCAATTGAATCAACATAAAACTTCAGAATTCAAGAAGCAGTACCAACATACACAGAATAAACTGCCTATGGCCCAAGCAATATGCTAAGAAAAAGAATGGGTCTGGCTGGCCAGGCTACCATGCTCATGCTTTTGAAACGTACATCACTCTAGTCCTTGGCCTGAGAGAACAGCCAAAAAGAGATACCATTTGGCAGAGAATTCACAATATGGCTCTTGCTTCTGCTTCCAACACATCAATTTCAAGGACAAAATGTTCACTAAGTCCTTAATATATCCCAACTTACATCTACAAGAACTTGATAAACAATAATGCCCACTTGATTTTTCAGTGGTCCTGGTGTTATAGCAGATACAGCTCACGTGCATGAACTTAAATGACATCTTGTTCAGTTAAAACCTAATTTTCTTGGCATGTAATTACACAAGTCAATCTTCAGAGGAAAGATTCAAAGATAGAAACCGTATGTCGCAGACACTTGCTGCCCACGGACCCCCTCTGTTCTCAGTGACTTGATAATTAGCACCTATCACCCAGATCTTATAATTAGGACCCTTGCACAGACACAGCAGTGCCATCCTTTCTCTCTTGTGTCCCACGCTCTGTCGTTTCTGTCCATATGTCAGTGTCTCTCGCCCTTCTTTCAGTGTTTCCATCAGGTTGTATTAGGGTCAGACTGATGGATGGCACTGACAGAGGCCTTTGATGAAAGTTACTGGCCGTCCTGTTTCTCTCACGTTGTATCTGATCGCACTTTGACTGATTACACTTAGTGCCAGGACTGCATTGATTGTGTATTGGCAGCTGTTAATCTGAGACATTTCATCAGCTTTAATTCTTTTTCATTGCAACTTATCCATTACATCTAAATCCTCTCGAGAGAAAATATTTGACATTGGCTCTATGTGATTCTTCCATAGACTACTGACCTGATAAAATGGTCATCAAGAAGGGATTTTGACAGTTTTTCAATTTGGAAAATTCTAGACGCATTGTTCACCCACCCAATAAAACATTCCATTAATATATGACCTGGATGTGGAAGAAACTTCACAGACATAGACTACTACTGTAATGTGAAAGCCGGCTCCAAAAATATTGAATGAGTTGTTAGCATTGCAAGCTCTAAAAGTAAGTCTTTGATTAAATTGTATTCCAGGTAGATAACTATAAGTCTGTAAAAATAATGACAATTTTTTTTAGAAAAGTGTAAAGCTGTAATGATACAAAATATAATCATCTGATTTAAAGCAATTCTGTTTCACCAAGTTCAAGAAGTCAAGCCAACTAGAAGCACATTCTACTTTTTAAACTGCACACACAATTTATCACGCTCTCTATCGCAGATCTCAGAAAATCTGACTCTATGTCTGATATCATTTACAATTAACAGCTAATATACAACTAGCCAGTCCAAAGAGATGTATGTACTGTACTATGTAACTCAGCCTGATGCTAACTCCAGTCTTCTGTGTTTTTTCCTTCTCCACGTGGCTGTTCTCCAAACCCTGACTGCAGAATATCGTGAGTACTTTTTCATCCACCTACACTACTCTTCCTTCTTGTTCATGCTTATGTCGGTGAAAAAGATGTCAACCCTGTGTGGCTTTGTGCTTGGAGTCCACCGTGTCTTTAGCCCTGCAGCTTTTCTGTCTTCAGAACTTTGTGTTTGAAGTCATACTCTACTTTCACTCACGAGTCAACTGAAGTGCAAAGAACATGCAGGAACATACAGTATAGGAGGAAGACTGATTTCCCAACTCAAGTGTTCACTGTATGCACTGACGCAATCCAAGCAGGCAAGGCTATATGTTTAATGGCCGCCCGAAGCCATTAGTTTATGCAACTCTAATGATGAACAATGGGTTTAAGCAGTCCCTACCCTCAAGCAAAGCACTAAGTGCATATGGACCATTATTCATCATTATGCCAGAGACTACACTGATGGATAGGACTCGAGCATATGGAGCTGCCTGCAAATAAGAAAAAGCTTCATAAATATATCACATGACTTTTTGGATTTATAACTGAATTTAAAATATGGAACAAGGAAAACATGAAAGGGAAACTCAACACGGAAATAAACAATAGAACCCTGCCATTCAATCATCCCAGCCCAGGATAGTGGTTGTGGTTGCTGCCTGTAGCTGCATACCCACTTGGTTGATCTTTCATTGTTTACTGGCCTTTGACAACGTTAATTTTAGAATTCATTGTAACATCAGATGTTTTCCCCACCTTCATATCCACTACTGTTAAAACATGTGTCTGAAACGTAACTAACATCAGTACCTGCATATACTTACAAATGTTTTAAATGTCTGGTCAACATCAACCATATTAACCAATAAAACACCTGGAAGTCTAAATATCATCACAACAGATGTCAATTTCACTAGTTAATCCACTATCATGCACTCTCATTAGTTTAATAGAAGTGCTTTGACAGCCATACATTCGCCCTCCAGCAATATGCCCAGCAACAATCCACAAATGATCTGACTGGCTGATTTCTTTCTCAATACAGAGCCATGCAGGATTTGTGTTAACATAATGTAACACCACTGAACGTTTTTTGTTGTAAACATTAAGGAATTGCTGAATACCTCGATGGCCACAAAGGTTAGCCAATGACAGAAAAAGATGAGCAGCAACCAAAGTCAGTTTGAAACTAGATTTGTTGGTTGTTGTAATTATCATTTGGCGTGAAGTGTACTTTTTTATGAAACTATATAAAATTAGTCAATACATTAAGTCAAACAATAACAGCCTTACTTCAGCTTTATATTCACTTAAAGCATGCTTCAGAATGAACAAGCCTTTCGTTTATTCATGCTGTTCATAGCTTTGACTGTATTTGAGTAATACAAGTTGAATAAAACTCATTAGCCTGGTGGACAGTTTTCTACACACTTGGTCAACTTTGTCTGGAAACATGTTTGTAACGCTTCATACGGAGAAGGAATGGAAATGTTGGCAGGTTTGCACACAGTGGCAGGATGAAAAAAAGGCATCGGCGACATGTGATGTGACGGAATCTGTGTGAGAAATGATGTAGTAAAGGTGCAAGCAGGGTTTTGGCATTATTAAGAGCTTTTCTGTTGGTCCATTACTCCAGAGCTGTCGCGGTGTCTGTCAGTCAAAAGACATCCGCGGGACATGACTTGATTTCTGCCAAACGCTGTCACTGATAATTCTCATTATGGAAGACACGCTGTCAGAGCCATTACTGTCGCCCCTGGACCTACTGCCCACACTGACCAGGGCGTACAGTGGGATGGACTTGTATTGTCATATAAATAAATAACAATTGGAATTCAGGCAGTATTTTTATTTCGCCGGTCTAATATCCAGCCCTGTGGTGGAGACAGTGAAACTACCCTGACCCTTTATTAGAAAAAGAGCTTTAAAAATGTTATGTTCTTTCACTGAAGTCTGTTAGATTTAAATGAATTATGTTATATAACTAGCCAGAAATACTTTTTTTATGGATTAAAGGATAGTTTTCCTTCAATATGTATGTATAGACCAGAGGTGTCAAACTCAAAGTGGTGAGGGGCCGCGATAGTTGATAAGAATCCTTTCAGGGGCCGAAGATGGTGACATTTGGACGCTTTTATTACATTTTGAATGTGAGATTTCATCTTAATTTGAGTTTGAAAAAAGTTAGCTTTAACATCAATTACCTCCTTTTATAGAAACTGGTTTTAGTTGGATCTGAACCGGTTTTAGATGGATTTTAAGAGGTTTTACTTTGATTTGAACAAGTTTTAGTTGGATTTTTAACAGGTTTTAGATGGATTTGAGCAGGTTTTGGATGTATTTTTACAGATTTGATCTATCTTTGTCGCAAAAATCAAACCTATTCAAATCCAATTAAAACCTAGTGCCAGAAATATCACCTGCTAAATGTATTGAAGGGCCACATAAAACAATGCAAAGGGCCAGATTTGGCCCCCGGGCCTTGAGTTTGACATGTGTGGTATAGACTTTCAGAAGTGCTAAAAAACATAATAGTCATATAGAGAAAACACACATAATCATAATTAATAATTCATAGAAATCATTTGACAATTATAGACAGATACAGGCAGTATCAGCAACTCTACTCAAGTATCTGTCCAAGTTTTATAGTTTGAGTATATTTCACCCCGTTGATTTTTCTCAACTGGGACATAATCTTCAGTGTTGACAATGGAGATATTGCACGTTGCCTCTGAAGTGCAGTGTGGTCTTAATGGTCGAGGTTTCTTCCCAAATCATCTCTGACTAATCCAGCTCAATGTGTGAGTCGTGGTGGATTATTGACCTCCGAAGACAGGGAACAGCCCACGAGTTGCAGCTTGGGCGATGTACTCACTCAGTTACGCAACTATCATTGTTAATCAGTGTTAACCAGATGATTAAGGTTTGGAACATCAACTTGACAGACTTATTTATGCTTTTACTTATTTTGTGCTTATGTAAGGGACTAGTGTGTATGTGATTTAACTTGCCTTGTACGTAGTCTTATTTGTTTTAGTGCAGATAAATAAAGAAAGAAAGCAGTTATTTTTTCTTATTGTTCTCTATGTTTCAGTGTTACCCTAGTGTGTGTATTATGTGTGCTATGTGAGAAGTAAAGTTTTCCTCATGTTTTCCGCCTGGTGGATTTAACGTCCCTGTGTTGCTAACTCTTAACACAAACTCCGGCCTCACCTTTGACTAACCTCTGCATTCGGCATAACCCTTAAACCTTTTATTGTTTTTCTAAACCCCTAAACATTGCATTTGTGTCCGAACTCAAATGAAACCATGGGGATTAACTCAGACATATCAGTCAGACATTGCTAAAAAATGAAAGTGAATGTAGTAATGCTGGTGACCTATGGGGTTGTTTCCTCATGTTTATGTGAAGAGAAAAGGCCAAATCAAAACCTCTACTTGTAAATAAAAACAAATTGAATTCAATAGCTTGTGGTCCTGACTGAAATGGTCTTCACAGACTGAACCCTGGGGGTCCTTTTGAGTTCAGACACACTTCTGTAAAACTGTGCAAACTCCCAAATTCAAACGTTACAAAACATTTTTAAAATAAAGACACTTAACACATTTGACGTCCCGGCAGGGCTTTCCGGGGCATTGCTGAGAGAAAGAGGCGGAAAAGAGAGCAGGAAGCAGCCACCGCGATGGAGAGGTACCGTGTCGTAGTCGTCCTGTCCCGTCCTTCCTGTGTGGTGCGCCGTCCCCCGTTAATTAATGTGATCGTTTTCAAGAAGTGTATGTAGTACTTGTACGGTGTATTTTTTCAGTAGTTCCTCAGACTGGAGAGCTGGGCAGACGCAGTAATGTACAAACTGACTGTTAGTAAAAATATAGTGTGTACAGTAGATGCACATTTATTACATAAAGCTGTGTTATAGCACATTCTGTCTGTGTGTGCAATGTATTATTGTGCCAATTTGAAGGTGAAGGTATATACTCTAGTTACATGCTATACTGCAGTTACATACAAAAAGTGTTTACAGCAACACTCTTTTTGAGACTGGTAAAGATTTATTATGATTATGTAAAAGTTGACTGCAAACAAGTAAGCTGTTGTAAGACACAGGTGCCAAGTTTGGAGTGTGTTTTTGCAACTTCATTGTTTTTATGGACTTTTGACAATATATCAACTTTTTAAACTGGGTTTTCTGGAGCAGTGAGGATAAACTCTAAAGCCTTAACACTTCCCATGTAGAGCCAATATCCTGTACAGCCAATATCTTTATGGGACATGGCTGTTCCGTTTTCTATGCAGATTCTGTCTTCACACTTTACACAACAATGGAGCAAAAGCCACAACTAAATAACAAGTTAAAAAAAAAACCATCCTTGGCCATATTCAAACTTTTGCGTTTTTGTGGAGTGAGAACAGTCTTCTTTCAGCGCTGTGAAGAAACATGCGTATAAAAAATGTAATCTTTGGGTGAATTGCATTGTCATCTAAACAATCTTTTAAATACCAAGACAATATGAATGCAGCATTAGTCTGAGCAGAGCTGTGTGGACTCAGTAGTTTGATTCTCTTGCGCACGTAAACTCAGAAAAAGACACAAGTCCAGTTAGATGACCTAACATACAACATAACATACAATACATTTGAACAGATATTTTTTTTAGGTAGGTCTTGATGATCATAGCCTACATCCATGTCTAAAATCCATCCATCTTAAACCGTGTACGCCTCTGCAGTTTCTTTGCTTCACTGCGTCACTGTTCTACCGTGCGTTTCATTTTAACGCGGAAACAAAACAGTTTTTATGCCCCGACATAAACAGTTGTTACGTGATCCCCACAAACCTCGCTACAGTGCCTCGCCGTGAATCCTCCGGGCTCCTCCTGACAGTTTTAATCAGCGGTCCTCACAAAACACTCAAGTGTAAAAGCGGCCTCATCAGTAGTGGCCCGTAGCTCGCCGCCGCCACAGCTTACATTCAGTGAAGGAATGGATCGATATTTGGAAACCACATCCACCGAGGCTGAAACATGCCATTCATTGTCTGAGCGCTTATGTGTGTGTGTGTGTGTGTGTGTGCAATAATGGATTTTGTATGTCCTAGAAAGCGTAAGGGTACAGAAGGTAAAATCTATAAATGTTGTTAATGTAAAATAAGGGTGAGGTTGAGATTGGATTACTCTTAGAACCGTGTAAGCCCAGTTTGCTCTATTTTTTTTATTATTTTTTTTTTTCAAGGATCATGGTCTCACCTTTCAAGGGGACTTCAGAGATAATAAATGTGCAAAAAAAAAAAAAAAAAAGATGAATGCTTGGCCAGTACACAAATAAAATATGTATGTATAATAAATAAATAAATAAATAATTAAAACAAAAGTGTAGAAACTGAGCACTGCTAAAATTTATTTTGTTTCAGTTTTATTTCATTGAAATTACTATCAGACCTCTTTTCATTGGGTTTGTTCATAGACAAGACAACAGCGTGTCCCACCGGGGCTACCATAGCTGTTCACATGCTCTATACAGAAGGAGTGGAATTGCAATCTGCATTTTCGCCTGTAAATGCTGCAAAAAAGACCAAAAGCAACACACGCCACCTCTGATTAACAAATGTTCCTATGATTCCCTTAAATATGAATAAAAATATAATTGTTCTGAAGGAATTTCAGTGCATTTTCAGGTTTTTCTTTTTGCCAGTAATTTAACGTGAATATGAACTATAAAAGTGGGATTTATGATTGACTGACAAAGACATAAGAGACAGTGAGCATGTGCAGAAAACACTGTGTAAAGACTGATCAGGAGTCAGTCTAGTAGTTGGTGTTGTCAGTCAAACCAGCTCGTGTCCTGACTGACTCAAAGATATATTTTTACTCTTCAGTGACACCAGTCGGACTTGTGCGTGGGCGTTAGTGCTTTTAAAAGCACTTGTCACTCGAGCGACTGGCTGACGGATGGATCCACCTCTTTCTGAGTCATCCTCTATTTTAGGCCTCACAGCTCCTTCGATCAGCGTGGACATGCCGACTCTGGAGTGTTTAGAAACGGCATCCAGGAAACAAATAGATGAAAAGTATATGCACTGTGTCATGCTCTACATTCAAGCAGAAAATAGGTTATAGCAGTGTTTTTTAGGGCTCCTTGGTAAATGTTGAAAAAGTCTTTCCACCTGTCATACAGTTTTATAGTGTTTTATCTTTGAGCTGTCATTACTGGTTAAAAGATGACTATCGGGGGATGTAATGTTCTGCTGCCAAGACAAAAGTGGTGCATAAAAAGCATTAGCAACTACTTTCCCTTTAGCATTTCTAATAACAAAAAGACAGAACATTTCCCTGGCTTGCTTTAAAGAGCCCGAGATAAGAATTAAACTGAACACTTTCATATTCATTAGTGACTGTTGAGGGATGTTATATTGTGCTGCCAAGACTAAAATGGCCCATAAAAAGCAGTAGAAACTACTTCCAAATTCATATTAACAAAATCACTAAACATTTGACTTGCTGGCCTTACTAAGTCGGAGATAAGAAATAAATTAACCACAGTTGTGTTGTGCAGCTCTTCAGATGCCACCATTTGTCCCGAGTCACACAATCAATCTTTTTTAATTATGCCCCTCTGTTACTTCTATTGCATTCTATTGAAACCTACTTTAATACAAATGATAGTATGTAATGATGTTAGTTTTCCTTTTAAACTAAGATTAAATTTAATCCTGTGGCATCAAATAGATTTGCCACAGGCTGGATGGTTAAAACTTTTGTCAGTTTAACTGAAACTAATCTGTTTTGTTTGTAGGGCAATATACCCAAGTAGGTTTTGTCACAACGAAAGAAAAACACACTCTGTGGAGTTGTGTTTCCCTTTTAAAATGAACTGTCTTTGCTAATGCACTTGTTGCTACAGGGGAGCTTTCTACTTGTAGTTACTTCCAATGTTTCTTTTTGAATCCTGCACAGATCAGATTTTTGACTATTATATTTCTGTTTCTTTAAAACATGCAGTCAGCTATGATTATGGGAGATGGTGTATTCCATATGTGTACAATTTAAATTCAATCCATCTAATTAAATTCAAAATCAAAACTCACTATGGTGTTTCCCTGGTCACCTTTAGCAGACAAATGTAAATGTCATGTTGTGCTTATCAGTATGTATCTTGCATGAATCCAATTTACGCAAGTGTTTATAGCTGCTGTGTCCACATTAGGTTTAACATGTCTGTTCTAATCCATTCCTGTCGATACCTACTTCCAATTTCTGAGACGTGACCCAGTTTCTCATCTTTCCTTTTCTTATTTCTGACAGAAACTTCCGTAAACACCTCCGGATGGTGGGCAGCCGCAGAGTCAAAGTCCAGAGTAAGTCTTTCATGGTAATACGTGCCTTTGTTTGAGTGCTCATTGACTTTGCATTCATGCTTTACCGAGTTACCATCTTGGCATTTCAATAGACTTTCATGAGAATGGATCGATGCTTGAGGCATGGACCGACTCTCGCATGTTGATGAATATTGCA
This sequence comes from Rhyacichthys aspro, assembly GCA_036850595.1. NCBI lineage: Eukaryota > Metazoa > Chordata > Actinopteri > Gobiiformes > Rhyacichthyidae > Rhyacichthys > Rhyacichthys aspro. Next base: position 20,556,528 of record CM072156.1, read on the forward strand.
TTGAATTTTTGCTCCAGTCTTCAGTTATAATCACACCGTCTAAACCACATTGCATTTATTATGAGATTTGTTTTTCCATTTTTGACAACTGTAATAATAGCCATGTCATAATATATTTGCATAATGCATCTCTTGCATTTATTTTAACACAATGGGCTTCAGGGCTTTACTAATCCATAAGAAAAATTAACTTAGCCCCATTGATTTATCAGGTCTCATGTTTCCAAGCACCTCCCCCTGTATTGATTTGTTTACTATATCTTTTCCCCTTCTGCATTTGTGATTGGATTGTATAAGACTATATGATGATTAAATATTCTATTGACAGAGCATTTCTAGGAATAGACTCATTTAATGGAATTGAATAGATCTTTCAGTTTATCGCATTGAAAAGTGGGCTGTCACACTATTTTCATAATGCTGTTTCAAAATGATACAAAATAAAACTGGAAAAACTCACTAATGTACAAGCACAGTCTATCTTTAAACTGCTGGTGTTTTTATATCTAATCAAATTTATGTAACTGTTGACCTGGCCAGCCATCCTAATTCTTTTTTTGTTCTACACAAAGAGTTAGTCTCATCCCTCACAATTTGAGTTTGATTTTCACAAGCTACTACATATGTAATACACATAGAGCCAGAATTCAGGGGCAGTACCAAAATCCACAGTGGCCAACAAAATTTGAAAACATACAACCAGAAAAAAAAAAAATCTGAAAAACCCCGTAGTCAGCAGTAGGGTTGTATTATTCCACACAGGTCTTGCTCGTAAGACCAGTCTTTTAAAGGTGTCAGTCTGTACCAGTAAAAGTCTTTTTGCTCTTTCATTTCTGAAGCTCTGTCTGTAGATTATTGCTTAAGATTTTGTTCCAACCAGGCTTCAAACCAATTAACCTTCAAAATGATGGCATAACGAACAATATGAATGATACTTTATAAACTTTAGCATTAGTCTGGCCACCCCTACCCATTCAAGAAACTGCAATCTGAAATGAGTCTGTAACCCCTTCCCTTTAACGCACTAAAATCCTGCAGAACAATCATTTAATTGTTTCCAATTGTGTCCAAGCAGTTTATTTTATGTCCAGTTGTGTCGTCTAAAAAAATCTACCTCAAATCCACGGGAACAGACTACTTGTTTGTATTTCTCCAACTTCTGACTCGAGGAAAGTTGAAAAACGTTTTGTCTACTCCTTTTTATAATCAATTTTAATCAGACAGTTTTACACTCCTCCCACTAAAGTCAACACAAAAGTCTTCACTGCCGGGTTTATAAAATATTAATAATAATTATTCCTTTATTATTTCCGTGGGGAAATTCATAGTCACCACCAGGGGGAACCCAACATGTTTTTATGTTGGTGGGTGAAGCTGGAGTACCCAGAGAAAACCACCCAGGTACAAACAGAACATAAATAAACTCCACTCAGAAAGGCCCCGTCCGACCCCAGAGTCCAACTCTGGTCAATTCATGCTCCACATTCACTCAAACCATTAACATAACACAAGTGACTGTTGAGTTGTTTGGGGGAATATTAGTATTTGGTTGCATGTGCAAGAGAGTGACTGTCTTCCACCTCCATCCATCAGCCTTCGCCGACCGCCGGGCCAAGAGTTTCAGCCGCTCCTGGAGTGACCCCACCCCCGTCAAGCCCGACTCCCTGCATGACTCCAGGGACAGTGAGTTGATGCTCTCTCAGTCATTACATGCACAACCTCAAACCTCAGTTATTTTTTATATGTCAGTGCCAATTACTAATGGGACAGAGATCATGAGGATCCTTTTCAATGGATTTATAAAGGTTTTTCCAATGGGTTAATAATGTCAGATTGACATTACTGAGCTCTGTTAAGAGAAGCATTGACCAGTTGCTTGAGAAATAGTAACACTGCATTTACACTTCCACCCACATTTTTTAAAGGTCACTTTTTGGTTTGGTTTGGGCTCACTATTTGGCAACCAACAAGTCACTGTTTCTCTTTTTCTAATGTGTTCAAATGATCCCTTTTTGTAAAATGGTATCAAGATAGTATTTCATTCTATTAAGGCTAATACATAGGACAGAAAACAGTCAGAGGGCAGAAAAAAATAGATATGTATCTATGGATAATACAAAATATATATTACCTACAAAAATTACATTTCTCACATGAAATAAAACCTATTTCGTGATTTTCACTGGCCCCCACAAATTTGACCTTGTGGTTTACTTTCTTTTTTGATTTGACACAACACTCAGACATTTATGTAACACATTATGATAAAGAAGAAATTATTGCAGAAATGAGCAGTAGCTATTCTGAAAGCTGCTATTATATTTTTTCTGTGCTGTGGAGTCTGGTGGTTTGTAACAAAGCCCTCTGATGGTAAGTAAAGCTGTCACAGTATTATACAGGAGCACATGCACCACATGACTGTAATTTTACTCAGAGGGTCTTACCTTTGCATACTCTTTCTTTTTTTTTAATGAGGATAAATCATTTAGTTTTCAAAGGGTTTCATTATATGTACATGGCATAAAGAAAATTCTGTTTTGCTCTCACCTCAGTGTTGCAAAACATGACAGAGAATTTAAATAAGCATAATAAAAATAAGAATTAAAAAGTGACAGTCAGCTACCCCAATAAAAATTATAACAATAATAACAATAAAATATATCCTGTGATAAAAGTTCTTACTAAAACTAATGTAAAATGGCTGAAAGATAACCATTACTGTAATCTTTACTTGAAATTTAAATAAAGAGTTTTTGTGTCAGAAGAATCTACGGTCTAGTAAGATGTCCCCCATTTGTGTGAAGATAAAGAACCCCCCAAAACAAATAATAAATCAATTTAAATCAAAAATTAAAATAAAAATAAATGACTGTTTGGCTATTTTTCCATTATTTGTTCTATATTCCATGAATTGTTGCTCAAGACCATCTACACCACCATATTGTTTTTACTCTCTAGGACAGATTAAAATGCACATTTGAAACCGTACAGAAATAACACATAAATTTGGATTTTTTTGTATTATTTGGCTTTTATGTCTGCCGTACGTCTCGTGCGTTCTCTCGTCCTCATTTGCCAGTGTGTGGTCCATCTGCCTGTTGCTATACGTCCCAGCTGTCTGCGTCTGCCCGTCCCACTCATGTCTGGTTTGTAACCATAATGTCAGTGTTCTGGAGATAAAATAAAACACCAGGTGCGACTCTTTTTAAGTGGAGCACCCTCGAGTCTAATCAGGTTTGTGTGTTGTCCTTTCATCTTGGCTGTTGCCGTGTGGGTGAGCCAGGTGGCGAGCTGCAGACCTCCTCGGGGACTCTGGACGAGGGGCTGGGCGAGGACGCCGACTGGGAGGAGGAGCGGGAGCAGGAGAGGGCCGCCTGTGAAGGAGAGGATTTTATTCCGCCGAAAATTATGGTGAGGATCTCAAGCCGATTGAATATTACCTCTAGGAGCAAAAGGAGGAGGCTTTTAAGGATTTAACACTGGAAACCGTAGACATAAGTAAAAGTAAAATTCTCACTGCTTTTTGCTTGGTCTTTAGATCAGGTCTTGTCTTGGTGTCAGAAATGGCACATATCAGTCATGACAACTGATTTATTTCTCCACATCATTTTTGTAACTTGCTGAAAACTGTTATAATTTGATCTTAAATAATATTCTCTACATGTGTTTGGACTTGGTCTAAGACTGGACATCAACAGTTTGGCCGTTGTTGTTGGTTTCCTGACCTGGTCTTGAAGTCTAAAAGACTTGATCTTGACCAATTCATATCTGAGACCAGAGACTATGAAGTAGGACTAAACTGAGTCAAGACCAAATCAAGACCAGAACCAATGCAGAATACACAGTATAATAGATACAATACAATACAAGTCCAAGTCCAGAACTCATGGAGGTTAGTGTTTGATCAAGGAAGGATATTTAGAACAAGATTTTTAGTATAGTGAACATAAAATGATTGAGGTTTTCATTCAAGAACAGACAAATATGTCATTTCTGTTCTTGGTTGGTCTTGTCGTCTGATCCCAAGACAAGACCCTGTTAAAATGAGTTCAAGAACCAGACAAGACCAACACTGTTAAAGATCAAGAACATGACAAGACCAAAACCTTTACAAAATAGTCCTAGATAGTCCTAGAGTGCGGTGTTGGTCTTCAGACTCAAATACTGCAAGGATGCTTGATCAAAATAGCTGCCAATCAAGACAGAAAAAGAAACTCTTATCAATCATTTTTTTAATCAATCATGAGTTCACATTGAATTGTGTCAAAGAACCTCCACAGACATGTTCCTACTTGACATCACTGCAAAAAGTGTCACGTCAATGATCATCAAGTTAAAATGGATTTCTTTAATAAAACAGACAAGGATTATGATTTGTACGACAGCTGAGTGTACAAAGATGACAATTTGACAGATTCCAAACTTGCCTCAATATTTTTTTTTTATAAGTGAGGGACTATCATTAAGAACAAAGGTTATGGTCAGTACTATTCCATATTATTCTGGCCAGCTAAAGGTCAGAATGTAATGCCAGTGTATTGACTGTGAATAACCTTTTGCTCCAGCTTTAATTCAGTGCTTGTCTGTTTTGACAGCTCATATCCTCCAAAGTCCCAAAGGCTGAATATGTTCCCAACATCATCCGCAGAGACGACCCCTCCATCATACCCATCCTCTATGTAAGTTCCTGGAATGACACCTGCACTAAAGCCTTGTTTCCACTGGAGCAGTATGGTACATGTCAGATCAGTGTGGGTACGTTTCTATCTATACAAGGGCTCAAGAAGCTCCCTAACGAAGTAGATCGTATTGCCTAGTTTAAGACAGAAAAAAAACATTACAGTCTGATTGGGCAAAAAATAATCAAAATTTCAACCAATTTTGACCCTATTTGTACCTCTCAGTGGACATGTTACACAGTAGGCTACAGTATGGTATGGTATGGTATGGTAGCCTGGCCAGCCATCCTATTTTTTTCCACTAACAAACGCAAACTAAACTGTTTCTGCACATAATTGGCTAGACATGCAACCAATCAGACAAACAAATCTTTGATTAAAACCAGCCCCATTATAGATAAACAGACAGGATTTGTACCAAGGAGAAATGGCTGTGAAGGGAAGGGATTTCTATTTCACAGATCCTGTCTTTGCAAAGTGAAGGCTTATGGCAAGGCACAATTAACAGGAAAAAAAAATATTATAAGACTTCTGATTTGAAATTTGATAGCAATTACCACATTCATTTGCAAAAAATAGTCAAATCCTGTTCTATTTTTGTGTTATTATTGTTCCATTTGGCACATTTTGGCTTCACACTCCAAAATATGGCCTATGCGGTTGGATCTGGCCAATTATACCACTGAATACAAATTAATCAAGCTGATCCTATTGCTCCAAGACATTTTTTAAAGTATAAACAAGCTGTGGGGATAATTTGCATTCCTTTAAATGCACAGCAACTCAATGAAATCAGCCTCTATTAAATGTCTGTAAATGAACCAACCACCTGCGTAGCTGAAGCAGCGGGCTTTTCCCTTTGAATTAATTCCTCTTCACAATGCTTTAATGAAAGAATAACCGTCTTTTCCTCTTGTATTTAAAGGACCATGAACACGCCACTTTCGACGACATCCTCGGTGAGTGTGACACGAGTCGTGTTTTTTTTTTAACCTTTGGGTGTAAATTGCTCCGTCGGTGTGAGTGGAGGAAAGACGAGGGTGGAATAAGTTACAGCTTGCTCTTGTGCGAAGATGACTCATTGTTTTTTTTTTGGTTTTTTTTGCTTGTACGTGCGGTGTGGGTCTCATGAGACGGCCAATTTACATGTGTGGGAAAAGTGACACCTCTCTGTCTGTTTGCAGAGGAGATCGAGAAGAAGCTGACAGCGTACAGGAAAGGCTGCAGAATTTGGAACATGCTCATTTTCTGCCAGGTGAGTGACGGCTAAAGGCGAATGTGAAAACACGGTGACATTACTGGGTCATGTTCTCGCCTTAAATTAGGATCGGCTCGTCTTCGAACATGACCCGACCCTCTAAAATTTCACAGTAATGATTCATTGACAGCTAGACTTTTGGCTGATTTCATTTTTTGGCAGAAGCTGGGTCACGCAGAGTTTTATGGCAATTAAACGTCAGTACAATATATTTTTCTGATTAGCCCGGGACACACTGTTAAATTGCAGATAGTGTTGGAGAGTTTCGGCCCACATTTCTCATTATCCGGAGAATGTCAGACCGACTCGACGGAGCTGATACCGACTGCCCACCTGCACTATTCTCCACTACATCATAATGACTCTGAACTTTTAAATGGCTAAATGGGAAAAGAGCAGTAAAGGACCGTATTTTATGTAGCAGGTCCCCATAGAGCAACAAAACATGTATTTATCTTAGAATGTAGGTAGTAATGTCGTGCAGGCTAATTGCTTAGGTACAATCAATATTTAATTGCAATTGTAGAGTAAGCTATATGACAAAGTAAGTCAGACCAGTGGCCAGATGAGCCTTTTTTTCCTCAATTTAGGTTTCCTACAAACAGCGTAGTACAGTAACTAAATGGTAAAGCTAAATTTTACAGATTTTTAACGCAAGAAATACCAAGTGTTGTCACTTATTTATTTAAAAAATAACATTTCCTCTAAAATCTGGTATTTAAGAAAAGCTGGCAGGATTTGTCATATTAAATCGCGAGTGGGTAAAATGGACTGCAGTTTCTAAAGTTCAGTAAGTGATATTTAAGAACTGGCAATGTATTCATGTTTTAATTGTAGCAGTTTACAGCTATACAGACCAGACTTTTTTTTTTTTTTTTGTAAACAATGGCAACACATTTAAGTTTTAAATGTTCATTTTGAATTAGATTTATATACCAAATATAAACGCAACTTGTGTGTAATGCCATTGTTTATGTAGTTGTCAACATAGATACTGGAGAATAAGCTATAGTTTAAATAGCTTTTTAGGATTATTTAGTCATACATGTTTGCTCAAGCATAACCACTTTGAAGTAAAGGAACCTGAACTGCAAGACACCAAGTATAAAAAAAAAAAAAAAAATTGCGACATAGTGCCCCATTTTTAAGCCAATTTCACCAGCGGCCACTCATGGCACTGCAGCCCAAAGAGCGTTTTCCCAGTAGAACATAATAGATAGTAAACTGCTTTACTTAAGGCATGATCTTCCTGCATCTTTGTACTGTAGGTGGTTTAGAAGAGGCTTTGTGTTTTCATGGCAATGCCTCTGAGTGTTCCGATCATAAATATAAATGTATTTTTAAGCTTGTTTATAACCCGTAAGTCTGTGCCAGATGTAATTACAAAGAACGCTTATATTTTTCTCCAGGGAGGACCAGGACATTTGTATCTGCTGAAGAATAAAGTGGCCACCTTTGCCAAAGTGGAAAAGGAGGAAGATATGATCCAGTAAGACATGCTTGCTTTATACACATGTCTTTAGTCAGATACATCTTTCTCTGGACTAGTTTTTATGTTGAAAAAGCTTTTGGCAGGTTATATAATACATTTTTGCCCATAGAAGATACTGTCACTGCACACTCTTCACCTTTTTGTACAAACCAGGAAGTAAAACACACTAAAACAAACGATCGCACTGGACATAAAACTTCTCCTCTGACTTTAACAGTCTTTTAAAGTCACTTTACCATTTCTCATTTTTGCTCAGTAATCCCTTTAACCCTTTACCTTCATTGTGTTTCCAGGTTTTGGCGGCGACTCAGCAGACTGATGAGTAAACTCAATCCAGAGCCCAACCTCATCCACATCATGGGATGCTACGTGCTGGGCAGCGCCAACGGGGAAAAGGTAATTTACACTTTGTCTGACTCACCCTAGAGAACAAACGACTCCTTCTCTCTTTCAGTTCAGGCAAAAGTCGCTGTGAAATGCCTGAACGCAAATACTGCATTAGTCATAAATACAACACAGATGTTCACAGCATATGTTCCCTGTAGGAGATAAGATAAATCACTGGAGTAATCTGCTGACTCCATTGATACAGCAACGTAAGATGTGCATATACAAGGTTAAAGACAGAGCAGGATGTGTGGATGTTAGAAAATGAAATAATGTTGTCAAATGAGAGCTGGGAGTATGGGTTGATCCGACCAGGCTGCTGTAGTTCCGGTCCTGCTGTCAGGCTGCACACAGCGCAGGCAGGGGGCGGACAGCGGAGGACAATCACACTGACACTTTAGAGTAAAAAGGAAATTGGATTGCTTTGACACCACTCATAAAAACAGAATAACATAGTGCCCCAGTTTTCTGCAGTTGCCAGTTTCACCACTGTACTGCAGCACAAGAAGCATGTTCCCAACAGACTCCAACTTAAAAATAGATCATAAACTGCTGACATGAGCCGAGTGCTTCAAAAATGGTTGTTCAATGTCAGTTTTATAATATAGACAATTTTAAAATGAATGCATTTAGGCATGTTTTTCTTTATCACTAATGATGGTGTAGATTAGATAGATGAGAATAAATAGAGAAGAGAGAGAGAAGAAGTATAACTGAATGCCATTCTCCACAATACAATGTGAGTGGTAAATAGATTCAAATTAAAGAGATTTTCTTTTATTCGTGAACATTTTCAAATATATTAAACAGTGATCTATTGCCATCACAATAGAGAAAATAAATAGGAAAGATAAACAAATGGTGACAATGGAGGACAACCTCAATTTGACATTTTGAAGAAGGTTTTGATCAAATTTGCAAGATGTGAATGCACTTTGAATCTAAACACCCTTATTTTTGGAGGATATTTTACAGTTAACTTCTGGTCATAAAACATTAATATTCTTCAGCTGCTGACTTGATGGAGGCAATGGAGCATATCCTACACTCAGCGTTTTCTTTTTGTTTTTGCAAGAAGTTTTGAAGTTTTGAAATCAAACCTGCTTCCTTTCTATTTCTCCTTTCTAAGCACAACACAGAGGGCCAAATCAGACTTTACCACCACAAATAAACCAACATTAGAAGTACTGTGCATTTTCAAGAACCCAGCATTGCTCTGTAAAATCTGTAGTGCCCGTGCCACAACCCTGCCACCCCCACAGAGGCATTGCTATATGTAGTCACACTCACTTTGTGCACAGCATATGCACCACACATGCCCACTCACTGAAATATTCATACTTTCTCACGCGGCACCATCCAGCAGCACTAGACCTCCGCAGCTCACGGTCGATTACTCCAACACTAGCTACAATCCTGGGGTCGTGAAGCTGGCAACTCTTTACACAAAGGCTTGCATTAAAATGAATGTCAATCCAGGGATACACGAGGTAAGGTCAGAGATGGTGTAGAGTGCTTTTCTCTGATCTTACATAGAAAGTGTGAAGTGAGGGCAAGTGTAGAAGGGCTATGTAACATCAGGCTAATCTCATTCACAACATGAACATTCAATTAAAAAGAAAAAGATGAAAAAAAGGCTTTTTAAATGAACTGTTTGTTACTGTTACTGCAGCTAGGTGATATCATGTTCACAAGGTTAGTGGTTACCTTCAGTTTTAATTACTGTCATAGCCATAGACTGCACATACAATCCAATCTAGAAAGAAGGAACCAAATGTGACACAAGTGACTAAATTGGCCAGAAGTCATTCATTTCCAGTGCAAGCCCATGTGTGGCAGCAACAAGCAATCAAAATAAGGCAAACGACACAAATCCAGCAATGTGAGCGTAGATATGAAGTTAAGCACATGCAGCTCAACTGGCGAAATGAGTGAATGAATCACAGGACCAACTGTCAATCACAAAACAACTCAAACTAAAACTTAACGTGTTACGGATCAACTTTATTGTACCAGAGGGAAATTTGTCTTGGGCTAAAGTGCAGCTGCAAAACATGACAACAATAAGTACAAAAGACAAACAAAAAAAAAACCCACATGAAACACTTACAATTCCATAATAAATACATTGAAATACACAGTATATCTCTTAAAATCATGAAGTGTGCAAATTAAAATAAAGTGCTCTTAAAGTAAGTGTACAAGTGATCCGAGCAGATCACTTGTACCCTTACTGTTCCTAGCTGTTTTCATACGTACACTATGCTCCAGACTCTTTCCTGACTTTATATAGATATGAGGATATTCTGTGGGCACCTTAGCACAACCTAGAGTAGGTATCATAACAATGTCTAATACTGCTATGTTGGTAACATGCACTGACTGCAGTTAGGAACACAAAAGCCAGGAGAAAATCAGGAAGTGTCTGTCTGCACGTCCTCCAGAGATTTTACTGACAACTCACATATGACATGTTTCTTGACATAGGCATTGATTCACCAGTCTAGCATTAGCCAAAGCAATTGCTTATTATGTGACCAATATGCTTCTGGCTTTTCAAATGCTAGATTGTTTTCCAAATTCATGCTCAGTAAATTAACAAATTTGAATGAAATTCTGAGTCTCTCTTTTGGTAATGCCACCTTTAGTATGCTCACTTTTCTAAGGCTGGGTGCACGAAGAAAACAAAATGCAAGCAATCAGCAAACTGTTTGTTAGAAATGTATGTGAATGTGCTAGTGGCTTAATTAATAACTCCTTTTATGGTCCTTTCTTTGATATTGGTGGTTTCTTTCACCAATATCCCAGCTCAGCCAGCCTTGTGCCCCATTTATGCTCAACAGACGGCAAAGCAAACTCAAAAAGCCACTGTCTCCTTTTATGCTGTGTCCTAGTGTTGCAACCCATTCGACCAATTCTGATTTATTGTATTATGTACATGTGAAATAAGTTCTTTTCACAGTGGAGCAAAAGTAATAAAACAACATGAAAAAAGCACTACATGAAAATGAAACCAAAAAGCACATGGCTAATTTGCACAAATGAACACAAAGTCATCTTTAACATACAATCTCCTTGATTATTATTTGATTTATTTATTTATTTATTTATTTTGCATTTAATTGGCTCGAATGCCATTTGCCTGAACTCACTGTACATTACGGAGAGTATGTTTAATTCCCAATCAACATACTGCTCCCAAATAACAATGACATGATAATTAGGATAATTTCAGGACACTTGTAAATACATTCTGTTCCCTGCATACTCCTTAAGTGTTTGAAGGAGGAAAGTGTTCAATTAACATTGTGCCATTTGGTTAGTCCGGTGATTGGCCACAAGTCACATGATCTGGAGAGGCAGTAGTGAAGTGCATTTAGCAGTTTCCCCCCGCTGCTACCTGTGCCTCCTCCTGCAGACTCAGCTGGAGCGCCACTATTAATAGACCTTGACTTCAGCGGGGATCAGTAACCACACGCAGCCATCTTAACACTGCCACAAAGTGTTAGCCTCAGCCACCCTGTTTAACTATCACCAGTGGAAATACAGTTCTGTGAAACCGAAGAGTATATACCCATTTTATTGATCCATTTTTTTTTTTTTTCTTTTTGTCAAAAGGTCATATGAGCTGACATTAAATTTCCACAGTTTCCTAGCGCCATATAGACTTTGACTGAGGCTTAACTTGAAGATTTTAAATATAGTCTTGCTGCAATAATAATCCCACTAACAGCTCCGAAAAACAAGTGTTAATTGGGTCAACTTTAGTGCCCTACTTAAACATCTGTTAGTACCAGTTGGAGATCTAACCTCAACCCCGAAAAGGCACTGTTGATGCACCACTTGGCTGGTCCTCGGGGAGATGTCGAGGTTAAGTATCGCAATAGCAGTGCACGGTTCATCTGTGTGACTTTTAACCTCTGAGCTTTAGTCAGAGAACATGTTGACATGTAATATGTGTGTAATATGTGCATATATTAACTTTCATCTAGATGCTATGATTGTGATTTAATGAATACATTATATAATTCCTCACAATTCTTTTGTACACAGAGCACTTAGAGACCTTTAGCATCAGTACTTACACAAACTCAAGAAGATGGAGTGACCTTCATTCATCTTCTTGTTTTTATGGTTACAGGGGGCTGGAGTCTATCATAGCAGCTTTGGGTATGAGGCGGGGTACATCCTGGACAATGGCCAGTTAACCTTGTTCAGCTGGAAATACTGTCACATTGTGTTAAACATTTTCATTTTGGTTTCATTGCATTCTTTATACAAAAAGCCAAAGAGAAAATAAACTTGTAATTGATGTTAAAAAACAAAAAACATATAAAATAAATAGAAACATATAACAAATCTCAAAACCTCACCAAAAAGAAGACAGTGTGATCAATAACCTAGTATTCTCACCAAGCTTGTCCTATTTAAGCTATTCCAAGTACAGCTCACTGTTCTGGAGATGAAGCCTGCAAATGCCATTTTCCTGTGAGGCTCTGTGTGATGGCACACCAGCTGGCACTCGACCAGGCCCCAGGGGGCCCGAGCAGAGGCAGGGGCCGCCAGTTTCTACAAGCCTGAGTAGGAGGAATAACAGTGTGAAGCTGAGAGCTGTAGGCAGAGTGTCATCAGCACCGACAGCCTCCCAGATGCACAAATGTCAGGTGTCCATGAAGCGCAGTGTAGTTCAGATCATTACTGCATTAGCAGGTGTATTGCTCATGTGTTTTGTCACGCCAGTTCACATTTGAAGCGCTGTCTTTTATCAGATACATGTCCGGTGTGAAGGCTCTAAAGCAGGCCACCAGGGGACAGAACATCTTTGAGAATGATGTCTTTGAGGCTGTGAAGATGCTCGGATGAATCATCAGAGAGTTGGTGCAGGCTCACCTCCCTAAACATTTATAGGTCACATCTTTGAAAAGTTTCACCACAAAAGAGTTTACACTGGACTTCAGAAACTAAGCCAAGAAGATTTCATAAGTGAAGTTACATTACTCACACCCTGGATTATACAATGCATTATCTGCTGAGTCATACTTACAGACCGGTCTCTAGTGTCTTCAGTTTGTGCTCAGAGCTTTGCTTAGACCTTAAGGTGTTTGTTCACTGTACATTCACAGTTCTGTTCACACCTGGCATTATCTAATATCTGATGTGTCTCACTTCCACACTCAGTATGCCAGTGAACACCTGCTTCTGACTGACTAGAACAATGCTTTTCATCATTACCTTACATGTAAATTGCCTTAGATTGCTTTGTTTACATGAAACTATAAAAGTTTGAATCTAAAACCAGTCTTTTCAGATGCATGTAAACAAATTGGGATCTGCAGTAATTTAAATACATTTTAATTGTGCAACCATAATTAGACTTAGCACTTACTTTACATAGTTGATGATACAATGCTAACAAGTCTGATGGTTATTTTTTTATTTATAAGATCACAAATAGCCTATTGGCATTACACTGAATGGAGCGTCACCAATCCAGTAGCTTAGTTCATTTTTCTCCCCTCCTGTTTCTGGAGCTTGGCCAGCCATACCTCATTATTTCACAATAATTCACCAATCTTTGTGAAAGGGGTGTGGAATCCCTTATCTTCACAGCAATTTCCCAGTAGGAATGTTGTTGGATCAATCATAACCGTTTATTTAAAATGGGGCAGAGTTTATGTTTATCCAATTGCGCTCAAATGGACATTTATTCTGTGTCCATTGGTACTGCCCCAGACTAACTGCATGTAAAGAAAAAAGAGAAGAAGAAAAGCTACTGTTGCATTTTTTTTTTTATCTGCGCAGCTTAGCCAAGGTTTGTGATATTTTATCTAAAAGTGATGCGGAAAAAAAAATGCATTTGTTACATCGACGTTGGACTCTTATAATTCTGACCCTGAGCTCCTTGAAAAGTTTTTAACTCGTCCAAAATGCAGCAGGTAGAATACTAAGAGGAATCAACAGAATAGAGCGCATTACCCCAGTGTTAGCCTCTGATCACTGGCTTTCCTAGACACTACTTGAATCTTATTTCCTGACTGTGTTTTTTGAGTTTTTCCTTTCACTGTCGGAGGGTCTAAGAACAGGGGATGTTGTCTAGCTCTTGCTGCCTTCTGTTTTTGTTTAGCCCTTTGAGGTAATTGTTATTGTGGTAGTGGGCTATACAAATAAAATTGAAATGAATGACACCATGTTAAATGTCAGCATTCCCTTGTTGCTACTTACATTTCCATCAGAAATACTTCACTGATGATCAAGCATTGTTTTCCGCAGCACTACATCTTCTATGGATGAATTGCTTTAACCTTTTCATATGGCAGTGCTCGCTGTAAGTGATGACTGAAGTGTCCAAATGCGCCTTGAGTGTTCAAAAATCAAATAGACCGAGTGCCATCTGCCTTTAACATTGGTTATTTGTGATCCAAGCAAACTAGAGACCATTACAAAGCCTTAGAGGAGTCACAACGATACGTTTTTAACTCATTTTACACTCCATTTCCTGCCCCGTGAGCTGATAAACAGTATAAGAAGGTCATTCCGCTTTATAATTACTATGCTTTCTCCAGTCGACGTCCTTCATTCCTTCATCGAGACTGTACTGTATATAGAACCCTACTATGCACCGTGAACAAAATTAGCACCAGCACCATATGTTTATATAGGAACATATGGAGTTCATATCCAACAGTGCTGCAGATGACTACTTTATGCCCCTGCTGGTTATGATATACACTCAGCGACCAATAATAGTAGAGGTGATAACCATAAAAATAACTGACTAAAGACGTTTGTGAAAATGGTGACTTTGTCCTTTATGATCATAACCATTGGGGGTCTTTATATTAGTTCGCTGTCCAATGTAACACAGTGACACTATTCAGGTGGTATGTGAGATATTTTCTGCAACGTTGAAAGTATTTGGTAAAAGGATGACTATGAAATACTTGTGGATAGGTTGCATATTCCATGTGGTGAATATTTTTTTAGAACAGCCCCAGTTTGGAGAAGAAGGCAGTATATATGGCTGCTAATGGCACAGTAAAAACATACCTTTTTTACAAGTAGTAAACTTCTATTAGTGCAAGAGTATCTCACATAGAAGGTAATTACATGCATTTTTTGTAACAGATGACTCCTTTTTTTTCATTATTTATATAACTCTGGAAATTCATTCATACAAGCACTTAAGTGGAAGCGTAAGACCCATCTTTTAAACATGTATTGTGGAAATACTCTCTACTCTGGACCATGCATTGAAATGGGCTCAGAAATGTTTCAGTGTTTTAAATATTAAATCCTAAAATGCATTTTACACTGGCCTTATTTACGTCAGTTCATGGTTTAGTGTTCGTGTCGTTGCTCTGGTCTACTTCTCCAAACTGAGAATGTGCTGACAATATCTACCACAGAGAATAAATTAGTTTCAAAATTAGCTGAACTACATTTACAAAATAGTATTTACTATTTCGACCATCAATGAACATTATAATATTGCATCATTACTTAGAAACGTCCATTAGAGCAAGGCCTGGTGTTAATCAAAGGTTTAAAATGCTATGATATCTAGACAGAATTTATTTGTTGATTTCTTATATAATCAATAAAGAAACAACAGAATATGGAAAAACATTCAGTTCTCAGTTTGTTGTCTGTGACAGAAGAACAGTAACACATTTAAAGTAGCTTCTTCCACTGGGTGCTATGGAGCTTTACATGCCTATATTTTTGAGACAAACTCACGTTGTTATATTCATGCAATAATACAGTATTGGAAAGACTACTTTTCCCACAAAATACATTTCAGGTTGGATCATTTTCGTCTATATTCCAGCTTAATCCACCATCTTAACCATCTGCCTCATTCTTTTTTCCCACCACAAAAGCCTAGCTCCATTTCAAGTGTCTTTAAAAGAAACTTTATGCATGGAGCTACTTCTTGTTCTCTGGCATTTCTAATACCTACCACAAATGTTTCCATATGTGCAGACACATTAGCATACAGGCCTCTCTCTCATACTTCCACTGACCTTTTCAAGCTGCAGTGTTGCATGAACTGATTCCTCGAGACGCTCTCTCTCAAATCCACTTTTATCTCTGCAGAGTGCATCATCTCGGGCTTGTTTGTTTACCCATCCAAACATCTGATAGAATTGGATGTACAGTAAATACTTCCATCTCTGACTGTCTCTCACTCCTTGTTTGTATTTATTGCCTTGCAGCTAATTCAGACTCTGAAGAGGCTGATGAGACCCTCCTCGGTTGAATTCAAGTCCCCGCTCGAGCTGTCGGCGCAGGGTGAGTGCATATTTACAGACATCTTCAATGACATTGCAAAACAAGGTTTTTCATTAGTGCTATGTAAACAGACACATCCCTCACAGCCCAAACAACATTAGAGTTCACAGTTTTGAAAAAAGGGAAGTTTTTTTCAGTAAAAAAGTAAAAAAAAACAAAAAACGCTTTTATCATCTGTGCACTCCGCTTATAGCACCAGTCGCACAGCATACATGACATAAACTCGCTGCATTCTTTGCTCTGCATTGGGTCCTCTGGAGTCTCCTCTGCATTATTTATATGTCACAGCCCTCCAGTGATTATACTAGGGCCCCTGCAGGATGATCCCCGAGTGAGAAATTTGAGTCAGGACAGAGGGGGGTCATATGGATTGTGCATGTTTGAAACGGGCTTAAGTGTTAGCTTAGTAGATGGGATTAACTAGCAAAGAGAGTTCCTCACCTCACACCAAAAGCATCACCCTTTAAGACCTGTAAAGAATAGGTGGTAACATGTAAATGTATGGATAATATTTTAGTGTTATTTGTTCCTTATTAGCATACTTTTAACTTAGAGAGTCATTTAGATTTTTTAGACTAAATCATCTAACAAATACATATACTTTCTAACACACTACATTTATATAATGGTTTGTTTCACATATTTAATTTTCTAGATAAATGTAGCAGATAATTTCCACTAAATTAGCAACATACTTTTTTGAAATGGCACACCATTTGAGTGCTAAATGCTTCAAAGTTTCACATAGACTGTGATATCCGCCTGTTCTGGAAATACACAACCTACTTACCACAAGTGCATTTAAAAGTATTTTTACACACACACACACACACACACACACACACCATTTTAAATTTCAGGGATTTTTTTCCTCTTAACTTTAACCTACACTAGATCATTTTAGTTTAGAGCTGTTGTCAGAGCAAGTAAATCATCACCGTAATGTCCTGAAAAATGTTCTCTAGAAAAGAGTAGGGACATATACACTACACTATAAACTTGTATTGATTTTCTACTATCTGTTTCGCAAGTGCAAACACTGAATGTTAATAACAGACATTAGTCAATGCCAGAGAGCGGCGTGGTGATGAAGAAAGCCCATTAGAGAGTGTGAGGAAGCATACAGGTGTGGACGCTCCCCTCATCAGTCATCTCCCCCGACGTCTATTGATGCCATGCTAATTATTTTCCTATTAAAATGTCATTATGGCATCAGTGTGTGTTTATCCGCTCGGCACTGACCCACCGCACACAGCGGCATCGTTTCACTGATCTCAGTCCCACGTCGGAGAGCCTCAGGGCAAATTACCTCACGCATCCGACTAGACTGACATCGAGTCTAGTCAGGTACTTTATTTGTCATTGTTACACAGGACAATGAGACAATAACAGAGCATCTCCTGAACATTAGCAGGTGTATTTATTGCTATTCATAACGTGCAACATTATAAACACTTATTAAGGCACATTTATACGAAACACAGATTACCTAAAAGAAAGGTTACAAAGCTGGTTAAAGCACAAAAATGACACAGACAAAAATAAGAATTGATAAAAAGACAAAATTACTTTTATTGTATTATATAATGGTTATGCCGTGTTTTAGCTTTTAGGCCATCATCAGGAGAATGGATGCAACAAAGCATGTGAAGCAGCATTTACATTTGAAAGACTGGTGCAATTATATTGTTCAATTGCAATGCAAACTTCATAAATGCTATATTCTTACTTAAAGATTCTTGGAGGTGTATGAAAAATAAGGGCAATTTCTCTTGGTAGAAATCTTCTTTAAAATGGAACGGTTTTTATACAACTCTTGTTTCTCTGATTGGTTATATATTTTTCAAATTGTCTTGGATTATTCTGTATATGCCCTGTTCTCTGAAAAAAACTATTTATTTCTTTGTTAAGAACAGTAAGAGAGTTAGGATGGCTGGTGAATCTAAGAGGTGTAAGCTGAAATTCTAAACTTCTTTCATTTTTATTGAAAATAATATAACATTTTAAATTCCAAAGGTCAGTCCTAAAATATCCTATGATATTTAGAATTATTTTATTACCTAGGGAAATATTATAAGATATAGAAAGTAGTACCACAAACTCTGTCTGCAATCCCATCAGTGACCAGTCAAGGTGTTGCAGTAAAAAAAGTTCATGGTGTACTGCTGACTTAACACCTACAACTTCCAAAATAGTCGGAGTTTGTAGTGCTTACTGGCAATACTGTACTATATAATACTTTTTTTTGTCATAAATTCTGTAATGGGCTAAAAATAACATTCTTTATGAGATGAGTGCTCTATTCTAACCTCAAGCGCAGTGATCATAACCGATCAAGCAGAATGCGATGGTGTTAAAATCAGACCATATGTACTAAATCAGACCATGTGCTCCAAATCAGCAGTGGCCATGACTTATGAATGGTCCTGATCTAATAATACATTCATGTTATTCGGTGGATTTGTTCAAAACTCACAAACTACACTGTACCTCTATACATGTAAACTGAAAATCATTGTGTTATACCTAATATGTAGCATATTAGGTTTACACATAGAAAGGCAGACACATAGAAAGATTAAAAAATATTAATACTGTCCTAGTTGCCTGGGGGCTCTCTGGTCCAATCTTTTTCAAGTGTTAGCTCACAAGGTCATCCACTACAGCATTAGTAGATCTCAGTTTGCATATGAAGTACCTTTGCGAAGTGCTCTTGTATCACCTCACTGAAGCCCCCAGGTCCATGAGATAAAATAACGCCCTAACATCACTCAGGAGGTTGCTGCAACAAGAGCTGTACTGCCACCTGTGGGGATGTTGTACATTTGTAGGTCAACTGCATGTACCCCATTCAGTTCAATGTGTTCATCCCTGAAGACAAATTAGCATCGCGACGAGGTTAAAAGTAACAGTTACTGCAGAGATCACGAGAGTGTCACACCTCACTGATGGAAGCACACAGCAGGCCAAAAGCAACAGTTATAATCTTTATTCAAATGACTCTGTCTTGTCCTGGTTTCATAACAAAGAGCATTGCTACTGTCTGATTTGGATCCTACTACTTATTTTAAATACAAAGTACTAGCTACAGTCTGGCACAGATAAAAATACGTTGATGGCAAGCACTCTTAAGAGTCCAATTAATTATTATATTTTCAGTGTGCTGCAGTTTAAAAGGATATTTAATTTCCAAATCAACGGGAACAGGCTCTAGTAGCTGTGGGGCCATTAGTAAAAAAAACTGACATCATATCACAGCTACAAAATGAGAGTGCTCCCAGATAAAATTAAATGACTTTTAACCCACAATTTTCTTAATGTTCAGAATTTGGAGGCGATGAACAACTGGTTTCTATGTCATCTAAAGCATTCTTTATCTTAAAATATGACTGTGACAACAAAGAGATATGTTTCTTTTGTAAAAAAAAAAACTTTTTTCTTTGCCTCAAGTTTTCATCTGAGTAAGGATTATCTGTTGTAGACTCAGCAAGCACATTTTAAAGCAAACCACTTTGATGGAACCAAAAAATTCTAAAAGTAGTAGGGCCTGCTTTTTAGGGACATTTAAGGCACTTTTATGAATGCAAACATACTTGTACTGAGCAGATCGATACCTCTCCAGTAGAAACAACCCTTAAGAAATTAGATACAATGAAAATCTGCTCAAAAGACAAGTAAAAACACTTGTCTGTTAATAATATGCAGTTAATGGTAGAAAACACAGTCAAGTGAAGAATGCTGTGACAAGCACATTCTTCTTATTGACAACAGTGAAACTGTGATTGATGACACTGTGACCTAGAGCCATTGAACATAGCCTTGTGTCAGAAACTGTCCTTCTCACTTTAACAATAATGGGGTCAGCAAATACAGTCCTGGTCAATACACTCAGTCAATAGTCAGGCCTGGCCACTGGAGCAATAAACAATCAGCAGAAAGTCTATTATTAACAGAAAAAGGAAGAGAAAGGATGAGAACAAGGCTAATGTACACATTTGTTCATTCCTGTGTAAATTGAATAGTTGTCTTTTCAAAGGTCTATAAAACGAGTATATAATCTAAGCCTTAGAAAAGATCCCACATTTGCTTAACCTTAACCTCAGCTGACCTCAGTAAAGAGCTGACAATAAAGATGAAAGCTATTAAGTGTTAGTAGTATCAGGCAACTAAAAGTGCATCAAAAACAACAGGCCTATATTACTGCAGCTTTAAGTTTGTGTGATACAGACTAAAGCGAGCCTTGCAAGACATCATATTATTTATTTATTTAATTAATTATTTAATTTGGTCTCTTTGAAGTTCAGTTGAGGCTGCTACCAATGAACACAGAATAAACTTAAATTTAAAAGTTAAAAGTTATATTAGTTTGTTATTATGTAAGCAACACCAATGCCAAATATTATTATTTAAGGAAGTTGATGTTTCTGTTGAATTTGTGAAGTAAGAAGGAACATTTTTTTTTTAGTTCTGCAAAATAAGATAAATCATTCTGCATTGGTGGTGAAAAGTAAAGTATGAAAAATCAAACCCACAAAGCTAATGTCTAGCTGTCATTTTACGATCTTATGACAAAGTGTAAATATCTACAGTTAGAGATAAAGTAAAAAGGGTTAAAAAAAAAAAAAAGGCAGTAAGGCAAAGGACTCCAAACTAGCAATTATATATTTGGGTCATGTTAATTTTGTTGACAAATCATTTTTGCCATTGTTTTTGTCAACAATATATTTTTGCAGCCGAAAACGACATGAAAACAAACAAAAAAAGGAACTAATGAGAACGAAACTCTGAGTAAATGTATCAACACTTTTGCCAACATATAAAAACAGAAGGAAAATGAACAGAGACAAAATCCAGTCAAAGGAATAGACGAGATCCAATCAGAACTCACGTTTCTGAGCGTCGCGGAATTTATTTCAGGCGCAAACATTTGTTAGTAAGACGACAGGTGCTGAAAATTTAAATTACAAACAATCTTAAAAAAATGTATCTCTTACTCATTTTATTATTATTGAGATGTTTTATTTAAACCATTTTAAATAAAGATACTGTGTGTGTTTGGAATAACTCAAGTGGAACCTGTGTGTGTTGCACATTCAGACCTCAATGCCAGCCATAACAGAAGCAGTTTCATTTCATTCAGGTTGAAATGATTACTTCATGAAAAAAACAAAAAACAAAAAAAACATTGAAAATGCACCAAACTTTACATTTTAGTGACTAAATTGAATTGTAGATATAGTCAACTAAATGCTTATGATACTTGAACTGACTTGAACTAGACTAAAACTAAATTGCATTTTAGGGTTACTGACTAAAACTAAATAAAAATGAGCTGTTAACATTAACACTGACATGGGTCCACTCTTATTAACTGTCATTGAAACAGTTGGAAACATTCCCAGTTGAGTCTGAATCTGTTTCCTGTTTCTTTCAGGCAAAGAGATGATCGAGACATACTTCGACTTCCGCCTTTTCCGTTTGTGGAAGAGCCGGCAGCACTCCAAGCTGCTAGACTACGACGACCTGTTGTGACGCGGTGCACCTCTGTTCGGCTCGTCGCCCGGTTTTCTCTCAAGTGAGGCTGCTGCACAGTGACAGACGAGGCTTCGGTTGAAGGGCCCCTGTTTTGGAAGCCCTCCCCCATGTTGGCTGGCTTTGTGCTTAGAGCCACAGTTCTCCGATGGGACAGCGTCTAGTCAAGTGTGCGTTTTTTCTCCCTTACCTATTTTCACTTTCCGAAAGGTACGAGATGGAGGAAGGGCAGTGGAGGAACTTGCTAGGCTAAAAGTGTCATGGAAAGCTAGCTAGACTTAGAGTCCATAGCAGATGATGACAGAAAAGAGCAGACAGATTATCCTTCCTGGTTTTTGAAGGATTTCGTTGTTCCTGTCTTTAGCCGACCCGGCGTAGTGCAAAAGGACTAGAGCTTCTATGTAAATAAACAAGTGCTTTCTAGAGCATTAGTGAACATAAATCCAGCATCTCTTTCCATACTTTCATGTGAAATTTTACCTAGATGTGAAGCTGTATTGAACGCAGCGTTTTTAACATTCAAATCGGTGTAATAGTATTTCGTACAGACTGTTTTATTGTAATAACTCAGGTGAAACTCTCTCGTTTGATAAGAATTGTACACACAGTTGGTAAGGCGACATACTGTAGATCCCAACTCCAAGGCCTTCATAGGACTACACCTTCCGTGGAAGACCGTCAGGGATGTCACGTCTTGATCTCGTCATCGCCTTCAATAAGCTGTAGCCTTGTCAAATGGACTCACGCATGTCTCATAGCATTAGCGCCGATCCCGACCGCTGACGAGCCGACACGAGCTTTTCTTTCTTGAAGCGTCGGCGGACAGCGGCTCATTCCTTTTTAAAGTGCGTGTTGCATGTTTAGAACAGACTGATCTGTCGTCTTTTGAAGCAGACAGACAGCTGGTGTCACACATATTCAATACTCGATTTTTTTTTGGTTCACTCCCATTCGTGGAGAATGATATATTTAAGACGTTACATGAAGTAGCTGTGTGGTAGCGCTGACGACGACTTTCCTTTTTTACCGGTGCATTTTCTGTTTTAATGCTTACATTTCTATACATAGTGCATTATATGGTCTACTGTAATCCTACATATATGTGATCAACTAACAAGACTAACATGGGGGTCATTGCTTTTGATGACCATGAAAAACTCGTAACAGTTATATTTTATTGTTTAACCTAGACCAGTAAGATTTCCATACCAGACCACGTAGTCCAATTTAGAATAATTTAAATGTTTTAGTAATTTGATATGATGGAGTAAATATTCAGGGATAGTTAAAAGATTACGAAATAAAATCTAAATTTCTGATGCCAAGGTCCTCAAATTGTCTCTTTCACATAACAATGCCTGGTCAAAATAGTATGATTTTATATTGTTAGTAGTTTTCATTTTCTTTCTAGCTAGGTAGGTAGGACCCTAAGCCAACCAGTAGTCGACCTTTTCCATATTCCAGATTGGCTTTAACAGTTCATGAGGATTCAGCTTTAGATAGTATAGCAGATAGTCTAGGAAAACTAAAAGGAAAACAATTTTATGTAACATTTATGATAAAAGGGTATCAGGTGGGACTAATGGCCATAAGTTTGTTTACAAGTGGCAAACTGTCATTAAGGTTTTCAGCAATAGCCCAGTTATTCCTACATCAGTGGAAATCAAACTGGAATTGACAGGGACCAGACTAATTCTTTGTGTAGATTAGAAAATGAATTAGGATGGCTGACGAGGCAACAATTTCAGGATCATTGAGTTGTCCAGCAGTCAATACACTTACATTAAACTTAAGTAAGTAAGTGAAAGTTGGATTGGGCAAATAAAGAGTAGTAGGTGTGAAGTTGAAGAAATTGTCATTTTAAAAGTAGAAATAAATATAGTCAGAAAAGCACTTTTGGCAACAGGGACTGCAAACCTGGGGGGTGTATTACAAAGGCATAGATGGGCACAGATTACCACTGGCATGTACACATGCACCAGTTCTGACCCTTCATACAAAATGCTAGCTACGATGCTAACTTCAGCAGATATTTTGCAATATCTTGCACAATACATTTACATTTGTACTACAAATCTTTGTTACATTTTAAGCTTTTAAAGGTAATGTTTTGTCTTTTTTTTCTTAACATTCCTAACACTCAATAACTATATAACTTTAACATTATTAAAGCCATTTGGTGCAGCAGTGAAGCTGACACACCTCAATAACTGTAGCGTTGTATACAGTGTTGTGAAATAGGGTTATATTTGCCGTCTCAGACTTGCTGAGGTCATCATGAATATATTCATCGTCATTTAATATAATTATTTTGTTAGTGTATAGGCTACTAACTCAGCTCCAGGGCTCATTAGCCTGGTTGTAGCTCTGCGAACTAACATTGACTGATTGGTTAGACATATACAGTGTTGTTTTGGAGTCAGCATTTGTCCTTACACATGTTTATGACCATGGATGGCTGAGCCCATTCTCTACACCTGTGTGTCTTGTGCTACTGCTCACTGATGCATTCACTGACCTGGAAGAAGGACTGTCATGATGACATCACTCGCTCGATTCGAATGGAACATTTGAGACACTGAAATATGTCCTCACATCCGTGAATTTACTGCTTTTCTAAAGACATAAAACATGACATTACACCATGATGAGCGCTTAGAACTTTTTTCTAGAATGATTACCTTGAGGGAAAGGCAATAATTGCTGTTACGGACCTGTGTCTAATGAGATGCGAGACTGTTCATCACTGAGGTGGTTATTTGAACGAAGCCCTTTACATTTACAAGGACAAATGAGCTATTTCTCATTTTGCTCTGTGTCACCTGAACTGCCTGTTGCATCTAGCGTTTTTTGGAACCAGACCATTGTATTGCATTGTATTACAACCTTTTGTGTTATTCATGAATACTCCTCTGCATCTGTGCATAAACACTGTTGTTATTATTATGACACACTGTCAGATCAATTGTAAAAGCTTAGTGTAATGACTGCAAGCAACCATGACCACAGTGTTAGCCCAGACGTTTAGGCTAGTGTAGTGCTGATATTGTGCACATAACCAATCCTACTTATTGATTGGACAGATCTCAGTGGTCCTAACGTTGTAGCTGCCTCACTTGTTATGTCGTTACCAATCACCGAGCTCCATTTTCCAGACAGCCATTGACAAAATGGTGGTAATAAATTAATTTTCTTTTTTAGCCATGAACATGAGGCCAATAAACATAACTATAATGCAATGTGAAAGGCAGTTATACCTGTAAAATATGCCATAGCAACAATCAGCTTCTTGAGAAAGACACAATTTGCAAGATTTTGTAATAAAAACAAATTAAAAAAAAAAAACCCAAAAAACATGGCCCATCCTCTCCTTTAGGCTCCGTTACATCAACATGGGTTAATTTGAAGATTAGTGCTAAACTAAATTTAGTTTAAAAAATCACTTAAACCAAGTTGCACCATTTCAAATGAAACTTTTTAGCTCAACTTTAGAGTGTTCAGGCAGTTTGGATATGATAGAAGCAAAACTGAATAAACTGTAGGCATCAATGGGGTGAACACTGCAGTTGCTATTTCATTTGTTGCTGTTATATGGTAAAAAATAAAAATAAAATTGTGGCCATTGATTGTGGTGCTTGTGAGTGTGTAGCTAATAACTTGTTGGTACATGAAACTCAGAAGAGAATTTTAATAATTCAGCCTCTAGTATTGACACTGTCAATAGGCAAATATTGCTGAATTCATTTTAAAAAGGCAGCTGTCTGAAAGTTAAACTTCCCCAGGTCTGATAAAAATTCAACTCAGATCAAAGTTTAAAATGTGATCTAGAATTTTGGTGCAACAGGATGGCATTTTCATTTGATTTAAGGAAAAAAAAACAAAAATGAGTTTAACTAAAACCAGATTCAAAAGTTAAACCTAGCTCTAAACTGGTCTATAATGTAAACCACACATGTCAAACTCAAGGCCCGGGGCCAAATGCGGCCCTTTGCAATGTTTTATGTGGCCCTTCGATACATTTAGTAGATGATATTTTAGATACTAGGTTTTAATTGGATTTGAAGATGTTTTAGATGGATTCGATTTTTGCTACAAAAATAAAATCTGTTCAAAACTGACAAAAATACATCTAAATCCTGTTTAAATTCAACTATAATCTGTTCAAATCCATCTAAAACCTGTTGAAATCAGACTAAAACCTGTTGAAATCTGACCAAAACCTGTTCAAATCTGACCAAAACCTGTTCAAATCAAACGAAAACCAGGAAAGAAATTATTGTTTGTGTGATAACTTCTGTAAGACTCAAATGAAGATGAAATCCAACATTCAACATTTAATAAAAGCTTCCAAATGTCACCATCTTCGGCCCTGAAAGGATTCTTATTAACTTTTGCGGCCCCTCACCACTTTGAGTTTGACACCACTGATGTAAACCTTGTTGGTGCAACCAGTCCTCAGTGTCTATCAGGAAGCAGCAATCCAGTCCATGTTTATTCTCTTTTGAATAAAACCTAAACTATCTAACATATACCTTTACTTTATTTTCTTCTGTAATCTGATTGGCTGAGAGGTTTACACTGAAAATGTCCCTCTTATGTAAATAAAGGCAGTTGGCTCCAAATGCCCTGACTGTGAAATAAAATCATTTCTATTGTGTCACTCAAATTACACCTTAAAGTGTTCAAAGATGATTTAAAATTACTGTCTGACAAAAATGCTCTAAAATATAAAGCTGTATGTTATATTTCAAATGGTCTGGTTTCCTTACAGTCTTTGCACTGGCTTCAAATGAATGTAACATCCACTACATTTAAGAAGGTTTTTTTCTAACATTACAGTATATTCAGATGACATAGGATTTTTTTCATCTGTGTGTAACTTAATTGTGTATATCTTTGCCTATGTGATACATTGTGCATTGTTAACCGTATTCCCTACATTCATGTCTCGTTATATTAATAGACATTTCCTTCTGTAGCAATATCCGAGTGTGTTAGAACTTCTCTCGCTGTGTGATAGCTGAATTCGACTGGCAACCTGCTCGAGGCGGTGTTCTGATGTGACCTGCCGCAGTTGACGGACAGCTGGGAATATATAGACGGTGCGCGCCGTGTTTGGTACATGTCTCATTTATCTCCAGGAGAGCAGCCTGGCGCTAATCCTGCTCACATAGGACCCCCCCGCGTCCCATTCTGCTGCCATTTTAGTCTAATTACATCCCCCGCTCGCTTGTTCTAACCGCGGCTCAAGTTCATTTAATCCCCCGACTACGCTAGGGCCAATTAGAAGTAAGGTTACAACCAGAATGGACCGGAAGGCTGATAGGTTACTAATGAGTTTTCTGATCACAAAGACGACAAAGGCTGCACTCTCGATACCTGCGGGTTTATTATTTACGCCAGGGCTCCGACTGTGATCTGATTAGACATTTCT
This sequence comes from Rhyacichthys aspro, assembly GCA_036850595.1. Classification (NCBI taxonomy): domain Eukaryota; kingdom Metazoa; phylum Chordata; class Actinopteri; order Gobiiformes; family Rhyacichthyidae; genus Rhyacichthys; species Rhyacichthys aspro. The sequence continues at coordinate 20,583,602 of CM072156.1, forward strand.
AGCACAAACCAGAACATAAGGGCTGGTGCAGAACAGCGTGTCTGACAGCGATTGAACAAGCTCAGGCCCAAACCTGTTGTCTAAAAACAAGCAGGGGGGTCTATTGTTGCACTGCAAACTGGATGTTATGGTGACACTGCAAGCCTCAATGCTCAATAGTTAGACTTGGTGGTTCATATTATTTTAAATATTATGATGCAGACACTAAATGAGGCCAAATTTAATTTATTTATTTCATTTATTTGCCATCTGTGCATAAACAACAGTCCAGGCACATAGGAATTCTGGTGCAGGGCTCTCATGAGTTAAAAGTTTAAAAACAAAAAAAGAAACATCTACTTTAAAAGGAGGCGCTTAAAACACTATAAAGGAATAATAAAAGAAAAAGACACACAACATTAAATAAAATGACGTCTCTAAAGTTCACAATATAATATTAATCGAGAGGGGAGTGAAGTAGGGAGGTGTTAATTGCACTATTTTCTTTTTGCCATCAGTCTCGCTGTGGCAGGGGAAAAACTGTTATAAAAGCGTGTTCTGTGTGTGTCTGAGGTTGTGAGTTGTTGAGTTATGACTGAAACCAGAGAGGATGGACCAAATCCAAGACATTTAGGGACAGAGATTAAGTCAAAACCAAGAGGTAGAAGTGAGCAGGTTTAAAATCAACACACTACAATCTAGGTCCAAACTCATGGAGGGGTAATTTTAGAGGCCTTAGTTCAAGTTTTGTATCCAATCACAAGAATGAAGGGGACAAATGAACTTGTCCTGCTCTTGGTTTAAGCCCTCAATGTCCGAGAGTGAGACAAGACTAAGTATAAATAGGTTTTAGTCTGAGACAGGGCTTTAAAGGGTTTAGTCTTGAGCACTATGGCGCTAATTGTTACCACCCAAAATCAATAAACATCTTTCACCAATGGGGAAGCCAATAGGGATCCATAGTCAGTGCCTGGAACTTTTTTTTTCAACCACAAAAAACATGAAACAGAAAATGAAAACAGTTCACAGTTAGCACCAACACTTTAAGCTAAAAAAAAATAGACTGGTACTTCTTCAGATAATTAGATGCTAAACTTATTTGGCAAATTCAGTTCTTTTAAAAGCTCTCTTTCAGTCCAAATAATTTGCAATAAAAATTCTAAATTAGAGTACCCTTTGCTGGCATTGCTGTTAGCTTGCCAACCATGTCCCCAAGTGGTTTCTCGAAGCTAAAAACAAAGTATAAAATAGCATGGTTTTAGACTACAAAACTACCACTTGGTTTATCTGAAAATGAAACAAAATGCAGGTGTAAGAATCTTTAATGTCAGCAGTAAAATACTACTATGGATAAACAGGTCAGTTCAGGACAATAGATTTGGCGAAATGAATAAAACATTGAATAAACTCCACTCTAGTACCACTATTATACCCTACATCAGTACAGAGGCTTGCAGCGTGAGCATAATTTCTATCGATTAGTGCGGCTTTAAGGTCAAACTTTATTACGCCAGTTCATCAGAGCCTTGAAGGAAGCAGGAGTCCTTGGTGATGAAATTTAGTTAAGAGAGTCAGGCACACCTCTCATTAAAGTGGTAATACGAGGACAGCCTTGGCAAACTTAACGGATGCTCCTGTCGAGACATATCAGGCACCGGCGCATAAGTCCGATCTCACATGTCGAGGGGCGCTTTAATAAGGACTTGAACTCTTAGGAGCACAAACTTGTTCCCCTGGAGTTCACCAAATGAGCTGTACACGCTGACTGCTGAGAAAAAATACAAAAAAACCCCAGCCATTTCCATTTCCTAAAAACATAATTACAAAAACAGAAGACCTCCAACAGCGTGCTCCTATTGACAGGGTTTGTTTTATTAATAAGCTGTCAGTTTGTTGAGGCTGGAGAATTTGATGAGGATGATTGATGCTTTGATTGGCCCTGACAGTCGGGTCTTGATTGTATTTGAGGGAACAATCTTTTGCTTTACAGCGACCTCTGAGTACTGACATTTTGGATTAACTTTCTTAGATTAACCGAGTAAGAGTGTTAGCGTAGTCGACGATACAACTTGAACCATCTACATGTCCTGTTGAGTAATACGTTGAATAAATAATAGCCATTACAATGACTGAATGAGTGGTGTCTTTTATTATAGTGGCATTTCTTATCATCAAAGCATCTTAACTTTAAGTCTGAAAACATGTTAAACCTTAGGCTAAGTTGTGGATTATAGATGTAAGTCAAGTTTGTCTGGAGGCACACAAACTCTGAACGTTTACATCGTCAATCTTTAAAAAAAAACTCATATAAGTAAAAATAATGAAGTATCAGTGAAAGTTGTGTCACCAACACCATCATTTATTTCCACTGCGTTTGTTTAAAGACAACCACATGTCCCTGCAGGGCTGCCGTAGTGAGAGGTGCACAATGGCACCAAAAGCAAAAAACTAAAAACCCCACCTTTAAAGTCAACTCATCACCTGCCCTATTTCTATGTTTGTCCATAGACAAAAGCATGTCCCTGCTGGGCTACCGTAGTTGCTCACAGCCTGTAACATGAAGGAAGTACAGTATCTGCACCTTCACCACTTTTTTTTTTTTTTTTTGGAATGGACCAAATGACAAAATAAAACAAAAGACACAGTTTGAATCTTTCAAAACTGTAAATAAACATAAATATAAAGGGAAGTAACAGTAAAAAGTCCCCACAATATATTATCAGCATTAGGTAAACCTTTTTTAAATTTGAAATTAGGGTTAGATTTGGGGGCTTGAACCAAGACCACAACAGGTTTATTTGTCCATGTCATTTGATTTGGCTTAAATATGCCAACAGGTCTGATGTTCAAGTCAATGTGATGCTTAATGCAGTAGGCTACGTAGTGAGGTTAGAAAAGGGTTAAAGAAGGGAAAAAATGATTAAAAGTCAAATATTCGTCTTGATATAAAAAGGAAAATTCCCTTTGAAAGTTTATGCTAATTGTGATGGCTAACATTCTTGTCATGAATACATTCTTGTACAAACATAACATACATGCTGCACTCTGAGTTAGAAACATAATTACCATGTCAACAGATGGAGGCAGCGTATGTGCAGCTTGCAGATGTCCATATGGCGATATATAACCACAATGGTTCATCTAAACCTAAGCTTAACTGCTGATCTTTTTCCATTGTAATTTGGGTTTTAGATGTGATAGGTTTTTTTTGGTGGGTGCCATTTGTCTGAAATAAATGAAATGAAATGAAATGAAATAAACCTAACCTAAACCCCACTAGCTGGAGGTATTTCTGTATCTCTCTGGTAGTAGAGTGCAAACAGTGAGAGACAGGGACAGTAAAAGAAAAATGTGATGAATACTTAATAAGAGGCTGGAGCAACACTGGAGTCAGCAGCACTGTGTCCATCATGAGAGGAACAGAGACGTATGTGGGTAAGAACTGAGCATCTGCAGCAGTACAAAACACACAGTATACACACACATACACAATAAAAGAATAACATGGCTGAGCACAGAGGAGCCAATGAGGAAGCACCATCAGTAGGAGCTGTCTGCATCGAGTAAGCTCACCGGCCACAGCCACCAGGACACTGCCACAGGCCCCAGCACAGAGCACCAGGCCGTCCAGCACCAGCACAGTCCAGCTGAGGAGCTGATAGGACAGCACCAGTCACAGTCACAATCACTAATGCAGAGGAATGAACATATAAATTAAAACAATAAATATTAGTTAAAAGCCAAATTAAAAAGGTGGGTCTTGAGCAGTCTCTGCCCTGAGGTCCTCTGGCAGGCTGTTCCACAGGTGAGGGCTGTAATGCTGAAAAGACACCTCTCCTTGAGTGGGTCTTGACTTTGGGGTCCGCAAAGTTTTATATGATAAAAGCAGTTCTGAAATATAACCATTAAGACATTTAAAAAACAGTAAAAGAACCTTAAGATTGATCCTGAAACACACGGGGAGTCAATGGTTTTAAAACCTGTAATGTGAGCTCACCCTCTGGTTTTCGTCAGGACACGTGCTGCTGACAAAAGCATGCACTAGCGTCTTTGTGTTAGAGAGAGAATGGGGTGGAATCTTTGGCTATGTGTTTCAAGTGATAAAAATTTTAGTTTTATTTTTAATGTGTGTAATAAATGAGCTCAGAGTCAAAATTACACCCGTGTTTTCACTTGTGAGGATGGATTCCAGGACAAGGCCTGCAGTTTTAGTTTGGAGCTTCTCTTTGGGCCTCAGGACCAATGACTAAAACCTCAGTTTTTCCCTGGTTAACCTGTAAGAAGTTTTCTGCCATCCAGGATTTTATATCTAAAATGTAGTTAAAAGTTAAAAGCGCATCCATTGGTCTTGTGTCATAAGGAGACACGGAGGTGTACAGCTGCATATCATCAGCGTAACTGTGAAAGTTCACTCCACCTCCTTTCTGCCACCCTCCTTTCGAGTTTTTGATGTCTTCGTTTCTCCATGGTGGTTTACATAATATAACACTCACCTTTTTTTATTGTTAAAAGTGTATTATGTGCCTGGTAAATGTTGTTGAGTATAAATTCAGATTTTATAAAAAATTCAGAGTTACGAATGTAACTTAAGCACTGAATGATCATCTTCGCACGCGTAGGTCGAGAATCTAATATCAAGAAAGTCCCCCACTGTGACACCAGAAGCTCAGTCCCTTAACCTTCTTGCAAGTACAAGGACTCTGAGGGACTGTGTTGAGAGTTACAAATGTAACTGCAGTTGGATTAATAGAACTGCAGTTACATTTGTAACTCTCGTTCTATTTCATCCCTGCTGACCACCAGGGTGGTACATTAAGCACCCAGTCATCGCACAGGAAGTGGTAATGCCTCTTGTTAAGTGAGGTGTCACTCAAGAGGCGCTGTTTAGACAGTGCCTGGCCCTTATGTGGACCCGCATAGCAAACAAATCAACAGTTGGTTTTGCGTGTTTGCATGTTTCCAGATCGCTGGATTCAAAGTCCAAAGTGCTGACCAATACACCATTGAACCGCATCAATAAAACTCATTGGCCAAGTGAGTTATGTTAAAACACAAATAGGTTATATGGACTGGACCCTCCCCATATGGGAACTGGACAGTTGATATCTTAAATATTAACAATACATCCAAGTTTCAAAAGGTCTGCTTCAAATACATCTTATATCTCAAATAGAAACACAAACTTTTTGCACATTGAACGTATTTATCAACAGGACGTCTTTTCTCAGAACCCAGCAAAGTGAAAACACGTTCTTCTTCAGGGGATACTGTACCAAACTGACCTGACCTGTACCGTATTACACACTAGAAACGAGGCTTCAGTTTATCTATTAAACAAAGGCAACATGACTTTATTTTTGTTCCCTTTCTTCAAGCGTTACACACAGCATTACACCAAGAAAACTACACCTACTAGTCTCCCACACTGAGAAATGTTTGATAATATCTTGTATAAACTAGAACAACATGCATTAGATTATACTTTAATGAAATAAATACATTTAAATCTTG